>CM051239.1:74654480-75854480 GCA_027917425.1 Gastrophryne carolinensis
GAAACTGTGATCAGTCTGACTGCTGATCCTTCCTTACAGCATCACGATGTGCTACTGTACCTATCCCCCGCAGGGGTACTCGGGAACCCATAGAAGGGTCCTGCTGCTGTTTGGATGATCAGACCACCATCCAGAATTACCGGGCAAATCATCAGAGACCCCCTTTAACCTTCAACCTTTTCAGACACAGTGACACCACAGAATTTTCTGCCTCATCATTTAAACTGGAACTTCAGCATCATTTAATGAAATGGTCAAACCCTTAAAAAACGATTCCTCAGCATTTACAATTAATATATTTTAAATCAATTACTTATTATTCTTTTCCCTCACTGGGCTCTAACTCTGTTCAGGACTCCAGGATATGGGTGCCACCATCTTAAAGTGGACCAACACCCAGGGGGGATCGGCCCGGGAATCTATAAGATTCCCGGGACGATCAGATCCCTCCCCGTGGGGCATCCGAAATCGGGATGTAACCCCCCAGGACGCCCACAAACCTTACCTTAACCACGTTCCAACGGCGCATGCGCGGGCCGCGGCAGCGTCTTGCGGTTCCCTCTAGCAGGACGCGCACCCGTTTGTGAATGGCCGGCGCGGGCACGCTCCCTGTTAGAAGAAAGCGCGAGACGTGGCCTCCAGCACTCAGAGCCGCTGTGGTTGGACGCCGCTTGTACGTGCATACCACAGCGGCTCTGAGCTCTCTGATTGGACGAGCGCCCGCTTAGGAGCGTGGGGAGGTGAGTGTTTACGGGCGTTCTGGGGGGTTTCACACAGCGGGGCACCCCCGATCAGGGTGCCCCACCGAAGTAGACCAAAACCCAGGATAGTCAAAATCCTGGGTGTTGGTCCACTTTAACTCAGAAGCATCACATACTGAGGAGAGGGGGCAAGTGCAGGGGGACAGGGTTATAGCTGTGCTCTGCACAGACAGCACAGAGCCGGGGGTCAGGAAAAGGACAGAAATCCCAAAATGCAGAGCGGCACAGTTAGAAGACACTTTCTGTCTGCAGGCAGCCTCAGACTCCATCTTGGATGTTTAAAAGCTCAGAAAAGGCAGTAGGTGCAGGTAGGATGATTTTTTTATGTGGGCAATCTGTATGTACAGAGTAGGAGAAACATACAAGATAGACTCGATATTCAGGGTGAAGGTCCGTTTAAAGGGCCACTACTCCGCCCTCGTATATAGCTGTTGCCCTAAGGGGTCCAAAGTGTCTATGCCCACCTTCTTTTGGCCCACCTGTACTGATTCAAGGCATGCTTATACAACCCTGTGACCTAGGCCCTTATTTAACAAGGGATAGCGCCAGGTAGCGAATGGTGAGCGAACGGTAATGACGCCCCTCCGCAATCACACATTTATGAAGCCGATCCTACTTAGCGACTGACAGAGCGCCAGATAGCGAATCATTCATCAATATTCCAGCCTCACCCCACAGCGCCAGCGAGCGACCTTGAACAGCGACAGGTATGACCTCTCGCTACCTGGCGCTCTCCAATGCATTTCAATGGAGCTAACTTTAAATATTCATAATTAATTGCTATAATTTTTTTTTTTTAATGTCAAAAATTCTGTGACCACTTCTGCAATGTTAGATTTTTTTTTTAAGCTAAAAAAAAAAAAAAAAAAAAAAAAAAAAATGTGTGCAGAATTGATATTACAGGTCTGATATTAATGTATTCATATTACAAAATGTTTTGAAAAACATGTTTTTTTTTTTTCTAAAAATATGGTTGTTTGGGGGTTAAAAAACTACTTTTAACCCATTGCCGCCAGCGCTCTGGGGTTTAAACAAGCATTTCACAGCGCGAGAATTTTTGGAGCGTGATTTGTTAATGAATATGCTGGGAGCCGTTCGCTGTCATGCGCTCCCATACAGCGCGGAACCTGTCAAACAGCGACTCATAACCCCGTATTCAACATTACCACACACCGACTGAGTCGCTGTCAACAGCCGAACAACAGCCAAGCAGAGCGACTACTAGCGGGCGCTGTGAAAATAACGCTACTGTCGCTCATCTGTCGCTACCTGGCGCTATTAATGAATCAGCCTGCCCGTCTTCAACTCAAAGACCCATCCACATGTTCAAGTGAAAAATTACTTGGGAACTCGCACTTGCACAAGTGCTCAGGCATAGCGAGAGGGGAGCGGCCACATCTCTGGTATCCCTCCCACTGACGTGTGTGCTTCTCCACCAGCCTATCTGAATAGCTGTGTCCCAGAGCGCACCTCAGCCACAGGATGCCTGGAATATGGCCCCAGGCTGTGCATGCACCAAGGGATCCCTGGGGGTTACCCAAGGTAGCACATCAGAAGGCTTCAAAGGGTTTTAGTCCACTTTTATACTCACCCTTTACCCCATGGGGTCATCTGTATACTTACCTTGCCAACAATCCCATGGCGCATGTGTGGGCCAGATTGCATTCCCAAGCATCGCAGGACTAAAGCATGATCCAGCGAAGGAGCATGAAAGTCAGCCAAAGGGAGACTGGGAATTTGGCCAATCCCTATTCTATATGCTGGGCTCTGTTAATAATAGGTATTAAACTGGAACTACAACCATTTTCACAAAATGGGTGTTGTTCCACACGCAGAGAGCATCCCGACTGCCAGTGCCCCCCCCCCCCCCCCACACGCATTAACCCCAATAAAATGGAGAAATCTTACCTTTCCCCTTGGTCCCATGGTGAAATTGAGCGGTGTGATTCCACAGCGGCCAATCACAGTGCTCAGTTTCGCTGGGGAGATTTCTCTGGTTTAACTGGGTTAATGTGCAGGAGGGCACCAGCAATGTGGATGCCCCCTGCACAAGAAACAACACCCATTTTGTGGCTATTTTACCTTAAAAAAAAAGACAAAGAAAGGAATCTTAACCCTTGAAGTTCTGGCTCTATAAAATAGCCCACAGATATCCAATGACTTCATTCATTTTTTAAACAAGAACAAGCAAAAGACCGCACCAACAATATTAATGATGGTAAACCAGTGTGCTAACAGTACAGGGTTGAAACAGACTAGGCTGTTACATATATGAAAAACAAAGAATGGGGGTTCCACATACCCCCAAAAAAACCCTGTTTGTACAGAAGCACCACTTACAAAAGATGAAAAAATATATAATCAATTTTATTCATGTATAAACATTTATATTACAACAATACTAGACAAACATCTTTAAAACACCATTAAAAACGTATATACACCAAGATATACAAAGAGGAAAGGGAGGCAATAGAGGGGGGGGGGGGGGCAAGCCAAAAAAACCATTTCATTCATTTTTTGTTGGGGTACATTTTTAAAAATGAATGAAAATTAGTCTGGCCTTCTGCTTAATTGCAGAAACAGGTGCAAAAATGTACATAAGCCATCTTATGGATAAATGTGCTGAATCAAGCCCTCAATTCCCCCCCAGAGCAATATATCCTTCTACCGCCTAAAATAACACTGACAGCTTATCTGATGTCTGATTAAATAGCATTTGGGCTTATCCTGGGCCTATTTGATTGTAAGCTCCTAGGATCTTTGGGAACAGCTAAAATGGTAATTGCTGCAGAACATATCTCAGTTATATAAATTAGTAAAATGAATAAATAATTAATGACACATTGAGGCATCCCCCGGATTGCTGATCTCTTTTCCTGTCATTATACTTCTAAGTAGCCCCACACAAAGTTCACCAAGTAAATGTCTGCAGACACTGTGGTGAGCGAGCTTCCTTTCTGGTCTATGCAGTCAGCTCATTTGCATAACCATTATTACACTGTACGTTACTTTAGATACTTGTAATGGAAAACAGGAATAGTAAACTGGAAATGGCATCCATGACGCCAGTGGATAGACAGTTTTATTAAAGAAGAGCTCCAGCTGTTGTAAGTGCATGCAGCATCATAGAAATAACAAAAGTCAATTATATTTAGTTTGAAAAATGAGATCTTTAAAAGTGATAAGTGAGTAACAATGTGGAGGTGCGTGACAGCTGTCTGTGTGCTGTGTAATGTCTATCTAATATCTAGCTGAAGCATCCAGTCCCCACTGTTTTAGAATGTGAGAATGAGATGTTGTGTTACTAATAATGCTGTAATCGTCAAGTGAAAGAAAGAGGGAGAGAAGAAAAGAAAATTTGTTTCTATATCCAACAAGTCCCAGCAATCCTTATGGGCTGTCTCATCTTGCACCCTGCTAAAGGTAAAGCAGGTGAGAAGGTGAGTTTACTGGGCAGCCTGTGGGTTTTTACACAGCAGGGCATCTTGAATCTGGATGGCCCAGGGGGAGGGAATCAGACGGCCCTGGAGTCTTAGAGGCCGATTCATTAACAGCGGCAGGTAGCGACAGTTGAGCGACGGTAGCGGCATTTTCAGAGCGCCCGCTAGTAGTCGCTGTGCTTGGCCGTTGTTCGGTAGTTGATAGCGACTCAGTCGGTTTGCCGTAATGTTGAATATTGGGTGAGGAGTCGCTATTTGACAGGTTCCGCGCTGTATGGGAGCGCATGATAGCGACTGGCCATAGCGACCGGCTCCCACCATATTCATTAAAAAATCACGCTCAAAAAATTCTCGCGCTGTGAAATGCATGTTTAAACCCCAGAGCGCTGGCGGCGATGGGTTAAAAGTAGTTTTTTAACCCCCAAACATCCATATTTTTGGAAACCAAAAAAAACAAGTTTTTTTAAATAATTATGTAATATGAATACATTAATATCAGACCTGTAATATCAATTCTGTACATTTTTATTTTTTTTAACCTTATAAAAAATTATTTTAAATGGCAGAAGTGGTCACAGAATTTTTCACATTTAAAAAAAAAAAAAATTAATAACAATTAATTATGAATATTTAAAGATTGTTCCATTGAAATGCATTGGAGATTTTCATACCTGTCGCTGTTCAAGGTCGGACGCTGGCGCTGTGGGCTGAGGCTGGAATAATGATGAATGAGTCGCTATATGGCGCTATCTCAGTCGCTAAGCAGGATCGGCTTGATAAATGTGTGATTGTGGTGGGGAGCCGGCGTTCTCGTGGCGGAGCCCGTCATTACTGGTCGCTCACCAGTCGCTACCTGTCGCTATTCCTTGTTAAATAAGGGCCTTAGTGATTAGTAACAGTGTGCCTATTTTTGTTTAGGTTCATACTAACCTACCCTTATGCTGCCCCTACCCTCCATAGTACCATGTGCTACAGCTGGACTGTTTGGCTGTGATCTACTCCAGTAGGTAATGTAGCTCAGCATGATTGGTTTGGGGTGCCCATCAGCTATGATTTGAATTTTCCACCTCCTTATTCAGCCAAAATGTTCAAATGAATCAAGAGGCGGGGCTAAATGAGTCAGGGGTGTGCTGTGGAAGTGAGTGACAGCTGCCTGTTTGCTGTGTAATGTCTACCTAATATCTAGCTGAAGCATCCAGCCCCCCCCCCCCCCCCCCACTGTTTTAGAATGTGAGAATGATATGTTATGTTACTAATATTGCTGTAATTGTCAGGTGAAAGAAAGAGGGAGAGAAGAAAAGAAAACTTGTTTCTATATCCAACAAGTCCCAGCAATCCTTATGAGCTGCCCAGTCTCCTGTGCTCTGTAAAGCTGTGAGGGCATGAAATTAAGAGAGGCTGGGTGGTGACAGAGGCATGACAAAGAGCCTGATTGCTGAATATATATTTAAATATCAGCAGGAGCTGTGCCAGACATTTCTCTGTGACAGTTTCTGCTGCTGTCAAACAGTTACATTTTTTAAACGAAAGTAAATGAATTTAAAGTAATGACATGTGATAGCTTAGGGTTTGCAGAATACTGGGCTTTTCTTCCTGAAAACTATTGTATTTAGCAGAGGCACTCTGTTACAAGGTGACAGGCAGAGCTGAACATCAACTGGCAGGCACAGGGGCCCAGCGCTGGAGGAGAGCAGTGCAAGCCTGTCACTCATTCTAAATAGTTTGATCAGTATTCTTACCAGGACGGCGAACCTTGTGCATACTATGGTTGCGTTGCTTCCCCAGCTGTCCACAGACCATGTTGCAGTGGTGTAACGGGGAGGCCGATTCATTAATAGCGGCAGGTAGCGACAGTTGAGCGACTGTAGCAGTATTTTCACAGCGCCCGCTAGTAGTCGCTGTGCTTGGCCGTTGTTCGGTTGTTGATAGCGACTGAGTCGGTGTGCAGTAATGTTGAATACAGGGTGACGAGTCGCTATTTGACAGGTTCCGCGATGTATGGGTGCGCATGATAGCGACTGGTCAGAGCGACCGGCTCCCACCATAATCATCAAAAAATCACGCTCAAAAAATTCTCGCACTGTGAAATGCATGTTTAAACCCCAGAGCGCTGGTGGCGATGTGTTAAAAGCAGTTTTTTAACCCCCCAAACCACCATAATTTTGGAAACCAAAAAAAAATTTTTTTTAAAGATTTTAGTAATATGAATACAATAATATCAGACCTGTAATATCAATTCTGCACAATTTTTTTTTTTTTTACCTTAATAAAATTATCTAACATGGCAGAAGTGGTCACAGAATTTTTCACATAAAAAAAAAAAAAAAAGAAAAAAAAAACATTAATAACAATTAATTATGAATATTTAAAGATTGTTCCATTGAAATGCATTGGAGAGCGCCAGGTAGCGAGAGGTCATACCTGTCGCTGTTCAAGGTCGGACGCTGGCGCTGTGGGCTGAGGCTGGAATAATGATGAATGAGTCGCTATATGGCGCTATCTCAGTCGCTAAGCAGGATCGGCTTGATAAATGTGTGATTGTGGTGGGGAGCCGGCGTTCTCGTGGCGGTGCCCGTCATTACCGGACGCTCACCAGTCGCTACCTGTCGCTATTCCTTCATAAATAAGGGCCTTAATGTGACGAGACCCTGGTGCGAACATTAAATGGGGCCCTTTCACAGCTGAACAGTAAACATTTTTTCTGGCTTTTAACTCTTCTTTTCTCTAACTGATGGCAAGTGAGCACAAATATGATAAATGAGGTGGAGGATCAACAATGATGGGGCCCCCTTGACCTTCTGGGCCCTGCTGTGGTTGAATCGTCCCGAGTTACGCCCCTTCCACTGTGTGTGGCTGCAGCAGCCAGCTATCCTAATGGCTGGCACAGGTGCACACCGCTGAAGGAGAGTGGCGTTACCCCGGCACTTATACTGAATGGAGTGTCAGGACATGCTGCTCCCTTCCAGCAGTCTGCATCTTCAGCCAGGGAATTGGGTGGCCCTGGTAAGTTTCAGACTCCAGAGGCTTTTGGTTTGCCTTAAAGTGGGCCAAAACCCAGGATTTTGACTATCCAGGGTTTTGGTTCCTGCTGTGTGAAACCTCCCAGGTCGCCCACTAAAACTCACTTTTCCCTAGTCCTATGGCATATGCATGGCCTCTCATCCAATCAGCTTGCTTGCCTGCTAAAGGTTAAGCAGGTGACCAGTGCTTCTCGCGCATGCCTGTTGGATCAGAGAGAAGATGAGTTTACTGGGTGAACCTGCGGGTTTTTACACAGCAGGGCATCCTGAATCTGGATGCCCCAGGGGGAGGTAATCAGGTAGCCCTAGAGTCTTAGAGTTTTAGTGATTAGTAACAGTGTGCCTATTTTGGTTGAGGTTGATACTAACCTATCCTTATGCTGCCCCTACCCTCCATAGTACCATGTGCTACAGCTGGGCTGTTTGGTTGTGATCTACTCCAGTAGATAATGTAGCTCAGCATGATTGGCTTGGGGTGTCCATCAGCTAAAAGATTATAATAAAAAAAGAGGTTGAGCTGTTACTTCCATTCTTTTCATCTGTCCCCAATTACTCTCTTTTTGCCTTTTTATCCTTATCCACCACCCTCCACACCATATGATTGCCAGCCAGCTTTTACCTTTACACTGGTTGGCGAATGCACCAGCTTTTCAGCACTTCAAGAGAACTAGAATTAAGACTTTCTAATTAGCCAAAAGGTCCTGTACTTAGATGGAAAATCTAAATAAAATGAAAATCCTATACATCACTAAGTTGTACAAAAATCTTCATGTTCTGGGGGATGGAATGAGATTAGATAAACACATGTAATCAGCAACTGGACTCCCTGTATTTGGCACAGGACCAATTTACCCCACTACCATTATACAAAAGCCAAAGGACTGAAAGACGGGTTCCTAACGTGCACTGGGTCCCACCAGCCCCACCCGTTGGATCTTTGGCCCTTATTTAACAAGGGATAGCGCCAGGTAGCGAATGGTGAGCGAACGGTAATGACGGTGACCGCCACGAGAATGCCGGCTCCCCTCCGCAATCACACATTTATCAAGCCGATCCTGCTTAGCGACTGACAGAGCGCCAGATAGCGAATCATTCATCATTATTCCAGCCTCCCCCCACAGCGCCAGCGAGTGACCTTGAACAGCGACAGGTATGACCTCTCGCTACCTGGCGCTCTCCAATGCATTTCAATGGAGCAATCTTTAAATATTCTTAATTAATTGCTATTAATGTTTTTTTTTTTTTTTAAATGTCAAAAATTCTGTGACCACTTCTGCAATGTTAGATATTTTTTTTAAGGTAAAAAGAAATAAATAAAAAATTGTGCAGAATTGATATTACAGGTCTGATATTATTGTATTCATATTACAAAATGTTTTGAAAAACTTGTTTTTTTTTTCTCCCAAAAATATGGTTGTTTGGGGGTTAAAAAACTACTTTTAACCCATCGCCGCCAGCGCTCTGGGGTTTAAACAAGCATTTCACTGCGCGAGAATTTTTTGAGCGTCATTTGTTAATGAATATGCTGGGAGCCGTTCGCTATGGCCATTCGCTGTCATGCGCTCCCATACAGCACGGAACCTGTCAAATAGCGACTCCTCACCCAATATTCAACATTACGGCCACCCGACTGAGTCGCTATCAACTACAGAACAACGGCCAAGCACAGCGACTACTAGCGGGCGCTCTGAAAATGCCGCTACTGTCGCTCATCTGTCGCTACCTGGCGCTATTAATGAATCGGCCTCTTTGTCTCATTGATATCAAATATCAATGCTGGGACAGCTGGGATGCCCTGGACAGGAGTTATGTATTACTTAAAGAGGACAAAAACCTGTTTCGTATGGCCATGGAGTCTAAGGCCCTTATTTATGAAGGAATAGCGACAGGTAGTGACTGGTGAGCGGCCGGTAATGACGGGCCCCGCCACGAGAACGCCGGCTCCCCACCACAATCACACATTTATCAAGCCAATCCTGCTTAGCGACTGAGATAGCGCCATATAGCGACTCATTCATCATTATTCCAGCCTCAGCCCACAGCGCCAGTGTCCGACCTTGAACAGCGACAGGTATGACCTCTCGCTACCTCTCGCGCTCCAATGCATTTCAATGGAACAATCTTTAAATATTAATAATTAATTGTTATTAATGTTTTTTTTTTTTTTTTTTAATGTGAAAAATTCTGTGACCACTTCTGCCATTTTAGATATTTTTTTTAATTGTACAGAATTGATATTACAGGTCTGATATTAATGTATTCATATTACTAAATTATTTAATTTTTTTTTTTTTTTGGTTTCCAAAAATATGGTGGTTTGGGGGTTAAAAAACTACTTTTAACACATCGCCTCCAGCGCTCTGGGGTTTTAACATGCATTTCACAGCGCTTGAATTTTTTGAGTGTGATTTTTTTATGAATATGGTGGAAGCCGGTCGCTCTGACCAGTCGCTATCATGCGCACCCATACATCGCGGAACCTGTCAAATAGCGACTTGTAACCCCATATTGAACATTTAGCCACACCGACTGAGTCGCTGTCAACAACCGAACAACGGCCAAGCACAGCGACTACTAGCGGGCGCTGTGAAAATACCGCTACAGTCGCTCAACTGTCGCTACATGTCGCTATTAATAAATCAGCCTTTAAAATACTCCAGAGCTGGGTGAATCCTTTCTGTGTGCAACAGTGTGTTACAGGGGCTTTCTTTCGGCTGATGGGCATTTAAAAACCTGTCACCCCTGACCCCAAGCTTGGTGGGATTTTATTTTGCAGTTGAAGTACCGTCTATAAGTAATCCATCCTGTCACTATCCAGCATATTCTTACAGATTTTTAATATATAGCTCCTTTAAAGGACCTCTATTGCAGAAAATATAGACGCCACAGAGGCATAGGGCTTCCCTCATGCTCATGCTTCAAGGTACTGCACTACTGTCTCCCAGTCTCTGAGATCATTTGTCGAGTACAAGGCCAGACCAAGGCGCCTATCATTCTCCATGAGTGCCCCAGTATGAGCTTCAAGCACCACCATTATACCATCTATGAGCTGGAGGCCAGAAGTGTGGTATACAGACACGGGGGGCTCTTAGAGCACAATCTAAGAGGCCGATTCATTAATAGCGCCAGGTAGCGATAGATGAGCGACAGTAGCGGTATATTCACAGCGCCCGCTAGTATTCGCTGTGCTTGGCCGTTGTTCGGTTGTTGACAGCGACTCAGTCGGTGTGCGGTAATGTTGAATACGGGGTTAGGAGTCGCTGTTTGACAGGTTCCGCGCTGTATGGGAGCGCATGACAGCAAATGGCCATAGCGAACGGCTCCCAGCATATTCATTAACAAATCACGCTCAAAAAATTCTCGCGTTGTGAAATGCTTGTTTAAACCCCAGAGCGCTGGCGGCGATGGGTTAAAAGTAGTTTTTTAACCCATAAACAACCATATTTTAGGGAAAAAAAAAAACAAGTTTTTTAAAACATTTTGTAATATGAATACATTAATATCAGACCTGTAATATCAATTCTGCACAATTTTTTTTTTTTTTTTTACCTTAAAAAAAAATATCTAACATTGCAGAAGTGGTCACAGAATTTTTGACATTTAAAAAAAAAAAACATTAATAGCAATTAATTATGAATATTTAAAGATTGCTCCATTGAAATGCATTGGAGAGCGCCAGGTAGCGAGAGGTCATACCTGTCGCTGTTCAAGGTCGCTCGCTGGCGCTGTGGGGTGAGGCTGGAATAATGATGAATGATTCGCTATCTGGCGCTCTGTCAGTCGCTAAGCAGGATCGGCTTCATAAATGTGTGATTGTGGAGGGGAGCCGGCGTACTCGTGGCGGTGAGCGTCATTACCGTTCGCTCACCATTCGCTACCTGGCGCTATCCCTTGTTAAATAAGGGCCTAAGCCAACACGATGGGGTAATAAGATGGGGAGGCTTGTACCTTCTTTTGGCATGTCTAATCTAAGGTTTGATTGGATAATACAAGGAAAGTATTCCTTGAGTTCCTTTGAGTGTTAGAATTTTATTATTAAATAGAATAATCCACTGATAAATAAGAAGATTATTTACGATAACTCTTTTTGGAGATTTTATTTTACATTTTTTTATTTGGGGAACTCCAATATATACATTTGTTATATTATAAAAGATGGGAAATTCTTCTACTCCAGCATTCACTCAAGCACCTCATAGTAGTCCAAAGGTTCAGCAAGCTGGTGAGTGGCTTGCCATTACCCCTGACCAATTACCCATCCTGCCCCCGGGGAACTGAGGATGTGGAACATCCCATGCTCATCTGCCCCAGCCTGGTGTTCTTTCTAAGGCACCGGACCTATGCCACCATGGCAGTAGGTGGCTGAGCCCTGATAATACCAGGTGAGAGAATAGTCTTTTTGAGTTGAGCCAAGTCAAACTGAATAGGCAAGATTCACGTTAAGTAACATCAGCCAATATTCCTCATTCATGGCTACATCCCTGCTCACCTCAATTTAACAGGCTGATTCATTACTAGTGCCAGGTAACCGCAGATGAGCGTCTGTGCGAGCGCTAGTGGTCGCTCTGATCGGCCGTGAGTCGCTATTACAGAGCGCCTCAGTCGCTGTAGTAACATTGCCGGCGTTGATGAATTTGATGTGTGAGTTGCTATAACACCAGCACAGTGCTATATGGGAGTGAACGGTAGCGGCTGGTCAGTGTGAGCGACTCAAACCATATTCATCAAAAAACAGCCTCACACAGCGCCGAGGCTCAAAATTGTCGCTGTAGCCCAGAGCGCCAGAAGCTGTGTGATTAAACTCTGTTTTTTAACACATATCCACTAGTAACAAAGCGAAAACATATGGAATTACATTGTTATTACATTGCGACATTAACATTTTAATGCCAGACCTGTAATGACAATTCTGCATAAAAAAATAAAAAACATTTTCAAAAATGTATTTAAATAGGCCAGGAGAGGTGACACAATGATTTGATACAAAACAAAAAAAAATATTAAAAGAAAACCCTGTATAAAGAGAAGAAAAGTAACGTCCATTGAAATGTATAGGAGAGCGACAGGTAATACCAGCCGATCTGAAAGCTAGAGCGCCACTGGGATCCGCTGACCAGAATCGCCTTCATAAATGTGGTATTGCGTGCCACGGCCAGCGTTCACCTGCCGCTACCTGTCGCTTACAAGGCGCTACCTGTCGCTTACAAGGCACTAGCTGTCGCTATCCCTTGATGAATAAAGCCCTAAGTTACATAGCAGCCTATCAGAAATGCCTGCCTGGGGAACGGGGGGGGGGCAGTGAGGGGAAGTGGTCAGTTGTTCACACATCGTTCAGCTTTACAACTCTGCCCTGACGTCAGAGCAGCAAGTAAAAGATGAATGGACTGTGCGCCATGGGATCGCTGAAATAGAGAGTTTTTACAGGGATTGGGGGAGGGGGGAAGCAGGGCATCCCAAATCGGGATGCCCCCCTACAGAGGAACACGACCCAGAATACTGAAAATACCAGGTGTTGTTCATTTTTAACATTTGACCAAAGCTCATTACTATTACTAGTATGTCTTATTTATCCAAACCTGAATTCTAAGCAAGGAGCCCTTTGAATAACATGTTAACTAGATCATTGTGAGATACACAAACAATGGGTTTCATTTCTTTTTTTTAACCTTTCAAAACTGTCATGTTCCGCTAATCTGGTAATTCTGGTAATAGAAATGAGATGTGGTCCTTGGTGTACTTTTACATCTTCTTTGTAGATATATACAACATTTGTTAGTAATGAGCGCCAACCAAACCACTAAACACATGTAAAATGACTGCCAGGGTATCTTATGGCTCCTGTGCTCCAGTGAAGCCACCAGAAGCAATTCCCAGATTGAAGGGTCAGTGTCCTCCATCAAAAATTGTTTCCTGGTTTAGGGATATGGATAGATGGTCAGATTAGCAGAGAGCAGGGGATCTTGCCCCACTTGTAATGATGTGAATGCTGAGGCAGCTTCCTAGCTGATGATATGACTTAAAATGGACCAACACCCAGGATTTTCACTATCCTGGGTGTTGGTCCACTTCAGCAGGGCATCCGAGATCAGGATGCCCCGCTGTGTGAAACCCCCCCAAAAGCCCCCAAAAACTTACGGACAAGCCGCCGCCGCCTCCCGCGCGTCCCTCCTACAGGGCGCGCGCCCGCACTGGCCATTCACAGCCGGCGCGGGCGCGCGCACTGCTAGAGGGGCGCGCGGGAGGCGGCGGCGGCTGATCCGCCGCCGATAAGGTAAGGTTTTTTGGGGCTTTGGGGGGGGGGGTTTCACCCCGCGGGACATCCCGATCTCGGATGCCCCGCGGTGAGGGAGGTGATCGGCCCGGGAATCTTATAGATCACCTCTGGGTGTTGGTCTACTTTAAATGTATAAAGGGGGGTGGGAGCAGCTCAATCACTATTATTTATACAAAGTTATTATTCAGGGCCTGGGAACTAATTTACCGCCCAGTTTAACCCTCTCATCAACGAAATATCAAGCAACAAATATGTCTAGCTATGTGGAAAGACAGAGATTTGGTTGCATATATCTGCAGATACATGTGGAAGCCACACTGCCCCGGCAAGGCACTCTGTGTTTAGTGTGGTCCCTACTCTTAATTCTGAGTCCCCAAAGTTGGGACATGCAATGCAGACAAATATCTGAGAGCTATGCTATGGACAGTCTAGGCAACAGCAATAAAAGGCAGCACCCGAAGCCTGTCCTATATGCCTCTGTTTTATTGCCAGCAGCATACTGTAGATGCTGTAGCAGGTCTCCAAAATGTGCCCCTCCTTTCCTTTCCATTTTCCATGACCATCTCAAACTGAGCTTGCATGTCTGGCGATATCCCTCAGCCCGCCCAGCATTAGCAAGCCTGGTAAAGGCCACCACTGTGGTTTGCTGGGCACTTTGAGAGTTCTGAAGCTGAAGGGAGGCTCTGTGACCACATTTAGAGGGTGGACGCGGAGACACGGAAATGGAAAGGAAAGGACGAACACATTTTGGAGACCTGCTACAGCATGCTGCAGGAAATAGAGGAAGCTTCAAGTGAGCTCCTAGCTGCCTTATTGTTGCACTTTTCTGAAATGTCCCTTTAAGTCCTTTCATCATTTTTGTAGTCTGCCTTTGGACCTGTTCTATTTGAGCAATGTTGTTTTATAGGTAAGGGCTCTAGAACTGAACACATTATTCGAAATGTGGCCTCACCATAGATCTATGCATCACTTATCTGGCTTAAATCAGCAATACAGGGTCTGAAGGTGATCCACTTGAAATCTGCCCACTGAAGCATACCTTAAAGCAGACCAAAACCCACATTTTTAACTCGCATCCCCTGAATTGCTCTCCCCGTGATGAGGACCTTTTGCTAATTTTAATTGATCTTGCTTCACTCTAATCCCAGATAATGGCGCCTGTTTTAACTGTAAAACTCTGCCTCCTCCATTCATCCTCCATTCATTGCCACTGTTGTGTGTGGCAAGGATGTCATAGCCACACCTATGCAATGGCTGATCGTCTGCCATCTTACAGAGAGCGACAGCAAAAAACAGTGTTACAAGATGTTTTGAAAAATATCTATTTCTAGTTTTACACCCTAAGAAGAGAGTATTGGCAGGGACCTTGCCCACATTTATTTCACTAGTTGAGGGTCCGCTTTAAAGGGTAAAACAGCACTCACCTTATCTTCTGTGCAGCAGGTCACGGCCACACTACTGCCCCGAAACCTTTTGGTTTTCGAGAATGGCGTCCCTGTTGTCTCGCGCGCCGTCCCACCCCTCATGTCAATCACACAGTGCTCTCCTTTGCAATAAACAGCGGCGCAGAAGTGGTGCTGCTTTGACCAATAGCGAGCGCACACACTCGCTTTTGGTTGTGGAGCAGGGAGCAGCCCATCCCTCGTTCTCGGGAAACGGGAGGTTTCCAAGTGTCAGACCAGGATCCAGCTGCTGCGTAGAAGAGAAGGTAAGTGCTGTGTTTTTTTCTTTTTGGGTTTAGTAACCCTTTAAGTATAAAATTAATTTAGGTCATTTGTAATAATTCCCTCCTGAGGCATCCTGGGAAGCCCAAAGTCAGTAAATTCTAAACCTATTGCATTCCTGGGCAGCAACGCACCTGTACATCCCCTTCTGTGCCGGTAACTAATCAGGATTGCCAGACGCATGCAATGCATGGTGGTGTATATTATTATTATTATTGTTTATTTATATAGCGCCGTCATCTTCCGTAGCGCTTTACAAAGTAGTAATTACAGACAGGGTAGAAACATACGGTACATATACTATTTCAAATGCAGTTTTACAGATTTGACAGTGGATATTCTGAGTACAAGATACAATAGGGGAGAGAGCCCTGCCCTTGCGAGCTTACAGTCTAAAGGAAGAGGGGTGAAGACGAGGGGGAAGGATCACAGTCAGTATTGAGCTTTGTGGCGTATGCCCTTTAGAAGATTGGTTAGGCCAGATTATATGCTTGTCTGAATAAGTGCATTTTAAGGGCGCCTTTGAAGGTTTTGAGGGTTGAGGAGTGGCGGATTGGGTGCGGGAGGGCAGTCCAGAAGATTGAAGTTGCACGTGAGAAGTCCTGGAGGTGGGCGTGAGAGGAGGTGACCAGGGTGGAGGACAGGAGAAGGTCAGCAGCAGAGCAGAGGCTGCTTCTAGGTTGATATTGTTGGATTAGAGATGAGATGTAGGGAGGGGCCTGGTTGGAGAGAGCTTTGTATGCGAGAGTTAGAGTTTTGAACAGGATCCGCTGTGGGACTGGCAGCCAGTGTAGGGATTGGCAGAGAGGCGCAGAACTGGAGGAGCGAGAGGAGAGATGGATGAGGCGAGCAGCAGAGTTCAGGATAGATTGGAGGGGTCCCAGTCTGTTAGTTGGTAAGCCACAAAGAAGGATGTTGCAGTAATCCAGACGGCATATGACCAGGGCATGCACTAGCATTTTAGTGGTGTCAGGTGAGAGGAAAGGACGGATGCGGGAGATGTTTTTAAGTTGGAGGCGACAGGAGGTGGCCAGGGAGTGAATATGGGGTTTGAAAGAGAGGGCAGAGTCCAGAATGACTCCCAGGCACCGAGCTTGGGGAATTGCTGTTATTGTGTAATTGTTGGCAGAAATAGACGTGTTAGAGAGGGGAGGGGAGTGGGTGGGAAAATGACCAGTTCTGTCTTGTATATGCATGCCTGGTGAACTGCATTTGTGGTCAGTGTTCTTGTGGGACCTAAGAGTGGCACAGAAGAGTATTTCTCCCCTATTTCACAGCTTCCTGTGGATATTTTTAAGTACACAAGGCGATTGTGGGGGTGTCACACAGCAGGACATTCCAGATTGGGATGCCCAAGGAAAGGGAAATCACCCATCCCTGGAGTTTAAACAGGCAGTTGTTCCTCTTTAAATAATGTACATTTTACTGTAGTTCTCTGATGTTTGAAAGAAAAGAAAAGTTGTTTCATATTTTCTAGTGCGTTTGGTTTGGTTCTTTTTAGATCTTGCAAGCGCTAAATTTGTTTCATTTGATGTAAGGTCAAATGAAAAAAGAACTGTACAGAAATCAATATGAATTGACTTTAAATAAGCAGCCAGAGCGTGCAAAATAAAAACTGATATACTGTAACTTGTAATTACAAGAGGAAGTGGAAAAACTTTATCTACAATGTAAGTCACGCAATCAATGATATACAAAAAAAAAATATGTAATTTGTGTGACCTCTATAATCACGGCAGTATAATACCACGTTGTATATTGTTATTTAGTAGTGTAGTTTAGTTTAGTAGATGTTTAATAGTGCTGGATTGCGGCTTGATTGCTTGGGCAACGATTCTGACTGTGGGGCATTCAAAATCAGGATGCATCCTTAAAAATCAGGAATATAACTTTTGTTCCTGTTTAAATCCTGTTTATATTCCTAGAATTTGTGTGGAACTCTAATGCAAGCTGTACACTAGTCAGCTTTCTGGGAAAGCACTGGGCAATATACTGTAGGTAAAAGTTATAGGATACTCAATTCATATTCAGTCATGTAGGTGGGGCCATCACACTGCACAGTGCTGCCTAGTTACCATGGTTGCTATGTACTGGGCCTACATAAGAGTTTATTTAGTTGCAATAGGAAGGTGCCAATATTGTTAAACATTGTTAATCTGGTCCAGCTCATCGCACAAAACCTAGGCCCTTATTTATGAAGGAATAGCGACAGGTAGCGACTGGTGAGCTGCCGGTAATGACGGGCACCGCCACGAGAACGCCGGCTCCCCACCACAATCACACATTTATCAAGCCAATCCTGCTTAGCGACTGAGGCCCTTATTTATGAAGGAATAGCGTCAGGTAGCGACTGGTGAGCGACCGGTAATGACGGGCACCGCCACAAGAACGCCGGCTCCCCACCACAATCACACATTTATCAAGCCGATCCTGCTTAGCGACTGAGATACCGCCATATAGCGACTCATTCATCATTATTCCAGCCTCAGCCCACAGCGCCAGCATCCTACCTTGAACAGCGACAGGTATGACCTCTTGCTACCTGGCGCGCTCCAATGCATTTCAATGGAACAATCTTTAAATATTAATAATTAATTGTTATTAATTTTTTTTTTTTTTTTTAATGTGAAAAATTCTGTGACCACTTCTGCCATTTTAGATTCATTACTAATGCCAGGTATCAGCAGAAGAGTGTCTGTATAGTGGAGCTTAGAGCGGCTGCTAGTAGACACTGTAAGCGGGTATCGGGCACTGTAACAGAGTGTCTCCATCGCTGTAGTAACCTGGCTGGCATTGATGAATGGGATGTATGTTGGGCGCTGTAACACCAGTACATCGCTGTAGGGAGCGAAAGGTAGCGCCAGCTACTTATCAAAAAACTACATACACACAGTGTTGGCGCTCTAAATCTGGTAGCATAGAGCGCCAGACACTGTGTGATTAAAGTCTGTTTTTGAACACACGTCCACCGGTAACAAAGCAAAAACACATGGAATGACATTGTTGTAGCATTGTGACATTAACACTTTAGTGCCTGACCTGTAATGACAATTCTGCATAAAAAACAAAAAAATCTAAAAAGTTTTCAAAAATGACACTTTCTAGGCCAGGAGAGGTCACACAATTATTTGAGAGAAAAAAAAAACCCTGTTTAAAGGGGAACGTCCATTAAAATGTATGGGAGAGCGCTCTGGAAGCTAGAGCGCTGGCGCTATACGCTGAGCCACCTGTAATGATGAATCGGACACTACATGGCGCTGTTAGAGTCGCTCATCAGAATCGCTTTCATAAATGTGGTTTTGCGTACAGCACCCCGCGTTCACCAGACGCTTTCTGCCACTACGAGGCACTACCTGGCGCAATCCCTTGATGAATAACCCCCATAACTGACAATGCACAGTAACAGGAAACCCAGCAGCACGAGTTAGAAAATTGTAAATTATTTTTTATGTGCAGCAATCTAAACTGCCCGGGAGAGGGATGTATATGAGCACTGTTTGTTGTTTTGGTCAGGTATAAGTCATTTTTGACTGTTGGTCCACTTAAACTTCAAAGCTAACTCACCTTTTTGCACCACCCAACCATCCCTTCCATTGGGGGCAATGTGCTCCGCTCTCCCTGTGTTGTCCTGGGCAACAGTCTGACAGATACTAGCTATGCTTCTGCAGCTGATGTTTAAAGTGGACCAACACCCACCACTGATCTATAAGATTCCCGGGCCGATCAGCTCCCTGCCTGCGGGGCACCCCAATCGGGGGTACCCCGCTGTGTGAAACCCCCCAGGTCGCCCGCAAATCCTACCCGTTCCTCGTTCCAACGGCGCATGCGGGGGCCGCCGCCGCCTCTCGCGCATCCCTCTAGCAGGGCGCGCACCCGCGCCGGCCGTTTGTGAATGGCCGGCGGGCGCTCTCACCTTGTCCGTTGACGGCCCTCGCTTGTCCGTCGAGGGGTGGTGGTGATTGGTGGAGCAAGTCAGGTGGGAGCGGGGTCAGGTGAGTTTTTGGGGCTTTCTGGGGGGTTTCACACAGCGGGGCACCCCCGATAGTGAAAATCCTGGGTGTTGGTCCACTTTAAAGGGACAAACAAGTCAATGGCAATTCTAGAGCAGAAGGAACTCACCTGAAGCCTGTCCTATGTGCCATTCCTCCATTCTTGCAACACACTGTAGATGTGTTGTAGCAGGTCTCCAAAATGTGCCCCTCCTTTTCTTTCCACTCCTCCATGACCACATGCCAATGTGGTCACACGGCCAACCCTGTCACTCAGAGCTCCCAGGGTGAGTGAGCCCAGCAAGCCACAGTGGTCACCTTTACCAGACTAACGCTGAAATCTCTGAGAGACAGGGGTGGCTGTGATTTGGAGATCCACTTCACATGCTGCAGGAAATGGACTATACTGGGGCCCTTGTTTATGAAGGGATAGCGACAGGTAGCGACTGGTGAGCGGCCGGTAACGACGGGCCCCACCACGAGAACGCTGGCTCCCCACCACAATCACACATTTATCAAGCCAATCCTGCTTAGCGACTGAGATAGCGCCAGATAGCCACTCATTCATCATTATTCCAGCCTCAGGCCACAGCGCCAGCGTCCGACCTTGAACAGCGACAGGTATGACCTCTCGCTACCTGGCGCTCTCCAATGCATTTCAATGGAACAATCTTTAAATATTAATAATTAATTGTTATTAATTTTTTTTTTTTTTTTTTAATGTGACATATTCTGTGACCACTTCTGCCATGTTAGATAATTTTTTTAAGGGAAAAAACAATTGTGCAGAATTGATATTACAGGTCTGATATTATTGTATTCATATTACTAAATTATTTAAAAATAATTTTTTTTTTGGTTCCCAAAAATATGGTTGTTTGGGGGTTAAAAAACTACTTTTAACACATCGCCGCCAGCGCTCTGGGGTTTAAACATGCATTTCACAGCGCTTGCATTTTTTGAGCGTGATTTTTTGATGAATATGGTGGGAGTTGGTCGCTCTGACCAGTCGCTATCATGCGCACCCATACATCGCGGAACCTGTCAAATAGCGACTCCTAACCTTGTATTCAACATTACTGCACACCGACTGAGTCGCTGTCAACAACCGAACAACGGCCAAGCATAGCGACTACTAGCGGGCGCTGTGAAAATACCGCTACAGTCGCTCAACTGTCGCTACCTGCCGCTATTAATGAATCGGCCTCTAAGTTTTGGTCCTTTGTCCCTGCGTAAAACCACCCAAATCGCCGAAGCCAACTCACCTCTTCCCGGTCCTACGGCGCATGCGCGGCCGCTCATCCAATCAGCATGCTCAAACCACTGACATCACGTTGTCTAAGCCTTCGTCTAAGGCCAGCGGCTCCGAGCATGCTGACAGCCACTTAGCCCGCTACCCTCTAACAGGGATCGTGGGGATGCAGCCACGGCTCGCGCCTGCGCCGTTGGACCGGGAAACAAGGTAAGTGTATGAGTGACCTGGGGGGCTTCACACAGCGGGGCATCCCGAATTTGGATACCCCGGGGGGAGGGAATTGATCGCAGTGGGTTTTGGTCCACTTTAAGTGCTTTCCCATAGTCCATGCCCGTTTTCTACACAATGGGTGTGGGGTCATATTCTGACAGTCTCAGGAGGGCATCCAGATTGCTGGAGACCCCCCCCCCCCCAGCACATAGACCTCCTCAAATGCCCTGAAACTCACTAGTGGTCCCATGTGCCGAATGGCACTGGCGGCCTGTAAATGGAATGCAAACCCAGCCCATATGACCACCCGTGGTGCATTTTGCCTATGGGATCAAGGTTCAGGTAAGTATTGCGGACGTTGCAGGGGCCTATGCACAGGAGGAGCTCCAGGATCCTGGATGCTCCCCTGAGACTGTCACAATGTGGCCCCGCACCTATTATGTAGAAAATGGGCATGGGAGTGGGACCACATAAAATGTCTTTTTATGTGTTTTATGTCACTTGTCACTGACATGTGCTAATATTTTTCATAAAGCAAGTGAAAATATGGCCTTTTATTATTGATTGGCATTACATAGATTATGGGCTTTGGATTTCCATTTTAGTTGCAGCTCTGTTATTGATGTGTTATTTATTCCAGTGAATGTTCTTGTCATTTATTTTATGTGACAAGTGTAACATCTTCCATGACACTGCTCCAGGCTTCTCAACTGAATGCTAAATGGTTTAACCTCACTTTCCTTTCCCATCCACTGCCCCGTTATTGTCTCCCATGAGCATAGTATATTTTGGGTATATTACCATTGGGCCACAAAAAGAGCAATTCTCAAGGCAAGAGTGAATGCATCCGTCTGTCAGTAAACCATTTACTATGGCCGATTGTGGCTATGCTGAAGCCATTGTAGTGTTTCGGCTGCTGTTCTGACATTCACAGAAGCTGATTATATCTCTTGAAAGTGGATGAAAACTGTCTATATTACTCTAGGTTCACCCACAGGGCATCCTGACTGAGAATTCCCCTGTTATGTATACCTAGCTGGTGATCCCATGGCACATGTGCGGCTGCCGGCGGCTTCTGCTGCATCCCCGCTATGGCTAGCTTGGCCGTGCACAGCTATAGAGGGGTACAGGGGATGCCGCCGCCAATCAGCAGCTAGGTTCCCATTCAGCTTTTTAAAGTGGACCAAAACCCAGGCCGATCGGCCCGGAAATCTATAAGATTCCCACCCCCGGGGCATCCAATATCGGGATGCCCCACTGTGTGAAACCCCCCAGGTCGCCCCATTCACATACCTTGCTTCCCGGTCCAAAGGTGCATGGCAAACCACAGCCGCATCCCCACCATCCCTCTAGCAGGGCGCGTGCCCGCGCCAGGCATTTGTGATTGGGCAGCGCGGGCCTCGGACAGCGGGGCTTCCTCCATCAGGGGACATGCCACCTATTTATATACACAGCCAAAAGCTGGAGGAGAGGAGAGCCATGACTGGCCTGTGGGATCACCAGAAAGGCATGTGTATTCGGTTTAAAACAAGGGTGTAAAGAACCAGGGGATAGTGACATTTTTTGGGCCAGGGGTTGGCCAGTCAGCCTTTGAGCTCTGGCTCTGCTTCTATGCCTGGTGCCCAGGCTGGTTGGCTCAGAGAAGAGAGATTTTTTTTAATTGAATTAAATTGAAATTACTGTGTGTCTTTTTCATTAAAAAAAAACACGAGAGCTTTTTGGGAGGGGGTGCCAACCCAACTCCCCACAGGTGACCCTCCTGTCAATAATTCCGGGTTCAGTGGCGGCGGGGGGGGGGGGGGGGGTTTGCTAAGGCATATGCTCACAGCAGCCAGGTCAGTGATACCCCGCCATTGGCGCTCTAATATCACACCCTCCTTGGTGGAATGGTATGGGGAGGTAGAGAATATTAAGAGGATGGCGGAACTAGCACTTGACGGGGGCGAGGGGGGGGCTCTAGAACTTGGACAGTATGGGAAGTCTCTAAGAGATCCCCGGAGGTCCTGGCTCTGTTGGAGAAAAATTGATGATGCGGAGTGGGCAGGAGGGGGCATTGTGCTGCGTGGGGCTCGGGGACGGCGGGCGGCAGGGGGAGGGGACCCCTTCCTTATTATCTGTGTTTTTTTTTCTTGTTTCTTTTGTTTCCTCTCCATCAGTTCAGGGGGTTGACAGATGGCTAGAAGGGGGGCCAGGTCTCCTCAGTACCTGGGGAGGGCGTTATATTGGGTGTAGCTAACCTTTATTGGGGCCCCCGGATTCTGGGGTCGTCACCCTCATCCCCTGAAGGTGGAGCTATGGATTTGCCCCTGGCCCTCTACATAGTGGCTGGTGAAAGGAGTGACTTTGAGCCGTTGTGCTGGCCCTGTCATTTTCAATGTATGCCTTATATTTCTAATGTATTATTATGCTTTCATTTTCCTGTAATACTGTTTATTGCAAAACTCAAAAATATATTGCTAAAAAAACAAAACATGTGCCTGCATTTTCAGTGCAAAAAGCAAGAATTTGCATGCTGTCAATTATTGTACCCCAGCAGCATGGCACTGAGATGAATCTGGCCCTGTCATCTTGCACCATTACACACACGGGCAGGCTGATTCATTACTAGCGCCAGGTATCGGCAGATGAGCGTCTGTATAGCGGCGCTTAGAGCGACCGCTAGTATACGCTGTGATCGGCTATCAGGCACTGTAACAGAGCACCTCAGTAGCTGTAGTAACCTGGCCGGCATTGATGAATGTGATGTATGTTGGGCGTTCTAACACCAATACAGCATTGCAGGGAGAGAAAGGTAGCGCCAGCTGACTCTCAGCGACTCACACCATATTCAACAAAAAAACAGACACACACACAGCATAGGCGCTCTGGATCTGACGCTATAGCATAGAGCTCCAGACACTGTGTGATTAAAGTCTGTTTTTGAACACATATCCACCAGTAACAAAGCGAAAACACATGAAATTACATTGTTTTAACATTGTGACATTAACACTTTAGTGCCAGACCTGTAATGACAATTCTGCATAAAAATATAAAAAATCAAAAGTGTTTTCAAAAATGACTCTTTCTAGGCCAGGAGAGGTGACACAATTATTTGAGAGGAAAAAATACCCAGTTTTAACAGAAGAAAAGGAACATCCATTGAAATGTATGGGAGAGCGACAGGTAATACCTGGCGCTCTGGAAGCTAGAGCGCCGGCACTATACGCTGCGCTGCCTGTAATAATGAATCGTATGCTATATGGTGATGTTAGAGGCGCTCACCAGAATCGCTTTCATAAATGTGGTATTGCGTACAGCGCCCAACGTTCACCAGACTCTGCCTCCCGCTACGAGGCACAACCTGGCACTAGCCCTTCATGAATAAACCCCACAGAAAAATCACACCTGAACATTTTCCGCATGCAAGTGTTTGACTCACGCACTTAAACCTTATATTGGGCTTATTTGGAAGACGGGCAAAGGTTTAGTGTGAGCAGCAGAACGCATTTCGTGACCCCAAGCTCTGTCACTTTCTCAACGCGGATGCTGCGGGGTTCACATTGATTATGTAAGAAAAGATATATTTTTTTATTGGTTGCGACACCTACCTCTTTTTATATTAGATTTGATGCACTTTGTAATAGGATGAATATGATGAAAATGAATGCACTTTATAGAATATGTACTGGTTCATGGGTTGGATATGTAAGGTATATCATTTTAGTGTCATATGCAGGTTCAGTGCCCCCTTGTGGCAGACATGTGTTTTATGTTTTTTAATGTGAATTTTTAAAGGTGTTTGTCTGTTTCTGCCTAATAAAGCTTATCATTTTTACACGGTAGAGGGTAGTGCATTGGCAGTCTTTGGTATAAGGGCAGCCCAGGGTGGGGGTTATGGGCACCCCCTTCTTTGGTAGATGCATTTTGGTTTGGGGGCTGCCATCCTTAGCACACCCATTATTTGGGATTCTAGTTGGTGCCGCCTAATTGTACTTTATCTAAAGAAAGAACGCAAAGTCAGCTGAGGGGCTGTGAGTTTTTAAGGGCTCATATTCCTCACTACTTCCTTCCACTAAAGTAATGGCACCCTGTTGTATAACCATTGAAACAACTCAAACTGAGGGTTACCTCTCAAACCCCCCTCAATGAACCCAGGGGACTGACAATTACACTCACTACAGTGTAAGTTTTATATATGTCATTTTTTATTTTTTATTCATCAATACAAACATTAAAATCCATTAAAAAAAAACAAGACCTAGTGCCATTTACATGATATGCCACTGGGGGGAGCTGTTTAGCAAATTCATAAGGGTGCACACAATCAATGCCTATTTTTATAAACAGTAATATATTCATACAAAAATCATCTAAAGTGCTAGTGCTAAATAAAAGTGCAGCAGTTTTTGGAGAGCATGTGCAAAGATTATAACTAGGTACAGGCAATATTTTTTTAAATGGATTTTAATGTTTAATGTTTGTATTGATGAATAAAAAAAAACATATCTATAACTATATCTATAATCTATATCTATAAAACATATATAAAACTTACACTGTAGTGAGTGCAATTGTCAGTCCCCTGGGTCCAATCAGAGCGCTCAGAGCCGCTGTGGTATGCACGTACAAGTGGCGTCCAACCACAGCGGCTCTGAGCGCTGGAGGCCGTGTCTCGTGCTTCCTTCTAACAGGGAGCGCGCCCGCGCGCCCTGCTAGAGGGAAGCGCGAGACGCGGCCGCGGCCCACGCATGCGCCGTTGGAACGGGGTTAAGGTAAGGTTTCTGGGCTTTCTGGGGGGTTTCACCCCGCGGGACATCCCGATTTCGGATGCCCCGCAGGGAGGGATCTGATCAGCCGATCCCCCCTGGGTGTTGGTCCACTTTAAGGGGGGTTTGAGAGGTAACCATCAGTTTGAGTTGTTTCAAAGGTTGTACAGGGACTTTAGGGGCAGTGCACCACAAGAATATATGATCAGTTGGTGCCACCCCTTATTCTTCTTTTCTTCCAGTTAGCCCCTTTGCTGAGGGGACTTTTTGTGTCTGTCCGGAATCTTTATTCCCAGTGGAGCATTGTGAGGATGTGGCTGTGGTGGCGCAGACCTAGGCTGAGGCGGTGATAATGCTGCAGCCTCACGTCAGTCAGTCTGGCTCAGTAAAGCTAATGTGGTGGCAATGCAGCTACTTCAGAGCCTCTGCTGCAAATAACACGAGGCCCAGAAGCTCTCGGAAGAGAAGTGCTTCGTGTTATTCCCTGAGACGTGGCTGCACTGATTTTATACATTCTGCTGAGTGCGCCGCATTAAACTTTTATACAGCTGCAGGCTGTAAATACAAAAAATCATTTCATTCACATATATTTGTGCAACCTTCAAGCGCTTCAGGTGATTATTCGATTTTTAAGGTTGCCGGGGCTGCTTTAACCCTTTCCTCACAATGACAAGTCTTACAATGTTCTTATGTTGGAGGCTTGTCCATATTTTTTACAGGCTTAATGTTCCACAAGAGTGATTTCCAATTATTCGACATCACCCAGACTATTCAGGGAGCCGGGAACCTCGCCAAGGGTGCCTACTGAGGGATTTATTCATCAATGGATAGCGGCAGGTAGTGCCTTGTAGCGACAGGTAGCGAACGGTGATAGCTGGGCGCTGTACACAATACAATCAAAGCAATTACGGTGAGCGACTCTAACAGCGCCTCAGATTCACCATCACAGCTCAGCGTATGCTGCCGGCGTTCTGGCTTCCAGAGTGACTGGTATTACCTGTCACATATATTCTTATGCAGAATTGTCATTACAGGTCTGGTATTAAAGTGTTAATGTCACAATGTAATAACAATGTCATTCCATATATTTTCGCTTTGTTACTAGTGGATGTGTTCAAAAACGGACTATAATCACACAGAGTCTGGCGCTCTGGGCTACAGCGACTCAATTTTGAGCGCCGGTGCTGTGTGAGGCTGTTTTTTTTTTTTTTATTAATATGGTTTGAGTTGCTTACACTGACAAGTCGCTACCGTTCGCTCCCATATAGTGCTGTACTGATGTTATAGCGACTCACACATCAAATTCAATGCCGGGCATGTTACTACAGCGACTGAGGCGCTCTGTAATAGCGAATAACGACTAGTGGTCATTCTTAGCGCCGCTGTATAGACACTCATCTGCCGTTACCTGGCACTAGTAATGAATCAGCCTGTAAGTGTGCATAATATCTGAAGTTATGGATTCAACCGCTCCTCGCTGCCACAGCGCATGCACCCTAGGGTTAACACTTTAAGGTTTTTTATTTATTTAATGGCCACTGGACAGACAGTGTTGATATTTGTTTTTAACAGGTAATTGTGAATGGGAAAGTATACCCGAAAAAGCAATCGTGACTAGCAGTTGACTTTTTGGTAAGTCTGTTTATTGCTGGAGTGGATCTGCCTGTTTATTGTTTATATTGCATTTGCCATGTGTTTTTCATTTCTGTTATGTGCCCCATTTTTTTTATTATTCTTTATTTAGATTTGACATTAAGGAAAACAATACAGGGTATTGATAACATACATAATACAGATTTGTCAGTACTTACAGATTTTGCATTACTACTTCCAACATATTGGGTATTGTACAAAAGACCCACGCCACACCTCACACACTAAATCTAGCTGGGGATTGGTCGCTTTGTCATGCGTTTCGTTGCTCAGGGTCGTCGGCTATCCGTAGTTTATACTTTGTCTAGACACTGAGAAGCAGGGGCCGCTTGCTGGCATATATATTCTGTTATCTACCGGTAGTAACTGTGTACCCTCTCTTTCTTATGGTCCTTTGATAGGATCTGACTACTGACATGAGTGGGGTATCTATCCGAGGGGTGGGGGGGATTTGAGGGGAGCGGGGACACACATAAGGCGGATGGGGGGAGGGGGCCCCCTTTCCTCAGGGCTCTCATCACCGATTCTCTGTACCCTCAGCTTTTCTCCATAGGCTCGGGCTCACAATGTCCTGAGTAGTGCCTTCGTGCCCCCCGGGGGTCTACCTGTTCATCAGTTCTCAGAACTCATCCAACTCTTGGAACATCAATTTCGGTAGCCATTTGTTCCTGAACTGTTCATCTATATCATGTAGGGATAACGTCATGTCTTCCATTTCTTTAATATGCAGGACCTCCCCAACCCAGTCTTTCACTCTCGGGGCTTTTTTCTGTTTCCAAAACCGGGGTATCACCTGTTTGGCTGAGTTTAGTAAATGTACCTGCAGGGATTTCTTGTAGTTACCTACCGATTGCTCGTCCCAGATCCTTGCTCCCATAAGCTTTGTGATTACCGGGATGACTTTTCCCCAGTATTCCCGGACCACCCTGCAATCCCAAAATATATGCAATAGCGTGCCCCTCTCCTCCCCACATCTCCATCAGAGGGGATCCGCCGTCAGGTGAACATGCCTTTGGGCTGTTAAAGGCCAGCTATCGCTGTCTGGACCACACAGGGGACACCCTTCAATACAAGCAAGAGAAGGTTGTGCAAATTATCATGGCGTGCATCAGTCTTCATAACAAACTGCCTTAAACGAGAGGGTGGCAGCATATTTGGAGGAGACAACCCCTGCTTCTGCTCCTGGCCATCTGTATGCTGGCACCCAGAGCCAGGGCCCAAAACATTCGGCAGCTATGTCATTTTTGATGTATTATATCTCTTGCCTTGTCTGTGAATTAAGTGGATTCAGATCTGGGATGCCCCGCTGTGTGAAATCCCCTAGGTTACCCAAGAACTCACCTTCATTCCTGTTCCAATGGCGCATGTGAAAGCTGTGGCCGCATCCCCGCTATCCTCACTATGCCCGCACCAAGCATTTGTGAATGGCCGGCACAGGCACACTCCCTGTTAAAGGGTAGCGGGCGATGCTTTTTTTTGTAAATTGTCACAAGTTGTTGAGTTATGGCACAACTGTGGATGCAAGTCAACAGAAAATTGATCAATAAAAATGTGCCTGTCCCGCATAAATAAAGCTTTGGGACCCCCCACAACCCAAAGTCCATCATGACAGGTTAGGGGGATGTAGCCCGGATTTTGGGTGTTTGTAGCTTGCTCATACCTCCCCAGCCTTTGAAGGGCAACCTGGTTGGCCTCCAGCCTTTGAATGGCAATCTGATTGGCCTCCACCGGAGCTGCAATCAGCGTCTCCATCTGCTACTAGTGACGCTGCTGCTCCACAACCACTGCAGCCAGGTCTTCCTAGAGCAAACTGGTGGTCTGTTGCACAACTTTAAAATTGGTGTTTTGCCAAAAAGTGGTGTTGTTGGCCTACCAGTTTGCTTCCATGATTTGGCAAGGCCTTACCAAAGAGAGGTGACGCCTGGCTGCAGGCTAGGACTGTTTTCCTCCTAGGAACACAGCCTTCAGGGCCCAAAACTTTACCCTGGGTTCACCCTCCTCCTCTACTCTGCCCCTTGCCCTCTGCCTATTAAGCTCACTCATTTATCTCATTACTGTCTGGACTCTGCTCCCTTGGTGCCTGTATGGTGGGTGGACCAGGCCTTGATGTCTTGGTGGTAGCCAAACCAGAGGGGCCAGCTGTGGCTGCAGGTACGTGCCTGCACCAGGCCTACCTGAGTGGTCAAAACAGATGCCGCAACGCATGTACTGTGGGATCGCCAGAAAGGTTCTCTACATACACCTAAACTCCTGTCACACCCTGTCACACAGATCAAATGCCATGTGGGTGGAAGATGTGGGGCGTTTTAGAAGAAGAGGCAGAATCCAGTGCCTCAATTGCATGTACCTAAATTGTTCCCCCAGTGGGGCTTGTTTATGTTCCCTGAGACTAGACTAGAATAGAGTGGGAGGTGGGGAGATATATACGTTTGCCAGGATATTTTATATTATACCAGACTTTGAGGCTTTGTTGCATGATAGGGCTTAGATTTGGAGGGTGGGCCGAGGAGGTGAGCCACAGGAGTGTGTCTAGTGAAATAGGGTATGAGTCGGGTATTTCCAGAAGGGCCCACAGAGGGATGTTTATGTTGGCATGAAGTGCAGCATAAAAGTAATTTGTGAAAAACACAGCCCCTCCTACCTTCTAAGCGCCCTTACGGTTGCCTTGGCAATCCTAGATCTGGTGTTTCCCAACATAAACCTAATAACCTTCCACTGGAATCCGCAGAGCATGTATGGAGGAACCCCAATGGAAAGGGTTCTAGATAAATATAACAGTTTGGGGAGGATATATTTATACGCCCGAACCAGCAGTTTGGAAAGCAGTTTGCATGGCAGCAGTTAGATTGAGAAAGTTTGATTCTCAGTTCAGCTGAACTGTGATTAAGAGAATCTGCCCCATATTGGGCCACCATCAGAAATTTCCAGGCCCCATAAACATTCCACGTCAGCCCCCCTTAAGGATTAAACCTACACAGAGAGTCCCAACCCACAACCTACAGTATAGAGAAAGGCTGTGATGGACAAATATCTAGAGGGGCTCGTCTAGCTCACAACCCTATACAGCAGGGGTAGTCAACCACTTCTTGTAAAGGTCCATTTAAAGGCATCCGGTGAGAGGAGAAGGTCCAGGCGGAGGGCTGTCTTGGGGGGGTGGCTAGCTAGAAATCAGCATACGGGGGAGGGGCTATAGATTCTCCAGGCATCCTGTTGAAAACTGGGAAAATAGGGAGCTTTTTTTGGGGGGGCTCCACAAAACCTACAGCTCTGGCTCGTGGCACACAGATTTACCCCCTCCACCCCTTGCATTCTGTGCAGGTCGTGTACAGGGGTGGACTAGGGCACAAAATGTTACTGGCAATAGGGTCTGGTAACAGATAGATAGGGCTTGGGGGAGAGGGATGAATGAGAGAGAATCTGGAAAGAAGAGGGATGGATAGACAGAACAGGAAGGGCCGGGATGGATGGACAGAGCTGGGGGGGGGGGGGTAGATGCCCAGAGCTGGAAGAAAGAGTAATGGATTGGCAAAGCTGGGAGGCCAGGGATTGGATGGGCAAAACTGGGAGGACATGAATGAATAGGGCAGAGAGACTGGGATGGATGGGGCAGAGCTGGGGGGGGGGGGGCAGGGATGGATGGGGTAGACCTAAAGGGACAGGGATTGGAGGGGCAAAACTGGGAGGACATGGATGGATGGGGCAGAGCTGAGGGGACAGGGATGGAAAGGGCAAAGTTGGGGGGACAGAGATGGATGTGGCAGACCTGAGGGGACAGGGGTGAATGGGGCAAATCTGGGGGACAGGAATGGATGGGGATAGAATGGATGGGGCTGAGCTGAGGGGACAAGATGGTGGGACAGGAATAGATAGGGCAGAGCTGGAGAGGACTGGATGGGGCAAAGAGACCAAGAAACAAAGTTTGTGTGTACCTTGCAATGCCTCTTCCCCCTCATGCAGTACTTCATATTTCAATGCTAGGTGCCAGGGAGCCATGACACTGGGAGGAAGACTAAGCAATGCATCACCTATCAGGCAACACAGAAGCAACTGAGTGCAGGTCTGTTGGGGCAGGGGTCCGGAAATCTGGCACTGAGGTCTGTATTTGGACCCCAGTCTGCCAGTTGAGTATCGCTGCTACATAGAGTCTGTGCTGGCCACCCAGCCTATTATTGTCTTGAACTTTGTTGAGCCCTCTTCATAGCTGGGCCCCATACATAAGTCCTGACCTGATGGTGGCCCTGGTCCCACACTACACTACCGCCACTCATACTCACACATACACATCAAACTTAACCTTTTTTTCAGAGGGACACAATTGAAATGCTTACATTTTTAACAGCTTAACACATTTCTAGGTTAATTTCAGATTAATTTGGCTTATCGCTTACTGAGTTGCCCTCTTGCTACTGTGATTTCTAATTATGAATCTGGAAAAAAACCCATTTTGCTGTGGGCATGCTCATTTTCAAGCAGAGCACATACTGAAACACTTTTTTGCTTTCTTCACTTTTAATTACTATTATCAGCCTCCTTCTGATTGCAGCTTGCGTCTGATCATTTCCAGCCTGTTCCCATAATGTTTCCGTAAATGATGTGCTTCTTCCATAGGGGACATCCTACTGATAAAAGGAGTTATCTGCTGATTGAGACAAAGGTTTGAAATTTACTGAATTGAGAAACTTCTCAGGCTTTTGTTGAAGCTTCTTCGACTGCAAATCACAGCCCTCCGCTGGGTCAAGGATTAACTGGCAGCAATTTGAGCCACCTTGCCTCCCTGGGCAGTCCTATGGCAACTGCATTTATTTCCAGGCCTCCAGGGAAGAGGTTCTTTCCCTCATCACACTATATAAAGAACAGTAAATGACATCTTATAAAGGATAAGTCAGCAACCAATGCCATCTGAACTGCCGCCAGACCTGTGGGTTACCATATCCTTCATGATGGATGCTATTCATAACACAAGCAATGTCTAGGAGCTGCGGGTCTATTGCCCATTGTCCACCATGCCGTGCAAATGGCGCATGTGATATATAAACTCTGTCATAACCCTAAATTACTTTGCTGCAGATTTGGTGAGAAAAATCTCCTGTAGCATCTGTAATGATGTCTCCTGCTGCTGCAGAAAATTGAATGTGAAACATATTATACCTACACTGAGTTTTACTGCTCCTGAAGCCCAAAAATCTTATACCTACCTGAGGAGGACAGGACCCACTGCAAACAGGGAGATAAAATCCTATTAGGACTAGTACTCTCAAACACATGCCCGCACTGCCTAACACATACACACACCTTTGCACTCCCAAACACATGCACGCACTCCCAAACACATGAACGCACTCCCAAACACATGTACGCACCCTGGCACTCCCAACCACATGCACGCATCCTCGTACTCCCAAACATATGCACGCACTCCCAAATACACGCATTCACTCCCGCATCTCACCAGCTCATGTCCCCCATCTCGAGCGGCTCCTCTACCAGCTCAGATGGCACATCTCGGAAGCAGCGATGGCTCTCCCTGGTCTCAAGCGGCTTCTCCAATGCCTCATTCAAACACATGCATACACCCCCACACTCCCAAACACATGCACATACTCCCAAACACATGCACGCACCTTTGCACTCCTAAACACATACACACACCTTTACACTCCCAAACACATGCACACACTCCCAAACACATACACACACCTTTGCACTCCTAAACACATACACACACCTTTGCACTCCCAAACACATGCACGCACTCCCGAACACATGAACGTATTCCCAAACACGTACACACCCTGGCACTCCCAACCACATGCACGCATCCTCGTACTCCCAAACATATGCACACACCCTCGCACTCCCAGACACATGAACGCACTCCCAAATACATGCATTCACCCCCTCATCTCACCAGCTCATGTCCCTCATCTCGAGCAGCTCCTCTACCAGCTCAGATGGCACATCTCGAAAGCAGCGATGGCTCTCCCCGGGCTCAAGCGGCTCCTCCAATGCCTCATTCAAACACATGCATACACCCCCGCACTCCCAAACACATGCACATACTCCCAAACACATGCACGCACCTTTACACTCCCAAACACATGCACACACTCCCAAACACATACACACACCTTTGCACTCCCAAACACATGCACGCACCTTTGCACTCCCAACCACATGCACGCATCCTCGTACTCCCAAACATATGCACACACCCTCGCACTCCCAGACACATGAACGCACTCCCAAATACATGCATTCACCCCCTCATCTCACCAGCTCATGTCCCTCATCTCAAGCAGCTCCTCTACCAGCTCAGATGGCACATCTCAGAAGCAGCGGTGGCTCTCCCTGGTCTCAAGCGGCTGCTCCAATGCCTCATTCAAACACATGCATACACCCCCGCACTCCCACACACATGCACACACCCCCGTATCTCACTGGCTCATCTCCCCTGAGAATTACTGCTCCTGAAGCACAAAAATGTTATACCTACATGAGGAGGACGAGAGAGAAAATCGTATTTCAGGACTAGCACTCTCAATCACATGCATGTACCTCCGTACTCCCAAACACATGCACGTACCTCGGTTACTCCCAAACACATGTACACACCCTTGCACTCTCAACAACATGCACGCACCCTCGCACTCCCAAACACATGCACGCACCCTTGCACTCTCAACAACATGCACGCACCCTCGCACTCCCAAACACATGCACGCACCCTCGCACTCCCAAACACATGCACGCGCCCTCGCACTCCCAAACACATGCATGCGCCCTCGCACTCCCAAACACATGTGCGCACCCTCGCACTCCCAAACACATGCACGCACCCTCGCACTCCCAAACACATGTGCGCACCCTCGCACTCCCAAACACATGCACGCACCCTCGCACTCCCAAACACATGTGCGCACCCTCGCACTCCCAAACACGTGCATGCGCCCTCGCACTCCCAAACACATGTACGCATTCACGCCCTCCCAAACACATGCACGCACCACGCCCTCCCAAACACATGCACGCACCCTCGCACTCCCAAACACATGCACGAACCCACGCCCTCCCAAACACATGCATGCACCCACGCACTCCCAAACACATGTACGCATTCACGCCCTCCCAAACACATGCACGCACCACGCCCTCCCAAACACATGCACGCACCCTCGCACTCCCAAACACATGCATGCACCCACGCACTCCCAAACACATGCATGCGCCCTCGCACTCCCAAACACATGTACGCACCCACGCCCTCCCAAACACATACATGCGCCCTCGCACTCCCAAACACATGTACGCATTCACGCCCTCCCAAACACATGCACGCACCACGCCCTCCCAAACACATGCACGCACCCTCGCACTCCCAAACACATGCATGCACCCACGCACTCCCAAACACATGCATACACCCCCGCACTCCCACACACATGCACACACCCCCGTATCTCACTGGCTCATCTCCCCTGAGAATTACTGCTCCTGAAGCACAAAAATGTTATACCTACATGAGGAGGACGAGAGAGAAAATCGTATTTCAGGACTAGCACTCTCAATCACATGCATGTACCTCCGTACTCCCAAACACATGCACGTACCTCGGTTACTCCCAAACACATGTACACACCCTTGCACTCTCAACAACATGCACGCACCCTCGCACTCCCAAACACATGCACGCACCCTTGCACTCTCAACAACATGCACGCACCCTCGCACTCCCAAACACATGCACGCACCCTCGCACTCCCAAACACATGCACGCGCCCTCGCACTCCCAAACACATGCATGCGCCCTCGCACTCCCAAACACATGTGCGCACCCTCGCACTCCCAAACACATGCACGCACCCTCGCACTCCCAAACACATGTGCGCACCCTCGCACTCCCAAACACATGCACGCACCCTCGCACTCCCAAACACATGTGCGCACCCTCGCACTCCCAAACACGTGCATGCGCCCTCGCACTCCCAAACACATGTACGCATTCACGCCCTCCCAAACACATGCACGCACCACGCCCTCCCAAACACATGCACGCACCCTCGCACTCCCAAACACATGCACGAACCCACGCCCTCCCAAACACATGCATGCACCCACGCACTCCCAAACACATGTACGCATTCACGCCCTCCCAAACACATGCACGCACCACGCCCTCCCAAACACATGCACGCACCCTCGCACTCCCAAACACATGCATGCACCCACGCACTCCCAAACACATGCATGCGCCCTCGCACTCCCAAACACATGTACGCACCCACGCCCTCCCAAACACATACATGCGCCCTCGCACTCCCAAACACATGTACGCATTCACGCCCTCCCAAACACATGCACGCACCACGCCCTCCCAAACACATGCACGCACCCTCGCACTCCCAAACACATGCATGCACCCACGCACTCCCAAACACATGCATGCGCCCTCGCACTCCCAAACACATGTACGCACCCACGCCCTCCCAAACACATACATGCGCCCTCGCACTCCCAAACACATGTACGCACCCACGCCCTCCCAAACACATGCATGCGCCCTCGCACTCCCAAACACATGTACGCACCCACGCCCTCCCAAACACATGCACACACCCTCACACTCTCAAACACATGCACGCACCCTCGCCCTCCCAAACACATGCACGCACCCACGCCCTCCCAAACACATGCACGCACCCTCGCACTCCCAAACACATGTACGCACCCACGCCCTCCCAAACACATGCACGCACCCTCGCCCTCCCAAACACATGCACGCACCCACGCCCTCCCAAACACATGCACAAACCCTCGCACTCCCAAACACATGCACGCACCCTCGCACTCCCAAACACATGCACGCACCCTCGCACTCCCAAACACATGCACGAACCCACGCCCTCCCAAACACATGCATGCACCCTTGCACTCCCAAACACATGCACGCACCCTCGCCCTCCCAAACACATGCATGCGCCCTTGCACTCCCAAACACATGTACGCATTCACGCCCTCCCAAACACATGCACGCACCCTTGCACTCCCAAACACATGTACGCACCCACCCCCTCCCAAACACATGCATGCACCCTTGCACTCCCAAACACATGCATGCGCCCTTGCACTCCCAAACACATGCACGCACCCACGCCCTCCCAAATACATGCATGCACCCTTGCACTCCCAAACACATGCACGCACCCTTGCACTCCCAAACACATGCACACACCCACGCTCTCCCAAACACATGCACACACCCACGCTCTCCCAAACACATGCACGCACCCTTGCACTCCCGACCACATGCATGCAGCTCCCAAATACATGCATTCACCCCGGCATCTCACCAGCCCATGTCCCCTAAACTCGAACGGCTCCTCCACCAGCTCAGACGGCTCATCTCGGCAGTAGCAGTGGCTCTCCCCGGTCTCGAGCGGCTCCTCCAATACCTCGGGTGGCTCATCTCAGCAAGTGGTGGCGGCTCTCCCTGTGCCCAGGCGGTTCCCTTATGGGACCTCAGAGATAATTGGTGGCCTGCATTGGTGGCTTGTGCCTGGAGCCCTGGGTGAGAAAGGTGATTTCCTTACTCACGGCGCTGGGTTCAGAAGAATGGCAGCTCTGGAGGAACATTTGGCAACTTTTGCCTTTGCAGTCACTTTAAGGTTGAAGGTTAGGGTCAGCGGTTATTCTTATGTCCTGGCTCAGTTTAAAAACAAATCATTGTTTGTCTACCTGCCATGGGGAGGATTCATTCTGGTGTTCTGCTGAATAAAGCTATTGTTGGTGAGATTTTATCCTATTTCTGTAGCCCAGCCCATTGATTTTACATATAACACTGAAAGGTGGACCTATACAAAGAAGCAGGTAAAAGACAGATAGATGGTCCCTTTAAGATTAAAGCAAACCAAAACCCTTTACCCTTCTCTTCATGTCTTCTTTAGGAAAACCTGTAGTAAGGAGAGTATAGGGACTGCTTTGTGTGAAACCCTCTGGTTCTCCTATATACTCACCCTGGGTTTCGAACCGATGGCACATGAATAGGTCTCCAATAACAAAATGCATGGTGGAGGTATCAGGTGATGCTGTGAGGTGAGCATCTAAGCAGAGCATGGCTATGCTAAAAAATGACAAAAATTGGCACCAGGGCCAACTAATACCCACTCCTTGGGGAATCATAATTTGGTGGGAGCCCCCCCCCCCCGGTAAAAAATACCTGGCTGCCAATCCAATGGCGCATGCTCTGGCCGTGCTCTGCTATAAATGTAACCAGGCACAGGCCCATGCCAGACTAACAAGGATGTGGCAGCAAAGAGAAGCCTCCAGCACATGCACCATTGGATTGACGGTCAAGTAAGATTTACTGGGGATACGGGGGGTTTCACATGACAGGGCATCCCAAATTGCCTCGAGAACAAGGCAAACCAAAGCCCAGGATAGTTAAAATACCTGATCTGGGTCCTCAAAATCCATTAAAAAATATGGACTCCCTATTAAACATGCAGAAGCGGGGTACCCCAAATTGGCTGTGCATTGGCGCCCTGTAACCTGAAGAAGGGGGCCACTACTCACCTCTTCCATGTTCCATGTCCCATATGACAATGAGCATCATGGTCATTACTGGTCAACTGCCTGGCAAGCGAGCCTGATAGACTGCTTCACGGCCGGCATAGAATGATCCTAGAAAAGGTATGTTATGAGCAGTCGCTTTCTTAGATTTACTGGTGCCGACATTTATGTTTGTGGGGCATTGCAGGTACACAGAGTGAATATGCGCCAAGGGATCAAAACTTAGGGTATCAAAGGAAACTGGGGGAACTGAGGGGGGTATAGGGTCTTTTGTTATTGCCAATCCTTAATAAAAAAAAAATTAGGTATTTAGATAATAAATATATTTAGAGGCATAGCTGGAGGGGGGCATGTGCACCGGTGCAGTGGGTAAGAGGGGGCGCCAAAGGGCCGGAGCACAGGTGGCATAGAAGGCAGTGCTGGGATGCCCCACTGTGTGAGCCCCACCAATCGCCCACACTCACCTTTCCGCCACACTCATGCTGTGTTCTTTCGAATGCTGTGCATTAGTACGCATGGCATGAAGCACTGAATGGACAAGGTGTCTACCCATATGTAGTGGGAATGGTGGAAAGTTGTTTGAGTGATCTGAGGGGTTTCACAGAGCAGGGCATCCCAAATTAGGATGCCCCAGGTAAAGGTCCCATCACCAGATTGATTTTAACAAGGATATATGGCCATACATACTTATTACTGTACATATAACAGTGGTGATCCAACTTTTATTAGTTCAGCTCTTAGTGTTGAGCCTGATTTGACTATGTAAAGCAAAAAGAAGGCTCCTGTACTGAATACTGGGCACCCAATCCCTGATCGGGAGCAGCACCTCTGCGGTTTTAGCTGCCAGACTGGCCATAACTGATAGCTTAGACAGTCAGTCAGTGCAGCAGCAGTGTGATTGCTGTACAGTGATTGGCTGACTAAGGAGTCAGTCTCCCTTTGCCACTGGGGGATTAGGCACCTGGCACTGGGCTGTTTTTTGTTTTAGACCAAGTGCCAGGAAAGATATGGCAAATGGGGGTTCTAATTTGGGTGCACTTGCACTTTAAAATGGATAGTCACCAATTGGGATAACACCCTCCACTGCAGATCAACAATTATTTTGGTGTTTTTTGTGACCAAGAGTCAAATATCAAATAGTTGTATTACTTTAAAGCAGAGCAAAAGTCAAAAAATCCCTAAGGAAGTCCCCACACCCTCAACTGCCTTACACTGAGTAATGCATCTTGTCTCTGCAGTGGCATCTACACTCTGAATGTTGTGTATGACAGATCTGATGGGGCGCACACAGCAGATGGAGTGGGGTGGGGAGTAAAGCCGCTCTGCTCGGTGCCCCATTTATTCACTGTAGGATCCTGGAAGTAGATGAATATGCAATGTATCCTGTGAGGGGTCACATATACAACCTGCACAGAGTGCACCTAGTACAGCACCATCTAAATCAAATACATATATATATATATATATATATATATATATATATATATATGAATGAGAGTGTGCCAATTTGAGGGTCCCAACTACACAGTATACTAAACGAAACACCTTGTAGCCCAGTATGCCACAAGAACAGGCCCCAAACAAAAAAAAGGCACCACTCCTCCTCAACTAATAAACCAACAGCATCACTAATTAGTATCAATAGTTGAATTCATCAAGAAATCTCATTAAAAAACATACAATACATTAACCATCACAAACATTTAAAAAAGACATAACAATACACAGCCCAACCCAGCAAGAGGAACCCAATTAATCCTAGGTATCTGTGCTTGACCCATTATTATGGCATCACATAGATGCATCTATCTAAATAATCCTAAAGTGCTCCTGTGTGCAACATTAAAGTGCTGAATATAAATGTGCAAAAAATGCAAACCTGATAGAAAAATAGTCACCTCAGTGAAAAAAAGGAAAATAACCTCCTGCTGAGTGGGACAATCAGTCACCCACGCATTCCGTGATGGATTGTCACTTCCTCAAGGTGCCACTGTGCCTGTGAGGGGTCCTTTAAATTTTTACACTGCAGGGCATCTCTAATTGGGATGCCCCAAGGACACATTTAACTGGAACGAAAAACTTTTTTGATTTTTAGACAGCTTTAAAGAGGAACAAACCCTGGGGCCCCAAACAAAAAAAGGCACCACTCCTCCTCAACTAATAAACCAACACCATCACTAATTAGTATCAATAGTTTAATTCATCAAGAAATCTCATTAAAAAACATACAATACATTAACCATCACAAACATTTAAAAAAGACATAACAATAAACAGCCCAACCCAGCAAGAGGAACCCAATTAATCCTAGGTATCTGTGCTTGACCCATTATTATGGCATCACATAGATGCATCTATCTAAATAATCCAAAAGTGCCTGTGTGCAACATTAAAGTGCTGAATATAAATGTGCAAAAAATGCAAACCTGATAGAAAAATAGTCACCTCAGTGAAAAAAAGGAAAATAACCTCCTGCTGAGTGGGACAATCAGTCACCCACGCATTCCGTGACGGATTGTCACTTCCTCAAGGTGCCACTGTGCCTGTGAGGGGTCCTTTAAAATGTTACACTGCAGGACATCTCTAATTGGGATGCCCCAAGGACACATTTAACTGGAACGAAAAACTTGATTTTTACTGCTTTAAAGAGGAACAAACCCTGGGATTTTCTCTCTGCTGGGTTTTCCCTTGGTCCAGGGCAAGTGTCATTTGTGATGCCCAGTGTGTGAAACCCCCAGGAATGCCCAGTATTGTCACCATTTCCAATATATATAGGATAAGATTGTGAGGACAAAAAAAGAAATTTGAACCAGGTGCTAGATGGGTGTGAATACATACATAAGTTGGGCAGCCATGCCAAGGTTATCTTTGATTAGTCCCTACTCTTATTGTACATGACAGTGCTTGTCTGCACAATGAAAATGCCATTTATTTACGTCTATACAACCAGTGAGACTAAAGACATTTTTTCAGTAGCTTGTAACCCCCACCATGGAGCTGCTAAGCGGATCATACAAACTACAAAGTCCATAAAAGTAGCATATTTTGTATGTAGCCAAAATGAGGTAACTTTGTGAAGTGGTTATTTATTGACAGACCCAGTAATGTTTTTATGTTATACCTCTTGTACTGTCACAGAGTACACAAATACACGGGCAGGCTGATTCATCATTAGCGCCAGGTAGCGACAGATGAGCGTTTGTAGCAGGCATTTTCAGAGTGCCTGCTAGTAGTCGCTGTGCTCGGCCGTGGGTCGCTAGTTCTTAGCAACTCAGTCGCTGTGCAGCAATGATGAATACATTGTGAGGAGTCGCTATTTGACCAGTACAGCGCTGTATGGGAGTGCATGTTAGTGACTGGTCAGTGCGAACGACTCACAACATATTCAGTAAAAAAACAGCCTCACAAAACTCTGGCGCTGAAAAATGCTTCTCTGATGTCCAGAGCGCCGGAGGCTGTGTGCTTAAAGTCTGTTTTTCAGCATGTATCCACCAGTAACAAAGCGAAAACATCTTGAATTACATTGTTATTACATTGTAACATAAACACAGACCTGTAATGTCATTTCTGCAGAAATATATAAAACATGACAAATTTTTCAAAAAACTGCTTATTCAATGCCATAAGAGGTCACAACATTATTTGAGATTTTAAAAAAATCAAAAAACAAAAACCCAGTTAAAAGAGAAGTAAGGGTCGTCCATTGAAATGTATAGGAGAGCGACAGGTAGCAAGAGGTAATACCTGGCGCTGTGCAAGGCTGAACGCTGGCGCTGTTCACTGAGGCTAGGATAATGATGAATCAGACGCTACATGGCGTTATCCCAGTCACTCAGCAGATTCTGCTTGATAAATGTGTAATTGCGTGCCGTGTCTGGCGTTCACCTGTCGCTACCTCTCATTAACAAGGCACTACCTGACGCTATCCCTTCATAAATAAGGCCCATAGTATATTGGGGGGGTAGGTTGGGGCAAGACTGAAAATAGTAGAGGTGGATCTTTTTTCACTTGCAATGTGTAAGCAGCAAGAGCAGCATCTCCCCTTTACTGTCACATACCTTCCAACTCAGGATCAGGATCTCTATCTCTTCAGTCTTCTTTAAAGTGGACCAACACCCACCGGTGATCGGCCCGGGAATCTATAAGATTCCCGGGCCGATCACCTCCCTCCCCGCGGGACATCCGAGATCGGGATGTCCCGCGGGGTGAAACCCCCCCAAACACCCCAAACTCCTTACCTTATCTTCGGCGGCGGCCGTCCGCCGCCGCCTCCCTCGCGCCCCTCTAGACGTGCGCGTGCCCGCGCCGGCCGTCCGTGAATGGCCGGCGCGGGCACGCGCGCGTCAAGAGGGTCTCGCGGGAGGCGGCGGCTTGTCCGTCGGCCCGGAGAGAGGTGAGTTTGGGGGGTTCGGGGGGGTTTCACACAGCGGGGCACCCCGATCGGGGGTGCCCCACCGAAGTGGACCAAGACCCAGGATAGTCAAAATCCTGGGTGTTGGTCCACTTTAAAGCACAAGATAAAAACTCTGCATGGCTACCTGTGCAAAAGCCGTTGGCCTTCTGGGGCATCCCAAATTGCTTCCTGTACAGAGATTTTCACTGCTCACTGGAACCCCTGGCACCATTTCTTTATAACCTCCCATACCATGTAATAGGTAGTAAAATGGTAGCAAAAAAAAGTCCAGCCCTGCCACCCTCACCTGGCACTAAGGGAGGATGTGGGGGTAACAGAAAACAAATCCCTAACCCCACCCTGATCCTGCACCACTCCCCATCCACGGGCATCCCCTGCTCTGTACAAGCTCCCTCCTGCCCATTCAAGTGAATAGATGGGATGGAGCGGTGCACAGAGCAGGGGGAGCTGATTTGTGCTTTACTGTCAGGATGGCCACTCCTAGGCCTCGAAGCACCTGGGTAATGGTTCTGGATCCCATGCAAGGTACGTTTTTTTTGTCATCTGTCTTGCACTTTTTTGGATGCCCCAGGGGCAGGCTAGCGGAGTTTAGACTACGCTTTACAGGTGCTTACAGCAAAAATAATTTCTTTATTTCACAACAACATCCAGATAAGATGAACTTTGTATACGTTTCCATATTGAGAGAAAGCAACGACTGTAGTTTTTCCCTGTTACTTATAACATTTGTTACTTATACCAATATGAAGGGCCATCCAGGTAAAGGGCTCTCTCTCCCCATGCTGGCTGTTAGGAGCTGCATCGCCTTATTTCTTAAAGCAGAGCAAAACCTGGGATTTTAACTATCCCTATTCCTTATCCCTGGGGCATCCTGATCTGGGATGTGCGGCTGTGTGAAACCCCTCCAGATCAGACAGTAAAAACTCATCTTTCCCTGATCCCACAGCGCATGTGCAGCTCTCATCCAATCAGAGCAACATTCCATAAATATTAAGAAATAAACAAAATTGTTTAACAGATACCGCGCTATATCTAAAACCTAACAAAAAAAGCTCAACGTGTGTGACTCAAGTCCCAATGAAGTCCAAAATAGATCCAAAATTATAATAAAACACAGAGCTAAAGAAGTGATTGAATCAGTGCAGAAAAATTCCAATAAAAGTTCCAATAAAAAGCATATGTGGTATCCACCGTTGTGTGCCCGTCACCAGATTCACAAGGCGCTTACCAGATAGGGGTTTAATTATTGCAATAGGATAGGTGCAAACACCTTAAACATCCGAAATCGGGATCTCCAAAGGATTAGATGATAAAACCTCAATTATAAGGGAAATCCAGTGGCAGTGGATTCAGCTCTCCTTTAGTGTCGGTTGTAATCCAAACTACAAACTTCAATCTCACAATTCCTCATAAGCAGAGATAATACTCGAATCCCATGCAAATGGAATAAAGAAGAAAAAAGAACTAGTGCAACATTGCTAAATAAAATCAACCAATTTAATGCCAGCAGAAATGCACTCACAAAAAACGCAGAGTAAAACAGCATGTAAACAGTTAAAACCGCGAACAGCTCTCACCGCTCCCGACTTCTGAAACTTGCAAGTTACCAAAAAGACCTCCGTTCATCAAGGGAGCCCGAGCCTCCAACGCGTTTCGTCGCTCACGGGCGACTTTAACTAGGATGCTCGGCGCCGCGTCAAAGCCGGTATTTATACCGGAATTTCCTGAAAACGAGGGCGGCTAGCCCCGCCCACCCCGGTGACGCAATACGCGTCAACCAAATTGCATATTCGTACAACGGGGCGGTGTAGTAACCACAACACCGCCCACAGGTGGGCTCGACCAGCACGTCAGTTTCTAGCCACCAAGGCGTGAATAGATAATCACACACAAGAGGCGACTGACCAGGTCTATATAACCTTAATAAAAAAACATTTAAAAACGGCCTCAATAGGAAAAAGCTATTATTCTAATAATACACTGAGGGGTTTCACAGGGTAATATAAAAAATCTATAATCCTGTGTCCCCATACTTGGCAAGCTTTTACGCTTGTTCATTAATTAAAAGTATTAGCGGCTTAAATGGAAAACAGTATTTATAGGAGCCACATTTTATACAACAATAAAAATTCCATTAGGCCACCTTGTTAAGGAAATATGACTTAAAAAATTAATTAATAAAAGGGGTCCAATTATCCAAATAAGATAAACCTCTATTCTCAAAGCGGACCTAAACCAAATAACAAAAGCGGTGAAAGCTATTAGCGGTTAGACAATTGACCCAATTTTATAAACTTTTTAAATTCAATAAACTGTCAAAAAGGACATACTAAACAAATTAACATATATAGCATATTGCTATATATGTTAATTTGTTTAGTATGTCCTTTTTGACAGTTTATTGAATTTAAAAAGTTTATAAAATTGGGTCAATTGTCTAACCGCTAATAGCTTTCACCGCTTTTGTTATTTGGTTTAGGTCCGCTTTGAGAATAGAGGTTTATCTTATTTGGATAATTGGACCCCTTTTATTAATTAATTTTTTAAGTCATATTTCCTTAACAAGGTGGCCTAATGGAATTTTTATTGTTGTATAAAATGTGGCTCCTATAAATACTGTTTTCCATTTAAGCCGCTAATACTTTTAATTAATGAACAAGCGTAAAAGCTTGCCAAGTATGGGGACACAGGATTATAGATTTTTTATATTACCCTGTGAAACCCCTCAGTGTATTATTAGAATAATAGCTTTTTCCTATTGAGGCCGTTTTTAAATGTTTTTTTATTAAGGTTATATAGACCTGGTCAGTCGCCTCTTGTGTGTGATTATCTATTCACGCCTTGGTGGCTAGAAACTGACGTGCTGGTCGAGCCCACCTGTGGGCGGTGTTGTGGTTACTACACCGCCCCGTTGTACGAATATGCAATTTGGTTGACGCGTATTGCGTCACCGGGGTGGGCGGGGCTAGCCGCCCTCGTTTTCAGGAAATTCCGGTATAAATACCGGCTTTGACGCGGCGCCGAGCATCCTAGTTAAAGTCGCCCGTGAGCGACGAAACGCGTTGGAGGCTCGGGCTCCCTTGATGAACGGAGGTCTTTTTGGTAACTTGCAAGTTTCAGAAGTCGGGAGCGGTGAGAGCTGTTCGCGGTTTTAACTGTTTACATGCTGTTTTACTCTGCGTTTTTTGTGAGTGCATTTCTGCTGGCATTAAATTGGTTGATTTTATTTAGCAATGTTGCACTAGTTCTTTTTTCTTCTTTATTCCATTTGCATGGGATTCGAGTATTATCTCTGCTTATGAGGAATTGTGAGATTGAAGTTTGTAGTTTGGATTACAACCGACACTAAAGGAGAGCTGAATCCACTGCCACTGGATTTCCCTTATAATTGAGGTTTTATCATCTAATCCTTTGGAGATCCCGATTTCGGATGTTTAAGGTGTTTGCACCTATCCTATTGCAATAATTAAACCCCTATCTGGTAAGCGCCTTGTGAATCTGGTGACGGGCACACAACGGTGGATACCACATATGCTTTTTATTGGAACTTTTATTGGAATTTTTCTGCACTGATTCCATAAATATTAATGATCAGCAAACGACTCTGTGCTCGGCAATCAGGAGCGAAAGCCGGAGCACCCCCAGGCCCGGGGGGGCAAACTGAATGGCTGGCCGTGGGAGTGTGCTTCAGCCCAACCAAACTAGGGATGCATCCGCTCCTGCCCCCCATTTATTTCTATTGCTGAGGGAGCCACTGAAAAAGGTAAGGTTTGCTGTCAGCCACACAGCTGGGCCAATTTGGAGCCCCCCAGGGGAAAGCCAACGGGCTGGCCTGCTTGTTTTTTTTTTTCCCGCTTTAATAACACCCAATGTTTCTTTATAACCAGAATCAGGATTATTGCAATTTTGGGGTTTATTCATCAAGGGATAGCGGCAGGTAGAGCCTCTTAGCGACAGGTGGCGAACGGTGAACGCCGGGCGCTGTACGCAATACCACATTTATCAAAGCAATTCTGGTGAGCGACTCTAACAGCGCCATGTAGCGTCCAATCCATTATCACAGATGGTTTAGCGTATACTGCTGGCGCTCTGCCTTCCAGAGCCCCTGGTGTTACCTGTCGCTACCTGTCACTCTCCCATACATTTCAATGGACGTTCCTTTTCTTCTCTTTAAACAGGGTTTTCTTTTAATTTTTTTTTTTTTTTATCAAATAATTGTGTCACCTCTCCTGGCCTATTTAAAGTCATTTTTGAAAACTTTTTTGATTTTTTTATGCAGAATTGTCGTTACAGGTCTGGTATTAAAGTGTAAATGTCACAATGTAATTCCATATGTTTTTGCTTTGTTACTGGTGGATATGTGTTCAAAAACAGACTTTAATCACACAGCTTCTGGCGCTCTGGGCTACAGCGACACAATTTTGAGCACCGGCGCTGTGTGAGGCTGTTTTTTTTATGAATATGTTGTGAGTCGCTCACTCTGACTAGTCTCTATCGCTCCCATATAGCGCTGTACTGGTGTTATAGCGACTCACACATCAAATTCATCAATGCCGGCCATGTTACTACAGCGACTGAGGCGCTCTGTAATACGACTCACGGTCGATCAGGGCGACCACTAGCGGTCGCTCTTAGCGCTGCTGTACAGACGCTCATCTGCTGATACCTGGCGCTAGTAATGAATCAGCATGTTAGTGTCCTTTTACTTTGTGTCAGTAACTGGCAGCATACTGTATATCCTAGGATGAGGATTGGTTACTTTCTATAGGCTGGGCCAGGACACCAAGGGAGGGAGGGCTCCACTTACCAGATGTATTGTTATAAATTCCTATGATTAACTTGTCTCCCAATATTTGAGGTATCTGTCTGTATCTATTTTCCTTCCTCCTGATATGGCTCTCTTCGTTCCATTAAATAGGAACTCCGGCCAGAAATGACCGGGCTTCCTCATTAAAGTGGACCTAAACCTGGGGTTTTTATTATCCTGGGCTTTGGTCTACCCCCCTGGGGCATCTCCATTTGGGATGTCCTGCTGTGTGACGTGCCGGTCATCTGGTCTACATACCTTGCAAGCATTTCCACAGAGCAGCTCTCTCTATGACCAGCCTGTCCCCGATCGCTCCATCACTGCAGAACTTCTGAGAACCTCTGCCATACATAATCAATCAATTCAAAAATATTTCTTGAACCTTATTGAGTTTTACAGCACTGAAAGCAGACCCTTACCCTGAATAAGAGCACGTTATATGTTTCCCACACCCTGTACATACAGATTGCTCACATTAAAAATCATCCTACCTGCATCTACTGCATGTTATGAGCCTTTAAACATCCAAGATGGCGGCTCATGGAACATCAGGCAGCCTGCAAACAGGAAGTGCCTTCTGACTGTGCTGCTCTGCATTCTGGGATTGCTGTCCTTTTCCTGACCCCAGCGCTGCTCTGTCTGAGCAAAGCACAGCTATTACCCACCCCCTGTACTTTATCCCACTCTCTTCTCCTCGGTAAATGTGATGCTTCTGAGGCAAGATGGCGGCGCCCGTATCCTAAAGTCCTGAACAGAGTTGCAGCCCAGTGGGGGAAAGAATAATAAGTGACTAAAAACATAAAATATATTAATTTTAGATGCTGGGGAATCGTTTATTAAGGGTTTGGGCTTTTCAATCAATCACGGTGAAGGTCCGGTTTAAGTGTCTCAGTTGCAGGTTTTTGGTTTGATGTATCAGTTACAAGAAACGCTATTACACTGGGCTTCGCTAACACATAAAACTCCAGCGCCACCTGGCGGCATGTTTAGAGCAGCGTTCATGCCATGGCTGCGCTGCATTTATCAGTCTCACAGCGCCACCTGCTGAGACCCTTTACATAGTGCAATCTCTTATTCTCCATACTGTATACACGCAGCGCCACCTGCTGAGACCCTTTACATAGTGCAATCTCTTATTCTCCATGCTGTATACACGCAGCGCCACCTGGAGGTGAATTAGCGCATGGCTGAGCCGGGAATGGCGCTCACGTGCCTCAGTGGTCATATGACAGCTCGGGGCCGCCGGCTGTATATAGGGAAGTGAGGCTCCCATTCGTCCCGTATACTCGGCTGTGTATAGCCGGGGCCTGTGCTGCAGCCGGGTAAGTGGTCACATGGGGGTGGGTTAGGTTGCAGTGCAGGTTATTCTTTGCCTGCTCAGCAGCATAAACACGAGCCCATACTTACCCTGTGTCTGTGTAATCTGCCCCTGCTGTGTGCTCATTGCTGCCTGCTGTTACCCTGCTTTAGGGTCAGTGCTGGGGCACATTGCTGCTGTTACCCTGCTATAGGGCCAGTGCTGGGGCTCATTGCTGCTGTTACCCTGCTATAGGGCCAGTGCTGGGGCTCATTGCTGCTGTTACCCTGCTTTAGGGTCAGTGCTGGGGGCACATTGCTGCTGTTACCCTGCTTTAGGGTCAGTGCTGGGGGTCATAGCTGCCTGCTGTTACCCTGCTTTAGGGTCAGTGCTGGGGCACATTACTGCTGTTACCCTGCTTTAGGGTCAGTGCTGGGGGCACATTGCTGCTGTTACCCTGCTGTAGGGTCAGTGCTGGGGCACATTGCTGCTGTTACCCTGCTTTAGGGTCAGTGCTGGGGCTCATTGCTGCCTGCTGTTACCCTGCTTTAGGGTCAGTGCTGGGGCTCATAGCTGCCTGCTGTTACCCTGCTTTAGGGTCAGTGCTGGGGGCACATTGCTGCTGTTACCCTGCTTTAGGGTCAGTGCTGGGGGCACATTGCTGCTGTTACCCTGCTTTAGGGTCAGTGCTGGGGCTCATAGCTGCCTGCTGTTACCCTGCTTTAGGGTCAGTGCTGGGGCTCATAGCTGCCTGCTGTTACCCTGCTTTAGGGTCAGTGCTGGGGGCACATTGCTGCTGTTACCCTGCTTTAGGGTCAGTGCTGGGGCTCATAGCTGCCTGCTGTTACCCTGCTTTAGGGTCAGTGCTGGGGGCACATTGCTGCTGTTACCCTGCTTTAGGGTCAGTGCTGGGGGTCATAGCTGCCTGCTGTTACCCTGCTTTAGGGTCAGTGCTGGGGCACATTGCTGTTGTTACCCTGCTTTAGGGTCAGTGCTGGGGCACATTGCTGCTGTTACCCTGCTTTAGGGTCAGTGCTGGGGGTCATAGCTGCCTGCCCACCCAGAATGGCAAAGCAGGAGTTCCCGAGCAGCACGCACCCGCACAAGGGACTCGATCTGACGTTCCAGTAAGTAGGCGGGTGGCAGACAACCACCAATTGCCAATACTGTATCTGGGGCCTCCACCAGATTGTGTGCCCAGGGGCCTCCACCACACTTAATCCGGCCCTGTCGACACTGATGTTTAGTGGAGAGTTAAAGCTGAGATTTTTCTTAGCATTTGGGGAAGTTGGTCACGCGATGAGCTTCCTGTACATGGAGCCTGTGCTAAGATTCCTCTACAAATGGAACCGCTGATGGAGCTATCTGACTAGAGGCCGCTACCTTCCAGCCCCGGCCAGCCCTTATGCTGTCTCACCTATCGGTGCCCACACGTTCAGGGTTTTATTTTATTTGTTTTTTTCTCTGTTTAATGTTCGATTTTTGTAAAGAAAATCGAGACAATAACCAAAAAAATCACTTTTTGCATTTTAGTTCTATTTTTTTTGGTGGGGAGGGAAATTAAAGTTCGAAAATGTAATCATTTTAGAATTTTGGGGGTAAGACTGAGCACTTTATTGAATCCATTAACCTCAATTTATTGATTGGTCGTTTATGTAAATGTGCATTGAATTAAACAGGGTGTAATTCAGGATGTCTGGTAGGTTAAAAATCCACAATCTGGGAAATTAAACCGAGGAATCGGTGGCTGGCATTTTCTTGCTACTGCTTCTTTCTTGCTCACAAATGGAGGCTGGTAAAGTTGATGCATTCTGGGGCACATAGGAGCAGGGGTACTCGAATAGTTTCAGAAGAGGTCCACATACGGGGGTCTGGTGTAAAGTGAACTGTAAATACCCCCCCCCCCCCCCCAATCAATAAGCCTAATTTAGGGGATTAAATTAAAACAAAAAAAAACACCTTCACGGCTTTGGGCACCCAAAGCTTAGCAAGTGCTGCTGTGTTTCCTGTTACTGTGCATTGTCAGTTATGTCAGCTGAATCCAGGCAGCAGCATGGCTGAGATGCTGGGAGAGGAAGCTCTAAAATGGCTGCTACCACTAGAAAAAAACTAAAAAAGCTGTGTTTCAGCTTTGAGTTGATTTTTTTTCAACTGTGCCAGGCTGTTGCTAGACCTAAAATATGTGTGAAGCGTCCGTCCTCTTCCATTTGGCATCTCAGTGGGCCCATGGGAAGTAGGTCTAATTTAAATTAAAAAAACCCGAATACTGTACCTCCATTGAGCAATTCTCACCTGTTGCAGGTCGGTTCCTTGTCTGAGGAGGAACAGAAAGCTACAGTGCACACTGCAGCAGCTTATGCAGTTCGAGCTGCAGCATTCATCCCCGTTAGATGGAAATCCTACTTCCCGGATCCATCCCAGTACAGGGCTAAGTCATCCCTACCCACCATTCCCAGTGAGCTTCACCTCTGCATCCCCCCCCCCCCCCCCGACACCAGCTCCCTACCACCGAGTGAAACCCAGATATGCCAATGCTTAACCAGTAAAGGAATCCCAGTCACGCCCAATTACTGGCATTTCACTGCGCAGAAGAATCATGAACATACCTCCTGCCAACCCACATAGTCGAGGTATTCTTTCATGCACCCTGCCTACCAGCCAAGGAGAAATTATGACACACCTGTCTGCTGGGGCCCTTTGGAAGATCTGGCCAGTCCAAAGGAGGGGCCCTCAAAGGCCCAATGGGTCCCTACATCTGCCAGGTTTCCCTGCCCATTACCAAATCAGTGAAAAGAGCTCTTACTTTGGTGTCCAAGAAAAGCTTTGCATTGGCCCAAGATGAGCACGGTGACCCAGCTGCTTCCAGCGCCTTTCTCAGTGTATACACTGTGCTCTGTGTTGTGCTGACTGCAGAATGTAGGACCACTCTGATGATTCAGGCCTAAAGCCGCACAGATTAAATGTTCTTCCTGGTTCTCCTATTACCCCATGTCTAGTAATAGGCATGCAGTATCCCCAGACGTCTCCAAATGGTCAATAGATAGTCATGCAACAGTGATTGTTTCTCTATTGTACAGGGTGGCCCCGCACACCAGCATAACATTTTCTATTCACGGTATATTTGCATTGTTGCAGCTTATCGGGTTTTAGGATGGAGACCTTCTTCCGAGTTCTGGGGTTCCTCACCCTGCTGGCGAGCCTTCAGCTAGTGTATGCAGCCAAGCTAAAGAGTCCTTTCAGTCAGATGTTCAATGTGGTGAAAGTTCCTCCGACAACTAAAGGTGATCCTGGGAAACCTCTCTTCCTCACACCCTACCTGGAAAGCGGGAAGATTGATGAAGGTAAGAAAGCTGGCCAAGCAAATCAAATTTCTATGTTGTAACTTTATTATTATTATGGTGGGCAAATATGGTGTTTTACATATTTGCCCAGCAGGAGATGATCGATATACACATTGAGGTGAATTTTTATTGATTTAATAATTTGCTTTATATTTATTTAAGGATCATACTTTGCACTGGTCACTTTGGAGGTTGGCATCTTAAACTTAGGGATAGGGATTTATATTTAGGGGGGTATTTGGGTTAATATGGTTAGTATGGGTCATGTGGTTCGCTCCTGCTGGTGCTATGTTTTGTAGATATACTTTGTATATATGTTTTTAAATGTATGTTATGGTGTTGTATAGTCTTGATGTATGTTTTTAATCACTGATGAATTGACTAATTAAAATGGATATTAAAGTGGACTGTCACCCAGGGGTGATCGGCCCGGGAATCTATAAGATGCCCGGGCCGATCACCTCCCTCACCGCGGGACTTCCGAGATCGGGATGTCCCGCGGTGAGGGACCCCCCCCCCCCCCCCAAAACCCCCGAAAAACTTACCTCATCTGCGGCGGTAGCGCCGCCTCCCGCGCGCCCCTCTAGGCGTGCGCGCACCCGCGCCAGGCCGTTTGTGAATGGCCGGCGCGGGCGCGCGCACTGTCAGAGGACAAGACAGCACGTCCGCCGCCGTCACCCCGCTTGTCCGTGGCTGCGTGGGAGCGTGGTGAGGTGAGTTTTGGGGGCTTTCGGGGGGGTTTTACACAGCGGGGCACCCCTAACCGGGGTGCCCCCCTGAAGTGGACCAAAACCCAGGATAGTCAAAATCCTGGGTGTTGGTCCACTTTAAGATCAGTCGGTATTATTGATTAATTTATTTTGGGGTTGGAGTGGTGCCTTCTGAGTAACTGTGTTTGTTTGTGGAGGGCTGGAACCACATAAGTTTCTTTGTGTATTGAAGTAGCAATTTAGGTTACAGATTTGGCACACTTCCGTTCCCCTTATTTGAATTACTTAGGGTGGTGCTTAATAGTGTGTTCCTCTTTTTTGTATTATTTTATTATTATTATTGTTGTTGCTTATGAGCGCTATCCTCCACCCCTTTTTTTTTTGTTTTTTGTTTTTTTTTGTTTTTGTTTCCAGCGCGTGAGCTCAGTCTTGTTGGAAAGCTGCCAGGGGCAAATGTGAAGAGTTACGCAGGTTACCTGACGGTGAACAAGACCTATGACAGCAATCTTTTCTTCTGGTTCTTCCCTGCCCAGGTATTTTATTTTATGACTGATTTACTGTTAATGTCTACAGTGTTTTCACTGGTCCATCTACTTTAATGAATCTTAAAGTGGAGACCGGGAGAAGTGACCCTGGGTTAAAGTAAAGGTTTATTTTTTTTAACCACCCCATCCTGCCTCAGCAACAGGGTAGGGTGACAGGGTAGGGGGTGGGGGGATTAATATTGACTGAATTTCCACTTTAACATTTAATGCATCTAGAACACTATGGCCTGGATTCAGTAAGAGTTGAAAAAAATATTCACGGTAGTAAAAAAATTCAATTTATGAGAAAAAAGCCTGAGAATGTCACTGTTACTGAATCACCAGATAAAAACAATGAAAGTCAATGGCAGCTTTTACTACAGTGTAGAAAGGGGTAAACAGTTCTCTACTTTTCTTAGGAGTAAAAAAGTGCCATTGACTTTCATTGTTTTCTTATCTGGTGATTCAGTAACAGTGACATTCTCAGGCTTTTTTCTCATGAATTGAATTTATTTACTACCGTGAATTTTTTTTGTAGCAGGTAGTTCTACAGTTAGAGCACTGTACAAAAGTGAAAAGAATTCCTTTCAGTGGTGCTTACTAAAGTGTTTATTAACACATATCCAAGTTCTGTAGAGTCCCTCAGGGACCATAAAACCAACGACAGTAAAAAAAATCAGATCGGCCAGGCGCACATGAGCACGCACTCCACAGAGGAGCCGGGGTATAGTGAAATACACAGAAATGGCATAGTCTGTATTGTGAAGAACAGATCATTGCATAGAGACACTAAGATATTGAAAAGAGATGCTAGCATATAAACCAGAGATATAAGCAAAATATTCAAGCTGGATACCTAGTGGATGAAACACCAAGAAACCCTCAACGTTTCGGTGTTTTAAACCTTCATCAGGGGGGACTGTCTATATATAGATATAGATAGAGATATATATATATATATCTATATATATATATATCTATATCTCTGGACGCCACCTAGTGGTCAGTTTATGGGTACATTAAAGCGGACCTTCACTCTGAATAAGAGCATATCTTATATGTTTCCCATACCCTGTACATACAGATTGTCCACATTAAAAATCATCCTACCTGCATCTACTGCATGTTATGAGCCTTCAAACATCCAAGATGGCGGCTTAGGTAAGCCGCCATCTTATCAGGCAACCTGCAAACAGGAAGTGCCTTCTGACTGTGCTGCTCTGCATTCTGGGACTGCTGACCTTTACCTGACCCCAGCTCTGTTCTGTCTGAGCAAAGCACAGTTATAACCGGCTCCCCTGTACCTTATCCCACTCTCCTCTCCCCAGTAAGTGTGATGCTTCTGAGTCAAGATGGCGGCGCCCGTATCCTAAATTCCTGAACAGAGTTGCAGCCCAGTGGGGGAAAGAATAATAAGTTAGTGACTAAAAACGTAAAATATATTAATTTCAGATGCTGGGGAACCGTTTTTTAAGAGTTTGGCCTTTTCATTAAATCACGCTGAAGGTCCAGTTTAAAGTGGACTGTCACCCAGGGGTGATCGGCCCGGGAATCTATAAGATTCCTGGGCCGATCACCTCCCTCACCGCGGGACATCCGAGATCGGGATGTCCCGCGGTGAGGGACCCCCCCAAAACCCCCGAAAAACTTACCTCAGCACAGTCAGAAGACACTTCCCACGTAGCCACTGACAAGCGGGTGACAGCGGCGGTCAAGACAGCGCGCCCCCGCGCCGGCCGTTTGTGAATGACCAGAGCGGGCACACTCCCTGTTAGAGGGAGGTGGAGGTGGAGGATGCGGCTGTGAGACCTGCTGCTCTTAGACGCGCCTTGGGACCGGGAAGAGGCGAGTCCGTTCGGGCGTCCAGCGGAGTTTCACACAGCGGGGCACCCCCATTGGGCCAACTCAAAACTTTTGACTATCCTGGGTTTTGGTCCACTTTAAGCTTTTACTATATTGTGTATAATTTCTGGTTACTGCCCATAGTTTCTCATTACCTTTATTAAAATCTGTCACTTTTTGCATATCTACGTAGTTTGGGTGTTCATGTGCATGGCTTCCCTCCATTTTATGACACTTTGATCCACCAATCAGTGTAGCAGCTGGTTCCTGGGAAGTGCCAGTCTTTGGGTCGCAGCTTATGGTGAGGGAACGGGCTATTTGGCGAGGAAAGTGGGCGAGTTTGTTTTTATTTGGTAAAATAGGGTTAGTGCAGGTTGTGGTGGTAGCTGGGCCTTCCTGTTGCAGTGCTTTTGCCCCTGTAGGACCGCTTTAAAGCTTGATTACATTTACCATGCTTCATGCATTTAAGATTGGGTTCTTCTTTAACAAGTGCTTTAGTAAAGGGAAGACAAGTATGTATGGAGCCCAGGGATGGGGCCTTACCCTTAGCTTTCTGGCAGATGGTCTCTTTGCAGGAAAGTGTAAATGAAGCTAGCTGCCAGGAGGCACATGGTGTAGCATGATCTGTAGATGGCCAGACTCGCTTAGCCTTTGCACTGGATCCATTTGTTTCTTGGCATCACTAGCGGGGTGTTACTTTGCTCAGTATACACTGTGGAAACATGGCAGCTCCCTGTAAATAAAAGCTGAGGCTGTAATCTGTCGCTATTCACACCATGATTAGTGTAGAGCTTTTGGAAGGCAGCCAATAGAATTAGAATCTCATATTCAGGCCTCCTATAAATCCAGTAAAACTTCTCCCTTATTCAGCAAATGCTTCTGCAGACCTGTCAAAACAATGTAACGCAATAAGAGAAACTATGGAGACATACAAAATGTCTCTCTCTCTTCACTCCATAAGCCAGAGTGTGTCCTTTTGAGGACTGTGTCCAAATAAGATGTAGTAGTTAAAGTCAAGTCAAAATTAAAAAAATATATATATCAGTAGCTTACATTTTCATTGAGTGGCTGGAGCGCTGTGATTCCTTCTGTCGGTCTCCTTAGTGAGGAAATCGCTTTGTCAGCTTTCAGGCTGCACCCCGCTGACCAGGTTCTTTATTCAATATTCAGTGGACCAAGAACGGAAACACCCCCCACTCCGTCCCCAGACGGCCTGATTCCGCTCTCTGCGGCTATGAAACCCCATCCCTCTCCTTCCTCTCTGGTCACACTATGTGCTGGCAGGCTGGAGAAGCTCTTAGCCTACAGCATCTCTCATCCCCTTTTTGATCACACTCAAATGCTGGCATAACTAGAGGCACAGCAATACACTTATTTTGTCACTATGATATATGTAAAGCACACAGTGTGCTTACATCACATCGCTGTTGCCACACCCACTGTTTCTTTTTTTTCTACATTTCCAATGCTCTTATACTTTTTACAAAAAACATGAAAATGGATTGAAGTTTAGGGCAATGCAACGTGTAGCCCCAGACAATGGAACGACCAGGCTTGCCTTTAGTATAAGCTTAATGCAGGAGGTGGATCTAGACTCCTCTTGTCTACTTTAAAATCTGTGGGGCTTAGGAGGTGAGTATAGTACAGTGTCAAAGAATATGACTCTGACATGTCTTCCAAGGGTTTTACTATGGAATACAATACTTCTGCCTACATTCACCTCCCTCAGGTGGGGGCAACAAAGAGTTCAAGCTTAGGGACTCATCTTGCCACATGGGCCATCAGTTACCGCTCACTTTTTGCATTAAAGTGGACCATCACCCTCCGGTGATTGGCCCGGGAATCTATAAGATTCCCGGGCCGATCACCTCCCTCCCCGCGGGACATCCGAGATTGGGATGTCCCGCGGGGTGAAACCCCCCCAAACACCCCAAATCCCCTTACCTTGTCTTCGGCGGTGGCCGCCCGCCGCCGCCGCCTCCCTCGTGCCCCCGCGCCCCTCTAGACGTGCCCGCGCCGGCCGTCTGTGAATGGCCGGCGCAGGCGCGTCAAGAGTGACGCGCGGGAGGCGGCGGCGGGGGAGCCGCTTGTCCGCGCCTGTCAAATCTCTTGTCCGTCGGCGCGGGGAGAGGTGAGTTTTTGGGGTGATCGGGGGGAGTTTCACACAGCGGGGCACCCCGATCGGGGGTGCCCCACCGAAGTGGACCAAGACCCAGGATAGTCAAAATCCTGGGTGTTGGTCCATTTTAACTGGCACTCCTTGATCCACTTTTTCATTAATTTCAATCATTTTTATTGAGAAAAGTATTCATACACAAATATCCCCCTCTCCCCCTGGCACAATAACAACGGAGGTAACAACAGTCAAGAATACATTTCCAACATCCCCTCCCCCAATTAACATGGCTCCTCCCCCTCCCATCTATCGCCACGTTACATTACTTTAAGGGAAGGTGCCATATTATACTATAACTGCTCAATAAGCAACCAGAGAAACAAAAAGAGAAAGGGGAAAAAATGAAACAAAAGCCAGAGAGTGACTTAGGTGTCGTGATTGTAACAATAACCCCAAATGTACTGACCTGAACATGAAGAAAAGTAATAGAGAAAAAATGGACAACAAAAAATAAAGAAAATACTAGAAAAAAAGAGAAGCCGACCAGCCTGGCCCACTCCCCCTTCACCACTCCCTATAGAATTCCCAACTGCCCAATAGCTCTCTAAATTTACAGCTCGAGTCTCGCACCAGGCTTCTGAGTTTTTCATTTACTCATATTCAATCTACCTTCTTATGAACCAGGCGCTATTGTATATGATTTTTCTTTCCAGCCTTTCACGATAGTAACTTTTGCGGCCGTACACACAACTGGGTTAAGATCACTACGTTTTTAGTAAGGTTTTTGTGGCCTATCCCCTAGTAGAGCAACCTCAATTGTCTTTAAAATTTTGGCCCCTACCAAGGCGGAAATCACCTGAAAAATGTTGTTCCAAAACTTGTTACTCTGGGACCGGTCTTCCAGAGACCCACAGTTCCAAAAGCAAGTTGAAGGGACATTGGGAAAGGCTCTAGCCAATCTTACAGGTACCATAGAATAACCTTCAAGTTGCCTTCCAGAAGGGATATCGGCCTATTCCACCTTTTCCAGAGGTATCCCCCGGTCTGATTCCCAGGATTCCATATAGGCCAGCTTGCCCTCTTGGTTAAAGCAATTGTATAGCATAGAAATGCTCCCTGAAACCAACGGGGATCTAGAACATAGACGCTCATAGGAGGTACCTAGTGTATCCTTCCCCACTGGAATATTCAGTGACAATGTGAAAATGTAAAATTTGGGCCCACCAAATAACTCAGTTCCAGGAAATTCCGAGAGCCAACTAACTTTCGCTTAGCTTAGGAAATCTGCTACCTGGGAAATCTGCTACCCGGGTCAGCCCCCTATCCACCCACCAACGAAAGCTACTCTTTTTTTTTTTAAACATGGTTTAAACCCAGTGTTGCTCAATAGTGGTGCCAGTGAAGTGTGTAAAGAAGACAATTATTATTAGTTTGTTTTATCCTATAATGACATAGAATGAGGCAAACCAGGGCAGATCAACAGAGGCCTATCACGTGGCCTAACCCACTGTAATAAACCTAGAGCATACTGACCACATGCCCCCTCTTCTATGCTGACCCAAATAGGACCACCCCTCCTCTGATAAATGCCTATGAATGGGGTGAGTTGGACCGCCCAATAATATCTCTTAGGATCAGTAACACCCAAACCCCCCAAGGTCCTAGGGGTCAACAAAGTCCTAGAATTAATATGGCAAGATTTCCCTCCCCATATGAATGTATGCAATTTGGATTGAAAAGATTTCAAATCAGCAGCTGGAATCCTAATTAGGAGGGACCTGAAAAAATCCATGGCAGCAGGGTCATTTTAACTGATCTCCAATTGTTTGGGTGTGACAATTTTTGAAAAACAATTTTGTCCACTATTGACTGCAGGCACTGTGTTGCTCTCAGCACTTTTCAGTATTAGCCAATTAGTTAGCATTCGTCACTTTATAGCACTGGTCACTTTGTATGAGGATTTAGCACATAGGATGTAAGACTATTTTTGCAGGGGTATCTTGAATTTCTCTTGTGTATATATATTGTTAGCACTGTCACTTTATTTTATATTAGTATAATTAATATCTTGTAGGGAACATATTACTATATATGAATATATTTGAACATTAGAGGTCCGCCCTACCGCAGACATCTGGGGCTTTTATTCATGTTTTTTAAATGTATGTACTATATGGTGGTCATGTAGAACCTTGCTAAATAAACATTTATTATTGGTATATTATATTTGGTGTGCGGTATATACCTTCTTGGGCAGAAGTGTTTTCTATGGTTTGTCTGGTAAGCCACGGATAAAAAGTACTTACAATTTTTGAAAAAGCAGAATATAATTTGCTCTATATAAAAAGCTGTTTTTTTTTAAATATATGGATATATATAGATATATATAGATATATATATAGATATATATAATATAATAGATATATATATAGATAGATAGATATAATATAATAGATAGATAGATATAATATAATAGATAGATAGATATAATATAATAGATAGATATAATAAGATAGATAGATAGATATAATAAGATAGATAGATAGATATAATAAGATAGATAGATAGATATAATATGATAGATAGATATAATATAATAGATAGATAGAGATATAGATAGATAGATAGATAGATAGATATAATAAGATAGATAGATATAATAAGATAGATAGATAGATATAATAAGATAGATAGATAGATATAATAAGATAGATATAATAAGATAGATATAATAAGATAGATATAATAAGATAGATATAATAAGATAGATAGATATAATAAGATAGATAGATAGATATAATATGATAGATATATATATATATATATATCTCTATCTATCTATTATATATATATATATATATCTATCTATCATATTATCCCAACTAACAGCGAGAAGCTTCCGTACATTGATTGCAATGGAGGGGTGGGCCTGGCCATTCTGAAACTGGGACCGGAACGGCGAGATGTGCAGGGGTGAAGGTGAGGGAGTTTTTTGGGGTTTTTTTTTTATTAGGCTTTGTGACTAATTTTAAAAATATATACATTTTATAAAATGATATATATATATATATAGATATATATAGATATATATAGATATCTATATATATATATATATCTATATATATATATATCATTTTATAAAATGTATATATTTTTAAAATTAGTCACAAAGCCTAATAAAAAAAAAACCCCAAAAAACTCCCTCACCTTCACCCCCTGCACATCTCGCCGTTCCGGTCCCAGTTTCAGAATGGCCAGGCCCACCCCTCCATTGCAATCAATGTACGGAAGCTTCTCGCTGTTAGTTGGGAGTAGGGCTCTGGGACCGCTGCCCTCAGCCAATGTTTTTGGAAATGAGGAGATTTCTGAGCAGTGGACAGGGCTGCAGCTGCTGTGTGGGAGTGAAGGTGAGTACCGTTTTTTTTTTGGGTGGGGGAGAGGGTTAGAAACCCTCTAATAACATTGTATGAGGAAGCATGTCTCACAATCTGCTAAGCACACTTCTGTACCACCAACCTTTTTGGTGGATTTCTCCATTGATTTACAAACCCCAATGGATTTAATGTGTGATACATTTCCTGCATTGCCCAGGACTTCTATGGCGTGCATTGCTACATGCATGGTTGTAAAAAAAAAAAAAAACTACATGTATACAATAAGTAATGCACACCACACACAAAGTACATTTGGAGGCGAAACAAAACGTGTATTGACATATATAGAATATATACACTGTGAACAGCTATACAGTAACCATTAATCTCAGTATTGTATTCCGATATTAGCTAATTTATCAAGACCAAATATGGAGAGGAGTCCGCCATATATCAGTAAAATGACATCAGGGAAAATTCCAATAGAAGCAGCTTGTAGTTCTGTGTAGCACAAATGCAGACTTCTGTCCAATCTGGAGCTCGTTACTAAAGCACCTATATACAGATATTTGCTTTGTATTCATTGCAACTTTGCCATCTTGCTGGTTATCTAATTCAGGGGTCCCCAACCCTGTCCTCAAGGCCCACCAACAGGCCAGGTTTTGCAGATCTCCACATAGATGCACAGGTGGAGTAATTAGTGCAGCTGCAGAGCAATAGAGCTGGCTATTTGGAGATCCAAAACCCATGACATGTTGGTGGGCCTTGAGGACAGGGTTGAGGACCACTGACTAACTGACTGGACTGCAACACCGTGCTACTGTCCGGAAGTGCCCTGCGCATCTGTGACTAGCCGGCCAGGGGGGACACAGTCATTTAAAAATGGTGCCTGAGCCATATATGATATCGCTCTGCTGAGGAAGGGGTCTCACCACCCCGAAATGTTCCTTTGAGCAATCACCCTTGTTCTCTTTCTATGCTTTGTATACCAGTTATTTGTATGTTTACTATATTAACACCTGATGCTTCATGGCAGGTTACTATACAGGCAGCAGGGTGTAATAGAACCCAAACAACTTTGTCAAATATTACAACTTTGTGATTTAGAAGTTTATGTACCTGTTGCCACTATCTCTGGCTCCAAATTTACCCTGTTATACCGATATGTAAACTGCCATGACCTTCTTTGGCCACAAGGTGGCGCCTGTATTCTATTTTTGACTCTACATATGTGCTTTAGCAATGAGCTCCAGATTGGACAGAAGTCTGCATTTGTGCTACATAGAAACAAACTGATTATATTAGAATTTTCCCTGATGTCATTTTATTGATATATGGCGGACTCCTCTCCGTATTTGGTCCTTATATCAGAATACAATATTGAGAATAATGGTTACCGTTCACAGTGTATATATACTGTATGTATCAATACACATTTCTTTTTGCATCTAAATTTGCTTTTTTGTGGAGTGGATTACTTATTGTATATAAAAAGATATGTGTGGTCTGAATGTAGTTGCACCCCCAACATTTAGGTTTATTGAAGCAATGAATATACTTGGTGTGCTATATTCACTTAAAGCGGTCCTTCACTCTGAATAAGAGTATCTTATATGTTTCCCACACCCTGTACATACAGATTGCTCACATTAAAAATCATCCTACCTGCATCTACTGCATGTTATGAGCCTTTAAACATCCAAGATGGTGGCTCATGGAGCATCAGGCAGCCTGGAAGCAGGAAGTGTCTTCTGACTGTGTCGCTCTGAATTCTGGGATTGCTGACCTTTTCCTGACCCCAGCTCTGCTCTGTCTGAGCAAAGCACAGCTATAACCTGTCCCCCTGCACTTTATCCTGCTCTCCTCTCCTCCATATGTGATGCTTCTGAGTCAAGATGGTGGCGCCCGTATCCTAGAGGACTGAACAGAGTTGCAGCCTGGTGGGGGAGAGAATAATAAGTGAGCAACTAAAAACTTAAAATATATTAAATTTAGATGCTGGGGAATCGTTTTTTAAGGGTTGTTCAGGATTTTAGGATACGGGCGCCGCCATCTTGACTCAGAAGCATCACACTTACTGAGGAGAGGAGAGTGGAATAATGTACAACGGGGCAGGTTATAGCTGTGCTTTGCTCAGACAGAGCAGAGCTGGGGTCAGGAAAAGGTCAGCAATCCCAGAATGCAGAGCAGCACAGTCAGAAGACACTTCCTGTTTGCAGGCTGCCTGACGTTCCATGAGCCGCCATCTTGGATGTTTAAAGGCTCATAACATGCAGTAGATGCAGGTCGGATGATTTTTAATGTGAGCAATCTGTATGTACAGGGTGTGGGAAACATATAAGATAGACTCTTATTCAGGGTGAAGGACGGCTTTAAGTTTCCAATCTGCCTATATCTCTTTGGCTGGGTCATGCCTTAGTGCCCTCCTTCTGTATCAGGTGTACACCTTATTACCCATTCACAGAAGGGAACTGGTACATTTTTGAGCACTGGATCTGGAGAAAGCTTATTACCGGGAGTGAAGGTGACTATTTTCATAAACCGGACCAACACCTGTTTTTCTTTAATGGGTGTTGGTCCTGGGGGGCACCCAGAATGCTAAAGCCCCCCCCCGTACAACCCCCCATCCCCAGAATGCCTGATATCCTTACCTTCACTACAAGCCAGTGCTGGGAAAGGAGACCCACCGCCCACCGGAATGACCTGCTCACGTGACCAACAGGGAACCAATCACAGGACTCCTTTCTCAGCACTGGTCCATGGTCAGGGTAAGTATATCAGGCATTCTGGGGGAGGGTGGGTATGTGCATTCTGGATGCCCCTCTAGCTTGTTCTTATTAGCTGTGGTGGTCCGGTTTAATCCTGGATAAGGACGACAAATGTTACATTTGCGTTACATCTACTTTGATTGTTACAATTCTCCGCTTAAAATACTCAGCTGCATAGTCATGAAACAATAATCAATAACTGGATGTGGGCTTTGGATATGCACATTGAACGTATCAGTATACCATGAATTTTGCAAAGGGAGGAAGAAGGGGAGGGAAATAAAAAAGTACAGGTGGGGAATACGAGAAAAAAAACACAAACAAGGTAACACAAGACATATTGAAATAACATTATAACTTTGCAAAATTTTAAAGATGAACCACCTAGGCCGGGTGCTAGGGAGTTGGTGGTAGGGGAGGTTTTGTTTTATATTATATTATTAGAAGAAGGAAAGGCAGACCCTTCCCCAGGACTGACCAGGCAATATCCCTGCATCCGCATTGGGTTGTGGGTAGTCAATCCATGGCTGCCAGATACTCAGACCTTTCTGTTGTGTATCAGACACAGTATGCTGGTAACATTCTCATTGATAAAGAACCTTTCCATCCTGGTCTTAACTTCCAGGAACAAAATGGTTCTTTGTTTCTAGGCCTTAGCTATAGCTTGTTTAGCTGCTAATAAAAGGAAGACCATTACCGTATTTTTCGCCCCATAAGGTGATGGATTTGGAGGAAAATAAGAAAAAAAATATTCTGAACCAAATAGTGTTCTAAAACCCCCTCCCAATCACCCTGTTACAGACATTGTAAAGAATCCCCCTAATTGCCCCATTACAGACCCCACATTAGACAGGGTGCAGTATCCCAAATACAGGCAGCGTGTGTGGCACCCCAAATACAGGCAGTGTGTGTGTGGCACCCCAAATACAGGCAGTGTGTGTGGCACCCCAAATACAGGCAGTGTGTGTGTGGCACCCCAAATACAGACAGAGTGTGTGTGTGTGGCACCCCAAATACAGGCAGTGTGTGTGTGGCACCCCAAATACAGGCAGTGTGTGTGTGGCACCCCAAATACAGGCAGTGTGTGTGTGGCACCCCAAATACAGGCAGTGTGTGTGTGGCACCCCAAATACAGGCAGTGTGTGTGTGGCACCCCAAATACAGGCAGTGTGTGTGTGGCACCCCAAATACAGGCAGTGTGTGTGTGGCACCCCAAATACAGGCAGTGTGTGTGTGGCACCCCAAATACAGGCAGCGTGTGTGTGACACCCCAAATACAGGCAGCGTGTGTGTGGCACCCCAAATACAGGCAACGTGTGTGTGTGGCACCCCAAATACAGGCAACGTGTGTGTGTGTGTGGCACCCCAAATACAGGCAACGTGTGTGTGTGGCACCCCAAATACAGGCAACGTGTGTGTGTGGCACCCCAAATACAGGCAGCGTGTGTGTGGCACCCCAAATACAGGCAGTGTGTGTGGCACCCCAAATACAGGCTGTGTGGCACCCCAAATACAGGCAGCGTGTGTGTGGCACCTCAAATATAGGCAGCGTGTGTGTGTGGCACCCCAAATACAGGCAGCCTGTGTGTGGCACCCCAAATACAGGCAGCCTGTGTGTGGCACCCCAAATACAGGCAGCGTGTGTGTGTGGCACCCCAAATACAGGCAGCGTGTGTGTGTGGCACCCCAAATACAGGCAGCGTGTGTGTGTGTGGCACCCCAAATACAGGCAGCGTGTGTGTGTGGCACCCCAAATACAGGCAGCGTGTGTGTGTGTGGCACCCCAAATACAGGCAGCGGGTGGGTGTGTGGCACCCCAAATACAGGCAGTGGGTGTGTGTGTGCGTGGCACCCCAAATACAGGCAGTGGGTGTGTGTGTGGCACCCCAAATACAGGCAGCGTGTGTGCGTGGCACCCCAAATAGAGGCAGTGGGTGTGTGCGTGGCACCCCAAATAGAGGCAGTGGGTGTGTGCGTGGCACCCCAAATAGAGGCAGTGGGTGTGTGCGTGGCACCCCAAATAGAGGCAGTGGGTGTGTGCGTGGCACCCCAAATAGAGGCAGTGGGTGTGTGTGTGCGTGGCACCCCAAATACAGGCAGTGGGTGTGTGTGTGCGCGGCACCCCAAATACAGGCAGTGGGTGTGTGTGTGCGCGGCACCCCAAATACAGGCAGTGGGTGTGTGTGTGCGCGGCACCCCAAATACAGGCAGTGGGTGTGTGTGTGCGTGGCACCCCAAATACAGGCAGTATGTGTGTGCGTGACACCCCAAATACAGGCAGTATGTGTGTGCGTGGCACCCCAAATACAGGCAGTATGTGTGTGTGTGTGTGTGGCACCCCAAATACAGGCAGTATGTGTGTGTGACACCCCAAATACAGGCAGTATGTGTGTGTGTGGCACCCCAAATACAGGCAGTATGTGTGTGCGTGACACCCCAAATACAGGCAGTATGTGTGTGTGTGTGTGTGGCACCCCAAATACAGGCAGTATGTGTGTGTGACACCCCAAATACAGGCAGTATGTGTGTGTGTGGCACCCCAAATACAGGCAGTATGTGTGTGCGTGACACCCCAAATACAGGCAGTGGGTGTGTGTGTGGCACCCCAAATACAGGCAGCGTGTGTGTGTGGCACCCCAAATACAGGCAGCGTGTGTGCGTGGCACCCCAAATAGAGGCAGTGGGTGTGTGCGTGGCACCCCAAATACAGGCAGTATGTGTGTGCGCGGCACCCCAAATACAGGCAGTGGGTGTGTGTGTGCGCGGCACCCCAAATACAGGCAGTGGGTGTGTGTGTGCGCGGCACCCCAAATACAGGCAGTGGGTGTGTGTGTGCGTGGCACCCCAAATACAGGCAGTATGTGTGTGCGTGACACCCCAAATACAGGCAGTATGTGTGTGTGTGGCACCCCAAATACAGGCAGTATGTGTGTGTGTGTGTGACACCCCAAATACAGGCAGTATGTGTGTGTGACACCCCAAATACAGGCAGTATGTGTGTGTGTGGCACCCCAAATACAGGCAGTATGTGTGTGTGTGGCACCCCAAATACAGGCAGTATGTGTGTGCGTGACACCCCAAATACAGGCAGTATGTGTGTGCGTGGCACCCCAAATACAGGCAGTATGTGTGTGTGCGGCACCCCAAATACAGGCAGTATGTGTGTGTGTGTGACACCCCAAATACAGGCAGTATGTGTGTGTGCGGCACCCCAAATACAGGCAGTATGTGTGTGTGTGACACCCCAAATACAGGCAGTATGTGTGTGTGGCACCCCAAATACAGGCAGTATGTGTGTGTGACACCCCAAATACAGGCAGTGTGTGTGTGGCACCCCAAATACAGGCAGTATGTGTGTGTGTGACACCCCAAATACAGGCAGTATGTGTGTGTGACACCCCAAATACAGGCAGTGTGTGTGTGGCACCCCAAATACAGGCAGTATGTGTGTGTGTGTGGCACCCCAAATACAGGCAGTATGTGTGTGTGTGGCACCCCAAATACAGGCAGTATGTGTGTGTGTGGCACCCCAAATACAGGCAGTATGTGTGTGTGTGGCACCCCAAATACAGGCAATATGTGTGTGTGTGTGGCACCCCAAATACAGGCAATATGTGTGTGTGTGTGGCACCCCAAATACAGGCAGTATGTGTGTGTGTGGCACCCCAAATACAGGCAGTATGTGTGTGTGTGGCACCCCAAATACAGGCAGTGGCCTGTCCAGAAGGGCGTGCCTGTCGCTCCAGCGTCATTGGACGCTGGCACGAGTCACAGGCTCCGCCTATCTGGTTGCTGGATTTTTGTAGGCAGTATTGTGTTTGGAGGCAGCGGACCGCGGCCAACAGCGGCATTGGAGGAGGCGGTGGTAATGTTTGCACTGAAAAAGTGTGTCTTATAGGGAGAAAAATACAGTTATTTAGCTTCATTGTGAGTTTCTCAGCTTTTTGATGTAACAGGGCCACCCATGGGTTTTTCTTTATTATAACCCAGCATAAAGTTTGTTCCAGACCAAACGCCCTGAACCAATGTCTAACCACCATGGGTTAGTATCCATGACGCCCCCCTGGGGCTCTGCACCCTCTGAAGCAGATATCATAGTTACCTGGGACGGGTGCGGGCTATTCTAGTTGGTACCGGGTATCACCGCAGTCTCTAAAGAACACAGTCTCTAAAGAAAGCACATTGATGGGATATTGGCATTCACTGCTCGTATCTTATCCCAATCTTCCTCAGACCTGTCAGCTGCTAAGTCCAGGAGCCATTATAACGTGAGGGAAGGCTGAGCATGGCATTGGCTTATTAATGCAATTGAAAAACAATGAAATCTACAGGTAATTTAAACCAAGCAGACATGTGAAAACAATAGCTGCACATGGGCTCATGGATAATAAATAGTATCACTGTTCATATGCCAATAAAGCTTTGTTTCTTCTAATCCTTTTTTTTTTAATTACAGCTGAATCCAGACAGTGCCCCTGTGTTACTATGGCTACAAGGAGGACCTGGAGGAACCTCGATGTTTGGGCTTTTTGTGGAGCATGGACCTTACATAGTTACAAAGAACCTCACTTGTAAGTTGGCTGAGACTATTTAAGGGGTGGAATTAGCAGCTGGAAGTTACATCTCATGGCCACATCTAATAGCTCTGCAGGTGTCTGAAGAGGTACAAATGCAGTCTACAATTGGGCTATAAAGCAGAACAAAACCCAACAGGGCCTGCAGTCTAGACCCCCTCGGGGGGGGGGGGGGGGCAAACTTTTCCTGGCTCCCTCACTAATGTAAATACTTGCAGACGCATCCCCAGCAACTTTGGTCTGTGCGCGTGCCCCCCCCCCCCCCCCCAGTAATTTCGATTCAGATGGCTGGAGATGCAGCCGCTTGCGCTTCCTAAACAGAGTGGTTTGCCGAACATTAAATATGCAGCTCTGATTGGATGCATGCGTTGTAGGACCTGGAAACAGTGGGCGATCTGGGCATTTTCACACAGCGGTGCATCTCAAACCAGGATGCCTCCAGGTAAAGTCAAAATCCTGGGTTTTGTTCTGCTTTAAGTCAGATGGACACTTTTAGTAAGACGGCCTAACTGGTTGATTGAGGAACCAGCTTTTGAGGTTTGTCCAGGCAACAACAATAAAAAAAAAAGCCATACTTGCCTGGTCGAGTCCAAACAAAATGCTGGGGATCTTGTTTAGGGGCCCAGTAAGTTTCAAGCAACCAGAGTAGGATGGAACCAAATGGGACAAAATAGTGAATATGGCCTTTTCTTGTTGTTGCCTGGATAGACTTTTATTTCAGCTTTTGTTCTACCAGCCTTGATAAATCTACCTCTTTTTCGCTTTTGTAGGACATTCCAGGCAAAAGTTTCAATTAACCAGCATTGTGCTCTCCCCATGCTGGGGAGTCTGCTTTTTATTTTTTAATAAATCCTAGTAAACGCCGTCCCATCTACAGGGCCTCCTCATCAGCAGAGGATGTCTCAATGTCTCAGTCCCCTCAAAAGTTTATTCTTTTTGGAGACGGCAGAAGGGAGGATTTACATCAGGGAATGCAAAGTGCTGGTGAATAAAAGATGCAGCCCCTGACAGCCAGCATGGAGCAAGCAGAAAAGCAGGGTAATTTAATCCTTTTGCCTGGAATGTCCCGTTAACCAAGAAGTGCCCTACAACAGCAAAAACACCATCAATGTGCCTTAGAACCCATGAGGTAAATTTGTCAGGACTGGTACAATAAAAGCTGAAAGGGTTTATCCAGGCAACAACAACAAAAAGGCAAATTCCCTTTATAAAATAGCAATGCATAGGCTCTATATGTTAACAATAGAAATTGCTACAAGACTCAGGGCCATGTGTTTTTTTAGGTTTGTAGCCCTAATGAGCATAAGGCAGAGCAGGGGCAGAGGAGTAGCTAGGTTTTCTGGCACCCAGGGCAAAGATTCAAAATGGCGGCCCGCACTTGTTCTCAGGTCCCCCTTTGGCGCCCCCCTGACCTGCTGCACCCAGGGCAAGTGCCCCCCTGCTCCCCCCTAGCTACGCCCCTGAGCAGGGGATCACAAAAAAATCTTACCTCGCCCGAATCCAGTGTCTTATCCCCGGGCCCGTGCCCCAAAGACAGTGCACAAAGTGCTATGTGTGCACACGAGTGGAGAAAGCCATTCTGTGCTTCCTGTCCAAGATGGCGGCACTCAGGACGCTGGACTGCAGACGAGGTAAGGTTTTTATTTTTTATTATTATTTATTTACAAAGCGACATCTTCAGTAGATGATGTACAAAGTATTGATTACAGAGAGGGAAGAATATACAGTACATAGACTATTACAGATGCGGTGTTCCAGAGTTCATTTCTGTGAGAATATACCAAGCGTTGGGGTTGCACATCCCCCTAATGTAATCTTCATGGGAATATACAGGGGGTCAATTCAGAGCCTGGTAAGAAAACTCACTTCTTTTTTTAGGAGAGAAAACTGCCATTCACTTTCATTGTCTGCTGGGTTTAAATTTTCACCTGTCTCTGAATCGGCCCCAAGGTAGACCATGAAAGTAAATGGCAATTTTCTCTTCTAAAAAGCAGTACGTTTTCTCACCAATCGACCCCCATAGAGTCTTAGGATGTCACTGTTCCCTAAAGAACCTTCTGTTAAAATATATGAAGCATTATGTTTACACTGTCTCCTAGTACAGTTGCAACAGGAATATACAGTATGGGCGAGCAACAAAAATGGTAGGACTTAAACTTAAAGCCGGCCAAAAGTCACCAAACTTGTGAAATACATTTGGCCATAGCCCCTGCACTGTTTTGTTGCTGTTCCTCTTGGTAAGATGGCAGATGATCAGTCATTGCCTTGGTGTGGCAATGACAGCATTGCGACACACAACAGTGGCAATGAATGGAGGGGGCGGAGCTTTACAGCTAAAATAGGCGCCATTATCTAGGATTAGAGTGAAGCAGGAGCAGTAAAAAAGTGTCAAAAGGTAAAAAAAATTGGCAAAATGTGCTCTTCACGGGGGGGGGGGCAATTCAGGGGATACTAGTTAAAATTTAATTTGTACAGCCTAGAGAGAGAGGGGGAGAGGGGACATGATTGAGACCTTTAAATGTGTGAAATGATTAAGGTTCAGGAGGGAAGTGTTTTTAAGAAGAAACTTAATGATAGAACAAGGGGGCACAACCTGAAGCTAGTCGGAGGGAAGATCAGGAACAATGCTAGAAAATATTATTTTACAGAAAGAGTAGTAGATTCTTGGAACAAACTTCCAGCAGAGGTAGACGAAAAACTTTACAGTAAGTGAATGTAAACATGTCTGGGATAAGCACACATCTATCCTAAGATAAAGAGAACATACAATATACACATAAGGGCAGACTAGATGGACCATATGGTCTCCTCCTTCAGTCAACCTTTTATGTTTTAGTACCGTATTTTTCGCCCTATAAGACTCACTTATTTTTCCCCAAAAGTGGGGGGAAAATGTCCATGCGTCTTAACGGGCGAATGTAAAAAAAAAAATACTTACATTCCGTGGATCCCCCGCAGCCTTGGTAGTTGCCGGTGCCCGTCTGCCTCCTCCTTCATCTGGTTCAGGCCCCTGGGTAGGGCGTGGCCTGTGACGCTGACAGGCGTCACAGGCCACGCCCACCCAGAAGCTGGAACTGGCTTGCTGTGAACTTAATGGCTGACTGCCGCTTCCATGGCCGCAGCTCCCTTCTACCTCCTACAAAGGCCGCGGCGGGAAGCGGCAGTCAGACGCAAGTTCATAGCGAGCACAGTGAGCTGATATCGGGGCGGGGTGGGTGCTGGTAGGAGACACAGGCCACGCCCACCCCGGCCCGATATCTGCTCACTATGAACTTGCGGCTGACTGCCGCTCCCCACCGCCTCTTACACTCTCACAGAGGCGGTGGGGAGTGGTGGCAGGAAGCGGCAGTTAGCCGCAAGTTCATAGTGAGCAGATTTCGGGCCACCCCCCAGGCGGGAATCGGCCCGCTCTGAACCTGCGGCAGGGAGCGAAGGAGAGTACAAGGTAAGTTTGTCTTTTTTTTGGGGGGGGGGGACAGAAGCCTGCGCATGGGGGATGGTAGCACATGGGAGAAGCTTGCGCATGGGGCATGTCAGCACATTGTGGAAGCCTGCTCATGGTGGAAGCCTGCTCATGGTGGAAGCCTGCTCATGGTGGAAGCCTGCTCATGGGGGATGCCAGCGCATGGGGGATGCCTGCACATTGAGGGAGCCAGCGCATGGGGGGAGCCTGCACATTGGGGGAAGCCTGCGCATAGGGGATACCAGCGCATGGGGGGAGCCTGCACATTGGGGAAGCCTACGCATGGGGGAAGCCTGCGCATGGGGGAAGCCACATTGGGGATGCCTGCACATTGCCTGTAATGTGGGATATTGCTCAATGCCTGTAATTGGGATACTGTTTACTGCCTGTAATGTGGGATGCCCCTTCCTGCCTTTAATGCGGAATACTGCTTACTGTCTGTAATGTGGGGTCTGTAATGGTGTGATCTGGGGGAATTCTGCACACCGTCTATAATAGGGTGATTGGTAGGGGATAATTTAGCACATCATTTGGTTCCGAATATTTGTTTCCAATTTTTCCCTTCCAAATCCAGGGTGCGTCTTATAGGCAGGTGCGTCTTATTGGGCGAAAAATACGGTATATAGTATAATGATGTTCTAGCTCTCTAAACACCTTCTATGAAGATTAGTGAACATGTTTACACTAACCTCTAGTGGAGTCTTCATAGTAATATATAGAGTATTATCATGTCACTGTTCCTTAAAGCAGGACAAACCCCACCCACAGCCACCATGATTTTTTTTCTTTGTAATCTCCCTTCCCTGCCTCAGCGCTAAATAAGGGTGGCAGGACGTAGAAGTTAAACTGCCACTGGACTTTCGATTTAAATTTGGGCATGGATGCTTGGTACCCGACATGATAAGCGGACTGTGTTTTTTCATTTTTTTACATTTTATTTTAATAGTGCTTGTGTGGGGTGTAAATAACATTAAGGTTATGATGTTTTTGTAACTTTGTGCTATGGATTTCCAGGATTATATTCTTTTGACTGTTTTGTTGTAGTTGTTTAGACTCCATGCTTTAGGTATGATGGTTATTTTTTAGTTAAAAAGATTTTTCATGCAAAAGGATAAAAATAAATAAATAAATAAACTGCATTTCTCTTGCAATATGCCTGCTATCAGCTCTGTGCCATGAATGAGGAAATTTACTTCCTCATCTGCCCCTACAGCCCCACCCTACTGATGTGGGCCACCAATACTAACTCGAGGAGCTAGACCAGACCACACCCCCCTTTTGTATAGATGGCTTGAATAGCACTCTGAGTCATTCACACACCTCTAAAAACACAACCAGGGTGTTAAGAATGCCTGTGTCTGGAGCATAATCTTACAGACCTGTCTATTATGCTGATTATTATGCAGCATTACAGTTCCAAAGGCCGCGCCCACATGCTTCAAGAGATAAATCATGAGGTCAATTTGTAAACCTTGATATCTTGGCCATTTCTTACCCAATTTAAAAATTGAAAACTGTTTAGGTCATTGCCAAACGTAGCCCGGCCCTTTGCCTTTGCCTGAAATATCACTTTAATGTTGTGGGTCTGGCAAGCTTTGGGAATGGCTTTTTGTAGCCCCTCCCATCTACTGTCGTGAACTAGTGATGAGTTTGTACTTTGCAGCGGGGATGGGGGACAGTATCGGCAGCAGGTCACATTCCACTAATTTCTCACAATAACATTCTTTGGATTTTGAGAGATTAAATGAAAGGCTGTAAACTATCAGACTGGCCCTACATGGTAATGTGGTTACTAAGTCACTATTGCATTTTCCAGATTCAATAAGTGCAGTTTAAATTCCAAAATAAGCAAAGGTCACGACTAGGCGTAAATCCACAGTAGAATTTAAGCGGAGTTGTGAGTTCATCGCTTTATCCAACAAAACAGCTGTGTTGTCTTTGTTTATTCCTGACCTCATGTTCTTGTCCATACAGTGGTTCATCGGGACTTTTCCTGGACGAATAAATACTCCATGCTGTATATAGATAATCCAGTAAGTCTTGTTTATTGGTTTTCTTAGGAAAATAATGCGAGTGTTGTTTTTATGAAAGGCCAGCTCTATCCAAAACCTACAAGCTGAATCATCCACTGGTCTCTTGTGGATCTCATGGGATCTTGATTGGTAGATAATGCAAGAAGGCTGTCCAAGTACTGCAACCATTACGAAGGCACATGGTGCTCCAGCACCCTGATGAGAGTTCTGTAATTTCAACAGAACATAGATTTTCCCTATCAGAGGATTAAGTCCTTTCTGGTGCTTTTATATCTGCCAGTTCTCAGGGGTGGACTAGGGCCAAGAATAAACCTGGCATTTTACAGGCCCAGCTTTCCTCCAGCTCTTAGCTGCATGTGAGCCATTCAGAAGTATCATTACGCACATGTATAATTTATTATATTTAGCACATTTTTCTTGACTTTATCTTATTAGGTTGGAACAGGTTTCAGCTTCACAGGAGATGACCGAGGATATGCTGTGAATCAAGATGATGTGGGCCGAGATCTGTACAGGTATGCACCCTGGACATTTTACTAAAAAAGGGATAGGTGCACTATGGCCTAGTGGTTAGGGAATCGATCATGTGACTGTAGGGCTTCAGGTTTGGTTCCAGGCTAGAGCATGACTGGAGTGCTCTTGAGCAAGGCATCTAACCCCCAACTGCCCCACAAGCAATGTGGCTAGGGCTGCTCCGGGCACATGTTTGCACTCACTGCCCCTTAGTTTGTTCACTAGTGTGGTTACTTAGCCTGTTGCATGGATGGATTAAATGTGGAGCGTGAATTCTATTGTATGCGTAAGCATTTATTGGTCATATGACTATATTTCACACTCTATGGGCCTGATGTATCAAGCATTTAGATGGCGTGATAAAAAATGGATACAATGTGTTTATTTGCCTATTGTGTGCTTGTACACACGTAGGAATGTGTCCTCCACATTTAACCCATCAATGCAGTGAGTACAAACACAAACCCACTAGTGAATCATCCCCACATGACCGGAGTGGTGGGTTGCCACAGGTATAGCGCCCGGGGAGCAGGGGGATTAGGTACCTTGCTGAAGAGCACTTCAGTCATTTCCCGGCCGGGAATCCGCTACTCTCCGGTCACAAGGCCACTTCCTTACTTACCTCTATCTTGGCCACAACTGCGCTGCATGGATTGGCATAGGTATAAAAACATAGCAATTTTTTGCCCCCACTAAGGTGTATCAGTGCACTGACCTGTACAACAGTGAAGTACCTGTCAGTGCGCCTGATTTTTTTTCTTTTAACTCCTATAGGATATAATGCGTGTATTTTTGTTTTATTATTTTACCCCTTTTTAAAGTTTTTTTTTTTTTTTTTTTTTTTTTTAATACAATTTTTTCCAAGAGATTATGAGAGGAGCACAAAAATGTGTACATACCATGACGAGCCCTGTGTTTAAAACTATGTACTGTAGAAACATTAATACTGTAGAAACATTAATAACTCAGGCCCTATATGTGTATTTACATCAGTTACATCAAATGTATGTAGTAGAAAGCTGACACATAAGTGAAAGGACTTCGGGCCCACCCTTCAGCAGAGATATTTCAGTGTCCCTAATTTTCCGGGCCTTAGAGAGTCTGAACATCTGGAAGGCGGGGGCAGCTGGCTTTATGAGGTGGGGGTAGCTGGACCCAACATCTGGAGGCAGCGTTGACACACAGTTTCAGGAGGTGACAGCTGTGGCTTGACCTGGCAGGACCCAACTTCTAGTAATGGTGGCGGCTGGACCTAGCAGCGGGGGCACGCGGTTCCAGGAGGCGAAGGCTGTGGCTGCATCCAGGGAGCGGCAGCGACTGGCCCGGACTTCAGGAGGCGACAACAGCTGGACCAGACCTCAGGAGGTGGCAGCTACACCTGACCTCCGGAAGACGGAGGCTTAGGAGATATAGCTTTCTTACCTTGAACATGGGCCCCCGAGGTATCAGTGCACTGACATGTACAACAGTGCAGTACCTGTCAGTGCGCCTGATTTTTTTCTTTTAAGTGCAGAGATTTGGGTTGCCCCACTCTGTGAGACCCCCTGTAATCACAGCTCTCATACCTCCACACTCTCATGGTGCATGCATGGGCCGCCTCTGCATCCCCTACATGCTAAACTCTGCGGCAAGAAGCTTAAATGGCTGTTGGCGGGTGCAGCCATCAGGAAGGGGGGATGGCAGCCATGGGGAGGGGCAAATGTGTTGTGGAAGCATGGTTGGGGGGGGGGATTCACACAGCAGGGCATGCCGAATCTGGATGTCCCAGGGGAGAGCTTTTAGACTAGGGGCGAGTGAAGAGAGTTTGGTCCCCTTTAGATCGCTTGAAGCTTTAATAATGTAAGGTAGATAAGGCTTCACAATTTATGGATGTGAAAAGCTAGGCTGAAACATATAGTAGCCCCTGAACCTCTGGTCAAAATGGCAATGACAAAAAGTTACAGACCGGTGTATCCATGACGCTTTGTTGATGTGCACTTTGTGTTTTCTCTTGTAGTGCGCTTACACAGTTTTACCAAATTTTCCCTGAATATCAGAAAAATGAGTTTTATGCTACTGGAGAGGTAAGTGAAAATGTTTGCGCTCCAACCCATTAAAAATGGACAGGCTAGACAGACTAAGTGCCATCCCCAAATCGGGATGCCCCAATGTGTGAAGCCCGCATTACAGGCCTCACACCGAAAGGAGACTGAGTATGTGATGCTCATGCTCCTCATGCTGGCGCACTGTTAGAAACAGCGATTAATGCATTTGTATGCACAGAATTAAGCGATGATAGGACGAGAGTCTGCACATGTGCCATGGGAACAGTCAAAGTGTAGATCATGTGGGGCAATCTGGGGGGTTTTTATACAGTGGGCCATCCCAAGTCAGGATGCCGCAGGGACAAGGACCTATCACCAGATTAGTGAAAATCCTGGTGATATGTCCACTTTGAGAGCAGAAAATTTTTTGTGTTTAATTGATATATCAGTTTAAGCATAAAATAATGTGAAGGATCATTTTACACAGAACCCAAGTCAGATGTCCCCAAAGTCACATTCTACTCATACACTGCATTTTACATTTTAAAACTGAACAAAATCCATGATTTTCACTATCCTGGGTTTTAATCCTTGCCCAGGGGGCATCCTTATTTGGGACACCCCCCGAATTGCCAATAAAAACGCGTACCTTTCCCCTTTCACACGGCGCATTGCATGCATCACTCGTCCAATCAGCGCCATTTTCTATGCTTATTAATGAACGTCATACAGCTCTGTTTAGACACAAAACTTGGCAATCGGGAGTGGGAGTGGCCACATCCACAGTCTCTTTAGACGGGAGCTTCCTGCCCCCAGCATATCTGAATGGCTGGGTGCGGGTGCTGGGGATGCAGCTGGCATTGCTTACATCACTGTGGGAGCAGGGCAAGTTTTGCGGCAACCCAGATGGGTTTCACTCAGTGGGGCACCCTGATTTAGGTATTCTCCAGAAGAATTGTTACACTTTTAAAGAGGAACATCGGTGGAGGTTAAAACCTCCCACAAACCACCGATCTGCTCCCCCTCCCTCCAGTTTTACCTTTTGGGAGCTTTTTACTCACCTAGCTGAGGATCCATTTTCTGGGTCCCTCGGATTCTGGATGACCTTCCAACACGTGATGCCATCTTGCATCCCATCAGGCACTGCCTGCAGCCTGCGAACTCGCACCTGCGTAGTGCGCATCAATGGGATGCAATGGAGCTGCCGGGAAACCCGTGAGACTTTGCTGAGCGGCGCAGGACTTTGAATACTTACAAATGTAAGTCGGTGGTGGCGGAAGTGAGGCAGCGGCAGCCTCCAAAAGGTAAGTATGGGGCAGAAATCGGACCCTTTTTATTTTTGGTCGGATGTTCTTCTTTAAAGACATTATCCAACTGTAAAAACAAATAATTGTTTCTTCCTTAAGAAGAAGCTTAATGATAGAACAAGGGGGCACAACCTGAGGCTAGTCGGGGGGGGGGAAGATCAGGAGCAATGTTAGAAAATATTATTTTACAGAAAGAGTAGTAGATGCTTGGAACAAACTTCCAGCAGAGGTAGATGAAAAATCAACAGTCACTGAATTCAAACATGCCTGGGATAAGCACACGTCTCTCCTAAGATAAAGAGTACATACAGTATACACATAAGGGCAGACAAGATGGACCGTATGGTCTCCTTCTGCTGTCAACCTTCTATGTTTCTATGTTTCTTACATGTCATGTGGGTTGCAAGCCCCTGGATTTAATTTATTGATGACTTCTGTTTTTAGCTTGGAGAGGTGGACCTGTCTCCTCTTGAAATAGACTGTGTGGGACACTCCAATGCTTGTGTGTGTGCAGGGGAAGATGGCTGCTCCTTGTTTTGCTTGTCTGTCATTACCCTGCTTCTTGGTATATGTCAACATTTCAATACTAGAAAGATAACCATGAATAAATAAACACCTCCTCCTATGCAATGCCTACCTGTATTTATAAAATGCAAGAGTCTATACTCGCCTACAGCTGATCTAGCACTGATCTTACAGCAGAAACCTCCGTCCTGACCACTTCTGTGATCCTGGCTTTATTCTACTGTATATTCTCTTGATGATTCTCTTGTAACAATGTCTGCTCTGTACTTACAATACAATCTGCTGATCTTTATTGCGAGAGGAGCAGCCAAACTGTAGCTGAATGTTTAGAGATAGAGTGACATGCTTATTTCCATGGAGCCTATCAGATTCCTGTACTAGTCTACAATGTTCTCGCTGGTGCAAGATCTGTATCCTCATGTAACCCTGCAGCCGTGCAAAGGCGGATCTGCTCACAGCAGGGCGGTGTGAGCTTACAGATTTATACCGGACGATGGAGCAACTTGCTGTCATGATTTCCTACATGTAATGTATGCTTAAAGAGAAACCAAACCCAAGATTTTCACTATTCCTGTTCACTGTTCCTCTTCCTGGGGGCATCCTGATTTGGGATTTGGTTAAAAACTCACCTTTCTTTCGATCCCATAGAGCATTTTTCTGAATTCAGAGCATGCGCTGCCGTCCACATTCCCACTTGCCTTTAGCTGGGGATGTGCCCGTGCCAACCATTCAGAAATGCCTGACATGGGTTTGCGCCCCAGCTGAAGTTATAGCGGGGATGTGGCAGCAGCAGGGAGCTGCAGCCTGTGGAGTGTACCGGGCAATCCCCGGGGGTAAACCAAGTGGGGTATCCCAGTTTGGAGAGGAGACTACCCTGGCCCTAGAGTCTTATAGATTCTAGGGAGGTAGTTGCTCCTCCTCAAAGCTGACCTTCACCCTGAATAAGAGCATATCTTATATGTTTCCCACACCCTGTACATACAGATTGCTCACATTAAAAATGATCCTACCTGCATCTACTGCATGTTATGAGCCTTTAAACATCCAAGATGGCGGCTCATGGAGCTTCATGCAGCTTGCAAACAGGAAGTGTCTTCTGACTGTCGCTCTGCATTCTGGGATTGCTGTCCTTTTCCTGACCCCAGCTCTTCTCTGTCTATGCAAAGCACATCTATAACCCCTCCCCCTATATTTTAACCCCCTTCCTCTCCTCAGTATGTGATGCATCTGAGTCAAGATGGCGGCGACCGTATCCTAGAGTCCTGAACAGAGTTGCAGCCTGGTGGGGGAAAGTGACTAATAACTTAAAATATATTAATTTTAGATGCTTTGGCTTTTCATTATATCATACTGAAGGTCCGGTTTAATCACTGTGTTAATTTTTTCTCTAGACCCCCTTATATGTTCGTTTATATTACATATCGCTATACACTGGTAAATGGAACTCCAGGGCTGTCCCACCTCTCTGTCCTATTACACAGGGCTGCACACCAATGATTACTCAATCCATTTATTAATCACAGACATACATGTAGTATACATAGAGATACACATATATCACATACTCAACATCACATAACATCACATTATAAAAAACACAAATCTAAAAACCGAAAGTGGGGAGGATATCCAGGGCTTCACTCAATTTGGGTCCACTTTAATGATCTCAGCACCAAGATCAACAGTGCATTTATATTATGGCACAAAAATCTGTATGAGAGCATGCATATGTAGGCGATCAACAGAGTAAAGTGCTCAGTGCATACTATATTCTAACATCTGTACACTAAAAAAAAAAAAAAAAAAATATATAAAAATAAATAAATCCAAAATGCTCTATAAATAAAGAAGTGCCTCAAAAAACAGTGCTATACAATCTCAACTATAACTATTATCACAAGTGATCTCACTACCCCATGCAAAGTGACAAGTGCTATAGTGCAACCATGCATGTGCCTAAATACCGTATTTTTCGCCCTATAAGACGCACTTATTTTTCCCCAAAAGTGGGGGAAAAATGTCAGTGCGCCTTATCGGGCGAATGTAAAAAAAAAAAAAAAAAAAAAAAAAACTCACCCGTCCCCGGCGCTCCCGCGTTGTCTGGCACACTGCGAGAGGCCAGAGGAGCGGCGGGGGCTCTGTCCCGGCCCCGCCGCTGCGATCGCTGTCATTTCAGGCAGCGATGACAGCGGCGGGGCCAGAGACAGAGCCCCTGCCGCTCCTCCATCTGCTGCCGGGCTCAGAGCACACGCGAGCACGAAGGTCCCGGCAGTGGGTGGGCGTGGCCTGCACCGGCTGAAGCCTGAAAAGACAGCGATCGCAGTGGCGGGGCCGGGACAGAGCCAGCTAGTGAATGGGGTGGGCGTGGCCTGCGTCGACGCTGCGGAGCCGGCCGCTCAGCGCAGCGGTGTCAGCAGACAGGTGAGTTTAACTTTTTTTTTTTTAATATGGCGCCTGCCTATACTAATGGGGGGAGGGGGGGTGGGAATGGGGGGAGAGGGGCCACACTGCCTATGGGAATGGGGATGCCACACAGCCTTTGGGAATGGGGGGAGGGGTATGCCACACAGCCTATGGGAATGGGGGGAGGGGGATGCCACACAGCCTATGGGAATGGGGGGAGGGGTATGCCACACAGCCTATGGGAATGGGGGGAGGGGGATGCCACACAGCCTATGGGAATGGGGGGAGGGGGATGCCACACAGCCTATGGGAATGGGGGGAGGGGTATGCCACACAGCCTATGGGAATGGGGGGATGGGGATGCCACACAGCCTTTGGGAATGGGGGGAGGGGGATGCCACACAGCCTATGGGAATGGGGGGGGGGAGGGGGATGCCACACAGCCTTTGGGAATGGGGGGAGGGGGATGCCACACAGCCTATGGGAATGGGGGGAGGGGGATGTCACACAGCCTATGGGAATGGGGGGAGGGGGATGCCACACAGCCTATGGGAATGGGGGGAGGGGGATGGTATGCCACACAGCCTATGGGAATGGGGGGAGGGGGATGTCACACAGCCTATGGGAATGGGGGATGCCACACAGCCTATGGGAATGGGGGGAGGGGGATGCCACACAGCCTATGGGAATGGGGGGAGGGGGATGCCACACAGCCTATGGGAATGGGGGATGCCACACAGCCTATGGGAATGGGGGATGCCACACAGCCTATGGGAATGGGGGATGCCACACAGCCTATGGGAATGGGGGAGGGGGTGGCCACACAGCCTATAATAATGGGGGGAGGGGGATGCCACACAGCCCATGCTAATGGGGAGAGGGGGATGCCACACTGCCTATGGGAATGGGGAGAGAGGGATGCCACACAGCCTATACTAATGGGGGGAGGGTGAAAGCCACACAGCCAATGGGAATGGGGGGAGAGGTGGATGCCACACAGCCTATACTAATGGGGGGAGGGGGGATGCCACACAGTCAATGGGTATATGGGGAATGGGAGGGGGGGATGCTACACTGTCTATGGAATGGGGGCATCCCACACGGCCTATGGGAATTGGATAGGGGAATGCCACACTGTCTGTAATGGTGCATTTTTGGTTTAAAATTTTTTTTTCTTATTTTCTTCCCCCAAATCCTAGGTGCGTCTTATGGGCAGGTGCGTCTTATAGGGCGAAAAATACGGTAAATACTAATCCTATGTGCCTTTGCTCAACGCCACATATGCATCTCAGCCATCATCATCGTAATCAACATGCTTGTAAATCAATATCAATAATAAACAATAGCACGCCCTTCCCGTCCTCCCCACTTACTTCACCTACGGGCTGCGTGGTTAGCAACCACTTCTCCTGGGTGCCTGCCTTTATACATTATACATACATTATACATACATTATATTACATATCGATTATGTGTATTGATTGCAAGAAATGGCAAGCAGCTCAATCCATTTAAAACTGATCTGTACAGTGCACAATGGGTGGCCCAACAGTCAGTGATCAGAAATTACCCCAGCACTCAAAACCCCACCAGCCAGCAACAAATCCTACAACCTGTCTGTTTTTTAGAGAGGGCTTCATGGCACACATTTGCATATGTATGTGGAAGCCGTGCCAAGGCATCTTTTGTTTTTTCTGCAGTCCTACACCAAACATTGTCCCATACACAGCAGTAGATAAATTGAGAACTGAACTTACCTGATGCCACCTGGACCAGTCAGCAGCACAGACGCACACACAGGCTGACTAGGGATGCCCTGATTCGAGATGTCTCACTGTGTGAGCCCCCCAGACCACCCAGAAACCCCTCACCTTTTTGCTGGTCCCTCACTGCGGGCTGCAGAAACATTCCCGGTGTTCCTGCCACTGTGCACACTACCACACCCTGCCCTTCCACTAGGCTGGGGCACAGGGGGAGCGGCTGTCTCGGCTCCCTATGCCGATGCTCTGTCCAAAACAAGCGCTGATTGGACGAGAGCCTGTGCATGCACCGTGGGAATGCCGGAAAGGTGAACTGTATGGGCGATCTGGGAGGGTTCACACAGCGAGGTATCCTAAATCAGGACAAGGACCAATCACCAAGATATTAAAATGGACCAAAACCTAGCGAGATCGGCCCATGAATTTATAAGAAAATCCAAAATCTGGATGCCCCGCTGTGTGAAACCACCCGGTCGCTCCGTACACTTACCTTGCTTCCTGGTCCAACGGCGTATGTGCGAGCCACATCCCTGCGATGCCTCTAGCAGGGCGCGTGCCTTTGCCAGGCATTCGTGAATGGCCGATGCGGGCACGCTCCCTGTTAGAGGGAAGCGGGGGATGCGATGGCAGCGGCTCAGAGCCTGGTGATTGGAAGAATAGCCGCGCATGCACTGTAGGACCAGAAAAGGGTGTGTTGCGCTCAGCGTTTCGGGGGGTTTCACACAGCAGGGGAAAGGACCAAAACCCAGGATAGTCAAAACTATCTGGTCCACTTTAATAATCCTGGTTATTGCGCCACTTTAAGGCTGAAGAACACTTAAAAATAAATCTTTAGGGTTTATTTGGCGATTGCTGAAGCCAGATTTTCAGCAGTTTTAGACCAGCATTTTTTTTTTTTTAATAAAACTTAGCCTTTATTTTTGTTTTATATAAAATCCATTAAAATGCAATTCTGCAAAGACTGTGCGTCCTCCAACAATCACTGCAGCAATGCTACGAGTTTCAGTTTCATGTAAAACCCTTAACCAGGCCTGATTCCCCAGCCCTGATATTCACCTTGTCTGCTACTGCTTGAGTGCGCCATCCAGAACGTAGGTGGGTAATAACCACTGGGACCAGTCTGTGGTGGACCAGCAACCATTTTGCCATGTTCCCCCTCCTTCTCAGTAACCCTGTCTTGATGCACCTGCCCCCCTCCTCCTGCTTTATAGACTGTGACTGAATGCTTAGTCAGCCATTCCCTGGAAGCAGCCACCGTAAATCCATACATAAGGCCGGGCTCCTAGGTCCCCCATTCCTAATTTGCGAGCAGGTTTGTAATCATTTGGTTTACCAGCCAAATTGCGTTTAGCATTGGGTGGGAAAAATGGGAGGGTAGTGGTACTCATTTCAAAGTGATTAAAAGTGACTACGTAATAAAAAAAGAACCTAAAGGGTACTCGTCTTTTGTCCCCTGAAGCTTATCGTTCAGAGTTCGGCGATCAGCAATTCACCCGATTGCGGGATCCCCATCCGTGCCGCCCCAGGCCGAACATAGGGGCTGGATTGATGGTGTGTTGACTCATGAGCTGCCATCAGTCACAGGAGTGCTACCATGACCTCTCTATTCTTTGTAATGGAGGGGGTGTGTTGGGGTCTGACACGCCTCCTCCATTGTAGTGAATGGAGGCAGCCAGACACAGAAGCGCTGGTGAATGGAGTTCAGACCTGGGCAGCGCGGGAACGGATCCAGCGTTTGGGTGAGTTTTTGATGGCTGGACTAGGACATGGGACAAGAGGTGAGTACACTTTTGTATTTTTTTTGTTGCATGTTCAATCAAGGTAACGGAAGATCTGCGTTCTGTATGTAATTTACAATAATTGTATGTGTCTGTATTACCTTTTTTTCATCACTTGTTTTACAGCCCTGGGACGCATCCATTAAAGTGGACCAAAACCCAGGATTTTGACTATCCTGGGTTTTGTTTTTTAACCCCCGGGGCACCCCGCTGTGTGAAACCCCCCAGGATCGCCCAAAGAAACTCACCTCTATCTGGTCCTATGGCGCATGCGCGGCTGCTTGTCCAATCAGTGCTCGGAGCCGCTGACATCACATCATCTAAGGCAGCGTCTGAGGCCAGCGGCTCCGAGCGTGCTTGCAGCCGCATCCCCTGCTTCCCTATAACAGGTAGCATTCCTGCACCGGCCATTCATAAATGGCTGGCACAAGCACACGGCCTGCTAGCGGGATAACCGGGATGTGCCCGCAACTCTCGCATGCGCCGTTGGACCGTGAAGCCAGGTAAATTAAAAAGGCGACCTGGAGGGTTTCCCGATGCCGATTTTGGATGCCCTGGGGGCGAGGGAATCGATTGGCTCGGGAATCCATAAAATCTGGGTTTTGGTCCACTTTAAAGCACGACCTAAGGTCAAAGCGTTTTTAATGGTGTGGAGAGCAGCACATACCTTTAGTCCTGAATCAACCTTTTGATCTTGATCTTTTTATTAATTTAGTCCCGGTTCTCTAATAATGCTCCTCTAAACAGATTGACAAAGCATTGCTTTCCGAACCCCTCGGCTCTAGACGGGCCTGTGGAATTTGTTTGATATTAAGCTGCACTTATTTTTTTTTCCTGTAATGATTGAATCTGCCAGACACATTTGTCTTCCTTTTCTGCAATTGGAACCAGTTGTTATGTTTAGCAGAAGAAAGGCAAGTGAAGACAAATGTTTACCTCTTGCAGTCCAGAGTCTTTGTTTGGGGGGATTGTGGGAATGAGAAACACCATTTTCATGCCAACATCTAGAGCAAGGAAGAAATCGCTCTGACATTTCTTTTTTTTTTTCATCTGCATGTACAGCTGTAACATAAAGATATGCTACCCCCACACCAGTAGCCCAATGGCTTTAAAGCAGAATTTTGAGTGCAGCAAAAATGCAATAGTATTATAATAGGATAGTTTCCTGGCTTGGGGCTCATTTAGAAGGGGAGTGCCTAGAGTAGAGGGGGGCGGTTTGGGAATTTAGAGATATTTAAGATTGTGGGAGCAGTTTTTAGGTTTGGCCACTAGGTGCCACTGTAGGATAGGAAATAGTGTGGGATGTTCAAGATTAAGAGCCTCCCTGCTGCACAAGAGTGTGGCCCACCCCTTTACCTGATTGGTCACAGAGGGTGGAAGAGAGGGGCAGTTACTGTCTAGAGAAGTCCAGAGAGGTGGTCGGAGGAGCTGATGTCCAGACATGGTAAATGGGACCTGGAGTGCCAGAAGTATGTAGTGGTGATACCTGAACCCATCCATGTGGAGCAGAAGTCATTGATCATGTGGGAGGATGTTCTTGGAATCAGAGTGGGCCTGAGATTGGCCAGAAACCAAGGAGGAGGAAGCTAAGCAGGATGGTGGGACCTGCAGTGTGGCAGGGCAGAAATGATGTCTGAAATGAACATTTCTGCCTAATTAAGGAAGGGGCATCCCATTGTTTGGAACAGGACTCTGTGTCTGCCTAAATTCTTCGGCTAGACTCGCCGTGAAGAGAACTCCCTATCATTCATGGGGACCCAGAATGACCTCCCACCCATGGACAGTGTGTCTAGGGCCTTCCCCTGGCTATCCTTCTGAGCCCAGTCTGGGAGGCAGAGGCCGTTAAGTGCAGCATCCCCAAGCACGTGTGTGTTACAATATAGTTGTAGCCTGGGCTGTATTTCCTATTAAGCAGTCAAGGGTCTGTGCCTAGGGCAGCACCTTGGAGGGCGGGCAGCATCCCTCTTAGTGAAATCTCAGTTATGGTCCTTTTTTTATGTTTTGAGGATCACTTGTCTTACCCAACTTAAAGGGACTCTGTAGGCAAAGTGCTTAAACTATAATTCAACAGCTCGCCTCCTAATGGCTGTCCTCTCGCTCTTCCTGTCAGAACGCAGCTGCTTCTGGAAGTTGAAACAAGGCAAAGAGTAGTGGCACACCCCCTAAATTCCTTTGCCATAGACCAGAGGGTCTATAGCTCTGCTTCCATTTGTCAGACTGAGCAAACAAGTATTCTTCAGCCTCAACCATCACTGCCTTTCTCCCCTTTCCCCTCCTTGTGCCTTCCTCCCTCGGCCACAGCTCTAATTGGCATATGAATAGCCACATTCAATTAGCATTCAATCACCGCAGCATCTAATTAGTGTTTCAATCACCACCACACCTTATTCGCATTTGAATCACCTGTTGCTGTCTGTGTGATTGTGTTTGAGATTAGGCGAAACGGCTTTGGAACATGACAATAGAGCCTGCCCCCTCCCTTCACTATCGATCATCGAACTGTGGATAGTGTGGATTAGAAATGACTTTGCTGCATAAGATGGTTCTATTCAATGTACAAGAACACTAGCAGCATAAAGAGGGGGATGAGCTCAGTCAGTATGTTTGAAGCATAATATTGGGCTCTTACAGACCCCACCTATAATGTTAATTATTCAGCATAACAGCTCCAAGGTCCGAGGCCACTTGCTTCAGAGGAGAAATCATAAGGTGAAGTTGTAAACCTTGACCATTTCTTTTTCAAATTAAAAATGGAAAACTATTTAGGAAAGTGCCAAATGTTGCCCGTCCCAATGTTATATCAATTGTATCCCTTTAATGTTTGCAATAAGGTCCAGTGTCAGGAAGTCCAATGCGACATTGTTTCATCCATTGTATACCTAAAACATCTTTTTAATTAGCCCTTTAATAGAAATGTAGGAGCCTGAACTCCAGCTTTAGTCCTTGTTATCTTTATAGTGTGCTGATTTTTCTTTTATGGCAGTAGTAATTAGACGGCACAATTCTCCGTTTGCTGGCATCACTTTTCAGATATAATGTCAGCCCACCCGTACATTTTTTGTACCTATTTTTAGGTAAATGGAAATGTCTCATCAATTGAAAATGCTGCGCTGGAAGTGTTCATGGGTTGTTAACATTTTTGGATAACAAGGTTATTTTCTTTTGGTAAATGTTTAGGCTTGGGTATTCGATCCGACCAGCAGTACTTTGTAACAAATGAGCGTATACAGGATGAAAGTAACCATTGTACCACTGGGAATTCTCTGTTACCGTCTGGCTTTTCCTTCCCATTATTTGTTCCCTTTAAAGGAACATTATTGCAAAATTGTGTACTATTAAAAATCCATATAAACACGTTGGCTAATGAGAGGAGGGGTCACTTATAAACCCGAACTGAATAAAACTTTTGCCAAGCTTGTGGTTTTCCTCTCCTTGTAGGAAAAGAATTCAGGGGTGACAGAGCATGTCACCCCGGATGTCCTTTTACATAGTAACATAGTATGTAAGGCTGAATAAAGACTTTAGTCCATCCAGTTCAGCCTGTTTAACTCCTTCCAGTGGTCTAGTAGCCATAGCTGGAAATGTTATTACATGCCAGGAAGGCATCAAGGCCACTTTTGAACGTTTTTACTGTATCCATTATTACTACCTACTCTGGTAGCGAGTTCCATAGTCTCACTGCTCTTACAGAGAAGAATCCCCTCCTATGTCGGTGGAGAAAGCACCTTTCCTCTAACATTAGTGGATGCCCCGGGTTATGGTTACACTCCAGGGTATAAATAGATTGTGGGACAGATCTTTGTATTGACCCTGAATATATTTATACATAGTTATTAGATCACCCCTCAATCGTCTTTTTTTCTAGACTAAAACCTAACTTGGACAATCTTTCCGGGTACTCTAGCCCCCGCACTCCTTTTATTAACTTTGTTGCCCTTCTTTGCACGTGCTCCAGTTCTGATATGTCCTTCTTAAGCACAGGTGCCCAGAACTGTACACAGTATTCCATATGGGGTCTGACCAGTGACTTGTACAGGGGTAAAATGATGCTCTGGTCATGAGCACCTATGCCCCTCCTGATGCACCCCATGATCCTATTTGCCTTGGCAGCAGCTGCCTGGCATTGATTACTACAGTTGGGCTTATTGTCAACTAAAACCCCTAGGTCCTTTTCCATTGTTATTTTACCAAGTGTTTCTTTACTTAGTGTGTAATCATGACACAGATTTCTCCTTCCCATGTGCATAACCTTACATTTATCTGTGTTAAACTTCATTTGCCATTTAACTGCCCTTGCTTCTAATTTATCTAAATCTGTTTGTAGCTGCCTGCTGTCCTCTTTTGTTTTAATTACTTTACTCAGCTTAGTATCATCTGCAAAGATTGATACTTTACTGTTTAATCCATACCCAATGTCATTTATATATATATATATATATATATATATATATATATATATATATATATGAGAATTGGTCCCAGAACTGACCCTTGTGGTACTCTACTAGTAACAGTGACCCAATCTGAGTGTGTACCATTGATAGCCACTCTCTGCTTCCGATCATTAAGACAATTTCCCACCCATATGCACACGTTTTCCCCCAGTCTAAGCATTCTTATCTTTTGTACCAGCCTTTTATGTGGCACAGTATCAAATGCTTTAGAAAAGTCAAGATATATGATATCCAATGACTCCCCCTGATCCAATCTTGAACTTACCTCCTCATAAACGCTGATTAGGTTTGTCTGGCAGGAGTGATTCCTCATAAATCCATGCTGATATGGAGTAATAAGGTCATTTTCCCAAGGTGCTCCAGGATAGTATCCCTTAAGAAACCTTCAAACAACTTGCCCACCACAGATGTTAAGCTTACCGGTCTGTAGTTCCCAGGTTCCCCCCTAGATCCCTCTTTGAATATTGGCACCACATTTGCCAAGCGCCAATCCCTCGGAACAGACCCTGTAGTTATGGAATCCACAAATATTAGAAATAATGGCTTGTCTATTACTGTACATAACTCCCTTAAAACACGAGGATGTATGTCATCTGGTCCGGGGATTTATCGATTTTTATCTGCTTGAGACGGTGCTGGACTTCTTCCTTGGTTAGACCAGTGACATTTAATGGAGGGTTTCGGTTATACCCCTGCATTTCCCTCGGCATGTCAAATGCTTTTGTGAATATAGAAGCAAAGAAGTTGTTAAGCAAATTTGCTTTCTCCTCATTTCCCTCTATAGGGGTCCCATCCTTGCTTTTCAGGGGGCCCACACCCTCAGGTTTGTACCTTTTACGGTTTATGAAGCTAAAGAATAATTTGGGGTTAGTTTTACTCTCTTTCGCGACCAGTCTTTCTGTCTCCAGCTTAGCTGCCCTTATCTGTTGTTTACATTGTTTATTTTCTTCTTTATAGTTTTTTAACGCTTCCGCTGTCCCTTCCTGCTTTAAACGTTTAAATGCCTTTTTTTTGTTGTTTATTGCCCCCTTAACCTTTTTATTTAGCCACATCGGTTTACATGTGCGTCTAATAGTTTTATTCCTGTAAGGTATATATCTGTCACAATGAAAATTAAGTATTCCTTTGAAAGTATCCCATTTAGCGTCCATGCTTTTGTTTTTAAGGACATTTTCCCAGTCAATGCAGTCTAGGGCATCTCTAAGTTGGTCAAACTTTGCCTTTTTGAAGTCCTGCGTTTTTGTGGCTCCTTGATAAGGCACCCTAGTGACTGCTAATTGGAAATTAATGAAATTATGATCACTGCTTCCAAGGTGTCCCCCAACCTGTACCTTTATTACTTTGTCTGGTACATTGGTTAGTATTAGGTCCAATATGGCTTTCCCCCTTGTTGGAGCTTGTACTTGGGAAAGGTAGCCATCTTTTGTTTTAGATAAAAAATGATTACTTTTATGCGAAACACATGTTTCAGCATCCCAGTGTATATCTGGGTAGTTAAACTCACCCATAATCACTACCTCATTTAGTTTAGCTGCTATATCTATTTTCTATGGATTTGGATATATCTGGAGGTTTATAGCAAACCCCCATCAGTAATTTATTTTTGTTTCTCCCTCCATGTATTTCTACCCATACAGACTCCTCATGGTCATTCCCCTCACATATATCCTCCCGCAGAGCAGGCTGTAGAGAGGATTTTACAATTAAGCAGACTCCACCCCCTTTGCGTTTGTTACGGCCCCTCCTAAACACACAGTATCCCTGTAAATTTACTGCCCAGTCATAGCTTTCATCCAGCCAGGTCTCTGTTACCCCCACTATGTCATGTTGCTCTTCTGTTATTATCAGTTCTAGTTCATCCATTTTATTAGTCAAGCTTCTAGCATTTGTAAGCATGCATTTCAAATGCTTATGATAATTTTGATCATTTTGTATATTGCCCTTATTCCTGCTAGATGTGCTAACCCCTCCCCCCTCTCCACCCCCAGTTTCATGTCTACACCCACTGTCACTTTCTTTCCTAACTTCCCCTTTGTAACTGCTTTTACCCTCCCCCCCCCCCCCCCCCACCAGTGCTTAGTTTAAAGTGGACCAACACCCAGGGGTGATCGGCCCGGAAATCTATAAGATTCCCGGGCCGATCACCTCCCACCCCGCGGGACATCCGAGATCGGGATGTCCCGCGGGGTGAAACCCCCCAGAAACCCCAAAAACATCTTACCTGATCCGCCGCCGCCTCCCGCGCGCCCCTCCAGACGTGCCCGCGCCGGCCCTCTGTGAATGGCCGGCGGGGGGCGCGCGCGCCGAGAGTGACGCGCGGGAGGCGGCGGCGGCTTTGACGTTCCTGATCCCCGCCTGGACGTTGGCGGGGATTGGCTGCGGCGTTCACGTGGGAGCGTTGAGAGGTGAGTTTTTTGGGGTTTCTGGGGGGTTTCACACAGCGGGGCCCCGATCGGGGTGCCCCGCCGAAGTGGACCAAAACCCAGGATAGTCAAAATCCTGGGTGTTGGTCCACTTTAAACACTCCTCTAACCTTTTAGCCATCCTCTCCCCCAGAACAGATGCACCCTCCCCATTGAGGTGCAACCCATCCCTGCATTTTCCTTCCTTTAAATAAAGAAAAACAAGCCTGGCTGGATATTTCTTGATTGCGGGGTGTATAAGTGACCTATCCTCCCGCCACCCAACAAGTTTATATGGATTTTTATCATTGAGCCATTTTTCCCTATAGTACTCCTTAAATATTACTAGAAGTGGCTCCTATGTGATTTCTGGCCATTTCCAATAGCAGCTGTACATTAGTTTTTCTATGATGTATGTGATGTGCAGCAAACAACACAATCAGTGCATAGAAGAAGAAAAAAAAAGACAACTGGCTAGAGAGTGTCAGTGAATGGAAGGTCTGACTCAGCCTGATTGCTGGAACCTTCTCTGAGCCATTATCCAAAACTCAAGTCTAATATAAATTGTTTTCATTGTGGGTTTGTTCCTTTTTTTTCATTTCAGTCTCTTGTGTTATGGTGATAAATAGTCATTCAACAATAAATCAATTCCTATTAAGGAGAAATTTAACTAGAGCAGAGCATTTAAAGTAGAACAAAACCCGTGAATTTGACCTTTATTCCATGCCCCTGGTGCATCCCAAGGCCCAGGTTCCAACAGCGCAATGCTGCCCCCCCTTCTGAAAACTTACCTTTTTTCGAGTCTGCTTCCATTGGTTCCAGTTCTAGATCCATGTGACTGCTGGTTGCCAATTGCTATGGCCCTGCCAGGGACGTGGGTCAGGAATCTAGGAAGAGGAGCACCAAAGAGGTGAGTCCCTGGGTCCAGGTTCTCTGGCTTAGGGGCAAACCAAACAGGTGCAATCAGCGGGATTGTTTTAAGTAATTTAATGTATATGAAATGCTCAAAAATGCATATAGTTTTTATAGTTTTAATCACCTTTTGGAGCAGTTTTGTATTTATGGAGCAAATCCGACTTGAGTAATATGGTAACAACATGCAGGAACCAGGACTAATGTAAAGAAGTGTATGCTTTCCTAGGGCTGTGTTATGGCTTGGGCCTCCTTTTGTTGAGTGCGTGTTAATAAGTGTTAAGGGGTTAAAGTGGAACAACTACAGGGATTTTTATTATCAAAGGAATTGTTTCTCGCCAGCAAGGCGATGCCTTGTGTGTGTCCTCGGTGTGGGCCGTCGTAAACTATCACCTTGCAGGTGATCCCAAGGTGCATACATGGCAGCCAGTCAATTTGAGGATTATACCTTATTCAGCTCAGGACAGCATAGTAAGCTGAATGGAGTGCAAGCAGCTTTCCACTCCCCTGCACACCCATGCCAGCCATTTACTATACTACTTTCGCCGGTTGGAAATTGTACCCTCCTGACTCTTTAGCTCTTTTTTTTCTGATTTATCTAGTTTTTCAGATTTAGTCTATTATCTGCTAGAAGCTTTAGCATAGATCCCCCTTGAACCTCCTCTCCTCTCAACAATCTTTTGGCTGTAGTTTGCCTTTAATACATTGTAGTTTGGGCTTTAGTTTGGCTTCAATGCATAGTACATTTGGCTGTAATTTGGCTTTAAAGTGGACCAACACCCACGGGTGATCGACCTCCCTCCCCGCGGGACAGCCGAGATCGGGATGTCCCGCGGGGTGAAACCCCCCCAAACTCCTTACCTTATCTTCGTCGGCGGCCGGCCGGCGCCGCCTCCCTCGCGCCCCTCTAGGCCGTCTGTGAATGGCCGGCGTGGGCACGTGCGCGTCAAGAGTGACGCGCGGGAGGCGGCGGCGGAGGAGCCGCTTGTCCGCGGCTTGTCCGTCGGCGCGGGGAGAGGTGAGTTTTTTGGGGGGTTCGGGGGGGGTTTCACACAGCGGGGCACCCCGATCGGGGGTGCCCCACCGAAGTGGACCAAGACCCAGGATAGTCAAAATCCTGGGTGTTGGTCCACTTTAATACATTGACATTTTGGCTGTAGGTTGGATTTAATACATAGTACTTCTGGCTGTAGTTTGGATTTAATACATAGCACTTCTGGCTGTAGTTTGGATTTAATACATAGCACTTCTGGCTGTAGTTTGGCTTTGATACATAGTATTTTTGGCTGTAGTTTGGCTTTGATACATAGTATTTTTGCCTGTAGTTTGGCTTTGATACATAGTATTTTTGCCTGTAGTTTGGCTTTGATACATAGTATTTTTGCCTGTAGTTTGGCTTTGATACATAGTATTTTTGCCTGTAGTTTGGCTTTGATACATAGTATTTTTGCCTGTAGTTTGGCTTTGATACATAGTATTTTTGCCTGTAGTTTGGCTTTGATACATAGTATTTTTGCCTGTATTTTTGCCTGTAGTTTGGCTTTGATACATAGTATTTTTGCCTGTAGTTTGGCTTTGATACATAGTATTTTTGCCTGTAGTTTGGCTTTGATACATAGTATTTTTGCCTGTAGTTTGGCTTTGATACATAGTATTTTTGGCTGTAGTTTGGCTTTGATACATAGTATTTTTGCTTGTAGTTTGGCTTTGATACATAGTATTTTTGGCTGTAGTTTGGCTTTGATACATAGTATTTTTGGCTGTATCTTGGCTTTAATACATAGCACTTCTGGCTGTAGTTTGGCTTTAATACAAAGTACTTCTGGCTGTAGTTTGGCTTTAATACATAGCACTTCTGGCTGTAGTTTGGCTTTAATACATAGTACTTTTGGCTGCAGTTTGGCTTTAATACATAGTACTTCTGGCTGTAGTTTGGCTTTAATACATAGTACTTTTGGCTGTAGTTTGGCTTTGATACATAGTACTTTTGGCTATAGTTTGGCTTTGATACATAGTACTTTTGGCTGTAGTTTGGCTTTGATACATAGTACTTTTGGCTATAGTTTGGCTTTGTTACATAGTACTTTTGGCTATAGTTTGGCTTTGTTACATAGTACTTTTGGCTGCAGTTTGGCTTTAATACATTGTAGTTATGGCTGTAGTTTGGATTTAAAACATAGTACTTTTGGCTGTAGTTTCGATTTAATACATTCTAGTAGTTGGCATGGCTACCATGGTGTATGTATCTGGGGTACATGTTACCGTTTTTGTTGGGGGGGGTTGCTGAGAAGCCATAAAGTGCCTGGTAACGTTTATGTGTAAAGGTATTCCGTCTTTCTTGTGCAGAGAATGGTCCTCTAGGCGGCCTCTAAACTTTATTGCATTGGGAAGAGAGGCGCAATATTCACAGCTGGACAGAATTGCCTTTGTTTGGTGTGAACAAACTATTTTCATGAAAATGTCCCGCTTGCACTGTAGTAAATTGTGCCATTGAAGTTGACTTGCTGCGTCTATTCACAGCAGTGTGTGAAATGTCTGTAAATGGGGGGGGGGGGGGCTCTCTATTTATATAGTTAAATTGCTCGGCAATGTAACACTCACACCGGAGGCATTAAACTCTGACACCTTACTCTGCTGCTACAATAGCCCATGCTGGGTCACACTAGCTTATCTGAGCTTGTTCAGAAATAACCTTTTATTGCATCTTTATGTCCTTCTCTGTAAATGTATAGGTGCAAGCACAGGTTGTGGAGGGGGTTTCAGATGGCTATCAACCATTCCCCCCCCATTGATCTGTACTGTGTAGGTATAAATCAACCTCAGGTAAGCCAGCTCCCAATGTATCTTTTATGTAAGTTTTAAATGTGGAGCTCTCATAGTTTAGATTAGGACAACACTTATACCCACGGTGGCATGGTGGTGCAGCTTCCACATGCATTTGCAAATGTGTGTCAACCAAGACCTCTTTTGTTAACCAGATTTTTCAGACTGATTTTAAGGTGGTGTTGCCTAACAAGGTTTAAAGTGGACCAAAACCCTGGATTTTCCAGGACTATATTGGGTTTTGGTCCTTGCCCCCCTGCGTGAATCCCCTCAGGTCACCAAAACTCACCTCTTCCCGATCCTACGGCGTAGGCTGGCCACTCGTCCAACCGGTGTGCGCGGATCCGCTAACGTCTAAGCCTTCGTCTAAGGCGAGCGGCTCCAAGCACACAGACGGCTGCATCCCCGCTACCCTCTAACAGGGAGTGTGCCCGTGTCGGCCATTCACAAATACCTGGTGCGGAGATGCGCCCCGCTAGAGGTATAGCGGGGATGCGGCTCGCGCATGTGCCGTTGGACTGGGAAAGAAGGTAAGTGTATGGGGGGGGGGGGGGGTTTCACACAGCGGGGCATCCCGATTTTGGATGCCCCAGGGAAGGGAATTGATTGGCCGGGGAATCATATAGATCCTCGGGCCAATCGCCATAGGTTTTGGTCCACTTTAAGGTTTTATTAAAAGGATAGCATACAGTTTGCTGCGGTTTTCCATCTGTACCTAACTGTTCCCCAGAGCTGGTCTGTTTTAACTTTGCAGCATCAATGTGATGCCCTATACAAATAGGAATGGTGACAGCCACTCAGTCAATTTGTACTCACCTGGACAGTACACGTCAGGGCTTTTTAATATGTGCCAAAATCCACGGAGATTCCTGGGCCGATCAATTTCCCCTCCTTGCACACTAGTTGTTAGAGGGCAACGGGGGATGCGGCCGTCGGCGTGCTCGGAGCCGCTTGCCTTAGATGAAGGCTTAGACGACGTCAGAGGATCCGAGTGGGCTGATTGGACGAATGGCCACACATGCATCGTAGGACCGGGAAGAGGTGAGTTTGTTTAGGCAACATGGGGGGTTTCGCACAGCGGGCCACCCCTGATCGGGGTGTCCCAGGGGCAAGGACCAAAACCCAGGATAGTCAAAATCATGGGTTTTGGTCCACTTTAAAGCAAATTTGAAGGGAATGTCTTCAAGCTAAATAAATATTTACCTGAACTCCTGCCTCAACCCAGTGCGGGCCCCCAGCTGCAGCTCACTTATTTTAGTGCTGTTGGCTCTAGTTTAGACAACATGCTCCTCTAGCTGCTTGCAGAGCTCTTGAAAAAGGCCACCACTGATCGCCATACCCAGGGGTGGCTTATCATGTCTGGGGCCCCTTGCAAAGTTTTGTCTGGGGGCCCTAATCAAAGACAAATTTTGTATAGCAAAATACAATATTAACACCTTGTCAGGGATGTAGCTGCAGCCTGCTCATGTGCGGTGGGAGCATGAACGAACCCAGGGGTTTTACGCAGTGGGCATCCTGGCATTGTCCATCCATGGCATAGGGAATTGTCCGGGAATTGCCCATATGGCTGTCCAATTTCCACTACCAGTGGCATCCCAAACTAGGATGCCCCCCCCTGTGTTAAAGCCCATTAAATCCCTGCACCCACTCACCTAACCTTGTTCCAATGTCACATGCGCAGGTCATGACCTTGCTATACCTTTAGCTAGACACTTACCCAGGTTAGTCATTTGTGATTGGCCGGGCCAGGCACGCCCCCCTCCCCCCAGAGGTAAGCAGGGATGAAACCAGTTCCCACTCTATACCATTCAGCTCACAGAATTTTGCATAACTGAATGGAGCTGAGTGCGCTGAACCTGCAGCAGCTGGCTCACATAACAGGCTGATTCATTACTAGTGCCAGGTAACGGCAGATGAGCGCCTGTACAGCGGCGATAAGATCGACCGCTAGTGGTAACATTGCCGGCATTGATGAATTTGATTTGGTGAGTCGCCATAACACCATCGATAGCGACTGGTCAGTGTGAGCGACTCAAACCATATTCATCAAAAAAACAGCCTCACACAGCGCCGGCGCTCAAAATTGTGTCGCTGTAGCCCAGAGCACCAGAAGCTGTGTGATTAAAGGCCGTTATTCTTAGTATACAGTACGTCCTGCTCCAAATCTAATACTTACAGTTGGGATATACTCCGCCAGATGGCGCTGTACTGCAGAGACATCGAAAATAGGCTCCTCCCGGCCCCTCAAATACCCAGGGACCTCCCACAAATCCCCAGAATTTCTCTGCAGTCTGGCTGCGAAGGACGAGAAATTGGCTCTCTACTCGCAGGTGAGCGGGGTTATTAACCTGCGGCCCTGTAGGACTATTCCCACCCGTTCCACTAGTAATATGCCTCCGAGCCTTGGCTGCGCTGGTCGGGTGAAGGTAGGCAGCACCGCCGTTGGTGCTTAGGAGCGCTGCTCCACCGCAACCCCCACCAAAGGGTAGGTGGTTCAAGTGGCCGCCATCCTCCCTCATCCTCCTTGTAGTCTTCGGGGGAAAAGAGGGGGGTGTGTGTATGTGTATAGATTCACTCGCCCTTGAAGTAGTGCAGGAGACACTACGAACGCGCTCGGCGTTGTTACCTGTGGGGGGTCCACGTCTGGTTGGTCTGTATGCACTTTTGTTCATTTCTTTCTCTTTCACTTCCATCACCACGGCGTGTTTTCCTGCTCAATGGTATGTTATTCTGCTTTATTTTTGTACATTCATGTGGACCTGAATTGATTAATAGGTGGGTTTAGCCCATTTTTTGTTGTATTTTTGCACTTTTGCATCTGAGAGCATACTAGTTATAGTATATAGGATTTGGTACACACTTTTAATGGAGAGTATTTTACTTATTCTAAGTAAGTCACACACCCCACTTCAAACATTAATAATTACACTAGGGTTAACGCACCGCTAGGTGGCAGTATTGCAGAGAATTCTCCAAAAACTTCAACAGGCCCCTCCCGGTCTATACATACCTGGTACCTCCCAAGAACCTCCCAGTGTTGTTCTCTGCAAGGTGGCGACAAGACAGAAGAAAGAAGTCTCCTGCTTGCAGGTAGCCGGGGTATCCCCCCTGCCCCCCCCCCCCCCCCCCCCCGTGGTCTATTTCTGCCCGGCTCTTTTTTGATAAGTATATCTATTTACTGGCAGCCTCCCAGCTTCGGCTGTAGGCCGGGCAAAAAGGTAACCATCATTGCGGGGCATAGCGGGATTCCCGGAGTGGTGATCCGGATGTGGGATGCCCCCATTTAATATTAGGTTAGCGGTCAGGATGTGCCTAGCCCTGGGACTTTAGCTATTCCACATTCCGGGGTGTGGGGCGCGCCTTGGGACCGGTGACAGGTTTGTCTGAGCGTGGCTGCTGCGCTGCTGTATGTTGAGGGCTTATGCGCTGTTTACTGTGGCTATTTTTATTGCGGACCTGCTGTGTGTGTCTTTATTGTCTCTCTGGTATGGCGTCTCCCCTCAGGAGCCGGGGGGGGCGGGGCCTCGCGGCGCGCTGCGGCGCTTGCAGCCTGCGTGTCCGGTCTGCACAGGGGAACAGAGGAGATGAGTGTGTGAGTCTGTTTGTTGGCGCACTTGGGAACCGGCGGGCTGCTCCGCCGGTCCCGTCTCAGAGGCTGAGCGCGGTCTCTGCCTGCTCGGTGCTGACGTTGCAAGGGGGCGGGGCCGCGCGCTGGTTGGTTGTCCCGGAGGGGCGGGGCCTTCTTGGCTCCCGGGGCTCGTCCTCCCCTCCCTCACCTCTCTTAGCGGTGTTGCGGGCCGCCATCTTTTGCGGTGCCCGGCTGCGCTGTGCCTTCTCTCAGGTAGGCTTTTAGTGTTCTTGCGGGGGACGCTCTCGTAATGGTGGTCTGGTCCCCTGTATTACGTCCCCTCCTCCTCCTCCTCCTCCTGCCTCCTCGCTCCTGCACGTCCTTTTAGTGCTGGTGTGCATTTTAACCATTTACTTTGTCTATGGTTAATGAGGGGGGGGGGGGGGGGGGGAGGGGGGTTGTATGTGTATGTTATGTTGTATGCTTGTTTTGGTACTTTTGTGCCTGGATTGACTCCTGTCCCTCTCTCTCTTTGTGTCTTTCAGATCCTGGGATCCCGTCTGGCAGGGCTCTCCCGGTCTTATATACCTGGCTCGTGGGGGGTGTTTTTCATTGCACTATATATATATATATATATATATATATATATATATATATATATTGATATATATTCATAAGGGTTTTTATGCTATTCCCCTGGGTCAGGATCTTGTGACAATCTTTAGACAATTGTTAGGTTATTAAGGGGCATCCCGGGTCGCGTACCGCATAAATCCCTGGGTTCTGCGAATACCATAAAATTCACCACATGGAGGCTGCCACAGATACCGGGAATGGTTCTTCGGGACAATCCAAGGTGTGCGGGGGTTGTGGGACTCCGCTCCAGGGAGATGATGTCATTTTGTGTATCCCTTGTGCACAGCAGAACATTGCACGGCAGTCCAGTACGCCGGTGCCTAGCACTTCGTCAGCCGCGCCATCTCCCTCTCCCCCTCGCTTATTCCGGACCCCGTGTGACGTTGTCCTGGGCGGGGATTCGCAGTCTGAGGTATGTGCCCGTTTGACCAGCCTTGAGAAGCGGTTTTCTGCTATAGCCGCTCAGAAGGCTTCAGCTAAGCGGAAGCATCTGTCTCCGCCTCCGCCGGATTCAGATGAGGAAGTTGTGGGAGATCTGGATTGGTCGGATCGTCCCCGTGAAGATGGTGAGCTCATTGAGGAAGAAGATTCTGATGTTCAGCAGCTGCTGGGTTCTGAGGGGGATCAGGCTGACGGCCTCCCTCTCGATTCCTCTACCATTCTGAGCCAGATGTTTGAGGTTTTGGATTTGGAGCCTCCGGTGGTTGCTCCTAGGCCTAAGGGTCAGCTTTTTGGGGTGTCCAAGCAGCGTTTGGAGTTTCCCAGCCAACAGCATTTTGAAGAAATTGTTTTCAAGCAATGGGAGCAACCTACACGTCTTGTTGGTGTGTCGTCTAGCTGGGATAGGAAGTATCCCTTTCCGGCGGAATTGATGAAGCGTTGGTCTGTTCCCCCTGAGGTAGATACTCCGGTCTTGGGACTGTCAAACACGGCGGTCGTGCATTCCCCGACTTCGCTCAGGGACGGCGAGGATCGCCGGGTTGATCAGCTTGCCCGTCATGGTTTTGTATGTGCGGGTTCGGTGTTAAGGCCGGTCTGTGCTTCGGCTCTTTTGACTTTTGCTGTCAGGTCTATTGTCAGGGACTTGGGGGTGGATCTCGAGCCCACCAGTGATGAGTCCCTTGGGCTCAAGCGCTGCGATTCTTTTTTGTCTTTTATCCTGGCCGCTCAGGAGGATGCCATGTTAATGTGTGGCAGGGCTACTGCCTTGCTGGTAGCTATCCGGCGCTGTGTGTGGTTGAGACAGTGGACGGCTGATTTTAATTCTAAAAGATCGCTCACGGCTCTGCCCTTTTTGGGTTTGAGGCTTTTTGGTGAGAGGCTGGATTCTGTTGCCAAGGGAGGTAAGTTACCTCAGCGCAAGAAATTTCGCCGTTCCTTTCGGGGGACGGTCTCGTTCAATCCGTCCTTTCGGGGAGTCGGAGCCGGTAGGGGTACGGGCTTCTCGGCCCCCAGGGGCGCCAGTTGGAATAGGGGCAGAGGCCGTGGCCGTCCCGCTCGCGTCTGGGGTGCCAAGCCCAAGCCGGTTGCCAAGCCCACCCAGCAATGAGGGGGCGCCCTCACCCGTTCGGGTGGGGGGACGGTTGCAACTTTTCTCCCGGGTGTGGGACCAGGAGGTCCCGGACAGATGGATCCGGGAGGTGGTTTCGGCCGGTTACAAGTTGGAGTTCGAGTCCCGTCCTCCTCCAAGGTTCTTCAGGTCTCGGGTGTCTTTGGATCCTTTGGCCGCGCAGGGGCTCCTGGCGGCAGTAAGGAATCTTCTAGATTTAGCTGTCATTTGCCCGGTTCCTTCTTCAGAGGTAGGGCGCGGGTTTTACTCCAATCTCTTCACGGTTCCCAAAAAGGACGGGTCCTTTCGTCCTATTCTAGATTTGAAGTTTCTCAACAGGTTTATTCGTCCCCGGAAGTTCCGCATGGAAACCCTGCGGTCTGCGATCGGTTCGCTTCGGCAGGGGGACTTTATGACGTCCATAGACATCAAGGATGCGTACCTGCACGTGCCGATCTTTCCTGCTCATCAGCGGTTCCTTCGTTTCGTGGTGGAGGATCGGCATTTTCAGTTTGTGGCTCTTCCATTCGGCCTCACCTCTGCTCCGAGAGTGTTCACCAAGGTGTTGGCGGGGGTGATGGCCCTGCTCAGAGCTCAGGGGATTCGCATTGTGCCTTACCTGGACGATCTTCTCATTATGGCTCCTTCCTTCAGTCAAGCAGAGGGGGACACCAGCACGGTGGTGTCTATGTTGGAGAGGTTCGGCTGGGTGATCAATTACCCCAAGTCCTCGCTGGTTCCGGCCAGGGTGGTGACCTTTCTGGGGATGTCGTTGGACTCCTGCCAGCACAGAGTGTTTCTCCCTCAGGCCAAGGTTCTGATGATTCAGGAATTGGTCCAGCTGCTCCTCTCCCATCATCATCCGTCCATTCGTCTGGGGATGAGACTGGTGGGGTTGATGGTGGCCTCGTTCGAGGCAGTTCCCTTTGCTCAGTTTCATACAAGGACTCTTCAACTTCATCTTTTGGCGTCTTGGAACCGGTGTCCGGGGTCGTTGGATCGGTCCTTCCGGTTGTCCCCTCGGGTTCGGCAGTCCCTTCTGTGGTGGTTGGTCTCGGACAACCTTCTGAAGGGCAGGTCTTTTCTGACTCCACTTTGGGAAACTGTCACCACGGATGCCAGTTTGTCAGGCTGGGGAGGTTTTTGGAAGGATCTTCGGTTTCAGGGGCAGTGGGACCCTCAGGAGGCCCATTTGCCCATCAATGTTCTGGAGTTGCGAGCCATCAGGTTGGTTCTGTCTCGCTTGACGCATCATTTACAAGGCCTGCCGGTTCAGGTTCGCTCAGACAATCAGACGGCGGTTGCTTACATCAATCACCAAGGAGGGACTCGCAGTCTGGGTGCCCACAGGGAAGTGTCTCTGATTTTGGTCTGGGCGGAGACTCATGTCCCTTGCATCTCGGCAGTTTACATTCCGGGAGTGGAAAACACAGAGGCGGATTTTCTGAGCCGGTGTGCGTCCCGTCGGGGGGAGTGGTCTCTCCATCCCCAGGTGTTTCGGTCACTTTGTCTCCGGTGGGGGGCGCCGGAGGTGGATCTGTTTGCCTCTCGTCACAATCACAAGCTTCCGTCCTTTGTGTCCCTGTCCCGGGACCCTCTGGCTCTGGCGGTGGATGCCATGACCCTGAGCTGGAGGGACCTGGGGTTTCTTTATCTGTTTCCTCCGATTCCCATGCTAGGCAGGGTTCTGCGAAAGTTGGTTCTGGAGGGAGTTCCCGCCATTCTCGTGGCTCCAAGGTGGCCAAGGCGGGTGTGGTTCGCGGACATCGTTCGTCTGGCCGTAGATCAGTTCGTTCTGCCTCTTCGGCCAGATCTTCTCACTCAGGGTCAACTATGTTACCCCAGTTTACAAACGCTGGCTTTGACGGCTTGGCTGCTGAAACCTCCATCTTAAAGGAGGAGGGTCTTTCGGATGCGGTCATTCAGACTCTTATTAGTGCCAGGAAGAGATCTTCTTCTTCCATCTATTACAGGTATTGGAGATCTTATATTGATTGGTGTGAGGCTAGGTCTTTGCCTTGCCGGGTCTTTTCGGTGTCTAGGATTTTGGAGTTTCTTCAGTCGGGGCTGGACTCCGGTCTTCAGCTGAGTACCTTGAAGGGGCAGGTTTCTGCTTTGTCTATTTTTTTCCAGAAATCTTTTGCTAGTCATTCCTTGGTCAAGACTTTTTTCCAGGGGGTTTCGCATGTGCGGCCTCCTAGGAAGCCTTTGCTCCCAGTGTGGGATTTGAATTTGGTTCTTTCTGCTCTTAAGGCTCCTCCTTTTGAGCCTTTGCGGGATGTTGCTTTGTCCATTCTTACTCAGAAGGTTGCCTTTCTGGTTGCCATCACTTCGGTTCGGCGTGTTTCAGAGTTGGCAGCTTTGTCTATTCAGGCTCCTTATTTTGAGGATCATCAGGACAAAGTGGTTTTTCGATACAAGTCTGATTTTCTCCCTAAAGTGGTCTCTGCTTTTCATCTTAACCAGGACATTGTTCTTCCTTCCTTGTATCCTAAGCCTAAGAATGTCAAGGAGAGTGCTTTGCACTGCTTGGATGTGGTACGTTGTGTCAGGTACTATCTACGTGCTACGTCTTCTTTTCGTAAGACGGATGCCTTTTTCGTTGTGCCATGTGGGCCTAGGAAGGGTTTGGCTCCGGCCAAATCTTCCATTAGCAAATGGATTCGTCAGGCCATTGTTGGTGCTTATTCGGCTAAAGGGAAGGATCCTCCTTTCCGAGTTACTGCTCACTCTACTCGTGCGGTTGGTGCGTCCTGGGCTTTTCAGCACCAGGCTTCGGTTGAACAAGTGTGTAAGGCTGCAACTTGGTCTTCTGTTCATACTTTTTCTAAGTTCTATAAGGTTGATGTGCGGGCCTCAGCGGATGCTGTTTTTGGCCGCAAGGTTTTGCAGGCTGCAGTGGTTTGAGTTTTTTCTGCGTTATTGCCTGTTCGTATACCCACCCTTTTTTGGACACTGCTGTTGGATGTCCCTAGTGTAATTATTAATGTTTGAAGTGGGGTGTGTGACATACTTAGAATAATACCATTTTGTGAATACTCACCTGTAAAATGGGTATTATAAGTATGTCACACACCCCACTTCACCCGCCCTTTTCGGTATCCTGGCTCTTTATTTGGTGAAGTTTATTTCTTTACGTTGAGGGTTACATTGTTTGGTTCTGGTACCTTGTCTTACTGCTGTTCTAATACTGGGAGGTTCTTGGGAGGTACCAGGTATGTATAGACCGGGAGGGGCCTGTTGAAGTTTTTGGAGAATTCTCTGCAATACTGCCACCTAGCGGTGCGTTAACCCTAGTGTAATTATTAATATTTGAAGTGGGGTGTGTGACATACTTATAATACCCATTTTACAGGTGAGTATTCACAAAATGGTATTTTTGCACTGAGACAGACCTCCAGCTCCCCCTTTGTGGTTTTAAATGTTTATATCATGTAGTTGTTATTGTCTTAATGTTCATTGTGATTGTAAATATATGTAATTAGTCAATAAATTTGAATATTTTTTTAGACCCTTAAAGTGGTGCAACTGTTTCATCCTTGGCACTTTTTAGAGGGTACTGTGGGTGTCCTTCTTTTCTTGCAGTGTATTGAGTTTTGAGTGCTGGGATTAGTGTGCACACTATTATTGGCTTTATTGTTGACTTACCATTTGGCTTATAGACTGGTGCAACTTTTCTAGCTTGTCTAAAACTTGTTTGTGTATAGATATGTATGTCATGCAGTCTTTGCTTTCACTTTTCACATGTCTTTATTCTTGTGTCAGCCGCCGCGCTGACTTGTCTTTATTGCTTTTAAATTTACCGCTGCCGCGCACTGACTTGGTTCCGCGCTTGGCGGCGGCATTACCTCAGGCGCCATCATTGGCTGTTGGCCTTCTGGCTTCGTGCTTCGTGCTCTTCGGGGGGGGGCGTCTTTGGCGCGTTCCGCGTCATCGCCATTACTGGCCCGCCACTTGAGGTATACCGACGCCATCTTTTCTGACTTGGTTGGCCTATGCGTGACGGACTCCTACCTACCGCGGTCCGTAAGTGCCCTTGCGGGCGACTTTATCTGCTTCACTTTTGTTACGATGTACTTAAGGTCTTGTCTGCTTATGTCTTTTTCAGGCGGGATGAACCCTTCTTGGCTTCTCCCTGCCCGGCATCCAGGGTTGCTATATAGCGTTATTCCCTATCGCGTATAGCGCCGCTATAATCACCATATGGAGGCATCCCAGGATAATGTTACTGGGGTCCCTTCGGGACAAGACCGGCTGTGTGTAGCATCTGGGCAGCCTCATGCTGACGCTGACAAGGCGCGGGTCTGTTTACCCTGCGCTGAGCAGGTGCTTGCATTGCAATCTGGCCTGCCAGTGGCTGCACCTCGTTTCACTTCACCTACTCCCCCAAGCTTAAATCTCACTCCTGCTGAGTTGCATACTAGTGGGGATTCTCAGTTGCATACTAGTGGGGAGATTTCTGGGGTAGAGGCAGAGGACGTGGACGTCCTGGCTCCTCCTGGGGTCCCAAAGCTAAATCCTCTCCCAAGCCCCCTCAGGCATGATGGGGCGCCCTCACCCATCCGGGTGGGGGGGACGGCTGCAGCACTTCGCTCACGTCTGGAGGCTTCATGTCTCAGACCGGTGGATTCAGGAGGTAGTGTACTCCGGTTACAAGTTGGAGTTTGCTGCCGATCTCCCTCCAAGATTCATCAGATCCCGGATTCCTCAGGACCCTGTGTCAGCTCAGGAGCTAGTGCAAACAGTGCAAGGCCTCCTGGAGCTGGGGGTCATCTGCCAGGTCCCTTTTAGAGAAAAAGGCAAGGGCTTTTATTCCAACCTATTCACAGTACCCAAAAAGGATGGTTCTGTCAGGCCGATCCTGGACTTAAAGATTCTCAACAAGTTTGTCAGGGGCAGGCGCTTTCGCATGGAGACTCTGCGCTCTGCCATCAGTTCCCTGCGCCAAGGGGATTTCATGACTTCTGTGGACATCAAAGATGCTTACCTTCATATTCCTATGTTCCCAGGTCATCAAAGGTTCCTCAGGTTCGCTCTGATGGATCAACACTACCAATTTGTGGCCTTGCCCTTCGGCCTCACTTCAGCTCCCAGGGTGTTCACCAAGGTGCTGGCTGGCGTGATGTCTCTGCTCAGATGTCAGGGCGCCCACGTGCTTCCCTATCTGGACGACATTCTCATCACTTCCCAGTCTCTACATCAGGCAGGTTGGATATTCAGCTGGTGGTGTCCACTCTGGAGTCATTTGGATGGGTAATCAACCACCCCAAGTCCTCACTGTCCCCTTCCTTGGTAACTCCATTCCTAGGAATGAATCTGGATACAGTTCAGGCAAGGATCTTCCTTCCTCAACAGAAGGTGGACAGTCTGATTGCACAGGCCCAGTCCCTCCTAGCTTGTCCCCATCCCTCCATCAGGCAGGGGATGCAGCTGGTGGGCCTGATGGTGGCGTGCTTCGAAGCTGTCCCTTATGCTCAGTTCCACTTGAGGCCTCTGCAACTTCACCTATTGTCTGTATGGGACAAGGACCCAGCGTCCCTGGACAGGGTCTGTGTGCTCTCCCCCCTGGTCAGGAGGTCCCTCTTGTGGTGGATGGACTCAAGGAACTCAAGGTTGGGGGGCAGATCCTTTCTTGCCCCTTCCTGGGAGATGGTCACTACGGATGCCAGTCTGTCAGGTTGGGGGGGGGGGGTTCTGGAAGTCCCTGCGGTTCCAGGGGAGGTGGGGCCCTCAGGAGGCCCACACACCTATCAATGTCTTGGAGCTGCGAGCGATAAGGTTAGTTCTGGCTCGCTTGACTACTCATCTTCAGGGCCTGCCTGTTCAGGTGCGCTCGGACAACCAGACAGCAGTTGCCTACATCAATCATCAGGGAGGGACCCGGAGCAAGGGAGCCCTCCAGGAAGCGTCTCTGACTTGGGCGGAGGCCAATGTCCCCTGCATATCAGCTGTGTACATCCCGGGGGTGGAAAATCACCTGGCGGACTCTCTGAGCAGGGGGACCTCTCGCCAGGGAGAATGGTCCCTATGCAGCAGGGTGTTTCACTCTCTGTGTCACCGTTGGGGCCAACCAGATGTGGATCTGTTTGCGTCCCGCCACAATCACAAGCTTCCAGCTTTTGTCTCTCTGTCCAGGGATCCTCTGGCCCTGACCTTGGATGCGCTAGCAATGTCATGGAAGGACTTTCAGTTCCTGTATGTCTTCCCAATTCCCCTGCTGGGCAGGTTTCTGCGCAAGATTGCTCTGGAAGGGGTGCCAGCAATTCTGGTGGCCCCCAGGTGGCCAAGAAGAGTGTGGTTCGCAGACGTGGTACAACTGGCAGTAGATCAATGCGCTCTGCCCTTGGTGCCAGATCTGATCACTCAGGGCCCACTACGCCATCCCAATTTACAAACTCTGGCTTTGACGGCTTGGCTGCTGAAACCTCCATCTTGATGGAGAAGGGGCTGTCTTCCTCAGTTGTGGATACTTTGATTAAAGCTAGGAAGAAGTCTTCCTCTTCCATTTATTACAGGGTTTGGCGTTGTGCCTACATTGACTGGTGTGAGTCTAGGTTTCTTCCCTGTCGTGTGTTCTCTATTCCCCTCTGAACAGGTCATTTTTCCAGGGGGTCACTCATGTGCGTCCCCCACGTAAACCTATGGTGCCTGTTTGGGATTTGAACTTGGTTCTGTCGGCCTTGCAGGGTGCTCCCTTTGAACCTGTGCAGGATGCTGCCTTGGCCATTCTTACGCTCAAGGTTGTGTTTCTGGTGGCTATCACTTCTGTCAGGCGTGTGTCTGAGTTGGCGGCGCTGTCCATTCAGCCCCCCTACTATGAGAGACACCAAGACAAGGTGGTGTTTCGTTTCAAACCTGATTTTCTGCCTAAGGTAGTGTCTGCCTTTCATTTGAATCAGGATATTGTTCTTCCTTCTTTGTGCCCTAATCCTAGCAATGCTAAGGAGAGAGTTTTGCACTCTTTGGATGTGGTTAGGTGTCTGAAGTACTATCTGGTGGCTACTGCACCTTTCAGGAAAACTGATGCTCTTTTTGTGGTCCCTTCTGATCCTAGGGTTGGGCTCCTGCCAAGTCTACTATCAGCAAATGGATCCGTCAGACTGTGATTCAGGCCTACTCTGCTAAGGGGAAGAATCCTCCCTTCCGCCTTACTGCTCATTCTACTCGTGCTATTGGTGCCTCTTGGGCTTTTCAGCACCAGGCTTCTGTTGAACAAGTTTGCAAGGCCGCTACTTGGTGTTCTGTTCATACCTTTTTACAAGTTATAAGTTTACAAGGTATAAGTTTTACAAGGTTGATGTTAGGGCCTCAGCTGATGCTGCTTTTGGCCGCAAGGTTCTGCAGGCGACAGTGGTTTAAACTGTCTGCTGTTACTTTGGGGATCCCACCCTACTTTATGGACACTGCTATTGGATGTCCCGAGTGTAAGTAATCTATCTGGAGCAGGACATACTGTATACTAAGAATAATACAATTCTGTGATTACTCACCTGTAGAATTGGTATTATGAGTATACAGTACGTCCTGCTCCACCCCATCCTTGGGTTTGCTTTATCTTGGATCCCCTGTATGGTGTTTGTTATCATTGTTATAGTTCCCAGTTTGGGTTTGTTTTAATTCTCCCGGCTTCTCGTTAACTGCTTTTCAATGCTGGGGATTGTGGGAGGTCCCTGGGTATTTGAGGGGCCGGGAGGAGCCTATTTTCGATGTCTCTGCAGTCCAGCGCCATCTGGCGGAGTAATACCCCGAGTGTAAGTAATCTATCTGGAGCAGGACGTACTGTATAATCATAATACCAATTCTACAGGTGAGTAATCACAGAATTGCATTTTTCTCTCTCCCAGGTTTTGTTCTGCATTCCTAGGGCATACCAATTTGGCATGATCTTACCGCTGATCCCGCAGCACATGTGTAAGCTCGCCTCACACATCCACTTTCTATGTTGTGCATAATAATGAGCAGCATAGTAAGCTACATGTAGCAGGAGCCACAGGCCTCCCTACAGCCACTTCTATCTGGCTGTTCGCACCTGGGGCAGGCCTTCAGATAGGCCTGGGATGGGAGTGCCAGTAGAATGTCACCGCAGCCCACACATCCGCTGTGGGATTTTCCGAAAAAGTACTTTTTAGGGCAATCCCAAATTGGGGTGACCTACAACTAAGGACTACCAGCTCTAGAGTCCTATACATTCTAGGCTAGTGGTTGCTTTGCTTTAAAGCAGACCAACTGTTCAAAAAAACTCCACTGCTGGCCAATTGCCTCTCCCTGGGGTATCCCCTATTTGGGATTCCTTGCTGTGTGTATCCCCCATGATCAACCCAAATATAATTCGAACCCACATCGATGTTGCCATCCATGGCCGCATTTCCAGCTCCCCTCTGCTGAGATGTGCCCCAGCGCCCAGCCATTCAGACAACAGGTAACCAGTGTGTGCGCCACATCACCCAACAAAGTCCCGTTTAACAAAAATTGGTAAATATATGAGAAAGCCAGTTTACCTTCATGTATCTGAGGCGGGGGCCCAATCGAGAGGAGAGCGGTTTAAGCAGAACAAAACCTGTGATTTTCACTATCTCCGGTTTTGTTCCATGCCCCGGGGGCATCCTGAATTAGTATGCCTGCTATGTGAAACCCCCCAGAAACAGCAGAAAAACGTACCTCTTCCCAGTCTAACGGTGCATCAGAGCCGCTTGCTTGATTGTCATTTGGCAAATGACTTTGATAGACTTCCATGGGGGAGTGGGAGCGACCACATCCTCAATGGCGGGGGTGGATCCTTATCTTGCTCCCTATTGTAAAGAATCAGAGCCGTTTTACAAATTACATAGGCATGGTCAACATCTGTTTGGATGAGAGCCCGCCATTGGACCTGCGAAAGGTATGGGTTTACTGACGATCTGGGGTATTTCATACAGTGGGGGGAAGGCCAGCCCTAGGTTTTGTTCTGCTTTCAAAAAGAGTTTTGCATGCCCTGGTCATATCCCGACTGGATTACTGCAACATCCTTCTTTGTGGCTTAACAACTAACAGACTGGCACCCCTCCAATCTATCCTGAACTCTGCTGCTCGTCTCATCCATCTCTTTTTCTCCTCCATCCATTCCAGGCCGTCCAGAAGTACTTACAGATGGGCGTTCGCCCCTAGGGGGCGCTGACTGCAAGATCAAAAGATGTAGCTCCTCCCGGCCCCCTATAAAGGCAGCTGCCCGTCTATCATTCCCCATTTGTTCATCTTGCAGTTGGCTGCATAAGATCGCTACTCACTCTCTCAGAATTTGGCAGCAGAGCAGGGCCACCTAGCCTGTCGGCCGCTGCAGGACCCTATTTCCATGGATCTCTCCTGACCCATCCTTGCCTCCCAGCCTTTGGCTGCTACAGGGACCCGTGACGGTAGGGTGAACCCCGGGGTCTGGGGTGTTCTGACAGAGCACATGCTCTGGGCCGCAGACTTTAATGTTAAAAGGTAGTCGGCTACAGGCTTTATGGTGAGCCTGATGAGGAACCACAGATATATTCTTTATATATGCCCTCCCTTCCCACTTGCTTTATTTTGTGTGTGTGTGCGTGTTTGGTGCTACTGGCAGCATTGAGAGCTCCATCCTTGTCACTGCAGCGAGAAGCGGTCTCCGCTCTCCACATTTCTCACCTCCCTTTGTCTCCCCGCAGGCTCCGGTCCGGGGCGCATGCCGCACGCTGGAAGACGCGCCCCGCGAGCTCTCCTGTATGCAGTTCTCATGGGTTGATGGGGAACGGGGGTGACCGGCGCAGCACTGGCCCGGATGACGCACCGCGGGGGGGGGGGGTCATGGGCTGGCGTCGCGCTGGTGACGCCCCCTGGTGGATCTTTCTGGAAACAGACACTCTGGCGATCTGCGGTGCTCGGCAGCAGCGGAGTGCGCTGCTAATGCCCTCTGCTCTGACAAGGAGACAGCGTTGCTGTGTCTCCCGGTGTTTGATGTGAGCGCCTGGAAGTAATCCCTCACTGAACTTGTCGGTGTCGCGAGTCCCTTCTTTTTTAGAGTCATTCTTATTAAGGGGATATGAGAAGACACTGTATTTCTTGTTGTTTGCATGTACTTCTATGTTTTTTAAATGTTAATGCATGACATTGGGGTCATTTTGTAATTGCTGTCTTTTTGTTTTAGATCGTGGGCTAAGGTTGAGGGTTGTAGTTCCTCCCGGTCCCCATTTTTAATTAGAGGGATCGGCTATTAGACTTAGGCCGTTAGTGTCTAGTAGCCTTATTAAATATTGCTATTCACAATCACCATAATGGAGGCATCAGGGGATAGTGAGCCGGGCACCCCACTGGGCCAAGACAGGCTCTACCCCTTGTACAGACGGAATTCCCTGGGCAGATTCAGCACTATTTGTTCCACTTGCGCCAGAGGCATTGCTTTGGACCATGAGCGGGCGGTCGCTCCTGACCCTAGCCTGGCGTTACCATCAGCTTCCCTGGATCCTCCGCTGCTGCAGTCAGCCCCTAGTGAAGAGTGAGCCAGCAAGGGGTCACATGCTGATTTGGCGCACAGGCTGGCTAGCCTCGAGAAGCAGATCTTGTTGACAGCCCCTAAAAAGGCCTCGAGTAAGAAGCGGCATCTGGAGCCGATTTACTCGGATGATGATTTTTATGATTTCTTGGGATCTGTGGAGGAAGGTGAGTTGCCAGATGACTTGCTCTCAGCGGCGGAGCTGCTTTCCACTGGAGACGACAGCATATCTGGTTCCTCCTCAGATGAGGATTCCTGCCTCCCGGATGATATGGAGAGTTTGCACTCTTCCGTGTTTGATACCTTGCACATTGTTCCTCCCAGAACGGCTAAGAGGAAAAAGGGTGATTTATTTCGGCCTGAGAGGCAACGGCGGGTTTTTCCTGAGCAGCCTCATTTTTCTAACATGATCCTTAAGGAGTGGGAAAGGCCCAACGAGTTACCATCCGTCCCTAAGAGCCTGGATAGGTGGTACCGTTTCCCTGCTGAATTGGTTCGGTTACTGTCTCACCCCCCCCCCCCCCCCCCCGAGGTGGACCCTCCCGTGTCAGGTTTGTCCAACACCACTGTTATGCCATCGCCTGACAATGCTTCCTTACGTGATCCGGCAGACAAACGCATGGATCAGTTGGTCTGTCATGCTTTCACCTTTGCTGGTGCTCTTTTTCGGCCTGCTTGTGCCTCGGCAGTTGTTTCGCTAGCCAACAGGAGAAAGGTTAAACACCTTGTAGCTAAGGCTAAATCTCGAAAATGGGCAGAGGAATATAAGGAACTCAAGGCCTGCTTGGATTTCATCGGCTTTGTTGTCACTGCCATGGATGATGTGGTCAGGCTTGCTGCCAGAATTTCGGCCTTGCTTGTTGCTTTACGCCACTTCGCTGTGGTTGAAGCAGTGGTCGGCCGTTGCGGCTGCCAAGAAGTCTCTCACAAGCCTACCTTTTGTGGGAAGCTGGCTGTTTGGGGAGTGACTGGACCTGTTGGTCAAGGATGGTAAGCTTCCTCAGAGAAGAAAGCCTGCTCGGTCCTTTCGGAACACCTCTTCTTATCTGTCCTTTCGGGGAGGAAGAGGAGCTTCATTTCCAGGTGCCCGCAGAGATACCTGGGGCAGAGGTAGGTCCCGCAGCCGACCCCGCCCCTCCTGGGGAGCTAAGCCCAAACCCCCAGCCAAGCCTACTCATGAGGGGGCGCTTCACCCATATGGGTGGGGGGACGGCTTCTGCTGTTTGCTCAGATCTGGAGACATCACGTCTTGGATCGTTGGATTCAGGAGGTGGTGTCCTCCCGTTACAAGATAGATTTGGCAGCCAGGCCACCCACGAAATGTTCACGGATTTCCCGAAACCCGTTAAAAGCTCAGGCTTTGAGAACGGCTGTCCAACACCTCCTGCGGATAGGTGTGATTTGCCCTGTGCCCCGGCAGGAACAGGGTCAGGGTTTCTACTCCAACCTGTTCACAGTTCCCAAAAAGGGAACGATCTTGGACCTGAAGGGTCTCAAGTAATTTGTAAAGGTCAGACATTTCCGCATGGAAACGTTGCGGTCGGCTGTGAGATTGCTTCTGCCCGGCCACTTCATGACCACGGTGGACATCAGGGACGTTTATCTGCACATCCCGATTCTCCAAGGACATCAGAAGTTCTTGAGGTTTGCACTGGAGGATCAACATTACCAGTTTGTAGCTCTCCCATTCAGCAAATCCTCAGCCCCCCGTGTGTTCACCAAGGTGCTGGCGGGCTTCATGGCTATCCTGAGAAGTCAGGGTATTCGTGTGTTACCCTATTTGGACGACCTTCTGATTTCGGCCTGGTTCATTCAGGAGGCCGAGAGCGATATTCGGACAGTGCTGTCAACCCTGGAAGCCTTCGTTTGGGTAATCAATTACCACAAATCGTTTATCATGCCTTCAACAGTGAGATCCTTCCTGAGAATGACGATACACTGCTCAGGTCAAGCTTTTTCTGCCACAGCAGAAGGTTTTGAGACTCCAGACGCAAGTGCAGGCCTTGCTGACTTGTCAACAGCCGTTGGTACTTCTGGGGATGAGATTGGTGGGCCTAATGGTGTCATGCTTCGAGGCAGTACACTTCGCCCAATTTCACATGAGACCTCTACAATTGAACCTGCTGACCGGCTGCAGTCGGTCGCAGGAATCTCTGGAACAAGGTTTTTCGCTGTCCCCCCTGGCCAAGCAGTCCCTGTTGTGGTATTTGGACTCTCGGAACCTGCTGGTGGGCAAGTCCTTCCTGACTCCCCATTGGGAGATAGTTACCATGGACGCCAGTCTTACAGGCTGCGGAGGCGTTTGGCAGACCCAGAAGATCCAGGGTCAGTGGGGTCCCCAGGAGAACCGGTTACCCATAAATCTCTTGGAGCTGAGAGCAATCCGGTTGGTTCTTCTACGCTTGACTCCCCTTTTAAAGGGCCATGCGATCCAGGTCCGCTCGGACAATCAGACAGCTGTGGCCTACATCAACCACCAGGGCGGGACTCGGAGCAAGAGATCCCTCAAGGAAGTAAGCCGATTTCTGACTTGGGCAGAGGAGAATGTTCCCTGCATCTCGGCGGTATACATCCCCAGGGTGGAAAACCAGGAGACAGACTCCCTGAGCAGGAGTTCCTTGCGCCTGGGGGAATGGTTACTCAGCAGCGAGACCTTTCAGGCTCTTTGTCTGCACTGGGGTCAACCAGACGTGGATCTGTTTGCGTCCACACACAATCACAAGCTTCCAAGTCTCTCTCTCAAGAGATCCTCTGGCCATAGCAACAGACGCTCTGGCGATCCCTTGGACGGAGTTAACATTTCTGTATGCATTATTATTATTATTGTTGTTGTTTATTTTTATAGCGCCATCATCTTCCGTAGCGCTTTACAAAGTAGTAGTTACAGACAGGGTAGAAACATACGGTATATATGCTATATCAAGTGCAGTTTTTCAGAGTTGACAATGGATATTCTAAGTACAAGATACAATAGGAAAGAGAGCCCTGCCCTTGCAAGCTTACAGTCTAAAGGATGAGGGGTGAAGACGACGTTTCCGCTCCTGGGCAGAGGAGGGGGTGCCAGCCATCCTGGTGGCTCCTCACTGGCCGAGAAGGAGTTGGTTTGCAGACATAGGGCCTGATGCAGAGCCTCCTCTGAACTGCCCTTAAAACCCTCCGATTGTCCGGGGCTCCCATTTTAATCGTGGCTCAAATGTGATGCAGAGCCTCCGTCGGAATGGCTCCCTAACTGATCCGTCAATTTCACTTTACTCGGAAAGCTTTTTTTGCTCTCTCGGGTGCCTTCAATTTGATCGGGGCTCCCGGTCACGTTCACACGGGCGGCCCGTTTTTCCCTGATTTTTCCTGCCTTTTTGAACGTACCTGCTTGGTTTCCGTCATATTTGACCTTCCATTTTGGTGGTTTGAGCAAATATACTTACATCTCCATGGCTCTTCAGTTGCCAATCAGGCTACACGCAAGCGCACATCCCTCAAACTCCCTTGGAATATGCATATGGCCACAAATGCAAATGTGACACACATCTTTTTTTTTTTTTTTTTTTTTTTTTGTGGGTGTTTCCTTGTCCTTAATGCATACCTTAATCATCTAGTAGATCCTTCTTCCTTGTCCTTAATGCATACCTTAATCTCCTTGCTTGTTCCTTCTTCCTTGTCCTTAATGCATACCTTAATCTCCTTGCTTGTTCCTTCTTCCTTGTCCTTAATGCATACCTTAATCTCCTTGCTTGTTCCTTCTTCCTTGTCCTTAATGCATACCTTAATCTCCTTGCTTGTTCCTTCTTCCTTGTCCTTAATGCATACCATAATTGTTTGTGCGTTTTTCTGAATTATTGTTCCATATCTAAACCTTTGGTGTCATGGAAATGTGTGCTGATGTTGTGTGATTGTACTTTTGCAGGAAAGCCAACTCTCAAAATATGTTAATTTTTTTTATTAGTCAAAGGTTTTTTTGGTTTTGTTTTTATTTTTTAGGTTTTTTTTGGGGGCGGGGGTAAAACATTAACCAATATTTACAATTTTTTTTTTTTTGTTAAAATTATGCCTCGGGGTCTTCGGGATGTCTTCTTTGATCTGTGAATGAAAAACAACATTAGTTTAGCATTGTTTTTTTGGTTTGGTTGGGCGTGGTTTTTTTGGGGCCCTTTCCCAACCGGTCCTTCTGCGTGATTTCATGAAAACCACAAACTATTTTTAAAAGATTCCGCAGCATCTTAAAATAATATATAGTAAGTTTTTAGTCATTCAATTATTATTATTTCCCCCACTGGGCTGCAACTCAGTTCAGGAATTTAGGATACGTGCGCCGCCATCTTGACTCTGAAGCATCACACTTACTGAGGAGAGGAGAGTGGGATAAGGTACAGGGGGTGGGTTATAGCTGTGCTTTGCTCACACAGAGCAGAGCTGTGCTCTGGAAAAGGTTGGTAAGATGATTTGTAAGGTGGACAATCTGTATGTACAGGGTGTGGGAAATATTTAAGATAGACTCTTATTCAGAGTTAAGGTCCGCTTTAAGTGTTTTTTTTTTTTTAATTAATTTGGAAATGTCTCTGAATTTTAGTTTTCACATGTAATTGTGTGCTCATTTTCTTTAGTTTAAATAAACACCACTTACAAGGTTTTGGGCCGCACATTGCGTCGGGGGCGGAGTCTCCCTTCAGCCTCCCTCTGTTGCTGCTGTGAATCTGTTTGGATGACAAACACACTGATATTAGAGACTGTTGTTCTTTCATGAATAGAATATTAAGTTAGGCTTCTAGGTATCAATCTACTCACCTTCCCCAGCAACCTCTTCCTCCTCGCCCCCTTCCTCACTCATCCCTTGGGATGTTCCAGCGACGTCTGAATCTACAACAATAGTGCACATGAGTATCTGTATTTAATGCATGTATTTCCACATATCTAACTATATTTCTCTTACCGGAGTCCGGTTGAGGCTCTGTTAGGGTCGACTCCCTGCCGTCAGATCCCCCCCTCCCCTGCATGCTGAGGTCCAGCGGCTCCTCCGAGTCACTTACAGAGGAGGGGGTGGCCGTTGACCCTGGCGGTGGGCCACCTACACCTTCACCTGTTTCGCCCAACACTGGGCTGCGTGTCCTGGTCCGGGTGGGGCGGAACCGTAGTTTCCATTCATGGGCTGAAATACAAACACAATCATTAAACCACGCCCAGGCGATGCCAGGGTTATAGGTGCATTTACATTTTCTACACTTACATGGAAAATGTTGGTTGAAGTACCGCCTCACCCGGGGCTTATGCCTTCTTTTTAAATCAGACCAGTGTTGGGCGATCTGGGTGAAGGTATAGGTGGTTTGGGTTCGGCGTTCTATCGCCTCCACCACCTCCAGGGCCAACGTCCGTTTGGCATAATCAGACGGCAGGAAGTCGTAGCGATTCCTCAGCATCATCTGTTAGAAAAAGAGACAAGGACACACCATTAATCCACAAAATACATTAACAAGTTTCCTGGCCTAAATCAAGTCACTTTATTAACCTCTTGCTGCCTCACATTGCCCTAGTTCTGCTATCTGCATGTAGGCTAGTTTGTAGCTGCGTACATGGGTTAAACTAAGGTGGGCTGGTCTGTAAGGTGACAAACTAAGTTGTTTCAGACTATTCTTGCGTTTTTTTCTTTTTTTATTACAAGGAATGTGTGCGCGCACATAAACGCACGCTCGCTCGCATACTCACATCCATGATGAGCTCGTCCTGCTCCGTTGTAAAGACGGCGGGGGACATCTTGGCTTCTTTTTCAAATTCTAGCTCTGACGTTCCCCCGCGGTGACGTGCGTGCGTGCGCGCAGGCGCGCAACCGCAGTTGTAAAAATATTTAAAGTTCAAGGCACTCCGCTTGGTGTGGGATACCATATCAATATGGGCAGACCTAAAGGGAGCACAAAGAGCCAACCAAGGCCAAAGCCACATAGCAGCCGCACACATGCCTCATCCTAAATAAAACACAAAAGCAGGCACAAGACACATGCAGAACATGCACCAACTAAAACGGTGGGGACTCCACAGACACAGGCACATTCCCCAAAACGCAGGAGCAAGGAGACATTAACCCATTCTCAACCACCGGCCCAAAAACCACACACGACTCCCCAGATAGCCAACCATCTATTTCAAGTGATGCAGGGGACAACACACACCCATGTGGGCGCTAACCACGCCGTGGGTCCCTAACAGGCCGTTTTTGATAAGCACAAAGCATGGCTGTTGCCAATGCTGTTTGGGTACATTATGGTGTTCTGTCCATCGGGATACTGAACAAATCAAGCGGACAGTTGTGGACCTGAAATCATATAGTTGCCCAAAAATGGACATGCGCCGGCAGCAGAGGTAAAGCCCAAATGCATTTAGAGTCGCTTTGTGACCAGCATGTAACACTTATTAGGTGTGATTTAATCTTCCCCAGCCTGCAGACAGGGGGTGGTTTCAAGAAAATACATTGGCCACAAGGTCAGCACGGATTGTGTGTGCTGGCCCACTTGGTGTACCAGTGTAAGGAGGGGTCTGCTCGTCAGAAATAGGGAAAGGTTCTGCACCCAGGTCAGTATATCGAGCAATCCTGCTTCTAATGGCAAGGTTGTGCAGGACCCCACAAGCAATAATTATTTTGATAACCTTGCCAGGCTGATACTGAAGAGAACCCCCACTGTGATCCAGACATCGGAAACGCATCTTCCACAACCCAAAGGCACGTTCCACCACAGAGCGAGACCTCCTATGGGCTGTGTTGTAGCGCTCCTGTGCCTGGGAAGATGGGTGCAGGATGGGTGTGAGCAGCCATGGTAACAAGGGATAGCCTGAGTCACCTGCAAAAATACAAAAGACAAACATAAGGTGGATGCCTAAAAAAAGGTTTAGGTGTGCATAGAAACATTAGTACACAGGGACAAATAGGTGAGCTAGGTATGGTGGGAGGAATTGACATTTTTACTGAGCCTACAAACACATGCAACCTGTACACTCCTTAAAAATGTCTGCGTAATGCTACTGAGATAAGAGGGCCAGAACATAAGCCAATAGTGGAGAATACTTTCACCCATTAATTAAACCAAAAACCTTTTCAAGTTTCCAGGAAAGGTCTCACAGATTAGTGGGGTAGTGGCAAATCCACATTCAAACCTGGGGGCCAAGAAATACAACTTTAATACACATACCCAGTAACCATCCTCCAGAAATATCTCCAGATTGAAACCGTTGATAGAGGCTGGAGTTCCTCAAAATGTGCGCATCATGCGTGGACCCAGGAAAGCCAGCAAACAGACTGAAAAATTGAAGATCAGGGCCCGCCACTGCCTGAACATTGATGGAATGGCCCATCTTCCTGTTCCTGCACCAAGCAAAACACAAGTGTAATTAGTGTGAGCCATAAAAAATGAGTGAGAACCAGAAAAAAAGCAGACCCAAACCACATACCTGAACAGATATTCCTGGTCCGCAGGGGGGATGAGCGAGACATGTGTGCAATCGATTGCACCAAGGACGTTGGGCATGTCGGCTATGTTATAAAAGCCCAACTTAACCGCATTCCAGGCTTCCCCTGTTTGAGGGAAAAAAATGTAATTCTGTGCCAGGGTAGCCATGCCATCCAAAAACTTGGTTAGGCTGTGGCTCAGCGTAGACTGGGACATCCCCAGGGAGAAGGCACCCAGTCTCTGGAACGAGCCGTTCGCCAAAAATTGCAGGCAGCCAACCAATTTGGTCATACCTGCAATTGCATGCCCCTTTCTTGTGGTGGGGGCTAACCATGGCCGCAGCTCGCTATACAAGGCATGGAGAGAAACACGGTTAAGGCGGGTGAGCTCGAATAGGTCAATGTCACTCATGCCATCGATGTCCAAAGGCGTGCGCTGCAGCCTGGTTTCTGCCATACTCAGAACTATCAGACGGCGTAGCTGGCGCCTTTGATGTTGGCCCACAGAGGAATGCATTCCCAAAAAGCACGGAGCTCCAATACGGCTGGTCAGACTTGCCGTAAGTGAAGGCTCGGCGGCCCCGTTTTATTAGGCTGATTTCAATCGGAAATCAAGGCTCTGCATCACTGGAAAAAACGGACCAATGAACGAGGCGTCCGTTTTCCCGGGAAACAGCCTCGTGCGAGCCGACAATCGGAAAGGCGGCTGAGCGCACACCTGAGCGCATAAACGCACACTAAAATCAACATAGCACCCTTTCCTGACCCGATCAAAGGCCAAAACCAACGGGGAAACGCACGGGGGAGCTGAACGGGGAGGCTCTGCATCAAGCCAATAGTTCAGATGTCAATGGATCACTACATTATGGCCGACGACCCAGGTCTTCTCACACAGGGGTCGTTGCGGCACCCGAATTTACGGACGCTGGCTTTGATGGCCTGGCTATTGAAACCTCAGTCCTGATGGGGAAGGGGTTATCGGCCACGGTTATTCACACAATGATTCAGGCACGGAAGAAGTCGTCTTCCATGATCTACTACAGAGTTTGGCGGGCCTATATCGCTTGGTGCGAGGCCAACTGCCTTCCTTGCCGGAAATTTTCTATTTCTAGAGCTCTGGAGTTTCTACAATACGGTTTAGATTTGGGCCTCCAGCTGAGCACCCTCAAGGATCAGGTCTCGGCCTTAGCCATTTTTTTCCAGAGGTCCATTGCCAATCATAGATTGATCAAGACTTTTTTCCAGGGAGTCACCCATGTCCGGCCACCGCGTAAATCAGTCTTACCGGTGTGGGACTTGAATCTAGTGCTGTCTGCGCTCCAGGGTCCTCCCTTCGAGCCATTGAATGATGCTGCATTGTCTATGCTGACTCTCAAAGTGGTCTTTCTGGTGGCGATCACCTCGGTGCGTCGCGTATCAGAGCTGGCCGCGCTTTGTATGAAACCACCCTACTTTGAGTTGCACAGAGATAAGGTGGTTTTTCGTTTTATACCTGATTTTTTGCCTAAGGTCGTTTTTTCTTTTCACCTTAATGAGGAAGTTGTCTCACCTTCCTTGTGTCCAGCAACGGCTAATTCCAAAGAACGGACCCTCCATGCTTTGGATGTGGTCAGAGCCATAAGGTATTACCTGGCTGCGACTGAATCCTTTAGGAAATTGGATTTGCTTTTTGTCTTAACAGAGGGTTCTAGGAAGGGATTTCCACCAGCCAAGTCTACTCTCAGTAAGTGGATTAGACAGGCGGTGGTACAAGCATATTCTGCCAGGGGGAAGGAACTCCCCTTTCGGATCACAGCTCATTCTACTAGGGCTATTGGTGCCTCTTGGGCTTTTCAGCATCAGGCATCGGTGGAACAAGTTTGTAAGGCCGCCACTTGGTCTTCTGTTCATACTTTTACAAAGTTTTACAGGGTGGATGTCAGGGCCTCAGCTGACGCTGTTTTGGGCCGAAAGGTGCTTCAGGCGGTAGTGAAATGAACTACATGCTGTTCCGCACTGGGGATCCCTCCCATATGGACTTATGCTTTTGGATGTCCCATCTGTAAGTACTTCTGGATGGCCTGGAATGGATGGAGGAGAAAACAATTTCACAATTCTGTGAAACTCACCTGTAGAATTGTTTTTGTATCCATCCCTTCCAGGCCGTCCACCCCGCCCTTGTGTTCATTATGTCCTGCATGCCTGTTATGGTGATGAACTATTTTTGCTCATAGGACACTAGTTATTTAAGTTTTCTAATTTTTGGATTAGAGAGAGTACAAGCAGAGGCTATGTGAGGTAACATGGTCTCCTATTTTGTTTGGACCTCCAGGCCTGCCCTTTTCTGTTGAGTACTGCTTTCAAACCACTGGGGAATGATAGACGGGCAGCTGCCTTTATAGGGGGCCGGGAGGAGCTACACCCATCTGTAAGTACTACTGGACAGCCTGGAATGGTTGGATACAAAAACAATTCTACAGGTGAGTTTCACAGAATTGTATTATCACGCTCCTCCAGCTCTGCTCCTCTCTGCCAATCCCTACACTGGCTGCCAATCTTACAGCAAATCCTGTTCAAAACTCTAATTCTCGCCTACAAAGCTCTCTCCAACCAGGCCCCTCCTTTCATCTCATCTCTAATCCAACAATATCAACCTAGACGCAGCCTCCGCTCTGCTGCCAACCTTCTCCTGTCCTCCACCCTGGTCACCTCCTCCCATGCCCGCCTCCAGGACTTCTCACGTGCAACTCCAATTTTCTGGAATTCCCCCCCACCTGATCTGCCACTCCACAACTCTCAAAACCTTCAAAGGTGCCCTTAAAACTCACTTATTCAGTAAAGAATATAATCTGTCTTAACCAATTTACTAAAGGGCACATGTCACAAAGATCAATACTGACTGTTTGTGGTCTTCACCCCTCTTCATTTAGATTGTAAGCTCGCAAGGGCAGGGCTCTCCCTCCTATTGTATCTCCATCGTTAACTCTGTAAAACTGCATTTGAAATAGTCTGTACTGTACGTTTCTACCCTGTCTGTAATTACTACTTTGAAAAGCGATACGGAAGATGATTTCGCTATATAAATAAACAATAATAATAATAATAAATGTATGTTCATCACCCATTACTATGGCAGTAAGACCCTGCTTAATTGTAAGCAGAACACACATCTCCCTAAAGGTGATAAAGGAGAAAAAGTCACTGGTGATCTAACCCTTCCTCACCATAGTAAAAAGGATATAAATCCCCAAGTTTTGCCTTGGCTGTCATTTTAAAGCAATTAGTAAGAGATGTAAATTTATAGCATGTGCCTTTATTAGGTTAGCCTTACGTTAGCTGAGGTTTCCTGTCGTGTAAATGTCCTTTCATGCTCCGTAATGTAGTGTGTAATCAGAGGGGCTGTTTGTTTTCTCTGCAGTCCTATGCTGGGAAATATGTTCCTGCAATCGGCTATTACATCCACACTCGAAATCCAACCGCTAAAGTGAAAATCAACTTCAAGGGGATGGCCATCGGAGACGGGCTCTGTGATCCTGAAGGGGTAAAGCATTTTAATTCAATTTACTCTTTTTCTGTTTGATCTACAAATGGAGGTGACATTCCTTTCTCCCCCCCTGCATGATGTTTTGATAAAGTATGTGCCGTCCCATAAGGCTTTGTAATGCACGGTTAACCCTTAATACTTTCCTGTATCAAGTTCAGGCTGCAGAGGATTTAGCATTTCTGATTTTCTTAACTGATTAGCTTTAGACACAAACCACACTTGTACCAGGTCAGGCAAATGGGATTTGCTAACAGTTTTGTGTCTGCTCCACAGATGTTGGGTGGCTATGCCGACTTCCTGTTCCAAACTGGCATGGTGGATGAAAACCAGAAGGGTTATGTCCAGAGGCAAAGCGACCTGGCAATAAGCTACATCCAGCAGGAGAAGTGGATCGATGCTTTTGATGTATGTTGTGACATCCATTGTTCTGTAACTTTCTTCTTTGTTTGACCAGTTTTACCTTCATGCTACCTTGGTAATGTGGTCCGGCACACCTAAATACACCCAACTATATATTAACCCACTACAGAATTTCAAACACAAAAAGTAATTAGATGCTCACACGGATAATGCATCTATGCAGTTATATTTTATATATTTGCCAAAAAGCTTTTGCATAGGATCGAAAATGTATCCATGCCCACTCAAACACATGACATATAAAAAGTTTTATCATATAATACAATGTATGTTATAGGGCAATATTAATGTGAAGTGAATATACATAATTCTCAAAGTCTAATCAGTAGCCATGATATCCATGAAATTAAACAGCAAGTCCAGTTGCCATGATTTATTCCTATAGATATAATATCCATGACAGCAGGGCAGGCGCCTGCACTGGACGTACCCGGGCATGTGCGCTGAACCTTGGGAGAGCCCACCTCATTCCCTCTACCCTGCGCTTCCCCTATGAAGGACGCAGGGCCATGCAGTAACCAGGACTAAGGACTGCCAATCAGGGACAGATTGGCCAATGGAAGAGCCTCTATTTCTTTCTGTCAGTCCTTCTTGTCTTTGTTCCTTTCCTTCTATTCTTCTTTTTCTTTTTGTCTTTCTTTCCATCTATTATTTGTTTTTTTTCTTTAATCTGTTCTTTCTGCCATCCCCTTTTCTTACTTTTTGTCTTTCTTTATTTCTTTCAATTATTTCCATTAGTCCTTCCAATCTTTCTCCCCTTCCTTCTCTTCTTTTCTTTCCTTCTAGCCTTTTCTTTATTGCATGGCACGGCCCGCTTCGGTATTCATAACAGTTGGGTTATTCCGCCACAAGGTGGTGCAGTGGTACTGCAGAAAGCTGTGGCACCTCCCAGCTCCCTATAAAAACGGGATTAACCAACAAGTTCCCAGTGTTTTCTCTGCAGTGACACTGCAAAGTTAGAAGATCGCTATCTCTCTTGCGCAGGTGAGCGGGGCAACCAAGCCTGCGGCCCTGCAAGTCTATTTCCATCCGTTTTTGGACCCTTACTGCCTCCCAGCCTTTGCTGACAGATCGGGTGAAGGTAGAAGAGCACTAGGGTCAAGTACTCCTGGACCCTGTTGCACAAAGGGTAGCCGGCCATAAGGCTTTATGGTGAGCCTAATAGGGATGCAGAGTTTCTTTCCTGCCTTCTGAGGGGGTGAGTTTTTGGGGAATGGTCCCTTTATTTTCCTTTTGGGGTCCCCCCCACCCCCTTCCTGGTCATGGCTGCTCGCCGCTGCCTTGGGCTCCTCTCTCTCTTCCCCCCCCCCTCTCGGACTTCGTTCGGGGGGGGGGTCGGGTGGTAGCGGTGAGTGGTGATATTTGTGGTGTTTTTTACTGCCGCGCCGCCTTTTACTGTGTTCCGCGGCTGTGGGCGCTATAACCTGAGGTGATTTTGCTTTGTCATGGCGCTGGCCGGGTCACGTGAGAGCCGTTTTCGCGCTCTTCGGGGGGGGGGCGGGGCTGGGAGATGACACGTATCGAGTCGTCCCCCGCTGCCCCGCCTCGAGGTACTTTTAGGCAAGCTGCGCATCTGGATTTCTCCCTTTCTGGGTGTGGCGCTACCTCCGGTGTGTCGCCTTATCCTTCGGTCTGTGCCTAGTGACCCTGCGGTGTCTTTGGTCCGTGAGTCCCCCTTGGGGTTTTTTTTATTGAATTGGGGTGTATGTGCTGCGAGATGCTCATTGTCTTTTTACTTATGTCTTTCAGACGGGATACCCTTGGGTTGTGGTTTCTCCCGGCTCCACTCCTTCCTCCCCCTCTTCCCCCCTTCACTGACTTCTGGGGGCATCCCATGGGAGGGCATCCCGGGTGGCTTTGTGTAGCCTTTACCCACCGCTGGCCTATTGCGCCTGTGTTAATCACCGCATGGAGGCTTCTGGGGATAGCGTGCTTAGGGGTCCTTCAGGGCAAGCCCGGCTGTGTTCCATGTGTGTGTAACAGTGTCAAGGTGTCCTTGCGCTTCAAGCTGGTTTGCCAGCTGCGCTTCCCAGCTCTGCGCATCCCTCTGCTTCACCCACTCCCCTGCTCCTGCAATTGGACCCCAGTGAGGGGGACATTAGCAGGGAGTCACACTCTGATCTGGCTCTGCGGGTGGTCAGTATTGAGAGGCAGCTTGCCAGGACTGTTCCTAGGAAGGCCTCTAGCAAGAAGCGGCACCTGACTTCTACTCTCTCACGCTCTACTGAGGAGTATGAGGAATTTGATGTCACTACTGAACGCTATTCCCTGGAGGAACTGCCTCAGGACTCTGATTCCTCTGGGGTCCAGCAAGAGGTTTGTGACAGTTACCCGGAGTCTGGGGATTCATGGTATCCTGAGGACACCGGTAATTTACCGTCTCACATTTTTTAAATCCTACACATTGCCCCCCCCCCCGTGGAGGCTAAAAGGAAACAGCGTGAGCTGTTTAGTCCTGTTAAACAGCGTCTGGAGTTCCCTGAGCAAGGACATTTCACCACTATGGTGCTTAAAGAATGGGAACGTCCTAACAGGCTGCCTGCTGTGCCCAAGGGTTTGGATAAGAGATATCCCTTTCCTGCTGATCCTGTTAAGAGGTGGTCAGTTCCCCCTGAAGTGGACGCTCCTGTGCTAGGCTTGTCCAACACTTCGGTCATGCCTTCCCCGGACACTACAACTCTGAGGGACGGTGAGAACAGGCGCATGGATCAGCTGGCCTGTCATGCCTTTACCTGTGTGGGGGCTGGCTTGCGCCCTACCTGTGCCCCGGCTATTACGGCTATTGCCCTAAAGTCTCTACTCAAGCGCCTCCTGGATGGCACTTCAACTCGTAGAGGGGGGAGGAGTTTAGGACCCTCTTGGTTTGCTCTGATTTTGTAGCCTTTATCCTTGCTGCTATGGATGATGCTGTGAGGCTGAGTGCTAGGGCCTCGGCGCTCTTGGTGGCTATGCGCCACTCTGTCTGGTTGCGCCAATGGGCAGCTGATGCTGCTGCTAAGAAAGCTCTCACTGGTCTCCCCTTCATGGGGCTGCAGCTATTTGGGGAGCTCCTTGATGTTTTAGCCAAGGATGGCAGGCTGCCTCAGCGTAGGAGGCAGTCTCGGCCATTTCGGGGGTCCTCTGCACCCGTCCCCTCCTTTCGTGTTCCCAGAGGATGCCGGGGCTCCCTCCTCCCCAGTGGTCGTAGAGATTCTTGGGGCCGTGGCAGACCCCGTGGTCGTCCCGGTCTCTCCTGGAATCCTAAGCCCAACCCCTCTCCCAAGCCCCCTCAGGCATGAAGGGACGCCCTCACCCATCTGGGTGGGGGGACGGCTTCGGCTCTTTGCTCGCGTCTGGAGGCTTCACGTCTCAGACTGATGGATAAAGGAGGTAGTGTCCTCCGGTTACAAGATAGAGTTTGCAGCCTGGCCGCCCCCAAGATTCATCAGGTCCTGGATGTCTTTAAACCCCCTGTCTTCTCAAGGGTTGCGTCTGGTGGTTCAATGCCCGTTTGTTTCTATGCCTGTTAAAGTCAGGAGTCATTTGTCCGGTGCCCCATCTAGAACGGTGTCAGGGGTACTATTCCAATCTTTTCACGGTCCACAAAAATTACGGCTCACTGAGGCCCATTCTGGATCTGAACGGCCTCAACAAGTTTGTCAGATTCAAGCATTTTCGCATGGAGACACTGCACTCGGCTGTCAGTACCCTTCGCCCGGGCGACTTCATGACCACTGTGGACATCAAGGATGCTTATCTTCATGTGCCTATCTTTCCAGGTCATCAGATATTTCTAAGGTTCGCGCTGGAGGATCAGCATTACCAGTTTGTGGCTCTACCCTTCGGTATCACCTCGGCACCTCGGGTGTTCACCAAGGTACTGGCGGGAGTGATGGCTCTGCTATGGAACCAGGACATCTGCATCATTCCTTACCTGGATGACATCCTGGGTGTGGCCCAGTCCTTTCCTCAGGCCGAGCAAGACACTTAGATGGTGACCTCCACTCTACAGTCCTTCGGCTGGGTGATCAACTATCCCAAGTCTTCTCTGTCCCCGTCCTTGGAGAGGTCCTTTCTGGGCATGACTCTGGATACCTCTCAGGTCAAGGTATTGTCAGGAACTCACTCACCGCATCCTCGCTCCCGCGCCGTCCCCGGGCAGCCGGCCGCGCAGCTTCCGGCTCGCATCTCGGCCAAGCTGCGGCTCGGGCGGCGTCGGCTCAGGCAGCGCACTCCTCGGCCACGCCCCCCGCTCGCAGCTCCGGCCCCGTCTCCGGCTCCTGTGAACGTGCTCGCGCGCGGGCGCGAGCACGTGTCTCTTATGCCCTCCGGCGGCGCTGCTCCCTGCGCGCCCGCCGGAGGAGAAGTTAAAGGGCCAATCAGCCCAGAGGTTCAGGGTTGGGCCAATGAGCCCAGGAAGGGGTGGTTTGAGCATTCGCCCTTTTGGCCCAATTGGACCAATCAGTGACAGGGTTTGTAGTTGCACCAATCACATGCGCCCTTCCCATTTTCCAATCATGCTGGTCCCTATAAAGCCCTACCTCATCATTTACCCAGTGCCTGTTATAGCGCCTAGACCCTAGCCATTGTTTATCCCTGATATTGATCCTGACTCCTGTTGCCGACCCTCGCTTGTTTGACCATCCTTGATCTCCATTCCTGTTGCCGACCCTCGCTTGTTTGACCATCCTTGATCTCCATTCCTGTTGCCGACCCTCGCTTGTTTGACCATCCTTGATCTCCATTCCTGTTGCCGACCCTCGCTTGTTTGACCATCCTCGATCTCCACTCCTGTTGCCGACCCTTGCTTGCCTTTGACCATCCTCGATCTTCACTCCTGTTGCCGACCCTTGCCTGTCCTTGGACTTCCACCGTACGCTCACATACCGGCTACCCGATTCCACTTCCAGCCGCGGGCTCTCCAGTACTCTGTACCGTAAGACCTCAACCTTTGAGCCATAAAGTCCTGGGCGCAACCGATCCCGAGCAGGCGTGTTCAGCGTCTCGGCAAGCGGGGGCTCCTATAGGTGAAGCTGGCTGCGGAGATTGGGGGTTGAGGTCCTTACCAAGAGAGCTGGAGTTTTCCAAGTGGTAAATTGTGGTTCCGGGAGCGTGACATTATAACAGGCCACCATGGATGACCTGGTACAGCAAGTACAGGCTATGGCCACAGCTATAAATCAACTTGCCCAGAGAGTGGCCAATCAAGAAACCAGGCAAAATCCTGCATCCGCTGTACCACCTCACGTGTCGGAGCCGAAGGTCCCGTTACCGGAGAAATTTTTTGGAGACCGAGCCAAATTCTCCAATTTTAAAAATTCCTGCGAGCTGTACTTCAGATTGAGGCCCGTATCCTCAGGCACCGAGACCCAACGGGTGGGGTTAGTTATCTCCCTTTTGCAGGGAGATCCCCAATCATGGGCTGTTAGCCTGCCTCCCGATGATGCTGCCCTGCACTCCGTCACATCTTTTTTCCTGGCCATGGGTGTGTTATATGCCGACCCAGATCAGCAGTCCACAGCCGAAAACAGGCTTCGGGCCTTGAAGCAAGGTCGGAATACTGCCGAAGATTATAGCGCCAAATTCCGACGGTGGGCAGTAGAGTCCAGATGGAATGACCCAGCCCTGTGTAGCCAGTTCCGTATGGGTCTATCGGAGGGTATCAAGGACGCATTGGTTAATTTCCCTACGCCCGCAGACCTCGACCAGCTAATGCAGGTCACCATCAAAATAGATCGGCGTCTTAGAGAAAGAGCCAGGGAAAGGGTTAGGACTTCCTCGTCCTTTAAGCCATCTCAGAACCCCAACCCACTGTCTTCCCTTGGGGTAAACACACCTTCTTCCTCACAGGAGGAACCCATGCAGGTCGGAAGAGCTCGCCTTACCCAGGACGAAAAACAGCGAAGACGCTCCATGGGTCTATACTTATATTGTGGGAATCCGGGGCATTTTGCTAGGTCCTGTCCTAACAAGGGATACCCGGCGGGAAACTCCCTCGCCTAGATCAGGAGGAGAGTACTGATCTAGGTGAGTCTGTTAATTACTCTCATTTAAACAAGATGTTAATTCCCATAGAGCTTTCCTGGGGTCCCTCCAAACAAGCAGTGTCCGCCTTTATTGATAGTGGAGCTGCGGGCAATTTCCTGGATCGGAGCATGATCTCCATCCTGGGGATTCCTCTGGTACCCCTTGGGAAATCTCTACAGGTTCTGGCCATAAATGGGAAGACCATCCAGGGAGGTCCAGTCAGTACCAAGACCCCTCCTCTCAATTTAATTGTCGGCTCTTCCCACTCTGAGTACATCGAGTTCTTGGTTTTCGATTGTCCGGAAACCCCAGTAGTTCTGGGATACCCATGGTTAAAGCTCCACAACCCCATTCTAGACTGGCAGACTGGGGACTTGGTTAGGTGGAGTAATTACTGCAAGACACACTGTTTCTCCACGGCCCTTAGAAGTTTTCAGATGCTACCCCAGGGGCTGCCTCAGCCTTATGCGGATTGGGCTGATGTTTTTTCTGAGCGTTCCGCAGATTCCCTTCCCCCACATAGGGCCTATGACTGCCCCATTGACCTGCTCCCTGGAACGATCCCTCCTAGAGGGAAGATTTATAATCTTACCCGGCCGGAGGAACAGGCAATGAAGGAATACATTGCTGAGAACTTGAGTAAGGGGTTCATCCGTCCTTCTACTTCACCTGCGGGGGCTGGCTTCTTTTTTGTGGAGAAGAAAGATGGTGGTTTAAGACCTTGCATAGATTACAGGGCCCTGAATAAGATTACGGTAAAAAACCGGTATCCCCTTCCCTTGATCGGGGATTTATTTAATCAAGTAATAGGTGCTCGGGTTTTCTCCAAGTTAGACCTAAAGGGGGCCTACAACCTGATTCGTATTCGGCAAGGGGATGAGTGGAAAACGGCATTTAATGTTAGACGGTCATTACGAATATCTAGTCATGCCCTTTGGCCTTTGTAATGCTCCTGCAGTCTTCCAAGACTTTGTTAACGATGTCTTCTGAGACTATTTGGGCAGATTCATGGTAATTTATTTGGATGATATCCTCATTTTCTCTAATTCTTTGTCCGAACATAGACAACATGTGAAGATGGTTCTTCAAAAATTGAGAGAGAATAACCTATATGCCAAGATTTCTAAATGTATGTTTGAGGTCACCACCGTTCCTTTTTTGGGTTATGTAATTTCTAGCCAGGGATTGGAGATGGATGCGGAGAAATTTTCAGCGGTGCGGGATTGGGTACAACCCAAAACCTTAAAAGAATTACAGCGTTTTTTAGGTTTCGCTAATTTCTACCGACGCTTTATTAAGGGTTTTTCCAATATTGTTGCTCCTCTCACCAACCTTACCCGCAAGGGCGCCTTTACTGCAAACTGGTCTTCATCAGCTAAAGAAGCCTTCCTGACGCTAAAACAGGCTTTTACTTCAGCACCAGTGTTAGTTCACCCTGACGTGAATAAACCCTTTACCATCGAAGTAGATGCGTCCGAGTTGGGTGTGGGGGCAGTGTTGTCGCAATACTCTGGTCATCCTGAACGTTTGCACCCCTGCGCCTACTTCTCACGGAAATTTAGTGCCGCGGAACAGAATTATGATGTTGGGAACAGGGAATTATTGGCGGTAAAACTGGCCTTTGATGAATGGCGTCACTGGTTGGAGGGTTCATTGCATCCGATCACGGTCTATACCGATCACAAAAACCTCGAGTACATTAGTTCAGCTAAGAGACTGAATTCTCGTCAGGCTCGTTGGGCATTATTTTTTTGCGCTTTAATTTTATAATTACATTTAAGCCAGGAGTCAAAAATTCTAAAGCAGATGCTCTTTCCCGCATGTTTGGGGATTGCAAGGATCGGGATGATGTGGGTGAACCTATTTTGCCGGTGGGTTGTGTGATTGGGGCTTTGCTTTCTGATCTTTCTAATGCTTTGGCGCCATTCCAAGATGAATCCCCTGTAGATGTACCTTTAGGGTGTCAGTTTGTACCGCCGCACCTGCGTCCTGATGTAATCCGCGAGTTTCATGATGCCAAAACTGCTGGGCATCTGGGGAATCGTAAGACTTTCATTTTAGCCCGACGCCATGTATGGTGGCCTACTATGCGACGCGATATTACTGCCTTTATCGACGCATGTTCTGTTTGTGCGCGAAGTAAGGGGGTTCACAAGGCCCCTAGTGGGTGTTTAGTTCCACTTGAGATTCCTAAAGAGCCTTGGACTCATATCTCAATGGATTTTATTGTAGATTTGCCTCCTTTGCATGGAAACACTGTGATTTGGGTGGTCGTTGATCATTTCAGTAAGATGGCACATTTTATTCCTTTATCCAAACTACCGTCGGCTTCTGAGCTTTCGCGGTTATTTATTTTGCATGTTTTCCGTCTCCATGGCATACCGTCCAATGTAGTTTCTGATCGGGGTGTGCAATTTACTTCGCGTTTTTGGAGGAATTTTTGTTCACGCTTAGGAATCCAGTTGTCATTTTCATCTGCGTACCATCCTCAGACTAATGGGCAGACTGAGAGAACTAATCAAAGTCTGGAACAATACTTAAGATGTTATGTTTCTGATGCTCAAGAGCAATGGTCGGACTTCATTGATTTTGCTGAATTCGCGTACAATAATGCGCCGAGTGAAAGCACTAAGATATCCCCATTTTTCTGCAATTTAGGAAAGAATCCCAGAGGTTCCTCACTCTCAGGGTCACCTTCTGATTTACCGGCATTGGAAGAGTGGCTCCAAGAAAGGAAAGAAATCTGGGTACGCGTCCAAGGGACTTTAAAGACTATGGGGTTGAAATATAAGAAATTCGCCGATCGCCGCAGGTCTCGGGGACCTATCTTTCAGATTGGGGATCTGGTTTGGGTATCCACTAAGAACATCGCTCTCCGGCAGCCTTCCAGTAAATTGGGTCCTAAGTTTATTGGTCCTTTCCCCATTATTAGGAAGTTGAACAATGTAACCTTTAAAGTTCAACTTCCACCGACTATTAAAATCCCTAATTCCTTTCATGTATCGCTGCTTAAACCAGCTAAGAGTACTCCTCCTGCTGGTCCTTCACCAATCTTGGTTGATAATGAGCCAGAATATGAGGTAAACAAAATCTTGGATTCGCGTAAGGTCCATAATTCGCTACAGTATTTGGTTGACTGGGTGGGCTATGGTCCTGAGGAGAGGTGCTGGGTTGCTGCAAGGGATGTTCACGCCAGGGCTCTTGTAAAAAAATTCCATCGTGACAATCCAGGAAAACCCGGTGAGGGTCCGGAGGCCCCTCGTGAAGGGGGGGGTAGTGTCAGGAACTCGCTCACCGCATCCTCGCTCCCGCGCCGTCCCCGGGCAGCCGGCCGCGCAGCTTCCGGCTCGCATCTCGGCCAAGCGGCGGCTCGGGCGGCGTCGGCTCAGGCAGCGCACGCCTCGGCCACGCCCCCCGCTCGCAGCTCCGGCCCCGTCTCCGGCTCCTATGAACGTGCTCGCGCGCGGGCGCGAGCACGTGTCTCTTATGCCCTCCGGCGGCGCTGCTCCCTGCGCGCCCGCCGGAGGAGAAGTTAAAGGGCCAATCAGCCCAGAGGTTCAGGGTTGGGCCAATGAGCCCAGGAAGGGGTGGTTTGAGCATTCGCCCTTTTGGCCCAATTGGACCAATCAGTGACAGGGTTTGTAGTTGCACCAATCACATGCGCCCTTCCCATTTTCCAATCATGCTGGTCCCTATAAAGCCCTACCTCATCATTTACCCAGTGCCTGTTATAGCGCCTAGACCCTAGCCATTGTTTATCCCTGATATTGATCCTGACTCCTGTTGCCGACCCTCGCTTGTTTGACCATCCTTGATCTCCATTCCTGTTGCCGACCCTCGCTTGTTTGACCATCCTCGATCTCCACTCCTGTTGCCGACCCTTGCTTGCCTTTGACCATCCTCGATCTTCACTCCTGTTGCCGACCCTTGCCTGTCCTTGGACTTCCACCGTACGCTCACATACCGGCTACCCGTTTCCACTTCCAGCCGCGGGCTCTCCAGTACTCTGTACCGTAAGACCTCAACCTTTGAGCCATAAAGTCCTGGGGGCAACCGATCCCGAGCAGGCGTGTTCAGCGTCTCGGCAAGCGGGGGCTCCTATAGGTGAAGCTGGCTGCGGAGATTGGGGGTTGAGGTCCTTACCAAGAGAGCTGGAGTTGTCCAAGTGGTAAATTGTGGTTCCGGGAGCGTGACAGGTATTCCTTCCTCAGCAGAAGGTGGAGGGTCTTCAGAAGCAGGCTCGGGCTATCGTGTCCTCATCCCTCCATCCGTCAGGGGATGCAGTTGGTAGGCCTGATGGTGTCCTGCTTCGAGGCAGTCCCCTTTGCTCAGTTTCACATGAGACATCTTCAGTTGCACCTCTTGTCAGTTTGGGATCGGGACCCCCTGTCCTTGGATCAGGAATTTGCTCTGTCTCCTCTGGCCAGACAGTCCCTCTCGTGGTGGCTGGACTCGAGGAACCTTCTGGGGGGCAGGACCTTCCTGCCCCCGTGCTGGGAGACGGTCACCACAGATGCCAGTCTGACAGGTTGGGGGGCTTCTGGAAGTCCCTGAGGTTCCAGGGTCGGTGGGGCCCACAAAAGGGTCATGCTTCCGTCAACGTCCTGGAACTGAGGGCGATCAGGTTGGTTCTTTCTCGCCTAACCACCCACCTTCAGGGTTGGGCTGTTCAGATCCGCTCAGACAACCAGACGGCGTTTGTTTACATCAATCATCAGGGAGGAACTCGGAGCAAGCGAGCCTTCAAGAAAGTGTCCCTGATCCTGTCTTGGGCGGAACAGCATGTTCCCTGCATCTCAGCGGTCTACATTCCGGGGGTGGAGAACCAGGAGGGGGACGTCTCGTCTGGGAGAATGGTCCCTCAACAACCGGGTTTTTCTCTCCCTGTGTCACCGCTGGGGTCAGCCGGACGTGGACCTGTTTGCGTCCCGTCACAATCACAAACTTCCCAGATTTTTTTCTCTGTCTCAGGATCCTCTGGCCTTCGCCACGGGTGCCCTGGCAATGCCTTGGACAGAGTTTTGCCTTCTCTATGTGTTCCCTCCGTTTCCTCTCCTGGGCAGGGTCATGTGCAAGGTAGTCCAGGCGAGTACCGGCCATCCTAGTGGCTCCTTGTTGGCCAAGAAGGTTTTGGTTCGCAGACGTCGTGCAGTTGGCAGTAGACCGGCACGTCTTGCCCAAGGATCCAAATCTCCTCACTCAGGGGCAGCTACGCCACCCCAATTTACAAACGCTGGCTTTAACGGCTTGGCTGCTGAAACCTCCATTTTGATGGAAAAGGGGTTGCCTGCTTCTGTTGTTGATACCATTATTAGGGCTAGGAAGAAGTCCTCGTCCTTTATCTATTACAGGGTCTGGCATGCTTACATTGCCTGGTGTGAGTCTAAGTCTCTGTCGGGTGTTTTCTATTCCCAGGATTCTGGAATTCTTGCAACATGGTTTGGATCAGGGCCTTCAACTTAGTACCATAAAAGGCCATGGTTCAGCTCTGGCAATTTTTTTCCAAAGATCTTTTGCCAATCACCTGTTGGTTAAAACCTTTTTTCAGGGTGTTTCTCATGTGCTTCCACCCCGTAAGCCTTTGCTACCAGTCTGGGATCTGAATCTGGTGTTGTCTTGTATGCAGGGGCCTCCCTTTGAGCCTATACAGGAGACTGCCTTGCCCATTTTGACTCTTAAGGTAGCCTTTTTGGTGGCTATCACTTCTGTAAGGCGAGTTTCTGAGCTAGCGGCGCTTTCTATCAAACCTCCTTATTTTGAGCGACATCGGGATAAGGTGGTGTTTCGACTTAAGCCAGATTTCTTGTCTAAGATTGTGTCTGCCTTTCATCTTAATCAGGACTTTGTCTTGCCTTCATTGTGTCCTAATCCTGCTAATTCCAAGGAGCGGACACTGCATTCCCTGGATGTGGTCAGGGCTTTTTTAGTTTTATTTGGTTGCTACTGAGACTTTCAGGAAGTCTGATGCTCTGTTTGTTCTTACTTCTGGACCAAGGAAGGGTCTGCCTCTGGCTAAATCCACTATCAGCAAGTGGATCCGTCAGGCAGTGGTTCAAGCCTATTCTGCTAAGGGGAAGGAACCTCCCTTTAGAATAACTGCTCATTCCACTTGTGCTATTGGTGCTTCTTGGGCTTTTCAGCATCAAGCTTCTGTTGAACAAGTTTGTAAGGCCGCTACTTGGTCTTCTGTTCATACTTTTTCAAAGTTTTACAAAGTTGATGTTAAGGCCTCAGCGGATGCTGCTTTTGGCCACAAGGTGCTTCAGGCGGTAGTGACTTGAACTACTGGCCGTTACTCTTTGGGGATCCCACCCTACTTTTGGACACTGCTTTTGGATGTCCCAACTGTTATGAATACCGAGGCGGGCCATGCCATGCAATAAAGAAAAAAGCAATTCTATGAGTACTCACCTGTAGAATTGTTTTTGTTCTTGCATGGCACGGCCTGCTTCGCCCCACCCTTATTGTTATTCTTGGTTGCCTCTTTATGGTGATTGTTCCAAGTTAAATTGAGGTTTTTTTACCTTTTTTACATTCTTCATCTATTCTCTCCCGGCTTCTTGTCTCACTGCTTGTCTACGCTGGGAATTTGTTGGTTATTCCCATTTTTATAGGGAGCTGGGAGGTGCCACAGCTTTCTGCAGTACCACTGCGCCACCTTTTGGCGGAATAACCCAACTGTTATGAATACCGAAGCGGGCCGTGCCATGCAAGAACAAAAACAAGTGTGAGTACTCACATAATTGCTTTTTTTCTTTCTTTCCATTTATTCTTTGTTTTTTTCTTACATCCATTCATTCTGCCAAGGGCCCACATAAGCCTCGAGCCGGCCCTACATGATGGGAAATGAATACATAGGACACGTGTAATAGTGTTATGTACAGTACTGCCACTGCATCACTTGATAGTTGTTGGCCTGTTTATATGAGTTTGTTACTGGATTACATGGTCAGGGCAGTTTCTAGAGGTGAGCAATTGCTGTGGGCGCCAAGATTTTTGTGTATTCTGTAGATGATGGGTCAGGGCCAGTGGTGCCAGCTATTTACCATGCTCCTCATCCCCCATATTTTATTCAGTCATAAAGAAGGTGCCACTAGGGATGAGACACATCATTGCACCTATTGCCCCCCTCTTCCTTTACTAGAGCTGTTTTGACTTCCCTGTACATGGTCCATGTGATGGATCTAAGCATGAGTTTTGTTGACTGGCTGATTTGCTTATATGCTAATATATGCTTTATTTTACTATAATGGATACTCTGAGAATCATATGTATTCACTTTACATTAAAGGTCCATTCCCGGCAAATGGTTAAATTAGTCTGCTTTCTGCTTGCCCCATGCTGACTTTCAGCATCTTTCTTTTCCCAGCACTTTGCATTCCATGGTAAATCTTTTAGAACTTGCTTTCTTGTTTTGACTCATTTTTCAGGGTCCACGAAAGAAATTGACTTTCTTAGTTCAGTGGGAGTTATAGAATAATACAAAGCAAGCTGAATGAAAACTCGATGGAAGATGCAGCTCCTGACACAGCACTGAAGGAACAGAAAGCAAAATAATTTAAGCCTTTGCCTGGAATGCCCCTTTAACTCTGTGTTATTGCCCCATACCAGACATAGGCCTTGATTCACTAAGAGTTAAAAAAAAAATGTCATGGTAGTAAAAAATTCTATTCATGAGAAAAAGCCTGAGAACTTTTAGTGAATCACCAGATAAGAAGACAATGAAAGTCAATGTCACTTTATTGAGGTTTTTACGCCTTTTACCTGTAGTAAAAAGTGCTATTGACATTCATTGTCTTTCTATCTGGTGATTCACTAAAAGGCTTTTTTCTCATGAATAGAATTTTTACTACCATGAAAAAACTGCTCATTATAAAAATCCATATAAATTTGCTGGATGGCAGAAGGAGGGGGTCACGTATATATACACCAGGCATCAAAGAATATCCAGCCAGGCTTGTTTCTTTTAATAGAAGGTTTTGTCCCCCTCAAACAGGCATGAGTGTTCATAGAAAGGAAATATTGTCTACTTTAGCAGACATTTTTCATTTCTTTTGCATGGAAATGGGTAACAATTTACAATCAATGTAGTGTGTTGTAGCTGTTTTCATCTGCCCGTTTAATCCTTTGACAAGAATCTAATGTCTTCAAGATTTAAACAAAGATCTCCTCATCTAATTCCCTTTTTTATTTAAGGACTTTGACTCTTTTCTTCCTATTAAAGTGGACCAATCATGTCCCGGGTTGGCAGTGGAGTCTAAAAGAATTCCAGGGGCAAGGGTGTTCTTTTTAAATATAGGACTGCAATAAGTGGCATTACATGTATTCAAAGAATGGCTGGTCCATTTTCCTGATATTATCAAAGTTGCTCCCTGTATTTGATTCCAATTTGGCCCTAACTTAAAGTGACCAAAACCTGGTCTAAATTCTAAAAGACTCTAGTCCAAGTTACATCTTCCCTGCTCTCTATTTCCTCAGCATCCCGTCTCCCCCTGTAAAGTTGGTGGTTGCACCTTGAGATCCCAGGATGAGGTGAGGAAACAGAGGGTGTAGTGGGTTTCAGCTGCGGGGCATCCCAACAGATTTAAAGATAATATAAAATCTTTTAGTCTTGGCTCAACTAGGCTCCAGCACCTGGTTCACAAAGGAGCAGAGAAGCTCCTCCAGACTGGTTCCATTGAGTGCTCTTATTGCCGGTCTGTGATGTGCTGGGGCCTATTAGAGAGCTTGCATTCCTAAAGCATACCTTCCAACTTTTCAGGTTGGGAAAGAGGGACACTTTTTAAATTAAGCCACACCCCTTCTTGAGGGATGGATATGGGATAAGTTGTAACAGTTGCAACAGTAGGAACACTTTGAATAGGCAATTTAATCATTTATTGATGCAGATCTGCATGCTTCGCCTCAAAAAGGGACAAAAAGAAAGAACAAGGGACAGGGGGACATGGACTCGAAAGTGAGGGACACATATGCTAAAGTCAGCAGAAATCTGGTAATTTTAGTTCAGATTTTTATATTTTCTGCCGAGCTCATGGATTTTTGGTGCTTTTAATTTGCTGGAGAGGCCCCATGTAATCTCTAACTGTCCCACAATACAGGCATCAGAACCTGCAGCGCAATACTTCATACCTCAGAAGTAGGTGCCTTTGCAAGCACTGAAGGGTCACTGTTATTTTTGCATTGATGTTTCATAAAGGATTTACTTTTGATGTGAAGTTTTCTTTTGCAATCAAAGAGACATAGGATAAGCATACCTAAATATTGCCCCGGGCAAATCTGCAGACCAGCTGTATGTGTGCCCTCGTGTGTGTGTGTGTATTCCTGGAAGCAGGACCTTATAACCAGCCTGATTGAAATGATGTGGACCACTGGACCACTTAATAGTGAATAGCATTTATAGGCACTGACATATGCTCACCTTTCAGTGTCCACTGCTGTTGCAGAAATCTAGGCTTTTAGTGTTTCATCTTGCTTTCTGTCTTGCGGATTTCAACTGCGACACGGCCCCCCTACCAAGGCTACCAGCAGCTATGGCCGGCCTTCCAGCTATCATGGGATACAAGCCCCTTTGTCCTTCATCATAGTCCAGTGCTCTTCCGGGGTGCCTGCCACTTGTCTCTTCTGTTCCTCCAATGCCCAGGAGGGATCACTGACCTAAAAAACATGTTCTATGCGTGATCAGATTGTAGCTAGATAAGTCATATTTTCAAAACGAAGTTAGTGACAAGTATTCATTTATTATCTTTAAAAGATGATTCATGGATTTATTAATGTAAACAATAAAGTGTCATGTTTTTTCAAGGCGTTTGATTCATTGCTTAATGGTGACAGGACCTCCTACCCTTCATTCTATCAAAACGCGACAGGCTGCAGTAACTACTTCAACTTTCTTCAGTGCCAGGTACAAACTGCAGATTGACGTGTGTTGTAAAATATAATAGCACTATTTTTATGTCCTACACGATTTCTTATCTTGTAACAGAAATTCCCCAGCATGCTGGATTTAAGGAACTTACAGATACTGAATGTTGTAAGTGCTGGATATAAGGAACTTCCTGTTCATAAATATAGAGTCACTGCTGCTTAAATTCTTGACTTTATAAGTTTTCACCTACCAGGAGGCAGGACACTAGAGCTTTTTACCACTGAAGGCCATATATAAACCTTAATACAGGCCAAGCCTAGTTATTATTGAAGGTAGATAAATCTTACTACCTTCTACCTTGTGATGGTTGAGATTTGATTTCATTAGCACTGAAGCTTTCTGTGGCATATGGAGGTGGACCGGCAGGCGTCTGGCGCCAAAGTGCATTTGTGTGTTGGCTAGCATTAGGAAGCTGAATCAAGTGCAATCCGGTCTTGCCAGAAGATTGCAGTCTCAAACCAGGGTTTGGGCCTGGTATGAAATAGACAAAGGCCAGGTTGCACAGACGAGCTGTAGCAGGCCATCAGGCGTAAGAGTACTTCTCCTACAACAAAATAAAAGACGAAACAAAAGTTTTTTTGCTCCCCCTACGTGAATGACCTCCTGTTTAAGACTCCATCTCTGAAAGCAGAACAAAACCCGGGATTTTGACTATACCGGGTTTTGTTCTGTGCCCCAGCTTCGCTGTATGAAACCCCCCAGAACACCCAGAAAAGCTCATCTCTTCCCTGTCCAACAGTGCATTTGCGGGCTCTCGTCCGATCAGAGCAGTTTGCCGTGCATACGTAATGCTCGGCAAACGGCTCTGCTTACATGCAGGGTTTCGGCAGTCGGGAGTGCATCCCCAGATGTGCGCACGCTCCCGCACCCAGCCAGTCTAGATGCAAGCGGGGAGCATGCTCACAGCCTGGGGATGTGTCCCTGGATGTTTACTTTGCTGGGGGCGACAGTAAGCAGGTGAGTTCTTTGGTGTCCCGGGGGGGGGGAGGGGGGTTCACACAGTGGGACATCCCATTTCAGGTTATCCCCTAGGAAGCCAGTAACTGGCCCTAGAATCTTTTACATCCCAGGGCCACCAACAGTTTTGTTCCGCTTTAAAGTTCACTCTAATACCATCAACAATAGTGTTCTTCCTGGGCATCAACCCTGGCTCTTATTAAAAGGACTTATCTAAAGGTACATTTACTTCAGGACAAGGCCCAAGGCCAGAGAGCTTTAAGAACTTAAACCCTCAGTCAAGTCTCTTGGTCTTGAAGGTGGCCACAAAGGTGTTGGGTTCAGTTAGACTGGGATAATAAGACTTTCTCTAATTAGTAGGAAAGTCAGTAACAATTAGGTGTACCCTTCCATGCTGGGAAGACATCCCTGTCTAACTCCAAGAAAAATAGCGCCCCAGGAGGTGTACCTCTTTGCAGGGTGTCCTGTTTGGGTAAGTGCCACAGTATACATCTATCTCCAGGGGCGCCTATATTTTCTATGTTTCTTATTTGCTTTCTGTCAATTTATTTTTATTATTCACATCAATAAGCCCCCCCCCCTTTACCCTGACCATTTTCAACTGTGTAAGACAAAGCTGCATTTGCTAGATTAAGTTGGAGCTATCAAGTAATACACATATGTTACTGATGGCTTAAAGGTCTGCTTGTGGAACCTGGTGGTCTGAGAACAGACCTAGTGTGATCTAAATGCACTAGTCTAGTTGATCTGGTCAGCAGCTTTTTCTTAGATTCACTCAATGAGCATGCTCCAGATAACTTAAACCGGACCTTCAGCCTGATTTAATGAAAAACCCAAACCCTTAAAAAAAAAAACGATTCCCCAGCATCTAAAATTAATATATTTTTAAGTTTTTAGTCACTTGTTATTCTTTCCCCCATCGGGCTGCAACTCTGTTCAGGACTCTAGGATATGGGCGCCACCATCTTGACTCAGAAGCATCACACATACTGAGTAGAGGAGAGCGAGTTAAAGTCCAGGGGATTATAGCTGTGCTTTGCACAGACAGAGCAGAGCTGGGGTCAGGTAAAGGACAGCAATCCCAGAGCAACACAGTCAGAAGACACTTCCTGTTTGCAGGCTGCCTGATGCTCCATGAGCTGGATGTTTAAAGGCTCATAACATGCAGTAGATGCAGGTAGGATGATTTTTAATGTGACCAATCTGTATGTACAGGGTGGAGGAAACGTATAAGATAGGCTCTTATTCAGGTTGAAGGTCCGCTTTAATAAACCCATTTGTTTAGCTGCCAAATGTTGACTGCAACTATGGAATTACGCAAACACTCAACAGTAGCACTGGTAAATGCATGACTGTAATTAAAAAGTGTCACCTACCCCAGTAAGTTGGGAAATGGGTTTAATCCATGTCATCAATGTCTATTTCTTTTGTGTTGGGTAGATGGTCGTCTCTAGGAACTTGGTTGAATTGGAAACCAGTTACTAGATTTTCATCCTGAGCTTTCTTGCTTTAATCTTTGCACATAATGCTTTAAAGGTCATAAGCCTAATGACCCTGTTATATTTTAACGGGCTCTGTGATTAAAGCTGGTCTTTGTTGTTTCCAGTTCTAAGAGTTTAACGGTAGTTTTGAATTAACCCTGTGTCATTGACACTGTGTGTTGTGTGAGCTGTTAGTAATGCAAAGTAACCACTTCAAAAAACCAACATGTTTTGCTTTAATATATTTGTAAAATTGTTTCCTTTAAAACAAAACGTCTGGAAAATCTATTGTCATCTGATAGAACTTTATAATGACTGTTTATAAAGTTCTATAAGAAATAAGTGTCACCTGCTATATTTTGCTATATACTGCTAACTTGACATAATGCTGTAGATTGGCACCAATAAAAGCGACTGCATTATACCTGAAACCATGTTCTATAGAACACATGTATCATAGAAAGAGGATAAAAGCATTCTATTTCTAAATGTGGGGCTCCTAGACTAAACCGTGTCATATCAGAATCTGCCTTTTTTGAGGCAGCCGTGTATTTCAATGCGGAAATGGTTCTCGGTCTCTGAAAAAAACAAGCTGTGACTTTATTTCTATCCATTTTAAAAGATGGTAAAGTGACACCTTCACAAAATTCAAATTGCAAGTGGACAGAGCTGGCTGTCGAAACAGATGTCTTGCAGAAGTCCTAAAAATAATCCAGTAGTACCTTCAGCAGTATATGCTGTGTTAAACTCTTTAGGGGTACTCTCCCGTCTCTTGATCTTTACATAGACCAGATACAGATGTGCTACGATGTTAACATCATTAAAACCCAAACCAAGCTTGGGTTGAGTTTTGGGGTTTTACTTATACCAGCACCCACCACAGTAATCCAGAGCAACTCGAGGGACCCTCACCTCCTATCTTTCCCCAATCGCCTATCTTTGCATAAAAAGTCTGTCTAGCTAATAATGATCACTGCCACTGTGTAACAATACTTCAGCTGTCATAAACCTCTTGCAGTGTTGCCCTCTCCTCTGTCTTGGTTAAGGATGCTAATTTAACCCAGAGGAGCAAAGAAAGAAATTCAGGTAATTCATTGCTGGCAAGACATAGGCAAGCCAACTTAGGGAGAGACCCATGTTAGGCTTAATAGAAAGATCAAATGGAAACTATTTGAATATAAAAGGTTAAAAGCTATGTAGAGGTTAAGGGCATATTTACATGGCACATATTAAACAATAATAAGAGCATTTGCCCATAGTTCTTGTTGCCATCCCATGCCAGAAAGCCAATGAGCATGCAATTCTTGGATGTAGCTTTTAAGTTTCACACAGCCATCCACTCCTGCTTATGGACAGACTTTAGTCCTCACTAGCACAAGGCTGAAAGTTTTGTCTGGAAGGGTGGGGGGTGTTTGAGAGCTCTGAAACATAGGAGCAAGCCAACTTAGGAAGAGGCCCACGATAGGCGGAAGTGCAGTAGCAGCTGCTGGTCCGGGTCGGAGTTTCCGAATGTGAAAAAGTTGCTTCTCTAATGCACCTCAGCTGTGGGGGGGAGGCAGTGGAGTTCATCAATGTCTGAGGGGGCATCCCAATTTGTGGTGTCCCCTGCTCATCCCATGGTGTGGGCTTGCTTTCATTTAGTGATCTAAAGGAGACCAAAATGTCCCCTTTTCAATAGTACAAGATAAGTGCTTGCTTTTTTGGCATGGGATTACTCTACTCTTGCACTGTAAAACTTTTTTTCAGTGCTGGATGTGGCCATCACTCCTTCCTTGTAACCTAAAGTCTAATTTACTCATCTGCGCTCCCTCGCATCATGTAACCACCGGTAGCTGGTGGGGTACGGTGGGTGCATGTGTACTGCGTTACATGGACACACTTTCCTATCAGCACGGGCTGCTGTTGCGGCAGCGCAGGAATACAGAAAGTGTTAAATCACAGTTCAGGCTTCCTGGGGATCATTTGCTAGAGCAGTGTTCCCCAATCCCTCCTCGAGAGCCACCAACAGGTTATTCTAAGTATACAGCACGTCCTGCTCCAGATAGTAATTCCTTACGTTTGGGTTATACATCCACAAGATGGCGCTGGACTGCAGAGACAGCAAAAAAGTGGCTCCTCCCGGCCCCTTATATTCCTAAATTCCCCAGAACTTCTCTGCAGTCGGCGCTGCGATGACAAGAAGATGGCTCTCTCTACTCGCATGCCTCCCAGCTTTGGCTGCACTGGGTGACGGTAGGCAGCACCATTGTCAGGTGCTTAAGGAGCGCTGCTCCGACCGCAATCCCCCACCAAAGGGTAGGCGGTATAGGCCCATTGTGAGCCTTATGGGATGCCCCTCCCGCACTATCGCCCCTCGCCCCCTACCCATCTGTGGGCTCCTATTAGGTTGGCCGCTGCCCTCCCTCGCCTTCCCTGGTATTCTCGGGAGGGGGGGGGTGGCGTGTGTGTTGTAGTGTATTCTTCACTCTTATGGTTTACGCGGTATGGCTGGTCTTGTGTTGCCGCACGTGTGTTGGTTGCACTGGTTGCTTTTAAAAATGCCGCTGCCGCCACCGTGCGCTTATACGGCGTTCCGTGGTCGGCGGCGACTTTACCTCAGGCGCTGCTGCGTCATCATTGGCTGACATGGTCACGTGGGCGCCTTCGCGCTCTTCGGGGGGGGCAAGCCTTGCGGATGGCGCGTTCCACTGTCTCCGTGGCCCGCCCCTCGAGGTATCTGCGGACGCCATTTTGCCTTCTCGTGCTGCGTGGTTGGCTTCTACCTACCGCGGTCCGTAAGTGCCCTTGCGGGCTGGCTTATCTTTATTTATTGTTGTGTATGCATACCGCTTACGGGTCTTTTTGTTTGTCTTGCAGGCGGGTCAAACTTAATTGTGGTTTCTCCCGGCCTATCCCCTCTATTTAGTTGCTATTAGAGGCCTACTCTGCCTTTACCTCTCACTTCCTTAGCGGGTTATTGGGGCATCCCGGGTGGCTTTTTGTGTAAATCCCTATTGGCCGGTGGCCGCGATAATCACCATATGGAGGCTTCTCAGGATAATGTGCTTGGGGTTCCTTCGGGACAAGCTCGGCTGTGTGTGGCGTGTGGGGTGTCCCCTACTAGTGATGAAATGTGCGAGTTTGTGTACCCTGTGCCCAGCGGGCGCTTGCGCTGCAATCTGGGTTACCTGTGGCTGGGCCTGCGCCCCGTGTGGCTTCGCCCATGCTTACATCTGACTCCCAGTGAGGTGCATACCAGTGGGGAGTCTCAGCCTGATTTGTCTACCAGGGTGGCTAGTATTGAAAGGCTGATTGCTGGCTCTACGGCGCGTAAGGCCTCGGCTAAGAGGCAGCATCTGGCACCTGGCGTTAACCTATTTCCTATGGAGGCTGAGGAATTTTTTGACCTGGCTGGCTATACCCCCCAGGAAGAAGGGGAATTGTTTTCTGATTCAGAATCATCTGATGAGCAGCCTAAGGGTTATGCTGATTCTGGCTCTGACCCATGGGCTCCAGATGATACTGACAGGCTTTTGGCCACGCTGGATCCTCCTGGGGTGCCAAATCTAAGTCTTCCCCCAAGCCCCCTCAGGCATGAAGGGGCACCCTCACTCATCCGGGTGGGGGGACGGCTTTGGCTCTTTGCTCACGTCTGGAGGCGTCATGTCTCAGACCGGTGGATTCAGGAGGTAGTGTCCTCCGGTTACAAGATAGAGTTTGCAGCCTGGCCGCCTCCACGATTCATCAGATCCCGGATGCCTCAAGACCCCCTGTCAGCTCAGGGCCTGTTGCTTGCTGTGCAGAATCTACTGGAGCTGGGGGTCATTTGCCAAGTGCCCTTAGGGGAAAGGGGCAAGGGCTACTATTCCAACCTTTTCACCGTTCCCAAAAGAGATGGGTCTGTCAGGCCCATCCTGGATTTAAAGCTTCTCAACAAGTTTGTCAGGGGTCTTTTTGGTGGCTATCACTTCTTTTAGGCGTGTTTCTGAGTTGGCGGCGCTCTCCGTCAAGCCCCCTTACTTTGAGAGACACCAGGACAAGGTGGTGTTTCGCTTTAAGCCAGATTTTCTGCCTAAGGTTGTGTCTGCTTTTCATCTCAATCAAGACATTGTTCTACCTTCTCTGTGCCCTAATCCTAGTAACTCTAAGGAGAGGGCTCTTCATTCCTTGGATGTGGTCAGGAACCTGAAGTTCTATTTGGTGGCTACTGAGCCCTTCAGGAAGACTGATGCTCTTTTTGTGGTCCCTTCGGGTCCCAAGAAGGGTTTGGCTCCAGCTAAGTCTACTATCAGCAAGTGGACCCGTCAGGCTGTTATTCAGGCCTATTCTGCTAAAGGGAAGGATCCTCCCTTCCGCCTTACTGCTCATTCCACTCGTGCTATTGGTGCCTCTTGGGCTTTTCAGCACCTGGCTTCTGTTGAACAAGTTTGCAAGGCCGCTACTTGGTCTTCTATTCATACCTTTTCTAAGTTTTACAAGGTTGATGTTATGGCCTCAGCTGATGCTGTTTTTGGCCGCAAAGTTCTGCAGGCGGCAGTGGTTTAATCTGCTTGGGGCCGGGAGGAACCACTTTTTTGCTGTCTCTGCAGTCCAGCGCCATCTTGTGGATGTATAACCCAAATGTAAGGAATTACTTTCTGGAGCAGGACGTGCTGTATACTCATAATACCAATTCTACAGGTGAGTAATCACAGAATTGTATTTTCTGGATCTCCACACAAATTTGCAGGCAAAGAAATTTAGTGCAGCAGCAGAGCTATAGAATCAGCTATATGGAGATCTACAAACACGAGCTGTTAGGGGCTTCTCAAGGAGAGGGTTGGGCAACACTGAGCTAGAGGGTCATCCCAAACTGTGATGCCCTGGCATTGGGGTAGAACACTAAAAACAAGATGGTTGAGTGATGCTGCCAGTTGCTGCAAACCCCCATGCTATCCAGGTAAAGTACATGTCTTTGTAAAGTATTAAAGTATTTGTATGTTGGTGTCTTGCATGCCGTCCATATACATCTGCACCTGCTGAAGTGTATACTTTGATATCACTCTGATGCCACTATGTTTTCTCATTTCCCAATGTGTTTATAGGAACCAGTAGACCAGGAATATTTTGGCCCATTCTTGGCCCTCTCAGAAGTGAGGAAGTCCATCCATGTGGGTAACTTGACCTTTCACGATGGATCTGAAGTTGAAAAACACTTGCTTTCAGATGTGATGAAGACCATAAAACCATGGTTAGCTGTGTTAATGGATAATTACAGAGTAAGTGTCCTACAGCCTCAAATCTCATTAGCTTGATTAACACGGGAACATGGCCTGCAGTTCCTCAAAGTCTTAAGGTTTAATGGCCTTTGAAATAAGATGAAAGGGAAATGCTATAATGAATCCTGGTACCTGAAACAGCCTCTGTAATTAAAGCAAAACTGCCCACCGAACGCCAAGATTCATATTGCATTTCTTACAACTAAGTACCTCAGGCATGTTGTACAGCTTTGCCATTCACTAAATAATTTGAGCTATTAAAGCCCAGAACAGACTTGCCCTTAATCCCTTAACTTTCTATAACTGGTAGCTGCTTTTTTTTCATCTTTTTCCTATAAACAGCACGGCTTTACTGAGGGCCGATCATGTCAGACCAATCTTATTGATTTCTTTGACAACGTCACTAAAGTGTTAGATGAAGGTGGTGCTGTGGATATCGCCTATCTGGATTTTAGCAAAGCCTTTGACACTGTACCACATAAGGAGCTCATAGATAAGTTATTGAAGGTAGGACTCAATCCCTGGATAGTTCAGTGGATTTCCAGTTGGCTGAGGGATCGGTATCAGAGTGTTGCTGTTAATGGTGTGCAATCTGAACAAAGGCGAGTTACAAGTGGTGTGCCGCAAGGCTCTGTCCTGGGCCCCATTCTTTTTAATATATTTGTAAGTGACATAGGAGAAGGCTTGGTAGGAAAAGTTTGTCTGTTTGCTGATGATACAAAGGTTAGTAATAACTGTTAATTACTGTTATTACTGTTAAAGGGACACTCCAGCCCTTTGTTAATAAATTACATACACCTGCCTTGCCCCCTCCTATTAGCGATAATGCAAATGTAATAAAAGAAAAAAAAGACCCTCACCTTCACCCCGAATCCAGCCGGCGAAGTCACTGGTGCAGCACCGAACACCCGCCAACATCTTCCTAAAGTCCTGGGCGGCTGCTGGGAGCCTGTGCTCCCGCACGCCTGCCCATTTACCTGAATGCAGAGAGCCCCAGCTCCAAGTGGCCGGCTGGGACTTCAGGAAGATAGCGGCAGGCATTTGGTGCCGCCACTGCCGACTTTGCCTGGGCTGGATTCGCGGTGAAGGCAAGTGTTTTTTCTTTTCTTTATTAACATGTGCATTATCGCTAATAGGAGGGGCCAGTGGGGGATATGTAATTTTTTTTAACAAAGAGGCTGGAGTGGTCCTATTAAATTGTGAATAGCACAATAATAGAAATCCCCTGACTTCAAAGGAATATTCTACAGTATTTATTTAAAGCTTTACTTATATACTAGATAGGTGTGTTACTTAGGCAGGGGACCCTTCTTGGGAAATCTATAATTGTTAGCCTCTGTCTCCTCCTGGGATAGGGCTTCAGTGGAATTTTGGATGTATAATGTTTATTACAGTAATGCAGGTTCTAATAAAGATGTACAGTTATGTCCATAAATATTTGGACAGACATTTTTCTAATTTTTGGTTCTGTATGTTGCCACAATGAATTTTGAACAAAACAATTCAGATGCAGTTGAAGTTCTTTTGAAGATCTTTTAGCTTTAAAGTGGACCAACACCCTCCCGGATCGGCCCGGGAATCTATAAGATTCCCGGGCCGATCCGATACCTTCCCGCAGGGCATCCAAAATCGGGATGCCTCACTGTGTGAAACCCCCCAGGACGCCCAGGAACCTTACCTTGATCCCGATCCAACGGCGCATGCGCGGGCCGCGGCCGCATCTCGCGCTTCTCTCTAGCAGGATGCGGGCGCGCTCCCTGTTACAGGGAAGTTCCAGATGCGGCCGCCAACATGCTCGGAGCCGCTGTGGTTGTACATCACTTGGACGATCGGGGTGCCCCGGGGAAGTGGACCAAGACCCAGGATAGTCAAAATCCTGGGTGTTGGTCCACTTTAATTCAGTGGGTTGAACAAAAAGATTGCATAAAAATGCAAAGCACTAAAGCATTTTTTGAACACAATCCCTTCATTTCAGGGGCTCAAAAGTAATTGGAAAATGAAATAATTGTAATAAATATGTTCATTTCAAATACTTGGTTGAAAAACCTTTGTTGGCAATGACTGCCTGAAGTCTTGAACTCATGGACATCCGCAGACATTGCTATGTTTTCTACTTTTAATGCTCTGTCAGGCCTTTACTGCAGCAGTTTTCAGTTGCTGTTTGTTTGTGGGCCTCTTTGTCTTAAACCGGACCAACACTTGTTTTTACCTTAACAGGTGTTGGTCCCGCGGTGTGGTGATCATAAGAAACGAGGGGGGGCATCCAGAATGCTGTAGCCCCTCTCGCAGCAAACCGCATAAAAAGCGTGTATTATTCACCTTCATTACAAGCCAGCGGCGAGAATGGAGTCCCGCGATTGGCCGCCAGGCGATCACGTGGGCAGGTCCTGCCGGTGGCCAGGACAGAAGACGCGACTGTGCCCACGTGACCACCCGGTGGCCAATCGCGGGACTCGGGAATTGGGTTGAGACCAGGTGACTGACATGGCCATTCAATAATTATCCCACTTCTTTGCTTTAATAAACTCCTGGGTAGCTTTGGCTTTATGTTTTGGGTCATTGTCCATCTGTATTATGAAACGCCATGCATTTGGCTGGATTTGAGCACCCTGTATGTCTCTGAATACCTCAGAATGAATCCAGTTCATTCTGACCTGTATTACATCATCAATAAAGACTAGTGACCCAGTGCCACTGGCAGCTATACATGCCCATCTATAAATCACGGCAGAGGCAGTGTGATGGCATGATGTAGTATGCTTGTACCACGGCTTCGCTAGGCGGCAGCGCTGGGTGCTCTGGTTGAGGCAGTGCCAGATGAAACCTGGCGCTGTTGCTCAAAATTCCATGGAGCACAATGGCCAGAAATGTATTGAAGTGTTTAATGACTATAACTAATCTTAAACACATTTATTTGTACAGAACTTGCATTGGGACTTTAGAAAGTTATTAAAATTGATTTTAATGGCTTTATAATGGCTTTATAATGTGTAATTTGGATGCCAACTAATCAAACACAGCCAAAACGCACTGTAAAGTTTGTCCCCTTTGTCCCAAGCAGTGATTTCATGTAACTGTAATAAAGAAATGCCGGCCAACACCGGAAAAATACAGCGTCAAAGATTTCAAGGAGGAAAAAATTCATAAATACACTGACCGGAATAACAACAATACAAAGTGGCGCTCACTAGCGCTGGGATAATTGGCTACCATATGCCGGCCAATACCCCAGTGCAACAAACAAAGCATTCGATGCAGTGACTGCTAGCGCCAATGTAGTACATAGCACAGCGCCAAATTATATACCGGTGCTCTGAAGCAGACGCTATATCCACAAAAATGATGCTAACAGATGCACATCATGAATAAGGCCCTTGGATTCTTTTTTAGTCTTTTTATTCTTGAAGCCTATGAGTGGCTTGCACCGTGCAGTGAACCCTCTGTATTTACTTTTATGCAGTCTTCTATTTATGGTAAATTTGGAAATTGATATGTCTACATCATGAAGAGTGTTGTTCACTTGGTTGGCTATTGTAAAAAAGTTTCTCTTGAAATTATGGAAATTATTCTGCGATCATCCACCACTGTTGTCTGCTGTGGGCATCCATGTCTTTTTGCTTTAATGAGTTCACCAGTGCTTTCTTTCTCTGGATGTTCAAAATGTAGGTTTTGTCGGCAGGGTGGCTTGTATCATCTGCATGGAGAGCTCTTTGACTGCATATTCTGTTGACAGCAAAATCTTCCAAATGCAAGCATCACACCTTAGATCAATTCCAGCCCTTTTATCTGCGTAATTATGAATGACATAACAAAGGAATTGCCCAAATCTACCCATAAAACTGCCATTGAGTCAGTTGTCCAATTACTTTTGGTCCCTTTAAAACCAGGGAGGCACAGGTTAAGCAGCTGAAACTCAAATATTCCCAGTATGTTTCACACCCTGCTTCGGAAATATTAATAACACGTGGGTTATGGTCCAGTAGAGGGCAAACTTCTGCAGATATGACCAGAAAAAGAAGCCCTTCCCGGTCCATAAATACCTGGGACCTCCCACACATTCCCCAGTTTAGTCTCTGCAGAAGGCGAAGCAAGTCAAGAAGATGGCTGTTTCTTTCCTTTGCAGGTAAGCCGGGTCTACACCCGGCCATTGCTTATTCCTATTGCCGCCCGGACTCCTTTGTTAATTCCCCTTGCCTCCCAGCCTTGGCTGCAGGGTCGGGGTGAGGGTAGGGTACACCTCTAGAGGTGTCCTGTTACCAGGAGCCATGCTCCACCGCAAATCCCCCACCAAAGGGTAGGCGGTCATCAGGTTGGTGATCCTGGCATGGGATTCCCCGTCCGTCTAAAAGCCTTCACTACATATTTAAGTGTAGCTATCGGCTTTCCCCCTATTACTCCCTTTCCCGGATAGTAGGGGGGGGGGGGCTTCTCTCTCCCAGCTCCCTTCATAAGACTATTTCATTTATTCAGGCTGGCCTTGCCAGCATGGTTGTGTGAGTGGTGTGGGTTTTTTATTTTCTTTTTTCACCGTCGCGGCCCGTCCGGTTGCGCCGGCGGGCCGGTCCCATCTCCGTGGCCGGCCTTAGTTCTCTGTCAAGGGAGGGGGCGGGGCGTGGCGCTCGATGCTGCCTGCCCCCTCCTAATGGCGCGCTCTTTCTCCTGCCTCCCGTTGGCCGGGAGCGCTCTCTTCCTGGCTCGGGAGGGGGCGGGGCCAGGCGTGGTGCGCGATCCACGCTGGCCCGCCCTTCTTTACACTGCCTGGAGCCGCCATTACTGCTTTCTCCCGGGACCTTGGCAATCATGAGTGCCATTGGGCCCCCTTGCTTCCTTATCTCTTATGCATTAATGTTTGACAAAATACAGTTGTAGTCAGGTGTGTTTTTTTGTCGTCATAGACATGTATTGGATATATATATATATATATATATATATATATATATATATATATATATATATATTTTATATATATCTGTTATTACCCGGTCAATAGTGAATATGATGTTATACATGCTTTTACTCTATGCATATGTTAATGCATGAATCTGTGTGCCTGTCAATATATTAAAGTGGACCAACACCCAGGATTTTGACTATCCTGGGTTTTGGTCCACTTCGGCGGGGCACCCTGGAAACCCCAAAAAACTCACCTCTCCCCGCTCCCACGTGAACGCCGCAGCCAATCCTCGCCAACGTCCAGGCAGGGGACAGGAACGTCCAAGCCGCTGCCGCCGCCGCCTCCCGCGCGTCACTCTCGGCGCGCGCGCGCGCGCGCCCCCACCAGCCATTCACGGAGGGCCGGCGCGGGCGCGCGCACGTCTGGAGGGGCGCGCGGGAGGCGGCGGCGGAAGCGGCGGCGGATCAGGTAAGATCTTTTTGGGGTTTCTGGGGGGTTTCACCCCGCGGGACATCCCGATCTCGGATGTCCCGCGGGGTGGGAGGTGATCGGTCCGGGAATCTTATAGATTTCCGGGCCGATCACCCCTGGGTGTTGGTCCACTTTAAAGGGGTACCCTTATTATGTCTTTCAGGTGGGACTATTGACTATATTAAGAGGGGTTTTTCTTGCGGTCCACTGTCCCTTGTTCAAATTGGTTTTCCCTGTGTGATTAGAAATCCTCCCACTTACGGACACTAAGGGGCATCCTGGGTAGCTTCATAGCGTAATTCCCATTGATCATTGCGACTATCACAAAGTCACCATATGGAGGCTCCCCAGGATACTGGACTCGGGGTCCCCTCGGGACAACCCTGGTTGTGTGTGCTATGTGGGGCATCCCTTTTGGGGGATAATGTGCAAATTTGTATACCTTGTGCACAACAGGCTCTTGTGCGGCAAGCCGGGCCCCGTGCGGACGGTTCTACCCCGCTGGCCTTATTACCTACACCCCCACGCCTGGTTATGACCCCAAGTGACGTTGTCACCGGTGGGGAGTCGCAATCTGATGTATGCGCAAGACTGGCCAACATTGAAAGAATGATTGCTAGCTCTGCGGCCAGGAAGGCCCCAGCTAAGAGACGGCACTTGGCGCCCGCGGCGCCGGCCAATGATTATGCTGATTTGGAACCATTTGACTGGTCTGATTGTTCCCTGCTCGAGGAAGGGGAACTTTTCCCAGACTCTGACTCATCTGAGGATCAGCAGTACCCTGGCGCTGATGCCGGTCCAGAGCGCGGGGATGCTGTCGACACCCATAGGCTCCTTACTCAAATTTTTGAGGTACTTGCCACTTCACCTCCTGGGGAGGCCCCTCCGCAATGGGTGGAATTTTTTGGGACCGCCAAACCCCGTTTGGAGTTCCCGGATCAGAGGCATTTTAACAATCTGATCCTTAAGGAATGGGAAAAGCCTAGCCGGCTCCCTGGTATTCCTCACAGGTGGGATAGGAAGTATCCCTTTCCTGTTCATGTGGTTAAACGTTGGTCGACACCCCCAGAGGTCGACGCGCCCGTCCTGGGATTGTCCAATAATTCAGTCGTGCATATTCCGGATTCCGCTACCTTGAAGGATAGGGAGGACCGACGTCTCGATCAATTGGCTTCACATGCCTTTGCTTGTGTGGGTTCGGCCTTGTGCCCGGTTTGTGCCTCTGCGCTCACGGCCGTGGCTACTAGAACTCTGATTAGGGGCCTTTTGGATGGTTCCTAATTGGATCCTTGCAATGAGGAATTTACAGCCTTGACTCATTGTGAGATGTTCATTGCTTTTGTCTTATCAGCCTTGGATGATACTATCCGTATGTGTAGCAGGACCTCGGCATTGCAGGTTGCTATACGCCGGTCGGTCTGGTTGCGCCAGTGGGCGGCCGATAATGCTGCTAATAAAGGCGCTCACAGGACTTCCCTTCGTGGGTCTGCACCTGTTTGGTTATCGTTTAGATTCTGTTGCCAAAGGGGGTAAGTTACCTCAACGCAAGAAGCAACGCCGGCCCTTTCAGGGTTCGGGCTCATTCAACCCCTCCTTTCGTGGCTCTCGGTCAGGCAGGGGAACGTATTTCACTGCATTCCGAGGAGATTCCTGGGGCAGGGGCAGAGGACGTGCCCGACTCGGGACTTCCTGGGGTACTAAACCCAAATCCGCTGCCAAGCCCATTCAGCAATGAAGGGGCGCCCTCACCCTTGCGGGTGAGGGGACGGCTGCGGCTCTTTGCTCAGGTCTGGTCCCTAGAGGTCACAGACGTCTGGATCCGGGAGGGAATTTCCTCTGGGTACAAGCTGGAGTTTGCATGCCGGCCTCCTCCCAGATTCATCAGGTCCCGGGTTGCGTTGGACCCACGGGCGGCACAGGGCCTTTTTCTGGCGGTGCAAAACCTTTGGGATATGGGGGTGGTTTGTCCGGTTCCCCCCACAGAGAGAGGTTTGGGTTACTATTCCAACCTCTTTACGGTGCCCAAAAAAGATGGTTCCATAAGACCCATTTTGGACTTGAAAACTCTCAACCGGTTCATCAGAACCAAAAAATTTAGCATGGAGACTCTGCGCTCTGTTGTCGACTCATTGCGTCCGGGGGACTTTATGACCTCAATAGATATCAAGGACGCTTAGCTTCATGTGCCGGTCTTCCCGGGACACCAAGGGTTCCTCAGGTTTGTGGTAGACAACCAGCACTTCCAGTTTGTGGCACTTCCCTTCGGGCTGACTTCGGCGCCCAGGGTATTCACCAAGGTTTTGTCGGGGGTGATGGCCCTTCTCAGAGTCCAGGGCATTCGTATCTTGCCTTACCTGGACGACCTTCTGATTACGTCATCCTCTCTCCACCAGGCGGAGCTGGACACCAGAACGGTGGTGACGGCACTGGAGAGGTTCGGGTGGGTAATCAATTACCCCAAGTCCTCTCTATCCCCGTCAAGGGTGGCTTCGTTCCTGGGCATGATTCTGGATACCATTCAGACCAGGGTGTTCCTACCCCAGCCGAAGGTGGATGTTCTTCAGGTTTTCTTCTGTCCAGCCCTCTTCCGTCCATCAGGCAATGCATGAGGCTGGTAGGTTTGATGGTGGCTTGCTTCGAGGCAGTGCCATTTGCTCAGTTTCACATGAGACCCCTTCAGCTCCATCTTCGATCGGTTTGGGACAAATGTCCTCTGTCCCTGGATCAGACTTGTGTTCTGTCCCCTCTTGTCCGGCGGTCCTTCCAGTGGTGGATGGACCAGAGGAATCTCCTGGGGGGCAGGTCCTTTCTTGCGCCCTGTTGGGAGACGGTCACCACGGATGCCAGTCTGTCAGGCTGGGGAGGCTTCTGGAGCGAACATCAGTTCCAGGGGCTGTGGGGTCCTCAGGAGGCCCATATCCCCATCAACATTCTGGAGCTGAGGGCGGGTTGGTTGGTGCTGTCGCACCTGACACATCACCTTCAGGGCTTACCAGTTCAGGTTCGCTCTGACAATCGGACAGCGGTCGCTTACATCAATCACCAAGGAGGGACTCGCAGCAGGAGTGCCCTCCGGGAAGTGTCTCTGATTCTTGCTTGGGCCGAGAGCAATGTTCCGTGCATCTCGGCAGTCTACATTCCAGGGGTGGAGAACCTGGAAGCGGACTCCCTGAGCAGGGGGACCTCTCGCCGGGGGGGAATGGTCCCTCAGCAACAAGGTATTTCTATCCCTCTGTCGCAGGTGGGGGAGGCCGGAGGTGTTTGCCTCTCGTCACAATCACAAGCTTCTGGCATTTGTGTCTCTGTCCCAGGACCCTCTGGCTCTGGCAGTGGATGCCATGTCTCTGTCCTGGCGGGAGCTCGGCCTCCTGTATCTGTTTCCTCCCTTTCCCATGGTGGGCAAGGTGGTACGCAAGCTGGCTCAAGAGGGTGTGCCAGCAATCCTGGTGGCCCCAAGGTGGCCAAGACAGGTGTGGTTCGCAGATGTCGTCCGGCTGGCGGTCGATCGATTCAGGCTGCCTCTGGTTCCGGATCTGATCACACAAGGTCAGCTTTGTTACCCCAATTTACAAACGCTGGCTTTCACAGCGTGGCTGCTGAAACCTTCATCTTAAAGGAAAAGGGTTTGTCTGAGGCCGTTGTCCAGACTCTCATCAGGGCTAGGAAGAAATCTTCCTCTAATATCTATTACAGGACCTGGTGGACCTACATTTGATTGGTGTAAGGCTAGGGCCTTTCCTTGTCGGGTGTTTTCCATTCCTCGGATTTTGGAGTTTCTTCAGCATGGTCTGGACATGGGTTTTCAACTTAGCACCCTTAAGGGGCATGTGTCCGCTCTGGCGGTTTTCTTTCAGAGATCTTTCGCTCTTCATCCTTTGGTTAAGACCTTTTTTCAGGGGGTCACTCATGTGCGCCCTCCTCGCAAACCCATGTTGCCTGTTTGGGATTTAAATTTGGTGTTGTCTGCCCTTCAGGGTCCTCCTTTTGAACCAGTGCAGGATTCTGCTCTATCCATTTTCACCTTAAAAGTTGCCTTTTTGGTGGCTATCACCTCTGTTCGACGGGTTTCTGAGTTGGCGGCTCTGTCTATTCAGGCCCCCTACTTTGAGAGACATCAGGACAAGGTGGTTTTCCGCTTTAAACCAGACTTCCTGCCAAAGGTTGTCTCTGCTTTTCACCTCAATCAGGACATTGTGCTTCCTTCATTGTGTCCTAAACCTAGCAATGACAAGGAGAGGGCTTTGCACTCTCTGGATGTCGTTAGATGTGTAAAGTACTATCTGGTGGCTACTCCACCATTCCGGAAGACGGACGCCTTTTTTGTGGTGCCCTCTGGGCCCAAGAAGGGTTTGTCGCCCGTCAAGTCTACCAATAGTAAATGGATTCGTCAGGCCGTTATTAGGGCCTACTCTGCCAATGGGAGGGATCCCCCTTTCCAGATCACTGCTCATTCTACTCGTGCTGTTTGGGCTTCCTGGGCGTTTCAGCACCAGGCCTCTGTTGAACAAGTTTGTAAGGCTGCTACTTGGTCTTCTGTTCATACTTTTTCCAAGTTTTATAAGGTTGATGTGCGGGCCTCAGCGGATGCTGTTTTTGGCCGCAAAGTTCTGCAAGCTGCAGTGGTTTAATTTGTGCACTATTGCCTGTTGGGATCCCCATCCTTTTTTGGACACTGCTATTGGATGTTCCACGTGTAATTAATATTTCCGAAGCAGGGTGTGAGACATACTTGGAATAATACCATTTTGTGATTACTCACCTGTAAAATGGGTATTATAAGTCTAAGTATAATGTCTCACACCCTGCTTCATCCCACCCTGAGTTGTATCTTGGATCCTCTATATGGTGAAACTTTTTTCTCTTAGATTTGATTGGCTCTTCCTGGTCCCCTTACTGCTTTCTTATACTGGGGAATGTGTGGGAGGTCCCTGGTATTTATGGACCGGGAGGGGCTTCTTTTTCTAGTCATCTCTGCAGAAGTTCGCCCTCTACTGGACCATAACCCACGTGTAATTTATATTTCCGAAGCAGGGTGTGAGACATACTTATAATACCCATTTTACAGGTGAGTAATCACAAAATGGTATTTTTAATATGGATACCCTCAAATGAAAGCTGAAAGTATGGACGTTATGTCCATGTCTATTATATAGCTAACTTGAATATGTTTCAGTAAACAGGTAAGAAATACAAAATTTGTGTCAGTATCCACATATTTATGGACCTGTATGTGCCTCTTACTATGTTTTGTTGTGCATCCTGCTGCTAGTATTGTGCCAGTTTATTGGGTCTTCAATCCCAACCCATTTTAGAGATTTAGCCCAGAGATCCATGTACATCCCCCTCCAACCTATTCCTGTTTGACCTCAGTCATTGTCACATTGAATGAAGCCTGTAGCTCCAGCAGTCCTGTGAATACTTTGTAAAAGCAACCTGTTGTTTTACAACTATAACAAAAAATCATGGAAGTTAGTCAAGTGTAAAATTAAATATAGTGATGCTCTCTTGAGCCTAGTTCATGCCTATCCGCTTTTTCTGTATTGCACAGCCCCAATGGGCCAGTTCACACATACGGGAAAGGCATTGGGTAATGGTTGCATCCAGCCATTTAGATGCAACAGAAGTGCAGGCCAATAGATGCCTATGGCAACAATATAACACTGTGCACTACGGTTTCCTGCATAGCGTTTGCGTTGCATTACCAATATCTAAAATACTAATGCAATGCTAAAAATCCATCACAAAACACCTGCACTCAGCACAACTGATAGGTGTGAACTTAGCCTTGTAATTTCCTTGGGTTGACTGTGTGATCTTAGCTGAGTTGCACAGCGGTGGGTCATAGAACTTAACAAAGTTTCATTGCAAAACCTGATTCAGGCATTAAGTAAAACCAATTACCTATTCGGGGGACCTTCTTCAGTTGCCTTCTGCAATCCTGCCATGGACCTAATGAGGACCTATCAAAGCCATGGCTGGCACTGCCCTCTAAAAGACTCCAGGGTTGTCCGACTAAGTGTCCCTGTGGCATTCTCAGTGGCCTGTAATCTATTACCTTTCTGCTGATCACAGGCCGCGGCTCAACTGCCCCCACCCCCTATGTCACTACTCGGTTCTAACCAACACTTTATGCCATGCATTAGTATGCACGACATAAAGCGATGTTTGAATGAGAGCCCCTGCATGCGTTGAGGAGATGGTATAAGGTGATTTGAGAAGGCAAGCTGGGTGTTTTCACACAGTGGGGCATTCCAAATCGGGCCCTAGGACAAGGACCTAGTCAAATCACCAGAGCAGTGAGGCCATGTTGCTCCAGATATTGGCCGACTCACCATTCCCAGTACCTAGCTAATTCTGTCTATGCAGAGTGCCAGCCCTCTGCCTAGATAAGAGGAAGATCCGTACAATCAGGTGAGGTTTTAATATTTCAGTGGCAACATTTTGCTTGGCACAGGTGGGGTGGCCAAGGGGTTGGATTTTACTTGGTCCCACTTTAACCCTGATTAACCACAGCCCCAGTAACCTAGGTTTACTATGCACATGCACAGCGTTTTGTGCTGCTTTGCCTAACACTAGATACAGATTTGATAAATCTTGGAAATGTGCTACTTATTAAAGTAGAACAAAATCCACCAACTTCCCCGCCAATAGTCCTCTTCCTGGGAGTAAAAAAAAATAATTATTTTTGCTTAACCTGACATCGTGAACCCAGTTTTTGGCGTTCTATCCTTGGTCCCCTATGATATCAGATTGTCTTAGGATCGGGAAGAGGTGAGTTTGTTTGGGTGACCTGGGGGTTTCACACAGCAGGGCAAGGACCAAAACCCAGTATAGTCAAAATCCTGGGTTTTGTTCCACTTTTATAATTACGTCCTCTCCTGTTATCTGGTTGCAGCTTTGTTGCTTTAGGAAGAGACTGCTCAAAAAAATGTCAGGACAAATCAAGTTATTTACAAGTCTAAATTCATGTTTCACACTGCAGTTGACCTCATTTTCAAAGGTTGTCTTTCAGAATTCCAAACATATGCTCATGTCGTTTGAGTTTTAACCAATTATTGGTGTTTGTTTTCCAAGATTATTTTAAAAGAAAAAAACACACTCAAATCACATTAATTGCTTTTATTGAGGCTGTTTGTTTCAAGTGATTTATGGTCTTGGCTTTCCCTAGAAATTGACCAAACCGTTAACTCAAAGCTTTCTCTGGAGCCTTTTGCCCAATCCAGGGAGGCAGCTTACAGAGATAACGGCATTGGTAATTCATTTTGATGGTGACTTGGATTTGGAAATTAACAAGTACTTTATTCTGAATATAGCTGAATAAACTTTATATTTAGAAATCTAGAGTTTATAGAGACATGTGTAGGTAATGTAAAATGAGTCCTGTAACTCTGTATGTGCGAGACGTGATGGATCCATCTCATTTCACAGGTTAGCTAGTCAGGAAATGCTGCCTATAAAGCTGTATAAACTGTCATTTGATCATCTGCAGCTCATTAAACCCCAGCTAATTGCATCTTTGTTCTGTTGTTAAGTGGTTTCTTGTTTTTGGCAGTTTATAAAAATTTTTGATCCATGAGATATTTTATTCTCCGCTTTTAAACCATCACACAGACCTATAAATTGGGGGGTTTGGCTTACAGCACATTATATTAGTTATGCGGCAATATGGTTGGTTGTGAGGGATCCTTCATTTCATATATTGGAATCTAGGAACAAGTTAAACTGTCACAAAGGAAAAGGAGCATTTATAAGGCGTGTTTTCTCAAACTTATTTTTATCGACGATTTCAGAACCTGTGTAGGAGGATTAATGTTAGTGTACAAAAGAGTTCTTGTCCTTCTTTCTGGGGCACCCTGGTTGGGGGTTCCCCGCTGTATTGGCTTGCAGGAATTCAAAGGCATCAATTATATACTTGTATTATGTCCGAATCCAAATGGGCATAATTTGAATACCTTTTAAGATTTATAAGCTACATGGCCAGGATCTGGAGGATCAAGCAGGCCAAAAGAGGAAAAGCACCATGAAAAAAGACCAGCTTGGGAGGCCCTCCGTTTGTGCCTACAGGAAACAACCCTATTCTGACCTTTTCCCCCGTTTATGGATATATGCACTTTCTCTCAATGTAGACCTTGGAATTTACTGTGATGTAGTGTCTAGGTACCTCCTTTTAGATACATAGTTATAAAGCCTGAACTGCTGTCAGGCACTGTGGGCACCTTAGGATTCAATAACTGAACAGAATTTGGTACATTTTGATTGGCAAGGTGAAAGGCAGTGTTTCCCTACCGAACGATGGTTGTGTTGTAGGTGGTGTTGGTCTGTCTGGGCAGTAAAATGTTCTTGGTTTCTTGATGTCTGCCAGTTCTAAGATCTGGGGCCTGGTTAGCCTGGCTGAATCTATTTTTGCAAGAAAACAACTCAATCTATTTTGCTCCCTCCACCCCAGGTACATTACTATTTTGGATGTTTTCTTCCCTCAATGCTGCTTGGTATTCCTGTTTATAGTGACTTTAATTTCAATTTTCCCCAGGTAAGGTATGCCATTGTATGCTGTTGTTTTCTGACCGGATTCCATTGCTCTAAACTAGCTGTTTAAGCCCCCTCCTCACAATCTCATGCTGGGTGCAATTAGTGACTATTGAAAATAGTGCTAGAATCAATAGAAGATTTTATTTTCCTTAATTTTTCCCCAATTTCTCCTTTGAAACCAAAATAGTTTTTTGGGTATTTTTATCCAACTCATCAGGACACCAAGGGGAGCTGATACATGGGTTAGTTTTGAAATGTAATCTTACATAGGAGGTGGTTAGTCTGCTTTAAGTCTAAGGGAGGCTCCTGGGCATACAGTTTAGTGGAGGTGCCCCATTAGTAACTATAGACAGACATCCTTGGCTCGCCCTTCCTCTAACTGGTCCCGTCATTCACTATATGTATGTATATGTTTTAGCTATATGATCTGTAGGTGCCTAAAACACATTCATTACAGGACAGAAACTGAATTCAGGTTTGATGTCCAGTCCAGAATCACTACTGCCTCAAATAGGTATCTTTCTAGAATGAAAAGGGAGAACTTCTCTTTATTTACATTACAGTATGTTCTACCTATGCACCAATGGCCTTTATGAGCTGTTTGACTTGTATTGCAAGTTATTGCAGTTATAACCCTATTTTGTTGCTCTGACGTGCACAATTTCTATAAGCTGTGCTTTGTTTCTAGGTAGCATTTTGGGACTGATATTTGAATAGTGTCACCATTTTCCAGGGGGTCCTGACTCAAGTATTAAAGAATAGGCAAGTCTCCAGATTTTAGTGTAATAACTGAAACAAGCCACCACGTGGAGAGACACATGTTAGGCTTGATGTAGGGGGGCTAAAGGGAACAAAAGACCCTCTACTCAAAGGTCAGGAAAAGAGGTGCTTTTCTAGAAAGGAAAGTATTTACACCGTGCCCAACACAAAGAATAGTAGAATTACCCATCACTCCTTGCAGTGGAAGGAGCCATGCAAATAGTCTCCTTACATCTCATCTAAGGCACTCAGAAGCCGCTGAGTGTGCAATGCCAAGGATTCACTTTAAAGTGGACCAACACCCAGGGGGGATCGGCCCGGAAATCTATAAGATTCCCGGACCGATCAGATCCCTCCCCGCGGGGCATCCGAAATCGGGATGTCCCGCGGGGAGGAACCCCCCAGGAGGCCCACAAACCTTACCTCAGCCCCGTTCTATCGGCGAATGCGCGAGCCGCGGCCGCGTCTCGCGCTTCCCTCTAGCAGGGCGTGCACTTGCGCCGGCCGTTTGTGAATGGCCGGTGCAGGCGCGCTCCCTGTTAGAGGGAAGCGCGAGACGCGGCCTCCAGTGCTCAGAGCCTGCTGAGCTGGTATGCGTGTCCAGGCGGCCTTGGACGCGCATACCACAGCAGCTCTGAGCGCTGTGATTGGCTGGCGCGGTCACGTGGGAGCGGGGAGAGGTGAGTTTTTTGGGGCTTTCTGGGGGGTTTCAGACAGCGGGGCACCCCCGATCGGGGTGCCCCACCGAAGTGGACCAAAACCCAGGATAGTCAAAATCCTGGGTGTTGGTCCACTTTAAATTTACACAGTGAAACACCTTCCATTAGTGGATGCGTGTTTGGCCCTGTGGCTCTCATCCGCACTAGGCCAGAAGTATTTCGCCCTATGGGGTGTGAGATGTGGTGAGTACCAAAAACCGTGTAATAACTGTAAATTTCAGCCTTCTGACATACAAAGCTCATAAGCCACATGTAATAAACAAGCCACATGTCCGCATATGTACTTAAAGAAAAAGATTTTATGTTGACTATATTAAAATATCCTTTTTAATGCGGTTTCTGTACATCGCTTATGTTACTGATTTGTATTCTTGGAATGTTAAGACCTCCTGTTGCTGAGCGTGTCTGTGAAGTTAAAAAAAAAAAAAAAAAAAAAAGATTTACACAACATTCCTTAGAACAATGGAAGCATAATATATGAATAATGATTTCCATACTATGTGGAGTAATATTGAATGTACAGCCTGTGTAAGTGTGTGTGTTAGCTTTCCACACTAGGGTTCACTTCAAAAACAATGAAGGCAGACGTAGCATCAAATGTCTGCTGGCTGTATAAATCCATTTAATCAGCAGCAGTGCTCAAGAGATTCCGCATACAGCCTGCTTGGCACCTCTGGGCTTGTCAGAGGGGTATTCCCTATATGTGTGTCTGACCTGCTTCCCAGTCCCTGTTGTCCCTGGTGTGTTCCGAGTGATGTGCACCTTTCCTCCTCACAGCATTTGGTACTTAGGCCAAAAAGCTTAGCTTTGGTCTTATCTGACCAGAGCACCTTATTGTTTTCTATATCCTCTACATAGCTTGAGGCAAGCTGCAAAGGGGGCTTCTTATGGCTTGCTTTTAAAAATGCCACTTGGCACTTTTCCATAAAGGCCAGATTTGTGGAGTACACAACTAATAGTTATTCTGTGGACAGATTATCCCACCTGAGCTGCAGATCTCTACAGATTCTCGAAGAGTGATCCTGAGCAACTTGGCTGCTTCTGTTATTAGTGCTCCTCTGGCCTAGGCTCTCAGCTGAGGTGGATGGCCATATCTTGGTAGGTTTGCAGTTGTGCTATACTCCCTCCATTTAGGGATGATGGATTAAACAGTGCTCTCTTAGATGGGCAGATCTTGAGCTATTTTGTTATAACCTAACCCTGCAATACACCCCTTTTTCATCTCTTTCATTCCATTCCAGGGCACCACCAGTAGCAACGCGTGGGTTAATCTCAGCCATAGGGGGGGACTACAAGATAAAAAAAATGAACTGCTCCCAGCCTATACAGGGCAGGCTGTGGCAGGATCCCCTCAGTTCTTTTCTTGCAGTCGCAAGGTACTGTTAAGATGTCTGGATTTTTTTTTTTAGTTGCAGTGCTCACTGGGAGCGGGGGACTTCGACGTCTGTCTCCCAGCCCCTCACCAGCTGCAGAGTTCCAGGGGAACTCCATTAGATGCCTGAAGTCGGTTCCTAAGCTGATAGCGCGCGACCGCGCAGAGTGAGGGGGAGCGCACATGGGTCCAGGTAAGCTTGCCGGGGCTCGCGCTCTGCAGCAGGGAACCTGATCTATAGGACTTGCATGGTGGCCCTGCTGTGTGTCTCCCACTGAGCCCCAGTCCCTCTACCCCATGACACCCTGCGAGAGACTTTGTCTGCTTTACCCATGGCTGCTAAGAGGGGCCTGAGCTAGGTGGCCAGGCTCCCTGGTGTCAGTGTTTGTGATTACTACTGCTGGCAGCCATGCTGTTCAGAGCTTGGCTGCCAGCATTTGGAGGGGGAGGCAGCCTTGTCGAAGCGGGCAGCACTTTTGATCAGATCACCCTTTCCGGTGCTGCATGCCGCAAGACAAAGCAGTGTTTCAAGTGAAGCAGAATTTTTTGCCCAAGGTGGTCTCTCCCATCCATCTTAATCAGGAGATAGCGCTACCCTCCTTGTGCCTGCGCCCTCCCCTTGCCATAAGGAGCGACTCCTGCATTCCCTTGGTGTGGTCAGGGCATTAAAGTATTACTTGGCCGCTACTCGAGAGGTATGTAAGATGGATGTCTTGTTCGTGATCCTAGAAGGACCAAGGAGGGGCCCAGTGGCTGCCAGGTCCACTCTTAGCAGATGGATCAGGCAGGCGGGCATGCCTAGGCCTGCATAGGGAAGGAGGCACCGCTCAATCCACCAGGGCGATTGCCGCATCTTGGGCTTTCCAACTCCAAGCTTCTGCGGAACACACATCAGGGATGCTTTAGACAGCACCCCTCAAGGGACAAGACCAGTGTCCCCCGATCCAGGCACTTCCTTCCTCCTCCATGGGCAAACAAAATCCCGGGGACTCGCCGCAGGTCCCCCTCGAGGACCAACGCCTATATCTTTCTCTGGGCCACAGCCTCTCCTCTTTTTTCTGCCCAACCTTCTGCCGGCTTCTCCTTCCATCACTGAACAATGTGTGTGTGCTGGGCCCTCTTTTTTAGACCCAGCAACTATTCAGTCCTCAAGGGGCGTGGTCTAGCTTTACTAAGAAAACTCAACCCCTTGGAGGCAGGGGGGCATTAGCCCTGGTGACTCTTCCTCCAACCCAACCTCTAGAACCCCTAATCTTCTGTCTAATTGAGGGACTTGATTGCAGTAGAAATAAGGCAACACCTTTCAGACGGAGTATATTTAAAGAGGACCAAAACCCACCCTGGAGTCTGAGACTCCAGGGCAGGGCAGACATACTCTGGGGTGCCCCGCTGTGTGAAACCCACCAGGTCACCTGAAAACTCACCTTCATTCCGGTACAACAGTGTATGGCCGCAAGTGAGCTCGCATTAGACAAGCACCTGGATGAAGGGACTCGAGCGGATCCGAGCGCGCTGATTAGATGAGCTGTCACGCATCCGTTGTAGGACAGGGAAGAGGTGAGTTTGTTCGGGCAACCTGGGGGGTTTCAAATGCAGGACATTGGCCAAAACCCAGTTGTGACAGACTCTCTGCCCCTTTGGACTTTACACAGGTTCATTACTTTCCTTTTCTTAAGCATGTTACAGACTGCCAGTGTATTGATTGATTACGTTATTCATTGTTCTGACTGCCATTGTATTGATTGATTACGTTATTCATTGTTCTGACTGCCATTGTATTGATTGATTACGTTATTCATTGTTCTGACTGCCATTGTATTGATTGATTACGTTATTCATTGTTCTGACTGCCATTGTATTGATTGATTACGTTATTCATTGTTCTGACTGCCATTGTATTGATTGATTACGTTATTCATTGTTCTGACTGCCATTGTATTGATTGATTACGTCACCGGCAGAGTTGAGGGATTGTGTGCCCTGCTGCTATTGGTCGGTGTGTGTGTGTCATGCAATGGAGACTTGTGTATATAAGGCCTAGAGTGGCACTAATAAAGTATACTTCACCTTCACCCTCAATACTGAAGTTCTGTCTCTTATTGGGGGAAACGCTATATTACAGTTCACTAGCCCTTGTAAGGGCTGTTCCTGTTTCCTCACGGACGACTCTGGAATTCCAGCAGCACCTCTTACGATTGGGAAAAGGACGTCTCGGGCGGTGAAGCCCTCCGGCGATAAGGGTTATCGCTACACCAGGATAGTCAAAATCCTGGGTTTTGGTCCACTTTAAAGGGGGACTATAGCGAAAAAAATGTACAGTGATGAAAATCTGTATAGATATGCTGGATGGCCGGAGGAGGGGTCACTTATACACTCAGCATGAAAAACTATCCATCCAGGCTTCTTTCTTTCTTTTAATAGAAGGAAGAAGAAATGAGGGGGGGCAAGCTCTGCCCCCATACACTCAGAAATCCCCTGGATTTTATTCCTACCAGGAGAAGAATCCCACAAGCATGGCAGGTGGCAGGAGTTATTCCGCTCGGGTGTATATGTGACCCCTTCTCTCTTTAGTCAGTTACTTTAGTGTTTATATGGATTTTAAATTTAAATTTAATTTTGCCATATATAAGCATTTTAAGAAAATGTTGTTTTCTTCTTATGATATAACATCATGTCTGAGGAATATAGCTAAATAGTCTTGAAAGCTAATATTAAATATACTTATATATTATATATGAAAGGTATTGCCTTATTTCTGAGAAATACAAAACCTTTAAAAGGTTGTATGAAGCATAACTGGGTAAGGAAAGCTGGATTTTTACAAGGTTTATACTTTACATCTTGGCTGAAATGTCCTTTTTCACTTGGAATTATCAAATGGCTCGTGTAAAGACTTTTATTGGCTACTTTTTCTTGATGGTTATGTTCTATTCTTTCTTTATTAGGTCCTTCTGTACAGTGGCCAGCTTGACGTTATTGTTGCTGCTCCTCTGACTGAAAGATTCCTGCAAACTGTGCCTTGGTCCAAGCTTGAGGACTACAAGAAAGCACAGAGGTCAGTGTGGAAAATTCGGAAGACAGACACAGAAGTAGCTGGTTACGTCCGTGTAGCCGGAGACTTTGCTCAGGTACGCAAATGAAAAATGTATGCTTTTTTTTGTTAGTCCTGTATTCCTCCAGCCTGAACAACATGCTGAACCTCTAGTGCAGGGGTACTCAACCACTACTTGCAAAGGTCCATATACAAGCATCCAGTGACAGGTGAAGGTCCGGATGGGGGGCTGTCGCGGGGGGATAGTTAGAAATCTGCGCACTGGGTGGGGGGCGACCATAGATTCCAGAGGCAGAACTGGGCAAAGCTGGGGGGACAGAAATGAATGGGACAAAGCTAGGGGCTAGAATCGACAGGGTTGAGCTGGCAGAAAGGAGATGGATGGGGCAGGGATGGTGGGACAGGGATAGATGGGGCTGAGCTGAGGAAGCGGGACAGGATTGGATGAGGCAAAGAGCCAGAGAAACAAAGTTTGTGTGTACAATGCCACTTCCTATACCTGCAGTACTTCATAATGCAATGCTAGGTGCCAGGGAGGCTAGCAGGGAGACTAAGCACTACATTGCTGATAAAGTAAAGGGGGCAGCACTGAGCATGACAACACAGAAGCAACTGAGTGCAGGATTGTCAAGGCAGGGGTCCAGAAATCTGGACCCGAGATCCACATTTGGACCCCGGTCCGCCAGTTGAGTTCCACTGCTCTAGTGTTTAATTCTAACTGCCAGCCTCGTGTGGTTATTAAGCTCTGGTTTGGGAAACACTGGCTTAAAGGGACTGTAAACCCAACGGTAGAAATAAGGCAGAGAGCAACTCACATGACTGTCCCATAGGCCTCTCCTTCATTTCCTACATTGCCGGGTACAAGCCGTAGCCGTGCTCCTTTTCATTTTATTCCTCCAGGACAACAAAAAAATAGGTCTAACAGCCACTCTGTCTCTTAGTGCACTAAACGTCAGTGAGAGCAGCAAGCCACGGTGGTCCCGAAGCTGCTTCTGACCACAGCAGAGCATGCATATGACTTATAAATTTGTGCCATGAAAGTTGTGCCTTTCCAGCTCAGCCACAACCAACAACTTGAAGAGAAGAAAGCAGCTTCACATAAGCTACCTACATATAATCAGAAATGTTGAGATGCTTTGAAATGGTTCATTTTACACTGTCCCCAAGGGCGTTAAGGTTGGAGGAAGTTAGTGTGTTAGTGGACAAGGGCTTTAAAGAGGAGCAAAACCCACCCTGGAGTCTGAGACATACTCCCCCTGGGGCAGGCCCGCTGTGTGAAACCCCCTAGGTCGCCCGTAAACTCACCTTTGTTCCCGGTCCAACTTCGCATGCGCAAGCAAGGACCAAAACTCAGGATATTCAAAACTCCACTTTAAAGTAATCCTGCAGGGACTATATGACTTTAAACTGACACATTTGAGCCTGATGACTAGTATTATAGAATCAGAATGTATTTAACCAAATATAGTACAGGGGGGGGTGGTTCAAGTGATTCATCAGCCATACAAGACAACCAAGGGGTACTTACCTTTTGTCCCCCGCAGATGATCGGTGCTAGTCTGGCTATCAGAAACGTATCTGATTGCTGGACCTGAGCTAGCGCTTCCCTTTTTCTTCTGGGTCCCAAACATGGCATTGAGATTGAAGGAGTGTTGAGCTTGCGTCCCCCCCATCAGTCACAGGAGTGCTGCCGCACCCTCTCCATTTATTGCAATGTGGGTGATTGTACTGTGATGTGGCGCTATGAATGGGCCCTAATTTAATAAATCCACAGTGGTTATTATGGGTTGCAACTCCAGGGCACTGAGATCTTAATTTGTAAGCTGGTGTCTTTTTCTAGTGGAATCTCCTATTATACCAGATCATGTGAAAAATGCAAGTCTTCTGTTTAAATGATATTTATGTCAATGGATATCGGTCTCAAAAAGTTAGGAACTACTGTGCGCCACCGACATGAGAATAACTGAGGATTAAAACCTTCTTATGGTTGAGAGCAGCCGATCTCCAACAGGAAAAGCTTCTTAGCTGTGTGAATACATTTTTCTGTCAAATATTGAGGATACATGATCACTGCTTGTCTTAGGGGCTCCAGGATGCACGGAACGGGGGGGCAAAAAAAAGATGATGTACATGGCTCTGCCTTCTATGAATGATGGGTAACTATGTAATTCTACTTCCACTTTTGGGAAAGCATTACTCTTCAGAAAAACCTTATTTGGTGATCTTTTTGGTCTTTTTTTACGCCACTTCTTTACACCAGCAGTCTTTTCCTAGCAAAAAAACTAGATTTGCTGGTTAAATGATCCCATGGTAGATCTCCTTGCATTTGCTGGGGCTGCTGCCGGTATGATTGAGTACTGATTAAGTGACTAAGCAGTCAATCAAGCTCAATGTGGCAGCTGGGAAACCAGAAGCACTGGTACATAGTGATGTGTCCCCTGGGGGATCCAGCACCCCGGGCCGAGGGGGCAGGATTTTTTCCAGGCTTATCACTGGGAAGGGTGGGGGGGGGGGGGGTTATATCCTAAGTGGCTGGACTGCTGCTTGAGAGAGGAATATGAGACCTAAAATAAAAAGGGGCCGTTCCCCCCCCCCCCCCCCAATCAGCCGTTACTTATTTTTTGGACATTTGGTTGCATCAGGGCCCAATCCTCACCCCGCCACCCACTTAGCCAGCGCTGACTGATAAGCTGTACTCTTCAATGTCCCACGCTGATTTTGCAGTCTCACAGGATTTCAGGCATCCTATTCATGGGCACAGTGCAGGCGCAAGATCGGGGACCTTTCGCAGTGCCTAATGGGATGCAAGATGGCACTGCCTGTCGGCAGGTCGCCTGAAATTTGACACCAAAGATGGGTGGGTGAGGTGAGTAAACACTCCCCAATTGTTTAAAAGCAGACTTCTAGTAAAATAAAAAGTTAAATTGCTCCCCTACCAACCCCCCCCATGAGGATTAATGGCATAAGGCATTTGAAAGTGCTTAACCCCATGTTGTGGAATAGTTGTGCTCCTGAACTACATGGGAGTGGACATTTTACTACACACATGACTGTCCTGCTTACACATAATCATGGGGGAGGGGCATTGGGAGCTGTTCCAGCAGCAGCCTACACCAAACTGATTGATGTATGCCTCAGAAACACGGGGAGGTTTGTCTGTCATCCTACACACACATTAAATAAACTGCTGCTGGAGGAATCCTGTTTAAGGGGGAAGCTGTTACATTGAATGTTTTAAGTTACTTTAATTCAGACAGTGTAATTAATGTATCTAAAATGTATGTAGGCAATTTCTGTGCTGAGCAGAGCAATGGTGAATCATTACAGCTGATGGTTTACTTCTTCTGGCTAGAAATAAGGGGTGATTGCCCTTGAGAATTTAGACAATTTTGACAGATGGTAGAAGATGGCAGCTTCCATGTAGACTAGGAGCTCAGAATCTTCATGCTATGCCATGATATCTGCATGGGTTAAGTCCCATGATGCACAGAGGGGTGGATGGGGTGTTACAGAATGCTTGCTCTTTAAAGTGGACCAACACCGAGAGGTGATCGGCCCGGAAATCTATAAGATTCCCGGGCCGATCACCTCCCACCCCGCGGGACATCCGAGATCGGGATGTCCCGCGGGGTGAAACCCCCCCAAACACCCCAAATCACCTACCTTATCTTCCGCCGCCGCCGCCTCTCTCGCGCCCCTTTAGGCGTGCGCGCCCCCGCGCCGGCCGTCTGTGAATGGCCGGCACGGGCGCGCGCGCGCCGAAAGTGACGCGGGGGAGGCGGCGGAAGCCGCTTGGACGTTCCTGTTCCCCGCCTGGACGTTGGCGGGGATCGGACCGGGCAGTCACGTGGGAGCGGGGAGAGGTGAGTTTATTGGGGTTTCTGGGGGGTTTCACACAGCGGGGCACCCCCGCCGAAGTGGAAAACCCAGGATAGTCAAAATCCTGGGTGTTGGTCCACTTTAAGAAAGCAGCTTTTCACTCTTTTACAACTTTTTAGCAATTAGGATAAACGCGAGGGGAATTCTTTAGCAGGCTGTTAGCTAAGCTCTAAGAAAACAGCATACTGGTAGCTTAGTTAAAACAAGCATTTCTTCCTTTGCACAAGATGATAAATGACATGGCTTATTTTAGTTCACTTTAGTAAACATGACTTCTCCATAAAGTTTGATTTAAATAGTATTACAGCATCCTCAGAAACAAGGAGCCGGATTGGATTTCCTCGGTGACTAAAGCTGTTTACTTTTCCGAAGTTTAGAAACCTCGAGTCTTTCTAGCTGGTTGTACAAACATTTTTCTTTTCACCGGCTAAAACATATTTTATCCTTTTTTTTTCATCCTCTTTCTGTGTTTGAAATCAGTATAAGATGTTTAAGCAGGAACATCTGGCTTGGATGAATGAATGTGGCCGTCCTCTGATACATGATCGGATAAGGGGAACGATGTGCACAGCCATCTCCATTGTTCTTTATTAGCCCCTGGAAGCATTCTTGCCATGGTGTTCACTAATCATTATGGCTACACATGTGCCTCAGGATATTGCAGCCTGCTCGCTGCAGAGTCACACTTGGCTGGACTCACAGAGAAGCCGCAGGAGTTCTGTTAGGTCGCTGGCAAGCTACAAGCCTTGAGCAAGTTCTCTCTTCACACAGAGACTGAATCCTGACAAAGCTGCACATAAAATCACAGTGGGATTCCAGGAGCTTTTGTTGCTTGAAATCTGAGATTGGAGATACCAACCCTACGTTTTCCTGAGGAGGCAAGAGGCCTATGCTAGGCTTAAAACCGGACCTTCACCCTGAATAAGAGCCTATCTTATACGTTTCCCCCACCCTATACATACAGATTGCCCTCATTAAATAATCACCCTACTTGCATCTACTGCATTTTCTGAGCCTTTAAACATCCAAGATGGTGGCACATGGTCTTCTGACTGTGCCGCTCTGCATTCTGGGATTGCTGTCCTTTTCCTGACACCTGTCTGTGCAAAGCACAGCTATAACTTCACCCCCTGTACTTTTGTCCCCTCTCCTCTCCTCAGGATGTGATGCTACTGAGCCAAGATGTTGGTGCCCATATCCTAGATTCCTAGAGCAAGCTACAAGCCTTGAGCAAGTTCTCTCTTCACACAGAGACCGAATCCTGACAAAGCTGCACATAAAATCACAGTGGGATTCCAGCAGCTTTTATTGCTTGAAATCTGAGATTGGAGATACCAACCCTATGTTTTCCTGAGGAGGCAAGCCACTTAGGGAGAGGCCTATGCTAGGCTTAAACTGGACCTTCACCCTGAATAAAAGTCTATCTTATATGTTTCCCCCACCCTGTACATACAGATTGCTCACATTAAACCGGACCTTCAGCGTGATTTAATGATGAGCCCAAACTCTTAAAAAACGGTTCCCCAGCATCTAAAATTAATATATTTTACGTTTTTAGTCACTAACTTATTATTCTTTCCCCCACTGGGCTGCAACTCTGTTCAGGAATTTAGGATACCGGCACCGCCATCTTGACTCAGACGCATCACACTTACTGAGGAGAGGAGAGTGGGATAAGGTACAGGGGGGCGGGTTATAGCTGTGCTTTGCTCAGACAGAGCAGAGCTGGGGTCAGGTAAAGGTCAGCAGTCCCAGAATGCAGAGCAGCACAGTCAGGAGGCACTTCCTGTTTGCAGGCTGCCTGATAAGATGGCGGCTTCCATAAGCCGCCATCTTGGATGTTTAAAGGCTCATAACATGCAGTAGATGCAGGTAGGATGATTTTTAATGTGGGCAATCTGTATGTACAGGGTGTGGGAAACATATAAGATAGACTCTTATTCAGAGTGAAGGTCCGCTTTAAAAATCATCCTACCTGCATCTACTGCATTTTCTGAGCCTTTAAACATCCAAGATGGTGGCACATGGTCTTCTGACTGTGCCGCTCTGCATTCTGGGATTGCTGTCCTTTTCCTGACACCTGTCTGTGCAAAGCACAGCTATAACCCTGTTCCTCTGCACTTTTGCCCCCACTCCTCAGTATGTGATGCTACTGAGCCAAGATGGCGGTGCCCATATCCTAGAGTCCTAGAGCAAGCTAAGGGCCTTGAGCAAGTTCTCTCTTCACACAGAGACTGAATCCTCACAAAGCTGCACATAAAATCACAGATTTCAAGCAACAAAAGTTGCTGGAATCCCACTGAGATTGGAGATACCAACCCTATGTTTTCCTGATGAGGCAAGCCACTTAGGGAGAGGCCTATGCTAGGCTTAAACCGGACCTTCACCTGAATAACAGCTTATCCTATATGTTTCCCACACCCTGTACATACAGATTGCTCACATTAAAAATCACCCTACCTGCATCTACTGCATTTTCTGAGCCTTTAAACATCCAAGATGCTGGCACATGGGGCCTCAGGCTGCCTGCAAACAGGAAGTGCCTTCTGACTGTGTATTCTGAGATTGCTGTCCTTTTCCTGACCCCAGCTCTGCTCTGTCTGTGCAAAGCACAGCTATAACCCCCGCCCCTGTACTTTTGCCCCCTCTCCTCTCCTCAGAATGTGATGCTACTGAGCCAAGATAGAGGTGCCCATATCCTAGAGTCCTGAAAAGAGTTGCAGCTCAGTAGGGGAAAGAATAAGTGACTAAAAATGTGAATTATAATAATTGAGGTGCTGGGAAATAGTTTTTTAAGGGTTTGGGCTTTTCATTAAATGATGCTGAAGATCCGGTTTAAAGTTCAAGTCCACTCCAAAGTTGACTTAAACCGGACCTTCAGCATGATTTAATGAAAAGCCCAAACCCTTAAAAAAACTATTCTCCAGCATCTAAAATTAATATATTTTAAGTTTTTAGTCACTTACATATTATTTGTTTCCACGCCAGGCTGCAACTCTGTTCAGCAGTCTAGGATATGGGCGCCGCCATCTTTACTCAGAAGCATCACACATACTGAGGAGAGGAGAGCTGGATAAAGTTCAGGGGGCGGGGTTATAGCTGTGCTTTGCACATACAGAGCAGAGCTGGGGTCAGGGAAAGAACAGCAATCCCAGAATGCAGAGTGACACAGTCAGAAGACATTTCCTGTTTGCAGGCTGCCTGAAGCCCCATAAGCCGCCATCTTGGATGTTTAAAGGCTCATAACATGCAGTTGATGCAGGTAGGATGATTTTAATGTGAGCAATCTGTATGTACAGGGTGGGGGAAACATATACGGTAGACTCTTATTCAGGGTGAAGGTCCGCTTTAAGCCCTGATGAAAGTTCTTCAAACTGACACATTTTGCATAATACAAGCACTATGTCTGCTTTAAATGTGGAATGTGCTCTCCTATGGCCAGTGCCACTCCCTTCTATTGAAAATGTGAGGCCCCAAAATTCACTAACAGAACCAAGCTGCTGGGTGATCTCTACCACTTTTAAGTCTTGCAAGAGTTAAGGTGATCCTACAGGAAAGGAAGTTCTTGTCATCACCTTCTATCCCCAGCCCAGTGCCCCAAAACAGTCTGTGTTTCTATGTTTACTAAAGCTTTTGCCCACTATTCATAACAACACAAACTGGATGCAGTCAGCCATACTGCTCCCTGGCTCAGCAGCTCCACCCCCTGATGCTTTTCAGTTACAGTACACACAGCTCTGCACTGGGGAGCACATCAGCCTATCTGCCATTTTGTTTAGTTGTAACTGAAGTCATTAGCATTTGGCTGCCATTCAGACATTAGACTGCATCTGGTTCATGTTGTTATGGATATTGGGCAAAGGCCTTAGTAAAAAAATAAACAAAAATTATGTTTTCCAACATAAGAATTACAAAAAAAAAAATACGATATCAGCTCAGCACTTTGAAGACATCCATCCACAGAAAATATACACTATTCCATCTAAATGACCCTTTGAGACAATTTCTGACTGGACTTCTGCCTGTGAAAGAGACCAAAAAGCCCCTATAGTCAGGGGTACAAAGTAAATAACAGAATTTACCCATGATTCTTAGCAGTAGACAAGGCCATGCAAATCATCTCTTTCCACAACAGTTCGTTCTGTTTTTCCCATAGGACAGCCCTAGGCCTGTGCCTAGGGGGGCCACCTGCTGGAGGTGCTTCCATTACTGATATAGTAAAAAGGAATGCAAACGTCTAGATTGCTCTTTTTGGGAGCTTGAGATATCACCAGGGTGAAAAGAAATGATTTGCCTGGCTTTGCTCTGCTAAGAATCATGGGTAAATCCTCTCATTCTTGGTGTGTATGTGCCAAGTAAATACATTCCGTTTGAAGATATCGCTCTTTCCCTAAGTTTTTAGTCACCCTTTCTAAATGTGGCTTCTAAACGGCACAAACCTGGCAACCGCTGTGTAACGTTGCCGGTGGCATTGTGTAGCAACATGGGGAGGTTTTCTCTTTTTTTTTCTCCACTTCTTTTTTTTTTTTATTTTTTTTTTTTTTGTATATCTAATGAGAAAAACAAACACAAATAAGCTGATTGCTTCCACATGCTTTTCTATGTCTTTTCATAATGTGTTCCCCATTGGCAATAGGAAGTAAAGCCTTTTTCTTTTGTAAAATAAGGAATCATCTTACAGCTCTGCAGAATAGTGTCGTCTACCAGTAATCCTTCCTGTAACAAGGATTCTTCAGGGCAACATAATAGAATTCCTATACAAGACTGTGCTTAAAGGGAAAGTCCATGCAAATAGAAGAAAATAAACTTTCCTTACATTTTCTCCCCTGCGCCTGATCTGTCCTAGTTTGTCAATAATTAGACTTGGGATGCAGTCCTCTTCTCCATTCACTGGTGACCCTCATGACGAATGACAACCCCCCCGCTTCAGTCACATGTCTACTCCATGCACTGCAATAGAGGGGTGTGCCAGGCCTGTGGCGAGTGGGGTGGATTGGTGGGGCAGTTACTGTGACTAATGTAACAGTGGCGTTGGTTACTTGAGGAGGAGGTTTAAAGTGGATGAAAACACTGGCCCACTATAGGATGCCCTGGAGGTAGATGCTAGCCTACCCCTGGGGCATCAGCAATCTCAAAAGGTGCCACTGGTCGTGGATTCGGCAGTGGGAAAAACCTGACTTTATTTGAAAACCAAGGGACCACCACCGAGGCCAGGGCATCACCTTAAGGTATGAAGAGGGTGAAAATGGGTTTTGCTCCGCTTTAAAGTGGACCAACCACCAGAACCACTGTTCTGTTGATTGGTTCTCGAATTGGGACCACTGTGTAAAACCCCCCAGATCACCCACTGTACGCGTCCCCACTATTTCCACAACGCATGTGCGAGTGCTCAGCCAATCACCGCTTACTAATGCACGACATAAAGCCGTTGTTTTGGACGACACGTTGGCAACGGGAGTGGCGGTCCGGCGCATGCTCCCTTGTGGAATGCAAGCGTCCAGCGCATCCAGCGATACGGTGGCAGCCAGCAATCGCAGCAAGGGCCAGGGGAAAGGTAATGATTTTGTGGGCGATCTAGGGGGGGTCCACAGAGTGGGGCATGCTGAATCTTTTGGACTCCAGGGCTGGCATCTGGGGTGATTGGTCCACTTTAAACTGGACCTTCAGCATTATTTAATGAAATGCCCAAACCCTTAAAATATATACATTTTAGATGCTGTGGAATATTTTTTTTAAGTCGCTTACTTATTGTCCCCCCCGCTGAGCTTCAATTCTGTTCAGGACTCTAGGATATGGGCGCCGCCATCTTGTCTCAGAGGCATCACATACTGAGGAGAGGAGAGGGGTGGAAAGTGAAGGGGGGTGGGTTATAGCTGTGCATAACCCACCCCCAGACACCCAATGCACAGACAGAGCAGAGCTGGGGTCAGGAAAAGGTCCGCAATCCCAGAATGCAGAGTGGCATAGTCAGAAGACACTTCTTGTCTGCAGCCTGAGACTCCATGGCCATCATCTTGGATGTTAAAAGGCTAAAAAAAACGCAATAGATGCAGGTAGGATAGTTTTAAATGTGAGCAATCTGTATGTACAGGGTGGGAAAAATATAGGATAGACTCTTATTCAGGATGAAGGTCCACTTAAAGCATGTGTGCTCTATTGTAATAAATTATCTTGGCTCGCTTGTATCAAGGTTTGCATTAAAGAGGACCAAAACCCACCAAACTTGTGAAATACATTTGGTCCTAGCCTGTGCAGATATTTCCCTCTTGTAGTGTAGAACTTGAAATAGATATTTTCGTTTTTCAAATCATTCTAGAACACTGATTTTTTTTTTTCTTCTCTGTAAGATGGCAGGCAATTAATCATGCATTGGTGTGGCAATGACATCATTGCCACACACAACAATGGCAATGAATGGAGGAGGCGGAGCTTTACAGCTAAAACAAGGGCCATTATCTGGGATTTGAGTGAAGCATTAGCACTAAAAATTGGCAAAAGGTCCTCTTCATAGGGGGGAGCAATTCAGGGGATACTAGTTAAAAATGTGGGTTTTGGTCTGCTTTAAATCCAAAATCTAATGGGTTTTTGAGATCTCATTTGTGACATGGAAAATGCAAGTGGCCGCATGAACATAAAAGAAATCGAATGGATACAATTTCTCGTCATGCTAAACAACAAAACGCGTGTACATTTGTGTGGCCCATTCAACGATGTGATGCTTAGCAGAGATCTCTATCGCACATGCTTGCTTCCTTCCAGTTTCCTGTCCTGTATTGCATCTCACATTTACAACTCATACTTGGATGGAGAAGTAACTTGAATAACAGGACATCTTTGTTTCTGGTCTAAACGATAAAGTAATCGGGAGAAACAAATGAATGTGGTCAGACTGGCTCTCAGAGTAGTGGAAAGTATCTGAGCTGCTTCCAGGCTATGGCAGCACAGCTGTAGTCTTCATTCAGCGCCTGCTCCTGGTCTGGTGTATATGCTCAGCCTGCTTTCCTTCGGCTTGTAGACGTAAAATAAGCAGAAAAGATGCAGGGGAAGCTCTGAACGCCAAGACTGCTTGGATCAGTGTTGTCTTAATGATTGCAAAGGGCCATTTATTTATTGTATTCCTGTTTTAGGAAACCCTCGTTATAAATGTCAGGAAAATAGATCAACCCCTACATCCTGAGCTGACAAATGTGTCTACTGCATGGTCTGCCTGGCTGTAGCTCCTTTTCATTTCTTTTTTTTTTTTTTGCTTATAGTATTTGTTTTTTTATTTTGGGGAAAAGAAGTAGGACGCATAAGATATAATAGCCAATATATTAAGACAAATAACACATTGTACTTATGTTCTTACATGTGGTACATTTAACCAGATGTTGTATAATCTATTAAACTGGACCTTCATTTAATGAAAAGCCCAAACCCAAAAAACTATTCCCCAGCATCTAAAATTAATGTATTTTATGTTTTAGTCCCTTACATATTATTCTTCTCCCCACTGGGCTTCAACTCTGTTCAGGACTCTTGCCTTCTTGCCTCTGAAGCATCATATATTGAGGAGAGGGGTGAAAAATACGGGGAGGGTGGGATATAGACAGAGTAGAGCTGGGGTCAGGAAAAGTACAGAAATCCTAGAATGCAGAGCGGCATAGTCAGAAGGCACTTCCTGTCTACAGGTAGCCTGAGACTCCACGGGCTGCCATCTCGGATGTTAAAAGGCTCAAAAAACGCAATAGGTGCAGGTAGGTGATTTTTAATATGGGAAACCTGTATGTACAGGGTGGGGAGAACATATAAGGTAGACTCTTATTCAGGGTGAAGGTCATAGTAACCGTTCTGCTTAAGAGATATTTTTTTAAAGGGACAGAACAAGCAAAGAATTTTTCCTTTCCTCTTAAACGGCTTTTCTGTTCTAGTCCAGTTGAATAAAACTTACCAAGTCCCAATATCAAATCTCACAGCTTGCAAGTCCTCAATTCCATTTGTTGGCGACCACTGTGTAGTATAACTGCCCCCCACATGAGTCACAGTAACTGGTCACGCCCACTGTTTTCACTACAAGGAAAGGGGCATGCCAGAGCTTAGCATTCATCCCAGGGCTGCTGTGAGACTAGATTTCGTGACCCAGTAAAGGCTAGTAAAAAAGTGGTCACTAATTTTCTTCATAATGATCGTGGGGTTTGTGTTTTGAGGGGACATCCAGATTACTGAAGCCCCCCTGCAATCCTTACCTGAACCTTTACCCCCTGGCGAAATGCAGTTGCCGGTGGTCACGTGTGCCGGCCTGCAAAGAGGAAGTGACCACAGCCCACATGACCACCGATGGCCAATAGCTGGGCCACATTTCACCTAACAATCGAGGTGCAGGTAAGGGGGTTTCGGAGGTCTATGCATGAGTGCAGCTCAAGCAATCTGCCCCCCGAGTCACAGTACAGCCCACACCCATTATGTAGAATTATTTTTCATGATTTTTTTATGACTTGTGGGACTATGAGAGGCCAGTTTCACCATCTACCCAGGTGGTTACCCAATAGGACATCAGTTCCTATTAACCTGCCCTCTTCTCTGTCTGAAAAAAGGGTTTTCTGGATGTAAACTATAATAATGGAAGGGGTTCCCTGAAACCCCCCCAAATGGGCCAGAAAAAGGCTGCACTACCAAATGTGTATGAAATCAATAATAAGCATTGGCATATACATGTTACACATGACATAAGGGCACACATAACCACACCGAATGGTCAGCAATCACTGTGTTGATATTCTGTGCCTCTCCCTCTAGCTGTAATAATTAGTACATAATACAATCTCTAAGGGATTATCTAAAATAATTTTTATCTCAATATAATGTAAGTGCAAAGCCAAAAGTAATAAACCCAATATCCAGGGCAGCACAATGGAGGAAAAATCGCCCAATATATGACATCCAGGCCGGTGCCCACTGCCCAGCACCCACACGTTCTAGGACGGCAATTCCGTCACTTCCTCAGGGTAAATCTCATATTTTTGGTGTAGATATACAGCTTCCTAGCCAGAGGAGTCGGCACTTTTATGCTGAGCGGTGGTGTAACTTTCTAAATTTCTTCATTGTACAAGTCTGGGTACTTTCTGCACTGGAGTGCCTATAAAGTTTTGAGTTGGATCTTTTGGGTAAAGCATTTGCTACCTCCCTCAGTATGTTGTTGGTATTTGGGTTGAAACTACTTTAAGACTTCTATGTCTCTTATCCCCAGATGTCCCAATTTTGGATATTTAGTCCACTAACAACCCTGTGCCCCCGTCCGCCGTCCTGATGGAAATGACCTAAATTCTTGCATTGTACTCCTCACTCTGTGTTGCTACTTGTGCTGAGGATATGCATCATCCCCTGCATGTATTATCTCCTGTAGAAGGCTCGATTCTGACAGGTGTCAAGTCAAATGTTTCTGGCACCCTGTACATACACATTGCCCACATTAAAAATTATCCTACTTGCACCTAGTGCATATTCTGAGCCTTTAAACATCCAAGATGGCGGCTCATGGAACATCAGACAGCCTGCAAACAGGAAGTGTCTTCTGACTATGCCACTCTGCATTCTGGGATTGCTGTTCTTTTCCTGAACCCAGCTTTGCTCTGCCTGTGCAAAGCACAGTTATAACCCGCCCCTCTGCACTTTGCCCCGCTCTCCTCTCCTCAGTGTGTGTGTGTGTGTGTGTGATGCTTCTGAGGCAAGATGGCGGTGCTCATATCCTAAAGTCCTGAACAGAGTTGCAGCCCAGCGGAGGAAAGAATATAAAGCAAGTGACTAAAACTTACAATATATTAATTTTCACTATATCCAGTCCAGGTCGTCCCAGAAGTAATTACATGTGGGTGTTCCACCACTAGGTGCCGCTCGACTGTAAGATCAAAAGCTGTCGCTCCCCCCGGCCCCCTATAAAAGCATAGTGTCTCACTATGATTCCCCATGTTCGTCTTGCAGTCTGGCTGCTGAAGATCGTTGGATGCTCTCTCCTGATATTGCAGCTGTGTGGGGCCTCCTAGCCCGTCAGCCGCTGCGGACCTATTCCCACTGATCCCTTGGACCCACTATTGCCTCCCAGCCTTGGCTGATCGGGACTGTGACGGTAGGGAGAACTCCAGGGTCAGGTGTCTGACAGAGCTAGGCTCTGGGCCGCAGACCCTGTCTAAAGGGTAGCCGGCCATAGGCTGATGGTGAGCCTATTGGGGGGGGGGAGAGGAACCACTTTTGCCCTCTTTATTCCCTCTGCCCCACAAGCTTTATTATTATGTTGGTGTGTGTGATTGTCACTTTATTTTTTCCCTGCGCTGGCCATACTTACCCCCCTCGCTTCCTCGAGTTGTCTCTTCCTGCCCCCTCTCCATCTTGGGCCATTACGCTGTAGGGGGGGGGTCGGACGCTGCTCAGGAGAGGCCGCCCGCCTTTGTCTCCGGCACGGCGTGAGTGAGCGCGCTGCGCGCTGTGTGGGGGCCCTGCCGTGGGCTGCCCTGCGGCTTGTCTTGGCTTTTGGAGGTCGGCCTCCATCTTGACTGGCGCTGTGAGGAGGCAGGAGGCGGGAGCTGGGTTCGCGCCGTCGGGGGGGGGGGGGGCGGGGCCGCATATGACGCTTTTCGCGTTACTGCCAGTGCGGCCCGCCCCTCGAGAAACGCCATCTTGCTGCTTCTTCTGCCTTGCTGCTTTTTCTGCTGCTGTCTGGGACCCCTCTGGTGTAGAATCACTGTCGGTGTCATGAGTCCCTTTGTTTCTATTTTATTGTATTACTGCTATGCGCATGGGCTGTGGGATGCTTATGGCCCCTTCTCTGCTTGTGACTTTCAGGTCGGGCCCTTATAGATTGTGGGTTGTGGTTCCTTCCAGTCCCCCGGCCCCCCTCCATCCTCCCCCCCCCCTTTTTTTTATTAGGAGGGATCACATTAAAAGAGGCAATATATCGAAGGGCTGTAACGGTTTGGGCCGTTAGTGCCTTGTAACCTGCATAACGATTTTTGCATGCTAATCACCATAATGGAGGCTTCTGGGGATAGTGAGCTAGGGGCCCCATCGGGGCGGGTGAAGCTCTGTCCCATGTGCAGTACCAGCCCTCTGGGCGTACTCAGCACTGTTTGTGTCACTTGCGCCAGGAGCGTCTTTTTGGAGCATGATCGGGCGGGCGTATCTGCCCCTAGCTCGTTATTGACTGTGGCCTTTCCAGAACCCCCAATACTGCACTCAGCCCCCAGAAGCCAGCAAGGGGTCCCAAGTTGATTTGGCATACTGGGTGGCCAGCCTTGAGAGACACATCTCTCGCACGGCTCCTAAAAATGCCACGAGTAAGAAGCTTCACATCAAGCCCGTTTACTCGGATAATGATGATGATGATCTTTTTGGAGGTCTGGGCTCCGTGGAGGAAGGCGAGTTGAAAGAGGACTCCATTTACACTGTGGATTATTCTGCCGGCTATGACAGCAGGCCTGGCTCTTCCTCGGGCGAGGATATGTGGCTCCCTGATGATACGTTGTTGGCTTCAGTTTTTGAGACGTTGCATATTGTCCCTTCTAAAGTGGCTAAGAGGAAGCAGGGTGATTTGTTTCGACCTGAGAGACAGAAACTTGTCTTTCCTGAGCGGGCCCATTTTTCTAATATGATCTTCAAGGAGTGGGAAAGGCCCAACAAGCTACAGTCGGTGCCTAAGGGCCTGGACAGGCGGGTGTGTCTATGGTCCCGTCCCCCCGAAGTGGATTCCCCTGTTTCGGGGTTATCCAACACTACGGTTATGCCGTCACCCGATACTGCTTCCTTGCGTGATCCAGCTGACAGGCGCATGGATCAGTTAGTTTGTCATGCCTTCACCTTTGCTGGTGCTAGGTTTCGCCCTGTGTGTGCCGCGGCTATTGTCTCCTTAGCCATCAGAAAGAAGGTGAGACGTCTGGTGGATATTGCTAAGTCTCGCAAGCGGGCGGAGGAGTATAAAGACCTCAAAGCTTGCGTGGATTTTGTTGCCTTGTTGTCTCGCTCTGGTTGCGGCAATGATCGGCTGATGCTGCGGCCAAGAAGTCGCTCACTAGTATCCACTTCGTGGGGCACAGGTTGTTCGGGGAGCGTCTGGACCTCCTGACTAAGGATGGTAGACGCCCTCAGAGACGGAAGCCTGCACGGCCCTTTCAGGGTTCCTCTGCCTATCGCTCCTTTCGTGGAGGAAGAGGCTCTTCATTTTCAGGTGGCTGCAGGGATTCCTGGGGACGTGGAGGTCCTTGCTGGGCATGACGTTAGACACCTCTCAGGTCAAGGTTTTCCTGCCACAGCAGAAGGTGTTGGGCCTTCAGACGCAGGTGCAGACTTTGCTGTCTTGTCAGTGGCCAGCGATCCGTCTAGGGATGAGGCTAGTGTGCCTAATGGTGTCATGCTTCGAGGCAGTGCCCTTCGCCCAATTCCACATGAGACCTCTTCAATTGAACCTGTTGACTGGCTGGGACTGGATGCAGGAGTCGCTGGAACAGGTATTCTCGCTGTCCCCCCTGACCAGACAGTCCCTCTTGTGGTGGCTGGACCCCAGAAACCTGTTGGTGGGCAAGTCCTTTCTGACTCCCCGGTGGGAGATAGTAACCATGGATGCCTGTCTGACCGGCTGGGGAGGTGTCTGGCAGACGCAGAGGCTCCAGGGGCAGGGGGGTCCGCAGGAGAATCACTTGCCCATAAATCTCCTGGAGCTGAGAGCGATCCGGTTGGTGCTTCTTGACTCCCCATTTAAGGGGTCGTGCGAGCCAGGTTCGCTCGGACAATCAGACGGCTGTCGCCTACATCAATCACCAGAGTGGGACTCGGAGCAAGCGAGCCCTCAAGGAGGTGACCCAGATTCTGACTTGGGCAGAGGAGAATGTTCCCTGCATCTCGGCGGTTTACATCCCCGGGGTAGAAAACCAGGAGGCAGACTCCCTGAGCAGGGGGGCCTCTCGTCTGGGGGAATGGTCTCTCAGCAACAAGATCTTTCACGCTCTGTGTCTCCGCTGGGGTCAGCCAGATGTGGACCTGTTTGCGTCCAGACACAATCACAAGCTCCCAAGGTTCGTCTCCCTGTCAAGAGATCCTCTGGCCTTTGCCACAGATGCTCTGGCAAAGAGACCTCAATCCTGATGGAAAAGGGCTTGTCTGCCACGGTTGTGCATACCATGATTCAGACACGGAAGAAGTCTTCTTCCATGATGTATTACAGAGTTTGGCATGCCTACATTGCTTGGTGTGAATCCAAGAGTCTCCCTTGTCGCACTTTCTCTATTTCTAGGATCTTGAAATTTTTACAACACGGTTTAGACTTGGGTCTCCAGCTGAGCACCCTCAATGGCCAGGTCTCTGCCTTGGCTATCTTTTTCCAGAGATCCTTTGCCAATCATAGATTGATCAAGACTTTTTTCCAGGGAGTCACCCATGTACGTCCACCGCGTAAGCCTGTATTACCGGTGTGGGACTTGAATTTGGTACTTTCTGCTCTCCAGGGGCCTCTCTTTGAGCCTTTGTGCGATGCTGCATTGCCTATTTTGACCCTCAAGGTGGTATTTTTGGTAGCGATCACCTCGATGCGTCGCGTGTCAGAGCTGGCCGCACTTTGTATGAAGCCTCCTTATTTTGAGCTGCATAAGGATAAGGTGGTTTTTCATTTTAAACCTGATTTTTTGCCTGAGGTCGTGTCTCCCTTTCATCTTAATGAGGAAGTTGTCTTGCCTTCCTTGTGTCCAGCACGGACTAAGGCTAAGGAAAGGACCCTCCATGCCTTGGATGTGGTCAGAGCCATTAAGTATTACCTGGTTGCGACTGAATCCTTCAGGAAATCGGATTTGCTCTTTGTCCTAACAGAGGGCTCTAGGAAAGGTTTGCCACCAGCCAAGTCCACTCTCAGTAAGTGGATCAGACAGGCGGTGGTGCAAGTATATTCTGCCAAGGGGAAGGAACCCCCTTTTCGTATTACAGCTTATTCTACCAGAGCTATTGGTGCCTCTTGGGCTTTTCAGCACCAGGCATCTGTTGAACAAGTTTGTAAGGCCGCCACTTGGTCTTTAGTTCATACCTTTACCAAGTTTTACAAGGTTGATGTTAGGGCCTCATCTGATGCTGTGTTTGGCTGAAAAGTGCTTTAGGCAGTAGTGAAATGAACTACATACTGTTCCGCACTGGGGATCCCGCCCTAATGGACACTGCTTTTGGATGTCCCACATGTAATTACTTCTGGGACAACCTGGACTGGATAAAGTGAAAAATACAATTCTGTGAAACTCACCTGTAGAATTGTTTTTCAATATATCCACTCCAGGTCGTCCCACCCCGCCCTTTGTTCATTATCTCTTGTTTGCCTTTTATGGTATTACCATTTTTGTATTGGACCGTTGTCCTTAAGGTTTTTTGTTGGAGAGAGTACATGCTGAAGCTATGTGAAGTAACATGGTTTCTTGGCCTCCCGGCCTGTCTCTTTTTTCTTACTGCTTTTTAACCACTGGGGAATCATAGTGAAATACCTGATTTTATAGGGGGCCGGGAGGAGCGACCGCATTTGATCTTGCAGTCGAGTGCCACCTAGCGGTGGAATACCCACATGTAATTACTTCTGGGACGACCTGGACTGGATATATTCAAAAACAATTCTACAGGAGAGTTTCACAGAATTGTATTTTTAGATGCTGGGGAATAGTTTTTTAAAGGGTTTTTGCTTTTCATGAAATTACGCTGAAGGTCCGGTTTAAAAGTGGGCTGCTGCTTTGTGGCTTTTACGGCAATAACTTTAGCTCCGCTATTTATATGTAATATTCTACTGGGTCTGATGGTGGCTATAGTAGAGGTGATAGCCTTTGCACAGTTTCATGCCTGACCTCTCTAATTAGCTGTTAGCAAGCTGGAAGGGGTCTCCCCAGTCAATGGGCAGACCATTTGTCTTATCAGAACAAGAAAGACTCCATGCTGTGGTGGCTGAGGTTTCATTTGCTTACCCTGTGTTTCTGTTTTCTACCATTACAGTTCCAGTCCCAGTTTAAGAGGAAGGAAGGGGGCTAGATCCCTGCTTGGCCTGGTGGTCCTGGGCCAGTGTTCCCAATGCCAGTCCATTCTTCTTGGGCTAGAACAGTTTGTCATTTATTCACTGGGCTATGGCCCTGCTTTGAGTTTGCATCCAGTTGAACAGTATCAGCCATGGCTTACATCACTTTCCATGAGGGGGGCATGCAGAGCAGGGTGATTAAGGCATAAGTCATATCCTTCTCTGGGTGAAGAGCCAATTCTACCACTTTAGCCTATCGATATGCTGAAGCCCCAAAAACACAGCAATTTTCCTAAGCAGATAGCAGGTCTGGCAGGGCAGGGGAACCATGCATCTGGTTGCTCCAAAATGGCCCAGAAGAACCTGATATACTAAGTCAGTCAACATACTGGCTCGGATATTTAATCACAATCTGATTTAAATGGATGTTGGTCCTTTTGTTGCAGTTAGTCTAGTGCAGGGGTTCCTAACAGGCAGTACTAATACCACTGACAATCCACACGTGCCACACAGGTGGTACATGATACAATTGGAAAACAAAGTGGTGCCCCTGGTCTAGTATCTTTAAAAAAAAGTATTGATGACTTCACACTGTTTGATGGTACTGCTTACTACAGTATGTGAAATTTCTTTGTTTTGGATGTTTGGGTTGTTGTCTGATTGCCCTGAGAAATTTCCAAACGTTTGCCTGTGGATTGCCAGTAAGCATGTCCTTACTACTATACTATATCCTAAAACAATGCTACTAATGACATCTTGATTACTGGGCTTTGTCTAGTAGTACTGTGTGCTATGACCCCAGCAGACGTGTCCTCTGTGTCCAGAAGTACAAACCCTATGAACTGACTCACTGTAAGCCCTCTTACTAAGGCCCTACAAAGCAGATACTGGACTGAGATCCTGCGGTCTCCCAGTCAGGGTCCAATTGAACAATGACAGCCATGACTTATATTGCTTACCTGCTGGGCGTTAAAGGAACAGGGTGGTTTTTGCAGAGTCGAGTCAGACCCTTCATGAAGACCATTCCACCACTGGTGCTTGGCCCCACCGAGCAGTTCAATAGGCTGGCTACTGGTATGTTTCCAGACTACCCCTCTGTTTTGAATTTATATTAGAGGCACAGAGCAGTGGATAAATAGACGTCAGTCTGTCTACATTTCAAAGTATGTTTTTCTGTTTATTTCCAGAATTTGTGTACAAGTCAATCTGTCTACATCTAACAGCATGTTAAAATAGTAAAGCAGCACAATATGTACAAATTCCATTAACAATCCCCATGTGTACAGGCTGAAAATACATATATTGTTTTGTGATTGTGACCAACACATGGAAAATGTGCTATAATCATCATTGTGGGTGGTGTTCTGAAAATCCTTTGCTGACGAAAAGTATGCGGTATACATTTACATCCAAACTGCTATCCCTGAAAACCTAGAGGGAGAAGGAATAATTTAAAAACAATCCAGGAGGTTGGACACTGTACAGAGCTTTTAACCCCTAGGTACATAGACCCTAGGAAGCCGATGCGGCTTGAAAGTGGACCAAATTCCGGGTTTTTGACTGTCCCGGGTCTTATAGACTCCAGGGCTGATTTCGGTCAATATATATATATATATATATATATATATATCTCTATATCAGGCTTCCAGGCATCTGAATGTTCTATGTAGCTGTACCACAACCCAGCAGAGTTAATCAGCTAGATCCCCTTGATCTGCTATGTGTGTATACAGAACTGAGACACGTGGGGCCAGAGAGGCACTCCAAGCCCCGGGGACACCCCGATGTAGGATGCCGCACTTTGTGAAACCCCAGATCGCTCACTCCACTCACCTTTCCTTTTTTGCATCAGTAGATCTCCAAAAGGCTGTGTAGCTAAGCAACATTTTCAGGCCTCCTAGAGGATCCTGGTAAGCAGTGGCCAGAGGGACCTAAAATCGTTTGTTTGCATGAAATCCTAAACTTCAATCTGAAAGGGACTTGCCACCCAAATAAAGGGTACTCACCTTTTGTCCCCCTGCAGCTGAATGGTCCTACTCCGGCGATCAGCAACTCATATGATCGCTGGATCAAATCCCGTGTCGGCCAAGCCTGAACTTCAGTCACTGGCACTCCCATTTTAGACTTGCACTCCTCCACTATCAGTCACAGGGGCATTGCAATAGAGAGGGGTGTGCCGAGGCCTGACACACCCATTCTATTGTAGTGAATGGGGAGTGCATGGCAGGTCCCCTGTGACTGATGCCGGAGGAGCACGAGTCCCACACACAAGTGCTGGTGCCTGGCATTTTTGGGCCAGCCAACATGGGATGAGATCCAGAGATGGGGTGAGTTCTCTGCATTGCCTGAGTATGAGCGACCAGTGGCGTGGGTGGGGGTTGAGTACCCTTTTGTTTTTTATGTGGGTGATCAATCCCCTTTTTTAAAGCTGGGAGCTTACATATACACTAGAAGTTAAGTATAGTCTCCTTTCCTTCTACAGAAATTTATGGAGAGGAATCATAGCAAATATTGTTTTGGGGGTTGCACCTACTCAAAAATTAGGTACCAGCTGCTGGAGTGCAAGCTACTGTTTTTTACTATATACGCCATATTTTCCTACTAGTAGAACTTTGGCTTAAAACTCAAGTTAGTTTGTATGAATTACTTTGCCCATTCTTCTCCGGCATGGCGCACGGGATTAATTAGATTGGTGTTTTTTTGTGTGCTTATTCTGACTAATTAAAGTAACAACCTCCCTTTCCTGCGTAAGCACATCGATGCCACTGGCCTTCCAGCGCTGTGCTTATAGTAAATGCCGTTTGAATGTCTGTTTATAGTTTGTCATGCTGTCATTTTATTTCCAAGGTTTTTCTTAGAAATCGTCCCCGGGGGACCATCCTAGGCCTATATTACTACCATATGTCTAACATACCATTCAGCTTTTTTTCTGTGCTTGTTTTTTTCCCTGATTTTGCAGATTCTCTCATAAATTGAGTTATTTTCAACATAACTCCAGCCCAAACCTGGTTGGTACTGTAGGTTTAAGCCAATTTAATGTTTATTTTTAACCCTGCTTAGAATGATGAAGGTTCTGGTAACAGGAATTCTGTTTTGTGTTTGCGCAGGCGTCTACATTATAAACAGTCTCTTTTTAATGGGTTGCGTTTGCGGCCAGGGCGCAGCAGGCAGGACATTTTGCGGCTGCGTTTACCCTCTTCTCTGCCGCGCTGGAAAGGTGTGAAAGGGGCCATAGAGGTGCCATTGATGGATTTTTTTGGGGGGGTACCGCAGCGTGCATGCAGTACCAGACAGGTGTGGTCAAGGGCAAAGTCTGTGTGACCCCTGGAGACAGGAAGTTTAAAGTGGACCAAAATGCATGGTGTACAGTTCTCTTTGGAACAGAGTATCTGCAAAGAAAAATGGGAGCATTCGCATTCCTGGACTCCCTGCGGTCTGCAGCATGCTCCAGCCTCAGCCTATTTGAATGACTGGGCGTAGGGAGCGTGTCTCGGTCTCAGGCCAGTGATGTGGCCTACAAATGTGACGTAGGATTGTTATAAAGGCGAGGGTTTGTAAGGTGATTGCAGGGCAACCCATTTGGGGATACAGGTTTACTTGACTGTTCTTTTAGACTCCAGGGCCAGCCAAATTGATGATGATCTTCTTTAAAGGAGCAACAACGCTCAACCCTGGTAGCACTGTTGGACTCGCGCCCCTTCACCATCAGTCACAGGGGTGCTGCCATAAATGTGATGAACACCGAGCCTTTAGGGGAGTGGAAAGCTTTATGCAGCTCCACGTTTCTATGCAACTACTCTAGGCACATACTAGCAGTTCACTAAAGGTTTTTACCTACTTTACCTTTACATCAAATAACCATGTACATGTCGGTTGTAAAATTAACGTACAATTACTGGCAATATACTTTTCCAAAGTGTACGTTCACCTCTAAGAGGTTTGCGGCCAATTAGCAACCACCTCTCATGTTTCCAAGGGATTTTGTCCAAAATATTATAAAAAGATATTCTGCATAAGAGAGGAAGCCATCCATCATCCTATGTGAAATAAGGAAGGAATGGGTGGATAGGAATTAAGGTTTCCTATCATCATTATTTTTTGTAAGGAAAATAAGTGTTGGTCTACGGGGTAATCAGTTAGGCTGCTCAGCCTAGCTCCATTTTATAGGTAACAGTTACGTATGCTCGTATTTGTTTTGTACATGATGGCTGGAGAGTTAAAAGCAACACATACAACTAACATAAGTGTGTTTGTATATTTTTCCGGGTGAGTTCTGGGACTTAAGAGTGAGTATTACACCATTGGATTGTCTCTAACCATGGGTGAATTTAGCCCAGGCAGCTTGTCTTGAAGTAGACCAAAATCCGGAATTTTCACTAGGCATCCTTATTTGGGGTGTCCTGTTGTTTTTTGTGCCGGAGGGGTGGGGCTTTGCGTCAGTCCTGGATGGAATCTAGGATTGCAATTTTAGCATTATGATTTTATCAGCCCCCATTGGATTTTTTAATGCAGTTTGTAATAAAATTGCATGTTTTATTACATTACATACACAAATGGAATCTGGCACACTATTTCTCTTGGATGTCTATTATTAACCAATGGCTAGTTGGCTTGGCTTCTCGTGACGCAGACAAGCAATAGCATGGAAAATGTAGTTGGAATTTTCTCTTGTTTAAACAATATACTAACCTGGTCCATGCTGGGAGTCCACCGTCACAAGTACCTGGCTTTATTTTCAGCTGACATAGCCCCAGCACTGCTAGAAGGTTACATTACCCATTCACTGCAGCTGCCAATGCAGCAGCATGAGGATTCAGGCTAAGAAATACCTAATGACTAGCATTGTGGACCAGGTGAGCACATTTGTATTTCATTGTAGCAAGCAGGGTTAGATAGGAAATGGATTGGAGGGAGATTTGTACTTCTTTTACAGTATGGCTTTATATATGTGTGTGTGTGGGGGGGGGGGGGGGGGGAGAGATTTAGCTAAAGACCCAGACAATACCATAGTACACAATGACACCCCATGAATTCTGTGTGGACAATCTTTTGGGGGATAGTGTGACACACACACACACACACACACACACACACACACACACACACACACACACACAAATCCCCAATACAGGGAAGGAGAAAGAAGGCCAAATATATCAAAACAATAAGGCCAATAAGACAAAGCTATTGTATTTATGCAAGGCCCTCTTTTAAAGCACATAGATCTCCACATTTTAATCATATAATTTACCCCTATAGTCTTGTATTCTGGGTAATTTTGTAGATAAATTAGCTATGTTCTTTAGTGTTTGAAAAGGCGCCCAAGCCACTGTGAAGCTGCCAACCTACTGATTGAGCTGTGCTTCCCTACTCTCCGTTCCCCCTGTGTGTGCTCTCTGCAGCTGTCCCTCCACCTGAACGTACCAACCCCAACTTTCTGGCCCTCGCTTATCCCCCACTTTCTGGGTGCTGCTTACAGACTCCCTCCCTTTTGGTGTCCCAATTCCCTCTTATCCCAACTTCAACTGTTCCTAGCCTAACCCCTCACCTCCTGGGTGCTCCTTCAAACCTTGCTTAGTGCTCCCCTTCCTCACTACAAAAATGTCCCAGTTTCCTTGTTCCCCACTGCTCCTCCTAGGACTTCACTGCAGCACCATACTCATCATACTTAGATGAGACAAAATGTAGCTGGGATGTTATGGGGGGAGCAAAGTGTCCAAGCCCCCTCTTACTCCCTAAGATGCTAGATGCTTCCACGTCCCCCTCCTTCTCTTAAAATCGAACCTGCTCTCTCTTCTTCTGAATGCTCCCTGAAACCCCCAATCCCTTCCATTGCCTATTCCAGCCTTATAAATGCCAGCCACCTCTCCCTCATGTGCCCCCACTCTCAAGTCCATGGATAGTAAGTCTTCCACCCTTTTCCTCAGCAAGTTGCTTCTTCAGCTTTTACACCCAGCCTCAATTGCTACGACACCCATCTACACAGCTAAACAAGCCCCCCCCCCCCCCCCCCCCGGGAAGGGCAGCCTGTGAAGGGAGTGGCAGTGTAAGGGGAATCTCCCCACCTCTAAACCCCTAATCTCCAAGTTCACCTAAAACTTTGTCTTACGAAATTAGTTTTAGTTTCCTCATTTCTACCTGTTGAACCCCCCCCCCCACCCCCACCAACCATGCTGATATGCTGATTCTACAGAGCCCCTCGCCACAAGAAATTCCTATTCACGATAAATCTCAATAAATTCTGATTGCTTGTGTGAGGCTTTCAAGCAACAAGCAATCACTCTGTGTGAACTGCAAATGCCACCCCCTTACCATACATCAAACATGTGTTTTAGAATCAGAATACCTTTTATTCGCCAGGTACATCAGGGGAGAACAAGGAATTACTTATTGCCGGTTACACAAGGGATACAGACAGAAATTTACATGTATGTTCATTTATAACAATCCAATGCAGGCATTTGCATCGGACCGCTGCAAGGATTCAGTGGGGATGGATGTTTTTGTGGGGCAGCTGGAGTGCGCTTTAAAGCAGACCCAAACCCTGTGTGGTGCAGAGTCTGTTCTTACACTAGGTGGAGGAGTCCCTCCATGGGACAAAGTTGCCTAAGAGGGTGCAGTTCTGCTTTAAAACAGCCCTACAGGCCAAACTGACTATTAACGACCACCCCTGAGACATCCCAATTTGGAATGACTACATTTACAAAATGTGATGCACCCTTGCTGCGTTTGTGAGGGAAAATAAATTCTATTTTACCTTTATTTCCTCTTTTTAAAGGTAGTTAGGAAGCCAAGAGCAGACATGGAGCTCTATATGGGGCTTCACACTGAGTTACCTTAAGTAAGTCTGGTGTGCCTATGAAACAGAAACCTAATTAAAAAACGCCACACAGGACCATAATTAAACTCAATAGCATAGTATGATGTCAGACTGGTAGTGACATCATCTGCATTGTATAGTACAGGGAAGATGCTGGTCATTCGCCTCACTTTGTTGCAAGTGGTACCCGGTCGGGTGGGGTTCCATAAAGAAGCATGTTGAGCACTGTTGCTGTAACATGTAATTTGAAATAAATGACAGAAACTAGAACATTTGGGAACTATGACGGTTAGGCAATGGATTGTCATGTAATGTATAAATTAATATGAAATGTAATGTGTGGGCACAAGCTGTTTCTCCCATAGATTAGGCCTTAGTCACACACTTCTGTAGTGTAACCTCCCCGGGCTGGGGTCAGACAGGAAATGGGGGTCACATTAATTGGCCCCGGCACCAGAGGCTGCATTCACCTTTGTTGTTTGTTAAACACGGGGATGTTAGTATGTGAGCAGGACATTTTGCTGGCAGATGTTGTTGCCTTTAACCCTACAGACGTTGTAGAGAATAAATAGGTTAATGGTTCCACATCTGCTCCTCTTTAGTTTCATCCTCCAAACTGCTTTGAGTTTAGGTGTTAAAAGAAAACCTGAAAACCTGACTGGGATTATGTTTTTATATCCCTCGTGGTTCAAGCAAAGGTCTTTATTCTTTCATTCTTTCTTCCAAATGACTTTAAACTGTAGTAAAGCTCAAAGGTTCTGCATTTAATCTAGGAGATGTTCAGCATATACATGCAGGGTCGGCAGGGCTGCCACTAGGATTATGGGGCCCCGTACAGCCACAAAGTCTGCCCCCCCATTTTGATCTTACACAAATACATAATATAAATTTTTTCCCTATATCAGGTCCAGGTCGTCCCAGTGATGACATGTGGGTATTCCGCCCCCAGGGGGCGCTCGACTGCAAGATCAAAAGATGTAGCTCCTCCCGGCCCCCTATAAAGGCAGGTGTCCCTCTATGATTCTCCCAGTGTTCATCTTGCAGTCTTGGCTGCAGAAGATTGTTGGATACTCTCAGACTGTAGCAGCAGAGCGGGGCCACCCAGCCCCTCGGCCACTGTGGGCCCTAATCCCACTGATCTCTTCTGACCCATCCTTGCCTCCCAGCCGCTGGCTGCTACGGGATTGTGACGGTAGGGTGAATGCCGTAGTCTTTAAGGCGTTTGGCAGAGCTTTGCTCTGGACCTATACTGAAGGGTAGTCGGCCACAGGCTTATGGTAAGCCTGGGGGGGGACCACTTGTTATATTAATGTACCCTCCCTGCCCACAAGCTTTATTGGATTTTTGGTATTGTGACTTTTGACTTTTCACTGTGTGGCTCCTCGCTTGCTCAGAATGAGTCTGGAGCATGTATACTTTACCTCCCTCGTTGCTGTCTGCAAGGGTTGCTGTACCCGCAGGCCTCCTTCTCCGTCCAGAAGCGCTGTCCGTGACGGGGAGGGGTGAAACGCCGCCGGCGCTGAGTATGCGGCTCCGCTGCGGAGGAGGGCCGTGGGCCACCGTGGCCTTGTTCTTCTGGCCGTCGGCCATATTACCAGGCTCCCTCAGGGAGGAGATAGGCGGGCGCGCATTTTCGCGCCGCTGGAGGGGGCGGACCCGGGCGCTGATGCGTTCTGCGTCATTAGGCGCCGCACGTCCCTCGAGGAACGCTCTGGAAGCATGGCTGGCTGTGTTCGGTCTGCGAGCTGTGCTGCCTTGCTGTGGGGCTGTTGGGCAGTCGCGTGGTGTCGCTGCTGAGAACCCCGTCATCGGAGGCTGCGAGCGGTTCCTGGGACTGTCCCTCTGTCTGTGTCATGAGTCCCTCTTGTGTATAGTGTTTTATGATGCCAATTGCCATGTCCTTATTATTGATGGGCTCTCTCCCTGCTCTTGTCTTTAGGTCGTGGGCTTGTGGTTGAGGGTTGTGGTTCCTCCCGGCCCCCCTTTTTTATTAAGAGGGTGTTAGGCACTTACCTCACCGCCGTTCCGGGTCCCGCGGCGCGTTGCCGGCTGGCTCCCACCGGGCTGCGGACCGACGGTCCCCGGGTCTGCCAGCTCCTCGGCACCGTCGCGGGGATCAGGGGCGGGCGGTGCAGGATGCTGTGGGTGGCCGAGTCGCAGCCCGCTCTGCGCGGCTGCGCGGCCTTGCGGCTCTCCCCTCCGGCTCAGCGCTTCCCCTTCCTGGCGGGGGCGCGCCCGATCATCAACGTGCTCGCGCGCGCGCGCGAGCACGTCTGCTTTATGCCTCCCGGCGGCGCTTCCCCCAGCGCGCCCGCCGGGGGCGAGTTTGAATTCCCCAATCTGTGGCTGTTCCTGGGATCGGACCCAGGGACTGGTCGGCCTGTCTGGCCTGGGCCGTCCAGCTCCTGGGACCGATCCCACTTCCGTGTTTGCACCAAGCACCTTCCTTCCCTCCTTTTTCCCTGTCTCCCATTGGCCAGACTTCCCTATATATTTGCACTGTTCCAGTTTCCCAGTGCCCGTTATAGCTTCTGGGTTCTGGATGTGTGCTGCGTTACTAGTGAAGATTTGCATTTGGATTTGGATTTGGACTCTGACTATTCTTGCTAGCTGCCTGCCCTGACCTCCTGCTGTGCCTGACCACTCTTTTGCCTGACCCTCCTGTACTTCGCCTGTGACCTCCTGGAAATTGACCTCGGCTACCCTCGACCATTCTCAGTCTTCTCCCCTGGATACCTCGCCTGTGACTTCCTGGTTTGACCTCGGCCTGATTTACGGACTTTTCTCACCCGGCATCCTCATTCGGGATTCCCTGCCTAACACCAAACTGCACCTTAAGCTACTATCCCTTGCGCCTGTTAAGTCCTGGGGGCAACCGACTGGGAGAGGCATTACTCGCGTCTCCCACAAGCGGGGGCTTGTCTATAGGCAGAAGTGGCGGTGGAGATTGGGGGATACTGGCTTAAGACAGACGGGTGTTAGGTATAATCCTGACATTATAACGGGCCAGAATAAGAATGGACCAAATTCTGGAGCAGGTGCAGGCCCTGACGGCGGCGGTGGAGCACCTGGCTCTTCGAGTTGCGGCCCAGGAGAACCGTCCTACTCCCATGGTCCCCACTTCTCAGGGGACTCCGGCCGCAATGACGGTGGAACCCAAGATCCCGCTCCCTGAAAAGTTTTTCGGCGATAGGGCGAAATTTGCCAATTTCCGGGACTCTTGTAAGTTATACTTTCAGCTTCGCCCGGTCTCCTCGGGCTCACAGGAACAAAAGGTGGGCTTGATCATTTCCCTGTTACATGGAGACCCTCAGTCCTGGGCCTTTAGTTTATCAGCTCAGGACCCCATCCGCCAGTCGGTGGATAGTTTCTTCGCTGCTATGGAGGTCCTTTATGACGATCCTGACAAGGGGGCCTCAGCCGACGCGAAGTTACGTACCCTCCGCCAGGGACGCCGTCCAGCCGAGGACTACTGTTCCGAATTCCGGCGGTGGGCAGTTGACTCACGCTGGAACAATCCTGCCCTCTGTGGCCAATTCCGGTTAGGTCTGGCTGACTCTATCAAAGATACCCTGGTGAACTACCCGGAACCCCAAACTTTGGATGAGTTAATGCATTTGGCCATCCGCATAGATCGCCGACTCCGGGAGAGGCGCCTGGAGAAAGGATCACATTTTGAATCCACTGCAAAATCTGAGGCTTCCGTCGCTCAATCTTCTGAAGAGCCTATGCAGCTAGGTGCCACCAGGCTCACCGAAGGCGAGAGACGACGACGCCTATCCGAGGGGCTCTGTCTTTACTGTGGTGGGACCGGCCACATGGTTAGACTTTGCCCAAAGAAACCGCCGGGAAACTTCAGAGCCTAGGGGGTTTCGAGGGGGCCCTCCTAGGCTGTAAGGTATCTCCTCAAGTATCGTCTCCAATTCTGGTCCCAGTTCAGTTTATGTTTGGTGCCAAATATGTTAACTTAAAGGCTCTTCTCGATTCTGGAGCAGCTGGGAACTTCCTAGACTCTGATCTAGCACAGACTCTAGGAATTATGGCACAGGCCTTGCCAACTCCTATCCGGGTGTCAGCCATTGATGGCACTCCAGTGGCCGGGGGGTTAGTTCGGTTCCAATCACCTCCCATGCAAATCAAAGTAGGAGCCAGTCATTCTGAGGTTATCAGGTTCCTGATTTTGAGCATGCCTGGAACCCCCTTGATTCTGGGGTTGCCATGGCTGCAGGAGCATAATCCTCAGATTGATTGGGTTTCGGGGCAAATTACCAAGTGGGGGCACCAGTGTTTCCGGAACTGCCTGGAATTTCCCCTTAGGGTCACAAGCTTACTCCCTAGTGGGATTCCTACTCCATATTTGGAGTTTGCTGATGTTTTTTCAGAAAAGGCAGCAGACAAACTTCCTCCCCATAGACCTTGGGACTGCCCAATAGAACTACTCCCTGGTACGATGCCTCCCAGAGGGAGAATATTTAATTTGACCCGAGCAGAAACCCTTGCCATGCGGGAATATATCGCCGAGAACTTAGAGAAAGGGTTTATTCGGCCTTCATCTTCCCCAGCAGGGGCAGGGTTTTTTTTTGTGGAGAAAAAGGATGGGGGACTTCGCCCCTGTATCGACTATCGGGGCTTAAATAACATCACGGTAAAAAATAAATATCCCCTACCGCTTATTGAGGGGCTCTTTACACAGGTGGTCGGGGCGCAGGTCTTCTCCAAACTAGATCTCCGAGGGGCCTATAACCTCATAAGAATCAGGCAAGGGGACGAGTGGAAAACGGCCTTTAATACCCTTGAAGGGCATTATGAATATTTGGTTATGCCCTTCGGCCTGTGTAATGCCCCTGCGGTCTTTCAAAGCTTTGTTAATGAAATTTTCCGTGATTATCTTGGCCGGTTTATGGTTGTTTACCTAGATGACATCTTAATTTTTTCTTCATCCCTTGATGAGCATCGGAAACATGTGTGCCTAGTTTTACAGAAACTTAGGGAGAATTGTTTATATGCCAAGTTAAAGAAATGTCAATTTGAGGTATCTGAGGTTCCGTTCCTCGGTTACATTATTTCTAAATCTGGTCTGTCTATGGACCAATCTAAGGTGAGGGCTGTTTTAGAATGGGAGCAGCCCAGAGATCTGAAGGGCCTGCAGAGGTTTTTGGGTTTCGCCAATTTTTACAGAAGGTTCATTAAGAATTTCTCAACCCTGGTTACACCACTAACTAATTTGACTAAGAAAGGCGGCTACCCCCCGATTTGGCCGGCTCAAGCTGTCCAGGCCTTTGAGAATCTTAAGAGGGTTTTTAGCGTTGCTCCCGTCCTAGTCCATCCCGATGAACAACGACCTTTCCTTGTGGAGGTGGATGCCTCAGAGATCGCGGTCGGAGCGGTCTTGTCCCAATACTACGGCTCACCTGCACGCCTCCATCCATGTGCCTTCTTTTCCAAAAAGTTCTCAGCGGCCGAAAAGAATTATGATATCGGCAACAGAGAATTACTGGCCATCAAACTTGCCTTCCAGGAATGGAGGCACTGGCTGGAGGGGGCTCAGTATCCTGTTACGGTCTTTACGGACCATAAAAATCTGGAGTACATCCAGTCTGCCAAGAGGTTAACTCCTAGACAGGCTCGCTGGTCCTTATTCTTTTCCCGGTTTAATTTTTCTATAACGTATAAACCCGGGTCTAAGAATATAAAGGCGGACGCCCTGTCCCGGAGTTTCTCGCCCCCTGACTTTCCGGAAAGAGTGGTTTCTCCCATCGTACCTCGCTCTCTAGTGGTGGCCGCCATTCAACCCCAACTTCCTGATCTTACTCAGTTCCAGGCCCAAGCTCCTCCGGGGAAACCCGCGTCAGCCCTGTTTGTGCCCTTTGCTTATCGGTCTGAGTTTCTGTCCCATTTTCATGATACCAAAACAACCGGTCATCCAGGGATTAAAAAAACCATAGCTTTATTGTTACGCCAAGTTTGGTGGCCTTCTCTCAGGAAGGACGCTCAAAAGTTTGTCTCCGCTTGCAAAGTCTGTGCGCAGAGTAAGTCCTTGAGGAGCTCACCGGAAGGCCCACTCCTTCCTTTATCCATTCCTGCCTCCCCGTGGACACATCTGGCCATGGATTTTGTTACTGACCTTCCTCCGTCTCAGGGTCATACGGTTATTTGGGTAATTGTGGACCGTTTTAGCAAGATGGCCCATTTCGTTCCTTTAAAGAAACTCCCCTCAGCTCAAACTCTTGCTCAACTTTTTATTATTCATGTCTTTAGGATTCATGGTATTCCCACGGATGTTGTTTCGGATAGGGGGGTCCAGTTCGTCTCACGGTTTTGGAGGGCTTTCTGTGCCAAGTTGGGGTTCACTGTCTCCCTTTCCTCGGCTTTTCATCCGCAATCGAATGGTCAAACCGAGAGAACGAACCAGTCCCTGGAACAATATTTGCGCTGTTTTACAGCGGGTTCCCAGACTGATTGGGCCTTCTTCTTACCTTTTGCAGAATTTGCTTTCAACAACGCTACGCATTCATCCACAGGGGTTTCTCCTTTCCACTGTGTTTATGGCAAGGATCTGAAGTTTTCTGCTCTTTCGGACCAACCCTCTAGAGTTCCCTCCGTGGATGAATGGGTTTCTAAATGGCCAGGGGAGTGGAATAAAATCCAACAACACCTAACTAGGGCCGCTTGTCTACAGAAAAAATTTGCTAATCGCAAGCGATCGTCTAATTCTAACTTTAAGGTGGGGGACTGGGTTTGGCTTTCAACCAAGAACTTGGCGCTACGCCAACCCTCCGCTAAGTTAGGACCTAAGTTTATTGGCCCATTCCCCATAACGCACAAAGTTAATCAGGTGACATACCGGTTGGCCCTCCCCTCTTCCATGAAAATCTGTAAATCCTTTCATGTTTCACTTCTTAAGTCTGCAAGAGACCATGAACCTAATAGTCCTCCTAGTCCTGTGGTAATTGATGGGCATCAGGAGTTTGAGGTGGCCCGGGTCCTTGATTCTCGCTTCTTTCGAAACTCTCTTCAATATCTTATTGACTGGAAGGGGTACGGTCCGGAGGAAAGATCTTGGGTTCCTGCCAGAGAAGTTCATGCACAGAATTTAGTAAAGAAGTTTCATAGAGAGAATCCTTTAAAACCCAGCTTGGAGGGTCCAGTGGCCCCTCCTCAGGGGGGGGGTAATGTTAGGCACTTACCTCACCGCCGTTCCGGGTCCCGCGGCGCGTTGCCGGCTGGCTCCCACCGGGCTGCGGACCGACGGTCCCCGGGTCTGCCAGCTCCTCGGCACCGTCGCGGGGATCAGGGGCGGGCGGTGCAGGATGCTGTGGGTGGCCGAGTCGCAGCCCGCTCTGCGCGGCTGCGCGGCCTTGCGGCTCTCCCCTCCGGCTCAGCGCTTCCCCTTCCTGGCGGGGGCGCGCCCGATCACGTCTGCTTTATGCCTCCCGGCGGCGCTTCCCCCAGCGCGCCCGCCGGGGGCGAGTTTGAATTCCCCAATCTGTGGCTGTTCCTGGGATCGGACCCAGGGACTGGTCGGCCTGTCTGGCCTGGGCCGTCCAGCTCCTGGGACCGATCCCACTTCCGTGTTTGCACCAAGCACCTTCCTTCCCTCCTTTTTCCCTGTCTCCCATTGGCCAGACTTCCCTATATATTTGCACTGTTCCAGTTTCCCAGTGCCCGTTATAGCTTCTGGGTTCTGGATGTGTGCTGCGTTACTAGTGAAGATTTGCATTTGGATTTGGATTTGGACTCTGACTATTCTTGCTAGCTGCCTGCCCTGACCTCCTGCTGTGCCTGACCACTCTTTTGCCTGACCCTCCTGTACTTCGCCTGTGACCTCCTGGAAATTGACCTCGGCTACCCTCGACCATTCTCAGTCTTCTCCCCTGGATACCTCGCCTGTGACTTCCTGGTTTGACCTCGGCCTGATTTACGGACTTTTCTCACCCGGCATCCTCATTCGGGATTCCCTGCCTAACACCAAACTGCACCTTAAGCTACTATCCCTTGCGCCTGTTAAGTCCTGGGGGCAACCGACTGGGAGAGGCATTACTCGCGTCTCCCACAAGCGGGGGCTTGTCTATAGGCAGAAGTGGCGGTGGAGATTGGGGGATACTGGCTTAAGACAGACGGGTGTTAGGTATAATCCTGACAGAGGGATCACTTTAGGTTTGGGCTGTTAGTGCCTTGTAACCTTACCAATTGATCATTTTTAATCACCATAATGGAGGCTAGTGAGCTGGGGACCCCAATGGGACAGGGAAAGCTCTGCCCCTTGTGCAGTAGGAATCCTCTGGGCGGATTTAGCACTGTTTGTACCACTTGCGCCAGAGGCATTATTTTGGACCATGACCGGGCGGGAGTTCCTGCCCCTAGCCCTTCACTGCCTGTGGCTTCTTCGGACCCTCCCCTGCTGCACTCAGCCCCCAGCGAGGGGGGAGCCAGCAGGGGGTCCCACGTGGACTTGGGGCATAGGGTGGACAGTCTCGAGAGACAAATCTTGTGAACGGCCCCCAAGAAGGCCACGAGTAGGAAATGGCACCTCGAGCCCGTTTACTCGGATAATGACGATCTCTTTAATGATCTGGGCTCTGTGGAGGAAGGGGAGTTGCCAGATGATTCCCGCTTCACTGTGGATTTTTCGGATGGTGATGACAGTATGCCTGGCTCTTCCTCGGACGAAGATGCGTGGCTCCCCGATGATACAGAGAAGTTGCTTACCTCAGTATTTGAGACATTACACATTGTTCCTCCCAAAGCGGCTAAGAGGAAGCAAGGTGATTTGTTTAGGCCCGAAAGACAGAGGCGGGTCTTTCTGGAGCAGGCCCATTTTTCTAATATGATTTTCAAGGAATGGGAGAGGCCTAACAAGCTACCGTCTGTGCGTATGGCCCTGGATAGGCGGTATCCCTTCCCTGAGGAGTTGGTGCGGCTATGGTCTCGCCCTCCCGAAGTGGATCCCCCTGTGTCAGGGTTTTCCAACACTACTGTTATGCCATCGCCTGATACCGCTTCCTTACGTGACCCGGCTGACAAGCGCATGGATCAGCTGGTCTGCTATGCGTTCACCTTTGCTGGTGCCCTGTTTCGCCCTGTGTGTGCCGCGGCGATTGTCTCTCTGGCCTTCAGAAAGAAGGTGAGACATCTAGTGGATGGGCCTAAGGCTCGCAAGCGGGCGGAGGAGTATAAAGAACTCAAGGCCTGCGTGGATTTGATTGCTTTTGTTGTCTCTGCCATAGACGATGGGGTCCGGCTTGGTGCCAGGATTTCGGCCCTGCTTGTTGCCCTCCGCCGCTCGCTCTGGCTGCGGCAATGGTCGGCTGATGCCGCGGCCTAAAAGTCGCTTACGAGTATCCCCTTTGTGGGGCACAGGCTGTTTGGGGAGCGCCTGGACATTTTGGTCAAGGACGGTAGACTCCCTCAGAGACGGAAGCCTGCTCAGTCCTTTCGGTATCCTTCTGCCTTTCGCTCCTTTCGAGGAGGAAGAGGCTCTTCATTTTCAGGTGGCCGCAGAGATACCTGGGGTCGAGGTAGTTCCCGCGGCCGGCCCAATCTCGCCTGGGGAGCCAAGTCCAAGCCCCCTGCCAAGTCCCCCCAGGCATGAGGGAGTGCCCTCACCCATCCGGGTGGGGGGGCGGCTTCTGCTATTTGCTCAAATCTGGAGACGGCACGTCTCGGATCGGTGGATTCAGGAGGTAGTGTCCTCTGGTTACAAAATAGAGCTGGCAGTCAGGCCGCCCACAAAATTTCTTCGGTCTTGGATATCCCAAAATCCTTTGAAGGCACGGGGCTTGAGAATGGCCGTGCAACACCTCCTGCGGTTAGGTGTGATTTGCCCTGTACCTCGTCAGGAACGCGGTCAAGATTTTTACTCCAACCTGTTCATGGTTCCCAAGAAGGACGGAACATTAAGACCTATCCTGGAACTAAAGGGTCTCAACAGGTTTGTAAGAGTCAGACATTTCCTCATAGAAACGGTCAGCAGTGAGCTCGCTTCGGCCCGGCGACTTCATGACCAAGATGGACATCAGGGATGCTTATTTGCACTTCCCGATTTTCCTGGGGCATCAGAAGTTTCTGAAGTTTGCTCTGGAGGACCAGCATTACCAGTTTGGGGCTCTTCTATTCGTGATTTCCTCAGCGCCCCGCGTTTTCACCAAGGTGCTGGCGGGCATCATGGCCATCCTGAGGAACCAGGGCATTCGTGTGCTGCCTTATCTGGACGACTTGCTGATTGCGGCCCAGTCTCTTCAGCAGGCCGAGAGCTATACCCGGACGGTGTTGCCAACCCTAGAGACCTTAGGCTGGGTAGTCAATTACCCAAAGTCTTTTATCACTCCCTCAACAGTGAGATCCTTCCTGGGAATGACGATAGACACCGCTCAGCTCAAGGTCTTTCTGCCTCAGCAGAAGGTTTTGGGTCTCCAGACGCAGCTGCAGGTCTTGCTGTCCTGTCAGCGGCCGTCGATACGTCTGAGGATGAGATTGGTGGGCCTAATGGTGTCATGCTTCGAGGCAGTGCTCTTCACCCAATTTCACATGAGACCTCTTTAATTGAACCTGCTGACTGGCTGGAATTGGATGCAGGAGTCGCTGGAAAAGGAATTTTCGCTGTCTCCCCTGGCCAGACAGTCCCTCTTGTGGTGGTTGGACTCCAGGAACCTGGCAAGTCCTTTCTGACTCCCCGTTGGGAGATGGTTACCCCCGATGCCAGTCTGACCGGCTGACTCAGAAGATCCAGGGTCAGTGGGGTCCGCAGGAGAATCGCTTACCCATAAACCTCTTGGAGTTGAGAGCGATCCGGTTGGTGCTTCTTCGCTTGACTCCCCATTTAAGGGGTCGTGCGATCCAGGTTCACTTGGACAATCAGACGGCTGTCGCCTACATTAATCACCAGGGCGGGACTCGAAGCAAGCAAGCCCTCAAGGAGATGACCCAGATTCTGACTTGGGCAGAGGAGAATGTTCCCTGCATATCGGCGGTCTACATCCCCGAGGTGGAAAACCAGGAGGCAGACTCCCTGAGCAGGAGCGCCTTGCATCTGGGGGAATGGTCTCTCAGCAACAAAACCTTTCACGCTCTGTGTCTCCGCTGGGGTCTGCCGGAGGTGGACCTGTTTGCATCCAGACACAATCACAAGCACCCAAGGTTCGTCTCCCTCTCAAGAGATCCTCTGGCCATTGCCACAGAGGCTCTGGCAATTCCCTGGACGGAATTCAAGGTCCTTTATGCATTCCCTCCGTTTCCACTCCTGGGCAGAGTGCTGCGCAAGATAGCCCAGAAAGGGGTACCGACTATCCTGGTGGTTCCTCGCTGGCCGAGAAGGAGTTGGTTTGTGGACATAGTTCAGATGCCAGTAGATCGCTACATCATGCCCGACGACCCAGGACTTCTCACTCAGGGGTCGCTGCGGCACCCCAATTTACGGACGCTGGCTTTGACGGCCTGGCTATTGAAACCTCAATACTGACGGAAAAGGGACTGTCGGCCACTGTTGTACATACCATGATTCAGGCACGGAAGAAGTCTTTCTTCATGATATACTACAGAGTTTGGCATGCCTATATTGCTTGGTACGAGTCCAAGAGTCTCCCTAAGTCAGTATTACCGGTGTGGGACTTGAATTTAGTACTGTCTGCTCTTCAGGGTCCTCCTTTCGAACCTTTGTGCGATGCTGCATTGCCTATTTTGACTCTCAAAGCGGTCTTTTTGGTAGCGATCACCTCGGTGCGTCGCGTATCAGAGCTGGCGCGCTTTGTATGAGGCCTTCCTATTTTGAGCAGCATAAGGATAAGGTGGTTTTTCGCTTTAAACCTGATTTTTTGCTCAAGGTCGTTTCTCCCTTTCATCTTAATGAGGAAGTTGTCTTGCCTTCTTTGTGTCCAGCACCGACTAATTCTAAGGAAAGGACCCTCCATGCTTTGGATGTGGTCAGAGCCATTAAGTATTACCTGGTTCCGACTGAATCCTTCAGGAAATCGGATTTGCTCTTCGTCCTAACTGAGGGCTCTAGGAAGGGTTTACCACCAGCCAAATCCACTCTCAGTAAGTGGATCAGACAGGCGGTGGTGCAAGCATATTCTGCCAAGGGGAAGGAACCCCCTTTTCGGTTTACTGCTCATTCTACCAGAGCTATTGGTGCCTCCTGGGCTTTTCAGCACCAGGCATCGGTTGAACAAGTTTGTAAGGCCGCCACTTGGTCTTCAGTTCATACTTTTACAAGATTGATGTTAGGGCCTCAGCTGACGCTGTTTTTGGCCGAAAGGTGCTTCAGGCGGTAATGAAATGAATTACATGCTGTTTTGCACTGGGGATCCCGCCCAAATGGACACTGCTTTTGGATGTCCCACATGTCATTACTAGGACGACCTGGACTTGATATAGGGAAAAATACAATTCTGTGAAACTCACCTGTAGAATTGTTTTTGATTATACCCAGTCCAGGTCGTCCCACCCCGCCCTTTTGTTCCTTATCTCCTGTTTGCCTGTTATGGTGATTACCATTTTTTATTCATGGACTTGTATCTTTAAGTCTGTTAGAGAGAGTACAAGCTGAAGCTATGTAAAGTAACATGGTTTCTTGGCCTCCCGGCCTGTCCTCTTTTTGTTTACTGCTTTTTAACCACTGGGAAATGATAGAGGGACACCTGCCTTTATAGGGGGCCGGGAAGAGCTACATCTTTTGATCTTGCAGTCGAGCGTCCCCTGGGGCCGGAATTCCCACATGTCATCACTGGGACGACCTTAAATCATGTGATTTAGAGTGAACCCCCCCAGGACACCCATAAAAAAACTCACCGTTCCCCGCTCCAGCGACGGATGCAAGGGCTCTTGTCCAATGAGAGTTACCTACTGAGAAAACGTAATTTGGCCGCATCCCCTGTGTCTTGCACGTGCTCCCGCCCCAGCCATTCCGATAGGCCATTGTAAACAATGTAAACAATGAGAGCCGCCTGCCAGCGATGATGTAGTTACAGCAGGTGGCTCTCATTGGACAAGGGCCCGCACATGAGCCATTGGAGCATGGCGAGATGAGTTTTTTTTCTGGCTTCCTGTTGGGTTTCACACAGAGGGGCATCCTGCTTTGGGATTCCCGGGGGACACAGAAGAAAACCCAGTAAGGAATTCCTGGGTTTTGTTCTGCTTTAAAGACAAAAAAAGGTTTACAGGGCTATAGTCCCTATTTGGGACCCCCATAACCTAGGTCCATTTTGTGCATATATGTTGGACCACATCCATGTGCTATTACAGGGGACCTATCAGGAATGCACTAATGGGCCCCCATCCATGTGCCATTAAGGGGGCCACATCAGGTGCGCCTCGTCTGGTGCAAAGTAAGAATACTGGCGATACACAGGAGCTGAAGCCATGGGATCACTGATAAGGTAAGTATACACTGCACACCGGCCTTTCACAGCGTATGAAATCCCAATGGACAGGAAATTGCCTGTTTCTGGAATCTTTTAGACTGGGCCTTCCCCAGTAGCAGCATGGGGCAGCTTTAAATATTTTTTTCTATTCCTTCGAGTAGAAGAGTGGAACCTGGGAGTATCTCTCCACATAACTGTTCAGCAGATCATATGCTGGTAAGGAAAGTGTAACTCAAAACAGACTTACAATCATGTGATCAGCAGGGGCCCTTAGATCAACTGCTTCATCCCCACCTCCAGGGCATTCCTGATGGTGATTCCTGCCTGTATTTCACCCCCTTGGACATGGCCCTCCACATTTCTGCATTGTTTATAATCTTGAAAGGAAGCATTGAAAGTTGAGGCCGGCCATGTTGAGTGCTCTTAGCTCAGCAAGATTGTTAATGTGGAAAAAGAGTAGAAGAAACATATTTTTTTTTAATCCTACAGAGACTCATTATAATTATTTTGGCTCCAGTCCAGGTCTACAATCATGTGAATTCACATCCAATTAGACTAAAGGGTTTCAGTTACCAGTTCAGTAAAGGACCATCCACCATTTTTAATACAGTACTATTATCCTCATTGTATCCTTAATCCAACCCTGGTGTACATGAACTATTTATTGTAGATGCAGAACAGGTGTTAGCATTGGGAAAACCTGGGCAGGTGTTGGGAGACCCACCTCATTCCCTTTACCCCAGGCATCCCCTATGCAGGGCGCAGGGCTGTAAAGTAACCAGGGCTTAAGGACTATCGGTAAATCAGTGTTGGCGGCCCACCTTATTCCCTTTACCCCGGTCAGCCCCTATGCAGGATACAGGGCTGTGCAGTAACCTGGGCTAAGGACTGTCAGCCAGGGGCAGATTGGCCATTGTGAGGGACTTTTTTCTTTCCATCTATTCTTTGTTTCTTGTATTCATCTGTTCTTTCTGCCATTCCTTTTCTTTCTTTGTCTTCTTTTCTTCTATTACTTCTGCCATTCCTTTTCTTTCTTTGTCTTCTTTTCTTCTATTACTTCTGCCATTCCTTTTCTTTATTTGTCTTCTATTACTTCTGCCATTCCTTTTCTTTCTTTGTCTTTGTTTATTCTATTACTTCTGCCATTCCTTTTCTTTCTGCATTTCTATACATTTCTTTCCTTCTATTCTTTCGTCCCTCCCATCTTTTTTTTCTCCCATTCTTTATCTCTCTTTCCTGCTTTTATTCTGTCATTTCTTTTATTCTCTCACTGTTTCTGTCATTCCTTACTTAATTACATCTGTTCAGCCTTTTGTCATTACTATTCTTTCTTTCTTACATTTTCTTTTTTTTTGTCATTTCTTTTATAATTTTTTTCTTTTTATTCTTCATTCTGTATTCACTACACATGCAACGTTATCATCATATGGTGTGTCATACCACACTACAAGGGGCCCACTGAGACCTGAGCCGGATCATCTGACTGCAAGCCTGAAAAAAAGCCTAGCCAAACGTGGGCAGTGCACGTTACGATTTTATAGTCATTTAAAGGATCCACATACTGCAGAGCACTACATATTCTACTAATGAAAACACGGGGTTGTCTACTAAAGTTCCATTCATTTCTCCATGGTCATTGGGAGATTTATTGTGTGCCAGAACCAGGCATTGCTCATGAACATTTGCCAGTCTCCTATTTAGCTCTAATGTGTTGTAGCTAAGAGGACTAAAACAAGCCCTAGTCTATAAGACCCTACTGCAAGCTGATTTCCAGCCTATGGGGCATTTTTATTCAGGATGCTCCACTGTGTGCAACCCCCAAAATTGGGATGGCCACAACCCTGGATACTAAAAATCCCTTGTTTTGGTCCACTATACAGTAATACATTTTAAGGTTGAGTTTATTTAAGGCAAGCTTTTAGGAGAACTTGGTTCTTTTAATCAGACATGGTGGTAAACTCTTAATATACCTTGCTAGCCTTAGAGAGTCTCTCCTAGTTACGAAGAGTTTGCCTTGTGTATGCAACCCCTGCACATGCAGCCTGACCAAGGTACAGTATGTATTGCAAGTACTTGTGCCAGATTTATGGTGTTGGATATTATTAGGACAATACTGAAATCCAGCTCCAGTCAAGATATTTTTTACTTATAGCTTTGGACAGTTTAGGTTGCAGCACTTGCTTAAATGTTATTGGCCCTTTTATTAACCTACCTCTGTTTGCAGACCCAATGACAGCACAGCTTTGCTACTTTACAATCCAAGCACCCCCCCCCCCCCAACACCTTTAATTCATAATAGATTTCTACTAAATAGATTTCCTGCCAGTAATTGAACAGCATAGGCAAGGAAAGCAGCGCTAAAATGAAAGCAGATGTGGTAGAGGATGCACAGGAGCTGCAAGTTCATGGAGCTCAGGACACATCTAAGGTAGGCTTCTGCAGTTCAGGAGGTGCAATGAGCTGGTGTCTGGCCACAAACATTTCAGAGGTCAAGCACTTTGGTAGCTGAAAAATGCAGAAGCCACACCCAATCTGTGCCATGTTTCAGAGATCATGTCCTGCGGAGTGCACACACCTGTTGATTTTGTAGCTTGTCCACCATTTACAAGCAAATTGCCTCTGTCACAGTGACTGGAGTGCGCTGCCCCTTCACTGTAACTGAGGGCAGAGTACCAGGCAAGGGTCCACAGACACACCACAAAAACTGTAAGTTCAGAGAATCAGATCCTGAGGAGGCTGCTGTGGGGGGACATAAACGGAGTATAGTATTCCTTTGTGCCCGGGTAGGGCTTTAAATCGCTCCTTCTACTTACCTTTTGTCTAGCGCAGTTGATCGGTGCCAGTCCAGCGATCAGTAACTCACATGATTTCTGGATTCGAGACACTGCATCCTACTCCGTCCGAGGCCCGAACATGTAGACTGGTTTGATGGTGAATCGGATCATGATTCGCCATTAATCAACAGAGCCCTAACCAGTTATTGCAGTGGAGGTATTGTGCAAAGGCTGGACAAACCCCCCATTGTAGTAAATGGGAGGGGGCGTAGTCACAGCTCCAGGGAATAGAGTTTGCAGCCCTGAACGGCTCAGACTGCCGCGGGGCTCAGTTCCAGCGATCAGGTGAGTTAAAGCAGACCTTCACCTTGAATAAGATCATATCTTATATGCTTCCCACACCCTGTACATACAGATTGCTCACATTTAAATAACATCCTAATATGTTATGAGCCTTTAAACATCCAAGATGGCGGCTCATGGAGCATCAGGCAGCCTGCAAACAGGAAGTGTCTTCTGACTATGTCGCTCTGCATTCTGGGATTGCTGTCCTTTCTCTGACCACAGCTCTGTTCTGTCTATGCTTTTGAGTAAAGATGGCAGCGCCCGTATCCTAAAATCCTAAACAGGCGGGGGGGGGGGGGGGGGTCTGGAAGAATAATAAATAAGTGACTAAAAACGTAAAATATATTAATTTTAGATGCTGGGGAATAGTTTTTAAGGGTTTGGGCTTATCAGTAAATCATGCGGAAGGTCCGGTTTAATGATCACCAGACAGGCACCAATCAGCTGTGCGGAACAAAGGTAAGTACCCTTTTATCTGCCCACTGAATGGATTTAAAGAAGACCTGTACCCAAAAGGGACCCTCACTGGGCCAAATGGAGTTTTCTGGACAGGGCAGTTTTCTGACCAGCACCATCATATTGGCCCATGCTTGTCTTGCCCTAATGGCTACTTTTGTATGACTATGACAAGAGAATTTTTAAAATGGAACCACATTCATTTTTTTTTTTTTTGGCAGTTAAATCAAACTGTCTATACCATAGTTTAAAAACACACTCAGAGAACTGAAAGCTGATAGCAGTATGGCGTCACTCTGTGTGTGTTTAGCCTGTGACTAACAGCCATAGGACGTGAACGCAGTTACTAAATATCACATTGCCATGTCTTTCCTTCAGTTGCAGAGGAGTTAGTCTAATTAACTTGCTTGCAGGACTCACCACAACCTTGCCGATTAGAGGATTTACCCAAATGATCTCTATTTCTGCTGTATACCTTGCTATAGTGTGATTACCCCTCTTATTTACATGCTAATGTAATTACAGCTTTGCGCCACTTTTCACACCAGAGCTGGAGTTGGTTTATCTTGGCCATCTATGTGTCTGTTTGGGTCCTGAAAAGAAATACTGTTGTTTCAACTCCATTGAGGCTCCTCTGTCTAGCATACTCTGGCACCGGCCCAGGAACGTCTGCAGCTGTTTAAATGTAGCCCCTTCTCAATATTTGTCTTTGTAAGCCAGATAAAAATGGATGAATGAAAGTTTCTGTGTTTTTTTTTTTTTTACAAAATCTACTTGGCAAGGAGCCAGTTGAACTTCCAATTTTCATCTGTCACATTGTTAGAGATGCAAACAAAGCTTAATTCCAGACTAACATCAAATAAATCACTCCAGAGTTATAGGTGTATTAAATGTGACTCTTCGTGATGGATTGTCTTGAGGTCAGTTATCCCTAACCCAGGAAGCGTTGATTGTGAACTTGACATAGGCTTAAAGGTATAGTCCAGACCATTGTTTCTCAACCCGTGGTGCATAGAACCCAGGTACTCTGCAATGCTTAAAGCGGACCTTCACCCTGAATAAGAACCTATCTTATATGTTTCCCACACCCTGTACTTACAGATTGCTCACATTTAAAATCATCCTACCTGCATCTACTGCATGTTATGAGCCTTTAAACATCCAAGATGGTGGCCCATGGAGCATTAGACAGCCTGCAAACAGGAAGTGTCTTCTGACTGTGTCGCTCTGCATTCTGGGATTGCTGTCCTTTCCCTGACCCCAGCTCTGCTCTGTCTGTGCAAAGCACAGCTATAACCCCCCACCCCCTGTACTTTATACTACTCTCCTCTCCTCAGTATGTGTGATGCTTCTGAAGCAAGATGGCGGCACACGTATCCTAGAGTCCTGAACAGATTTGCAGCCCAGTAGGGGAATTAATAATATGTGACTAAAAACTTAAAATATATTTAATTTTAGATGCTGGGGAATAGGTTTTTAAGGGTTTGGGCTTTTCATTAAATCATGCTGAAGGTCCGGTTTAAGTGTGCACCATCAAGGAGGCCTTCAAAAAGTGCTTCAAGGCCTATTTATTTGAAATTGATATTTTTATTGTAACTGCTTGCTGCTAGGGTAGGTAAAGGTTGAGAACCTCTGGTGCAGGCAATGGCACTAATAAGACGATAATTATCTCGCCTGAAACCTGTCCCATGTGCCTCTCCTGTTTCCTGCAGCGCACTGTAGATGCTGTAGAAGGTCTCCAAGGTTTGCCCATCCTTATTTCTTTCATTTTTCCACAACCGCGCTCCAAATGCGGTCTTACAGTCACCCGTGTACCCACGTTCCCAGCGTGAGCAAGTCCAACAAGTATGATCACTGTTTGGGCGGCCGAAGGGGGGGGGGGGTTAATTTGGAGACCTGCTACAGCATGCTGCAGGAAATGGAGTAGAGGCACATGACATAAGCTCCAAGTTTGATCCTTTTTACCTTATTATGGCCATTGCCTGGATTGTTCCTTTAACTTCACCTGTCATCACAGACCACCCACATGGTTTGCAGTGTGGGATCAGCACTTCCAGTCTGTAGCTTTTCCATGCAGATTGGCAACCACCACTTGAGTATTCATCTAGTCATGCACCTGAGATAAAGCCTTCACTAAGAGGTCATCCAGGTAGAGAAGTCCCAGGGTGGATGGGAATTCTTCTGGAGATCTTGCTGCAGGTGCAATGATGATCTTCCCTGTTCTCTTGTCCCATCAATGTTCTTCCTGAGTATGAACCTAGTCAACAAGGATTTATGTCCCTGATGGTAGCTGCAAACAAAACTGTCCCCTTTCTCCCATTCAACACCAGGGGCCCCTTTATTAAAGACTGGTACAGCAATTTGGCTCCAAGCACTGCAGTGGATTAAAGGGGGAGTAATGCTATTTTCTTATTTTTTGCTGAAAAGCACTTTAGGTTTCCTGCGTCATCCATTCTCGTTCAGTGCCTAATGACAAAAGATAACAGTCTTTGGCGCTACATCCAGAGTCGATCCAAAAAAAATCGTGGTCTTGGTAGGAGAAGAAGCCTATTATCAAAACCTTAGAGTGAGGGGCAACTACTGAAACTATAGTAAAACCTGCAAATATGCTTCAGACTACAAACATTGAGCCAAAATGGTGTATTTCTGCAAGACGTATACAGTACTACACTACCCCACATGCCTCACACTAGGCTGCCTTAATTAACTATTCTCTATGACAAGGTGTCCTAAAACTTGTTTTTATTTTTAAGCAGATGCAAATTTTGGAGTACTTTCTAAAAAAGGTTTCTCATGTAACATGGGAGCATTCGCCTGTAAGTAGGGACAGCCTTTGGGGTGTTCAGATGGAATGGCTGCACAGGTCGTCCATTTCAACTGACTGCCACTGCTTGGTCTTGGTGGGGGGCTAGAAGGGGCCACCATTTGATCAGCTCAGGTTCTTCCAGATTGCTTTTTGAGGAGTAAGTGGGGGCAGATGGTCAATTTTTGTCCTGCGAAAGGCAGCATTGTCTACTAACTTCTGCCTGATACATTTTCTGGTGAAGGGGAAGGTCCACTGGAGGTTGTACACTGTGTTCTTAGGGGGCCAGTCCTGCTTATGTGGTTCATACTACTGTGTAGGTTGGGGGGGGGGGCATCCTTTGCATATGTTGAGAGAGACTTGTGGAAAAGGTTTACAGACATAATGGATATGGAGGAGAGAGACTTGTGGGTTTTTCTCCTTGGTACAATTCAGCACCATTTTCAGCTGTGCAATTGTTTTAAACAAAAAAAAAAGGAAAAGAAAATGTGCTGAATCAACGCTTATAAAAATGAGTGTGGATACCTGGAATTAGCACTTACTGCATCAAAAGCATAGTGTGTCTATAATCATTATTTTTATTGTTCATAAAGTTTATTTTTATTATTTATTATATAGCCGTGTAATTTTTTAATCTTATTCTTTCAGGTTATAGTGAGAGGCGGTGGACACATACTGCCCTATGACCAGCCTGAAAGATCATTCGTGTTGATTGACAGATTTATAAGTAACTGTAAGGATCTCAACTGCTAGTCAGGCTTCTGAATAATTACTAAATACGTTTCTGTTACAGATTGGTTAAATGTTAATAAAGTTTGTAAAAAAAAAAAAAAATTATTTGAATTATTTACATCAAAGAATCTTAGATTTGGTACTTGAAATACTTGCCTGGATCTAGGTGGTCAGATAGGAAAATTATTATATGGCAAGCAGGCAGCAAGTTTACAGGGAGGGATTAGATCTGCTTTTAAAAAATGGTATACTAGCTCTTTAAAGTCATTCAGGGGGCAAATAAAAAAACAAAAGGGCACTCACCTTTTGTCCCATGCAGCTGATCATTACCAGTCTGGCAATATAGTGATACTGCTGGCAAAGGTAATTGTTACACCATTGGGCTACATTTGGCACTGTCCTAAACTGTTTCCTGTTTTTAAATTGAAGTAGAAATGACTTGAGATATCAGGGTTTACAGATTCAGCCAATAACATTCTTTTTTTTCATCCCGTCCCCCAATCAGCTCAGCAGAACGGGACAGGATTGCTGGTCCCTCCCTCCTTCCTCCTCCAGATGCATCATATTGCTGTCAGTGCAGAGCCCGCCCATTTATGCTGATTCACAGATCCAAGGCCATGCCCACTTTTTTCAGAGGTGAAAATGTAAACCCTGATATCTCGGCCATTTCTTCTTCAATTTAAAAAGGAAAACCGTTTAGGACTGCGCCAAATGTAGCCCAACGCAATGGTGTAACAATTACCTTTGCCTGCAGTATCACTTTAACTCACCTGATTGCTGAAACTGAGCCCCAGCTGCAGCCAAACGTCCCGCATCATCCAGGGCTGCAAACTCCATTCACCGGCACTTTCATGCCAGACCACATCCTCGCCATCAGTCACAGGGGTGTAATAAATGGAGGGAGCGTGCCAGGCCTCAGCCCACTACTTCCATTGAAATGAATGGAGAGGGCAGGGCAGTGTTCTGTGACACATCTACATGTTCAGGCCTTGCACAGGGGCTCGGATCCAGCAATCAAGTGAGTTACTGATCACCGGACTGGCACTGCGCCGGGCAAAAGGTAAGTAACCTTTTTTGTTTGTTTTTTTTTTTGCCCACTGAATCACTTTTAATATATACTAGTAAACTGAGCATCCTTGCCGGTACAAACCCATATTCCTGTCTGCAAAAAACACAGGCTGACAAAAAAGATATGTTGTGTACCACACCAGGACACCAGTCTGAAGACCAAAGGTCGCCTGAAGCCTCCAGCTCTGGCCACACTGCAAATAACCAAACTGGGCAGATCTTATTTATTGGACCACTTCTGCATTCCCTTACAACTGGTCCCACATGACATCCGCTGGCCAATTGGGTTTGCCCGATGGGGGGGAGGGGACTGGCCGACCTTACAGGAGGGGTATTGCCAAATTGTATAATATTAAAAGTCCATGCAAACACATCGGCTAATGAGAGGAGGGGTCACTTATACACACAAACTAAATAAAACTCTCGCCAAGCTTGTGGTTTTCTTCTCCTAGTAGGAATAAAATCCAGGGGTGCCAGGATTAATCACCCCTGATTTCCTCTTCCACCAATTAAAACAAGAAAAAACAAGCCTGGTCAGATATTGATGCCGGGTGTATAAGTGAGCCCTCCTCCACCATCCAGCATATTTATATAGATTATCATTTGGCCATTTTTTCCTTTAACTCTATATAGCCCTGTACATCTAAATTCAAATTAAAAAATACAGAAAACTCCAAAAATGTTTTATCGATTAGCTGCATATTTTAGCATTATTACAGACACCAAACGTCATAATATTTATAACTCGTCTTGTCTACCTGAAGGACCAAAACCCTCCCTAGCAATTTTGCCAAAAGGGTGGCCCATGGCACAGGCCCCCTCCCTAAACCGGACCTTCAGCATCATTTAATAAAAATCCCAAATCTTTAAAAAAACAATTCCCCAGCATCTAATACTAATATATTTTACCTTTTAAGCCATTTACTTTTTATTCTTTCCACCACTAGGCTTCAAATCTGTTCAGGACTCTAGGATATGGGCGCCGCCATCTTGCCTCAGAAGCATCACATAGTGAGGAGAGGGGTGGCAAATGTACAGGGGGCAGGTTTTAGCTGTGCTTTGCTCAGACAGAGCAGAGCCTGGGTCAGGAAAAAGGACAGCAATCCCAGAATGCAGAGCAGCACAGTCAGAAGACACTTCCTGTTTGCAGGCAGCCTGAGACTCCATGTGTCACCATCTTGGATGTTTAAAGGCTCATAAAATGCAGTAGATGCAGGTAGGATGATTTTTAACGTGAGCAATCTGTATGTACAGGGTGGAGGAAGCATATAAGATAGGCTTTTATTCAGGGTGAAGGTCTGCTTTAACTTTGCACTCTCCTTGAGTGCCACCAATAGGCCATATTTTGTCTCCACACATACTCACATGTGAAGTAATTACTGCTTAGACATCTTAGCTTTGAAATCTACATAACCTGACCTGTTGGTGGCTCTCGAGGAAAGGGATGGGAGAACACTGGCCTATGGTAACTTTCTTTAGATCTAACAAAGAGCAATCTACCTGATCCTATCAGACTGATCTGAAACTAACCTGATCTGCTGCCATCTACTGTATGTAGAAGCACTGGGAGTTATACAACTGGCGCTGCTGCCACGTGTACAATGTAACAACTGGGATGGGGTTGTGCTGATACAATGTAATCAACTTTGATTTCCTAGCTATTTCCCCAGCACAGCATAGTCCATCTTGATAGGGTTAACAGTAATGAAATGTACTTGGCCTTCAGTGTTTTACTTTCTGTTGAAAAAATGATGTTTATGTATGGTGCAACCTTCCTCGAAATGTCTCTTGTATCAAGGTTGGAACATTTTGTTTTGGCTGCTGGCTGTATGGCTAGAAGTAAGAGTGTCATGTAAACAATGGCAGCATGGTACAGAAATAACCCAGCCCTTATGGGCGTCAGGCCCGGAGAGGGGCGTGTCAGATGGCCAATAAGAATGCTTGAATGTATCTGTACATATGTGGCAACACCCACCCATATCATTGTATATTAGCAGCTGGCAATAAACAAAAAGGGCGCATTTTCTTCAGATGCTCTTTGAGTCTTTACTACACAGCGGTCTCTGTGTCTTATTCACTCTTAGAATAATTTGGACTCTGACAACAGAAGTAGAAGCTGTGCCCAATTAGGGTACGGACCTAACATTTCGTACATTACCAAGTCTGGTTTGCGGCATAACTACATAATCCCTCTAAAAGATCTTTATAACACCGTTTTAGGTGACTGATAGGACCACATAGGTGGCACTTGCTGTAATTAAAAAATGGTGCCTGGAAGAAAACCAGTTGGGAACCTCTAATCTAGACCATTGTTCCCCAACCCTCTCATCAGTAGCCCCCAACAGGTCATCTCTACATAGCTGCCTAATGAATATTGTGGGGAGATATGCAAAACAGAAGCTCTTGGGGAGAACTGCGTCCCTGTGCAGCAGTGCTGAAAAATGAGCTAAAACTGCTTGTCTGCATTTTTGTCCATAAAACAGACAATGGACTTGATTCAATAAAAGTGGAAAAGAATTCTCATGGTAGTAAAAAAAATTCATTTTAAGAGAAAAAAGCCTGAGAATGTCACTGTTACTGAATCACCAGTTATGAAAACAGTGAAAGTCAATGGCACCTTTTTACTCCTAAGAAAAGTAGAGAACTTTTTACTCCTTTTTACACTGTAGTAAAAATTGGGCCATTGTCATTCATTGTCTTCCTATCTGGTGATTCAGTAGCAGTGACGTTCTCAGGCTTATTTCTCATAAAGTGAATTTTTTACTGCCATGAGAATTTTTTTCAGCTCTTACTGAACCAAGGCCATTGATTAGTGTTTCATTTTTAATTGTATAGCGCTGCATGCCCCTGTCTTACCATCCAGTGTGGCGGGGGGTAACTAGGGCAGGCGTCAGCTCTACTGGGCGTACCCGGACAGGTGCCGGGGCCCCTGCACTTTGGGAGGGCCACCTCATTCCCTCTACCCAGGGCAGCCCGTATGCAGGACTAAGGAAAGATTTCCATTGGGAGAGACTTTCTTTCTGTCAGTCCCTCTATTCTATGTTTCTTTTCATCTGTCCTTTTCTTTCTTTGTCTTTCAATCTCTTCTCTGTCTTTTTCTTAGAAGGTTGACGGCAGAAGGAGACCATACGGTCCATCTAGTCTGCCCTTATGTGTATACTGTATGTTCTCTTTATCTTAGGATAGATGTGTGCTTATCCCAGGCATGTTTACATTCAGTGACTGTTGATTTTTCAACTACCTCTGCTGGAAGTTTGTTCCAAGCATCTACTACTCTTTCTGTAAAATAATATTTTCTAACATTGCTCCTGATCTTCCCCCCGACTAGCTTCAGGTTGTGCCCCCTTGTTCTATCATTGTTTCTTTTTAAAAACACTTCCCTCCTGAACCTTATTCAATCCTTTCACATATTTAAAGGTCTCAATCATGTCCCCCTCTCCCTTCTTTCCTCCAGACTGTACAAATTAAGTTCTTTAAGTCTCTCCTGATAAGTTTTAAGTTTAAGTCCTTCCACCATTTTCGTTGCTCGCCTTTGGACACGTTCTATTTGAATAATGTCTTTTTGCAGGTAAGGTCTCCAGAACTGCACACAGTATTCTAGCTGTGGCCTCACCAGGGCTCTATACAGCGGCATCACAACCTCCCTCTTCCTACTGGTGATGCCTCGAGCTATGCAGCCGAGCATCCTGCTTGCTTTTCCCACTGCCTGGCTACACTGTCCACTCATCTTGCAGCTATCAGTAATCAGTACCCCTAAATCTCTCTCCTCCGAGGTCCTGGATAACACAGTGCTGCCCATACGGTACTCAGAGCAGGGATTCCTTCTACCCAAGTGCATGATTTTACATTTAGAGACATTAAACTCTAGTTTCCACAGTTTTGACCATCTATCCAGTAAAGCTAAATCATTTTCCATGTTGCAGACACCTCCAGGAATATCCACCCTATTACTAACCTTTGTATCATCAGCAAACAGACAAACTTTTCCTACCAAGCCTTCTCCTATGTCACTTACAAATATATTAAAAAGAATGGGGCCCAGGACAGAGCCCTGCGGCACACCACTTGTAACTCGCCTTTGTTCAGATTGCACGCCATTTACAACAACGCTCTGATACCGATCCCTCAGCTAACTGGAAATCCCCTGAACTATCCAGGGATTGAGTCCTACCTTCAATAACTTATCTATTAGCTCCTTATGTGGTACAGTGTCAAAGGCTTTGCTAAAATCCAGATAGGCGATATCCACAGCACCACCTTCATCTAACACTTTAGTGACATTGTCAAAGAAATCAATAAGATTGGTCTGACATGATCTGCCCTCAGTAAAGCCGTGCTGTTTTGGGTCCAATAGGTCATTAATTTTTAGATGGGAAATTATCTGTGTTTCCATTAATTTGACCACTATAGATGTTAAACTAACTGGCCTGTAATTACTGGCTTCTTCTCTACTCCCCTTTTTATGGATTGGTACGACATTGGCCATTCTCCAATCATCTGGAACCTCACCAGTTGAAAGGGAATGGTTAAGTAAATCAGTCAGAGGGGCAGCAATCACAAACCTAAGTTCCCTTAGAACTCTGGGGTGGATTCCATCTGGACCCATCGCCTTACTTACCTTTAGATGTGCCAGCTCGGATAGGACATCAGCCTCCAGAAACTCCGGAGCTGTGCCCTCCCAGCGGGATGCTGTGCTATGGCCATGCCTGCTACTATCTGAAAATACCGAACAAAAGTAGCTATTCAGATGGTCAGCCACAGCCTTATCTCCGTACTGCTTTTTTTCTGTCATTCATTCATTCTTTCTTTGTTTCTCTCTTTCATGCTATGCTATGCTTTTGTTTTTTTTGTTTTTTTGTTTCTTTCCATGTATTCATTTTATGTCATTTCTTTTCTCTTTTTCTTTTCGTTCAGTTATTTCTTTCATTTTTTATATTTCTTTATTTCTGTCACTCCTTCTATTTCTTTGGCACCATACATGCAACTTTATTACCATGTATAGAGTATCTTATCGCACCGCAAGGGGCCCATTTAGACTCGCCTGAGGCCCGCATAAACCTGGAGCCTGGCCCTGGGGGTAACTATAGGGGAATGCAACCAAACCAGGGCCTAGGAGGTCAGTGGGGCCCCGTCATTGTTGCTCATCCACCTTATTTATCAGTTTTGTGCTTACTTACAGATATGTGCAACCAAATCTCTGTCTTTCCACATAGCTAGACATGTTTGGTGCTTGATACTTAGAGGATGAGTGGGTTAAACTGGGCGGTAAATTGGTTCCCAGGCCCTGAATAATAATGATGATAATTTTGTATAAATAGTGATGGAGCTACTCCCACCCCCTTTGCTCAGTTTGAATTGCCATGAACACACACAGGGAGGGATTCAGCCACCATGGATCTCTCCCTATGGAGTGTTCTAAAGGGAGGCTGGCAGCTTCCCAGGTGAGTAGCTCTGGCTGCATTGCATGTCCCAACTTTGGGGACTCAAAAATAAGAGTAGGAACCACACTAAACACAGAGTGCCTTGCCGGGGCAGTGTGGCTTCCACATGTGTCTGCAGATATATGCAACCAAATCTCTGTCTTTCCACATAGCTAGACGTGTTTGGTGCTTGATACTTAGAGGATGAGAGGGTTAAACTGGGCGGTAAATTGGTTCCCAGGTCCTGAATAATAATGATGATAATTTTGTACAAATCGTGATGGAGCTGCTCCCACCCCCTTTGCTTTGTGCTTACTTAGCATCATTTTCAGCTGCATCAAATTGAGTTAAGACAGAAAAAGTGTATTGTATGAGCTTTGAAGGGGCCCCATTTAATGTTCACACCAGGGCCCTATTTAGTTACTTCACAAACATGCATGACACAAGCTTTCTGTACTTGTATATGTAGATATTTATTAGCCATTGCTGTTTTCTGAGCGTTCTTGGAATTTTTCCAAATCTTTTCCCCCCTTTCCTGTCTCTCATTTTGCCATGTGTAGATTCCAATAACTGAAATTCTTTCGCTGTGTTGCTTTGCGTAATTGATACAACTCCAGTGGGCCGAGCGCTGTGTTTGGAATCCATTTTTGTGAAGGGTGAAGGCGATTCATTAGGCTCTTGCACTTCTGGCCTGCAGAGCTCCCATTTCCCCTGACTGTGTTTTCTTGTCCTCCTGAACTCTGCATAGTGAGGTTGCATTCTTCCATCAGACATAAATTGTAATCCCAGGGGGAAAAGCAACATGTGCTCTGGGCCCGGCTGGCCCTCCCCATCTTGCGGGAAGACTGGAGAGGACAGTATTCATTTTCAAGATGACGTTTCTTATGTGGGTGGCAAACAAATGGCGCCTATGTGCCACTAGCTCAGTGTGGCCCCGGCATAGCTGGACATCTTGGTGGGAATAAAATGTTTATTCCCTGAACGATCAGACCATGGTCGCACTGAAAATCCGACAGCGCTGTTCTCTGTAGCAGAGGCAGCAAAGTGTTTCGCTATTTGGAGAACAATAGGAGTTTTCAAACCTGTCGCATTGCATCTGTCAGCTGTTGCCATCCCATGATGCAACAGGACGGATGGCACTCTCGTAACAGCCTCTCAATGAATGGCTAGCTGTAGACTTTAAACCGGACTCGTTATTAATTTAACTGGTTTTGGTCCCGCTCTCTGCAGATAGCAAGAAGCTGGGGGGGGGGGGGGCATCCAGAACGCTGGAATACTCACCTTAATTACGAGCCAGGAAAGGAGCCCTGCGATTGGCTGCTGGGCGGTTACGTGGGCCGCAGTCGCGTCCTCTATGCCGGCCGCCGTCAGGACCTGTCCACAATCGCGGGGCTCCTTTCCCGGCGCTGGCTCGTAATTAAAGTGGACTATCCTGGGTCTTGGTCCACTTTCCGGGGGTGCCCCGCCCCGCTATGTGAAACCCCCCCATATCGCGAGTAAAAACTCACCTCATCCCGCTCCTACGGCGCATGCGCAGCCGCTCGTCCAATCAGCGAGCTCAAAGCCAATGTGGTATGCGCGTCGATGAGACATCTTACCACAGCGGCTCCGAGCATGCTGGCGCCGCATCTTGCGCTTCCCTCTAACAGGGAGCGCGCCTGTGCCGGCCATTTGTGAACGCACCCTGCTAGAGAGAAGCATGAGATGCGGCCACGGCCCGTGCATGCGCCGTTGGTCGGGATCCAGGTAAGGTTTCTGGGCGTCCTGGGGGGGTTCACACAGTGGGGGAGGGATCGGATCTATAAGATTCCCGGACCGATCCGCCTGGGTGTTGGTCCACTTTAAGGTGAGTATTCTGCGCAATATGTTCAGTTAAGTGCGAGGGGGCTCCAGCTTCCTGGATGCCCCCCTCCCCCAAGCTTCTTACTATCTGCAGAGAGCGGGACCAACACCCGTTAAAGTAATAACTGGTGTTGGTCCGGTTTAAGATATTGGCCTTTTGTAAGTAATTAAAGCAGACTTAAACCTGACCTTCAGCATGATTTAATGAAAAGCCCAAACCCTTAAAAAGCTATTCCCCAGCATTTAAAATTAATATATTTTACATTTTAGCCACTTATTATTCTCCCCCCCCCCCCCCCCCCCCCCCACCAGGCTGCAACTCTGTTCAGGACTCTAGGATACAGGCGCTGCCATCTTGACTCAGAAGCATCGCACATACTGAGGAGAGGAGAGCGGGATAAAGTGCAGAGGGGCGGGGGTTATAGCTGTGCTTTGCACAGACAGAGCAGAGCTGGGGTCAGGAAAAGAACAATCCCAGAATTCAGAGTGAAACAGTCAGAAGACACTTCCTGTTTGCAGGCTGCCTGATGCTCCATGAGCCGCCATCTTGGATGTTTAAAGGTTCATAACATGCAGTAGCTGCAGGTAGGATGATTTTTAATGTGGACAATCTGTATGTACAGGGTGTGGGAAACATATAAGATAGACTCTTATTCAGGGTGAAGGTCCGCTTTAAAGTTCATACCTTCCCGATAGTAGAGTATTCTTACTTCAATGTGACAAGAAAATTGTACCCATTTAGAGTGGACCAAAATCCCTAACACTCCATCCTAAAGTATAAAAGACACCAGGGCCGGGTGAAAGCCATTCCCATGGGTATAATAATAATATTATATAATATATATATATCACCAACATGTTCCATAGTGCTTTACCATCAGAGGTATCCTGATTTGTGATGCCCAGGGATTATGGGCAAACGGTGCTGGCAGCATCCCTCCATCTGCTGCGCGTGCCTGCACCAGTCATATCTGTATAACTGGGGAGCGGGGCACACTGCATACAGGTTAATAAACATTCTATGATATTATTTACAGAATGGTTAATGGATTAGGCCTGCACATATGCCATGCCATGGGATCAAGGCAAGTTTATGACCAAAGACCGGGTTTCTCACTGCGGGGCATCCCAAACTGGTATATAAAAGGGCTGGGATAAGCGCTGAAACCAGGGACATCTAAATTCCTGGGTCTCGGTCCTCTTTAAAGCGTGACAAAACCATGCGTGCCCCCACCTGTTCCCCCCGTTGAGTACGTCTAACGATGTTGTGGTGGCGGCCCAGTTTAAAAAAAAATTTTTTACATGCCCAACGGCCATTTTTTGGATCACTAATTGGCTAAACTCAAGAATTCCGTCTGACATGCCCAATGCCCGGGGGTCTTAGATTCCAGGGTCAGAATAGCTGGGTGCGAGTGAGCCTCAGCTACAGGGAAGCTGGGGATACGGCCACAGGCAGCAGAAGTGCTGTGGGAGCTGCCATGAAAGGTGGGTTTACCAGCAGCCCCAGGGGTTTTACACAACGGGGCATCCCAATTTTTGGTGCCCCAGGGGCCAGCCACTGATTCTTTTAGATTCCAGGACCACACAGACCTCTGGTCAAACATAAACCCTTTTATAACCCCCCCAGGGATCCTGATTTAGGATGATCCTCCAGTTAAAGACCCTTGTGAAGCCACACATGAAACTCTGTATTATGGGGACAGGAAATAGCTGCGCACTGCACTACACTTGCTAATGCAATTCTTACTGCTGGCATGAGGGGGTAGGTGAGTATACTTTAATTTCTCTGCAATCCAAGACCCTCACTGGCACAGAGTTGCCAGGCAGTATGGAGGTCCTAGATGTGTACAGTTGCATACCTGTGCTATGTTATGGTGCAGTTAGTGACACACTGCCAGCCGTTCCTTGCTGGTTCTGCCACCAGGTCACAAGTGCTGCAACATTGGCACAGAAAAGGGACCAGGGGAGCTCATATTCAGGCTTCCTAGGAGTCAAAGCAGCATGAGGAGGCAAAGTTCACCTAAACTCTCCATTGCCACTTTATTTAAAGTGGACCAACACCCAGGATTTTGACTATCCTGGGTCTTGGTCCACTTCGGCGGGGCACCCCGATCGGGGTGCCCCGCTGTGTGAAACCCCCCAGAAACCCCAAAAAACTCACCTCTCAACGCTCCCACGTGAACGCCGCAGCCAATCCCCGCCAACGTCCAGGCGGGGATCAGGAACGTCCAAGCCGCTGCCGCCGCCGCCGCCGCCTCCCGTGCGTCACTCTCGGCGCGCGCGCGCCCCCGCCGGCCATTCACAGAGGGCCGGCGCGGGCGCGCGCATGTCTGGAGGGGCGCGCGGGAGGCAGCGGCGGCGGATCAGGTAAGATGTTTTTGGGGTTTCTGGGGGGTTTCACCCCGCGGGACATCCCGATCTCGGATGTCCCGCGGGGTGGGAGGTGATCGGCCCGGGAATCTTATAGATTTCCGGGCCGATCACCCCTGGGTGTTGGTCCACTTTAAAAAGAGTCCTCATCCCCGGGGACACTGAACTAACAACCTACCCCTCTCACCTCATCAATGTGCCCTCCTGCATTAGGAAAGGACTCACCTTTTCCGAGCTAAGCTTGGAGGCCTAGACCTTTGTAGTGTTTCCTGGCCTCATCATACAGAGTTCCATAAGGAAGAGCGGAGCAGAGAGGTGGGTTAGGATCCTAGTGGACCTGGCCCCTATTGGCACAGAGTGGCCAGGGAGGATTTAGGTACACTTTTACTTTATGTTGCGCTATATAGAAGGGCAGGGCAGAGCGGTGGGCACACAGACAGCATTTTTATAAGCAGTTGCTCTTGTGTCAGGTCTTTGTTTATCTTTGTTGCTTCTCTCCCACGATGGCTCTTCACGGGCAATTCACTTATCAGCAATGCCGCCATATTGTGTAACTTTGTATGCGGATGTTTCAGAGCTGGAGATTGGCCTCTTACATAACCCAGCACTTGTTTGCTGTGAGATTACTTCTGCCCCTTACACTGCTGTGTGATAAGGGGAAGGGGGGCAAAGAGCGACCCTTTATTACACCACACTATGGTAAGAAGAGAGGAAATGCACCTATACTATGACCATCAGACGTCATGTTTGGAACCAACACAATTTAAAGCTGCCCAAAACACCCTAGTGTCTTAAAAACTCTAGTGTCAGGTTCCATCTTTCCCCCTGATTTAGGGATACCCTGCTATGTGACCCCTCCGAGTCACCATATACTTACCTCGATCTGGTGATCCAATGGCACATGCACATTAACCACACCAGGCCGAGGTGAATGGCTGCCAGATACGTGAAGGTGGGAGTGATCAGGCTGCGGCAGTGATATAAGTGCTCAGGGATGCTCATTGCATCTTCAACCAGTGCACATCAGCCATGTAAAGTGGACCAAAACCCACAGCGATCGGCCTGGGAATCCTTAAGATTGCATTCCTGCTATCACTCCAGCAGGGCGCGTGCCCACGCCGGGCATTTGTGAATGGCCGGCGCAGACACGCTCTCTGTTAGAGGGTAGTGGGGGGTGTGGCTGTCTGTGCGTTTCGGAGCCGCTCGCCTTAGATGATGTGACTGACCACGCTGATTGGGCAAGTGACATGCGCCATAGCACCGAAGAAAAGGTGAGTTGTTTTTGGCGACCTGGGGGCTTTCACACAGTGGGGTGCCCCTGTAGCAAGGACCAAAACCCAGGACAAAATCCGGTTTTGGTCCACTTTAAAGTGGTAGAGAATAGAAAAAGGGCTGTGTTCCCTCCATTGGGGGGGATTGCAGGTCTATGAGTGTTCGTTAGATGAGTGGGGGGGGGGGGGGTAGGCCATGGATGAGGCCATAATAATCATGGTGCATCTCCCACACGCTTGTTGGCCCCATAGCTTGAATGGGAGCTGGAAACACTCACAGAGCAGGGGGAAATCCTGGGCGAGGAGGTGAGTGTTTGGCTATAAACTGGGAAAACATCAGGCACGTGTAAAACATGTGGCTTGCAGTTAACAAGCCAACATGCAGCCATGTAAATTTCACATGCTTGCAGTTTTAAAGGGTTAATGTCCCAGTCCTCTCAAAGTTGAATTCATTTTGTGGACTGAGAAAGACGAGTCAGCAGAGGGGGATCCAGTACTACAGTTTATCAGGGAATGCAAAGTGCTGGTGAATACAAGACGCCACCCCTGACAGCCAGCATGGGGTAAGCAGAAGGCAGGTTCATTTAACCCTTTGCCTGGAATGTCCCTTTGATGTACACAAAGGGAATCGGAAAAGGTGACGCCCCTGCTGGAGGTGTAGTAATAGAGGAGTGAATAAAGTGACTGATATCTGGAATACTTTGAGTCGTGTCTGTACGGGCCAATCCGCTGTAGTTATCATCCCTATTCCCTATCATCCCTATTCCCTCTGATCCTTGTCTGCACGCGGCTTCTTCTCGCCATTCAGCAGGGACGCCAGGCAGCCATTCCCTTATCACCTCTGACTGCATACAGTTTGCATTTGATTAGCACAGCAGTGATGACATGAGGTGTCATCAGATAACATTGTTGGGTTAGTCTATCTGCCTATTTGCAAGTTTATAGTCCTTTCAACAGATGTGGAGGAACTAGATCTCTGATATAGTGACCTGTGCCTCAGAGAGAATCATGGAATCATGATGCATGACCCCCCTCCCCCCCACCCCCCAGCATGCTGTGCTTACCTCTCTCCAATCATGGAATCATGATGCATGACCCCCCTCAGCATGCTGTGCTTACCTCTCTCCAATCATGGAATCATGATGCATGACCCCCCCCCAGCATGCTGTGCTTACCTCTCCAGTAATCCCCTGGTGCATGTGTCCCAATCAGAGTTCTAGAGAAATGCCACCCTGGGTTTTGACTCTGCTGGGTATGCCCCACTGTCCTGATTTGGGATGCCCCACTGTCACCCCCCAGTGATCCCATGGCACATGCAGCCAGTAAGCACCATTCATTCTTTCCCTGGCATCAGATTGGCGGGTAAACTGAATGGAGCCGCTCCCCCACACATCAGAGAATAGCAGGGATGTGGCCCTCGCATGCACCATGCAATCTCCGGCTAGGGGGGTATACTGGATGATCCCAGGGCTTTCTCACAGCAGGGCATCCAAAATCGGGATGTCCTGGGAATGTTGAAATCCAGCAGTTATTCCCTTTTCATGAGCAGGAATAGAATGATGAATAAAAGGAGAGCGTCAGGGGCATAACTATAGGTTGTGTGGCCCATCGGGGCCCAGGAGGTCGGGGGGGGGCATCCTTGTTGCTCATCCACCTTATTTATTATATACAGGGCAGCTGCAGTCAGGTGTACCTCAGCCCTGTTGCCCCTACAGACAGTATGCTTCTTCCTTTCCCCCCCTTACACAGTGTACTACCTCCTGGTTGCTCTCACCTACCACATGCTCCAATCTCATTGCCCCCTCACATACAACATGCTCCAGTCATGTGTGCCCCCTTCTCATTGCCCCTTTGTAAACAGTGTGCCCCTTTTCATTGCCCCCCATGTGCACAGAGTGCCCCATCCTCATGCCACCTTAAATACAGGTGTCCCTTACTTGTTGCCCCCTCATATACAGTGTTCCCCCTGTCTCCCCCTCACATACACACACTAGTTTCCCCGTCTCCCCCTTACACACATACACTAGTTGCCCCCTATCTCCCCCTTCACACACGTGTTCCCCCTGTCTCCCCCTCACATACACACACACACACTAGTTTCCCCGTCTCCCCCTTACACACACACTAGTTGCCCCCTGTCTCCCCCTCACACACACACTAGTTGCCCCCTGTCTCCCCCCCACACACACACACACACACACACACACACACACACACTAGTTGCCCCGTCTCCCCCTCACACACACACACTAGATGCCTCGTCTCCCCCTCACACACTAGTTGCCCCCTGTCTCCCCCTCACACACACACATGTTCCCCCTGTCTCCCCCTCACATACACACACTAGTTTCCCCGTGTCCCCCTTACATACACACTAGTTGCCCCTATCTCCCCCTCACACACACACTAGTTGCCCCGTCTCCCCCTCACACACACACTAGTTGCCCCCTGTCTCCCCCTCACACACACACGTTCCCCATGTCTCCCCCTCACATACACACACTAGTTTCCCCGTCTCCCCCTTACACACAGACACTAGTTGCCCCCTGTCTCCCCCTCACACACACACGTGTTCCCCCTGTCTCCCCCTCACATACACACACTAGTTTCCCCGTGTCCCCCTTACATACACACTAGTTGCCCCCTATCTCCCCCTCACACACACACTAGTTGCCCCGTCTCCCCCTCACACACACACAAGTTGCCCCCTGTCTCCCCCTCACACACACGTGTTCCCCCTGTCTCCCCCTCACATACACACACTAGTTTCCCCGTCTCCCCCTTACACACAAACACTAGTTGCCCCCTATCTCCCCCTCACACACACACAGACACTAGTTTCCCCGTCTCCCCCTTACACACACACACACACACTAGTTTCCCATCACCCTCTCACACACACACTAGTTTCCCGTCTCCCCCTTACACACAGACACTAGTTGCCCCCTATCTCCCCTTCACACACACACAGACACTAGTTACCCCGTCTCCCCCTTACACACACACTAGTTTCCCCGTCTCCCCCTCACACACACACACTAGTTTCCCCGTCTCCCCCTTACACACAGACACTAGTTGCCCCCCGTCTCCCCCTTACATACAGACACTAGTTGCCCCCTATCTCCCCCTCACACAGACACTAGTTTCCCCGTCTCCCCCTTACACACACACACACACACACACACTAGTTTCCCGTCTCCCCCTTACACACAGACACTAGTTGCCCCCTATCTCCCCTTCACACACACACAGACACTAGTTTCCCCGTCTCCCCCTTACACACACACTAGTTTCCCCGTCTCCCCCTCACACACACACACTAGTTTCCCCGTCTCCCCCTTACACACAGACACTAGTTGCCCCCCGTCTCCCCCTTACATACAGACACTAGTTGCCCCCTATCTCCCCCTCACACAGACACTAGTTTCCCCGTCTCCCCCTCACACACACACACACACACACACTAGTTTCCCCGTCTTCCCCTTAGACACAGACACTAGTTTCCCCGTCCCCCCCTTACACACAGACACTAGTTTCCCCATCTCCCCCTCACACACACACACTAGTTTCCCCGTCTCCCCCTCACACACACACACTAGTTTCCCCGTCTCCCCCTTACACACAGACACTAGTTGCCCCCCGTCTCCCCCTTACATACAGACACTAGTTGCCCCCTATCTCCCCCTCACACAGACACTAGTTTCCCCGTCTCCCCCTTACACACACACACACACACACACACACACTAGTTTCCCCGTCTCCCCCTTAGACACAGACACTAGTTTCCCCGTCCCCCCCTTACACACACACTAGTTTCCCCGTCTCCCCCTCACAGACACACACTAGTTTCCCCATCTCCCCCTCACACACACACTAGTTTCCCCGTCTCCCCCTCACACACACACTAGTTTCCCCGTTTCCCCCTTACACACACACACACACACACACACACACACACACACTAGTTTCCCCGTCTCCCCCTTACACACAGACACTAGTTTCCCCGTCTCACACACACACACTAGTTTCCCAGTCTCCCCCTCACACACACACACTAGTTTCCCCGTCTCCCCCTTACACACAGACACTAGTTTCCCCGTCTCCCCCTTACACACAGACACTAGTTTCCCCGTCTCACACACACACACTAGTTTCCCCGTCTCCCCCTCACACACACACACTAGTTTCCCCGTCTCCCCCTCACACACACACACTAGTTTCCCCGTCTCCCCCTTACACACACACACGTGTTCCCCCTATCTCCCCCTCACATACACACACTAGTTTCCCCGTCTCCCCCTTACACACAGACACTAGTTGCCCCCTATCTCCCCCTCACACTAGTTTCCCAGTCTCCCCCTCACACACACACACTAGTTTCCCCGTCTCCCCCTTACACACACACTAGTTGCCCCCTGTCTCCCCCTCACATACACACACTAGTTTCCCTGTCTCTCCCTCACACATACTAGTTTCCCCGTCTCCCCCTTACACACAGAAACTAGTTGCCCCCTATCTCCCCCTTACACACACACTAGTTTCCCCGTCTCCCCCTCACATACACACACTAGTTTCCCCGTCTCCCCCTCACACACACAGACACTAGTTGCCCCCTATCTCACACACACACACACACACACACACACACACACACACACACACACACACACTAGTTTCCCCGTCTCCCCCTCACACACACACACTAGTTTCCCCGTCTCCCCCTCACACACACACACTAGTTTCCCCGTCTCCCCCTTACACACAGACACTAGTTGTCCCCTATCTCCCCCTCACACACACACTAGTTGCCCCGTCTCCCCCTCACACACACACTAGTTGCCCCCCGTCTCCCCCTTACACACAGACACAAGTTGCCCCTATCTCCCCCTCTCACACACACACACACGCGGCGCCTCCTCCCCTTATAGCAGAGAGTCCGGGTCTCGGGGGAGCCGGGTTTGGAAGCGCACATTTCCGCCTCTTCCTCCTCTGGCGGCCTCCCAGCCTGCGCTCCATCAGCCCCGAACAAAGAGCCTCTCCTTCCCGGGTCACCTTCCCCCGCCACCGGCCAGACATCAGCCATCCCGGGCTCCGCTATATTCCGCCACACTGACCGACCGTGCCGCCATGTGCGCCAACATCTGGCCCCACGCCGCCCATTGAGGGGGCTTCACCCCCCCCCCCCCCCCCGCCTGCCTGACCGCCACTGCATCTGCATAGAGGAGCACAGAGCTCCTAATGTACCGCGCCACTGTATGGGGAGCAGCCATCTGCCTACAGCGCACAGCTATACACCGATCTGCCTGCCTGGCTGCTGCTGTGGAGCTCTCCATCTACAAGCCGCGGTCTACACTGACCTCAGCACTGGACCGGAGCTGATACTGCGATCTATAGGTGCTGATACCTGCAAGTTCTACCGATAGGAAACATCTTCTGCATCATCCGTCTTTGTTTCTACCGCTAGAAAATCGGTGGATTTGTTCTGATGACCCTGAGCTCATCTCCCTCCATGTAACCACGTCTATGTGCCAATTCTGTACAAGGTAACTGCTAGAGAAGACATGTTGCCTTCTAAACTGATACATTTTACTAGGAACTGATACATCAGATGAGGACGCACATAGATTAACCCTTGATTGAGCAGATGCTATGCTGCATGAGCTGATCAGAGTAATGGATCAATGCTGATCAGAGTAATGGATCAATGCTAACATTTATAAAATCTGGATGAGTTGTGGTCCCCACAGGTGGGCAATGTGTCGGAGACTCCAGAAATAGGACTTTCAGCTAGAGATGCAAATGTCCTGGAGGTTCTGCCTGAATATCAGTCATAGGTGTGGACTGGCCGGCCCGGATGTCCTCAGATGATACTTCTCTAGGTGAGATGGGGAAGGTTGTGGCGATCCAGATACTGGTGCTGGTGGTGTGCGGGCTTTGCCAAAGTGCGGAGGATAGGTGCCCCCAGCCATGTGACTGCCAACATCCTCAGCACATACTCTGTTCTAATAGAGGGCTTGTCTCGGTGCCCAGCTCCAGCCATATTTCAAACCCTATTGGGACTAAAACCTACAGCCTAGGAGGAAATTTTATTGCCAACTTAAGTGCCATAGACTTCTCCAACTACTATCATTTGCAACGGCTTGATCTGCAGTACAATCAGATCCGCTTCATTCACCCCAAAGCATTTGACAAGCTTGCTCACCTAGAAGAGCTGTACCTGGGCAACAACCAGCTTTCAACACTTGCCCCCAGCGCTTTGTCCCCCCTGAAGAAGCTGAAGGTGCTCAATGTGAATAGTAACCGGCTGCAGAACGTCAGCCGTGTCAGCTTCTCAAACCTGGCATCGCTGGTTAAGCTTAGGCTGGACAGTAATCATATCCGGGTGCTGCAGGGTTCCCCCTTTCAGAACCTCGCTAGTCTGCTTTACCTGCATCTTGAACACAATAAAATTACCAATATCAGTAAAAATTCCTTTGCTGGACTTGTAAAATTGCGTTTACTGAGCCTCTCGGGGAACCCCCTGAATTCCTTACGCCATCCCGTCTTCCTGCCGCTGCGTTCCCTCAGCACGCTCACCATGGCTGGAAGCAATCTGCAGCAACTGGGGCCGGGAGTTTTTCATGGATTACAGAGACTTTCCAAACTCATCCTCAGCTCAAATAGGATTTCCCTTCTACATAGCAAGACTTTTCAAGGGCTAGGATCATTGCAAGAGCTTCACCTCGATGGGAATTTGCTGGACCACTTACCCGAAGGCCTTCTGTCACCATTGCACAGTTTGGAGATACTGAATCTGAGTCACTGTTCTCTAACCACTATGCTCCCCAAAACATTCCATGGACTTAGTCGCCTGAGGGTGCTGGATTTGCAGCACAATAAACTTGCTTTTCTGCCTGGGGATATATTGTCTGAAAATCCGACCCTGTACAGGCTCCAACTTGATGGCAATCCTTGGAACTGTAACTGTCACCTTTTGGGCCTCAAACAGTGGATAGTTGGCACGCTGCATACACGGATCCGGATGCTGACAGTGTTTGTACAGTGCAGAGAACCCCAAGAAGTAGCTGGAAAGTATTTGGACTATCTTGATGATTCTTTTTTACATGGAACTGGAAACTGTATGGAGAGTACAACTCCCAATGGAATGACCAGCACCTCACTTGATCTGGTTTTGCCCCCTTCTGCTGAGGAACAGAGAAGTAAACCAAGTGACAATCAAGGGAACCAAAACTTCAAACTGGACTCCAAAGCAAGTTTATTAGTGCCTGTCTCTACACGTCCACCAGAAACCCTTACTTTGCCCCAGACCTTGGCATTGCTGCAACAAGCCCCCACAACTAAATCACCACTAGGCACCAAAAAGACCGGTAGTGATAAACATCCAAAAATATTCCATGGAAGGAGCAGAAACACCAAAACTTCCAGTGGAAACCGCAATCGAACGGAATCTAAGGTGAACTTGTTGAACCCCAGCCAGCAATACCCAGCAACATTCCAGCCAGCAAGTGAGAAATTTAAACAGCTGCCTTTCAAGCAATCCAAGGTTCAGATACCGTCATCCAACCACTTACATAATCATTTTCCAAACCCTGAGGTTTCACATCAGCAGCCCCCCGAGTTATTACAACTTCCGGATGTAACTGGTACTTTACAATCACCATCTGAAATTCCACTAACTGGCGATTCACATGTAAAATTGAAAACATTGCAGAAGGACACCCCGGCGGCAGAGACGTTACACCAGGGTCATCCAGACGCTCTGTGGCCATCTCTTCATTTTACTCATCCTGAGCAAAGCGAGACCTCACACAAGCTTGCGGCTTTTCCTTCCACCTTTTCAGACCCATGTGAGTTTAACAAGCTGTATTTACTCAACCTTTCTGTGGAATCTGTGGGAAGCACTACAGCTCGGGTACGATGGCAGGCCCTGGAAGCTCATACTTATGGGCCTGTCCTGTTCAGGGTTCTCTACGAGCGCTTCGGGCAAAGTGGCCGTTTCCAGCGCTTTGTCTATCCAAGGGGTCCAGCAGAATCGTTAACGCTTCATGAGCTCACAGGAGATACCCCATATTTAGTGTGTGTCGAAAGCCTCATTGGTGGACGTGCTTGTCCTGTGGCTCCCAGAGAGCATTGTGTGGGTCTTGTGACCTTACCTTCAGAAGATGAGCGTCCTTTGCTAAACTACCAAATGCTAGCTTTAATACTTCTCGCCCTCAACGCTTTGCTGCTACTTTTAGGGTTGGTTGCTTGGGGTTCCAGAGTGGCACGCAAAAAATGGTGCCGCAAGAGGGCACCGGTACATGTCCGCCAGATGTACTCTACACGACGGCCCTATCGCTCCGTGGGAACTGGGGTATCCACTGATTTTTCAGGTTTCCAGTCACACAGGCCCCGCACAGCAGTGTGTGCACTGGGGGAAGCAGATCTCATAGAGTTCCCAGGCTGTGACCGCTTCAGAGATGTGGGAAATATACACAGAGATGACCTGATCCAGAGGTTCACAGACTGATCATCCTCTATATTCACCAGGAATGTCTGTATGGCGCATAAGTGCGCAGCATGGCCGCTGCTCTGTGTCTTACTGGGCGACAGTTCTCAGTGCCTCGCAGGTGAAGGAATTCTGTAGGATTGTCTGTATGGGTCATATAGAATGAACCTTCCTGATGTGTACTTGAAAATGGATGCTGCCAGGTTGAGCAGGTGCACATGGCCTACATGAGCTGCAGTATATTACAACCAGAAGTCTAAATAGATTGTTTGCTTTGGGAAAGCCGGGCTCTGGGAACCTTTACTGAAAAGATGGAGGCTGTTCGGGTTCCTGAGGTGACTACAGCTGCACCTCTGTTCTGCAAGTCACTGGTGGGCAAGTGTATGGTGAGTATACTGCCCGGCCCTGGCTTTTCAGTAGAGATTCTCACTGTGGGGCATCCCGATTTTTGTGCAGGGAAGATTGTCAGTGGGCTAAAGGTCTATTTAGAGTTTTGTCCAATTTAACAACAAGAAGGTCTTAAAAAAGGACAATGCTGATATCACATTGTGGGTGATTACAATGTTTTCTTCACTCAGACCCAAACTCTTCCCTGTAACTCTGCCAGGGAGGCTGCTGGTCCACAGGGACATTTAATTTACTAAACCTACCAATCTAAACTAGACTAAAAGTCATATTCGACTCCATTATTAAAGGTCCCTAGGGGGCGTCGCCATTTGGAATGCCCCATGGTCAGAATCAGTTTCTTGCCCCCACCCACGTCCCCTGCATTTACCAAGCCATGCTCCTTCCTGGCAGCCTATGGAGCACATGCAGGGGAGGAGGGGATGCTCCTGTGCTCTATATGAATACAGCATTGGATTGCAGCTTGGTAAGTACAGGGGCTCAGGTACTAAAAAGGGCACATTGGGGTGGGGCACTTTTATTTTTTGTGCCTCACTTGCGAGGGGCAGGGGAGGAGGGGGGCAAGAGGTTTAAATGTAGACAGTGTTGGGGGTGAGGGTGCAAGGGGTTAAATGCAGTGCCCTATACTTTTCAATGGCTGCATGGGCTCCTGACTCACAATCACATGACCACAGCCTGGAGGCAGGGAAATCAGGTACTGCTAACAGGGAGGGGCTCCAGCTGCAGGCTGCATTTAACTCCTTGCACCCTCTCCTCCCTACACACCCTGTATCTTTCGGTGGATGGGGGCGCAAGGGGCGCTCATGAGGGGGCATCAGGGCACCTGCAAGGGTTTGTTTTTTGTACAGCAGTAATAGCACACTATATAGCACCCCCCTGCAAGTCCCCACCCTAGGCACAGGCCTGGGTTTGCCTAATGGTAAATACAGCCCTGGGCTCCCCCTAGGAATTTTTAATACTAGACCAAATGTAAAATATGACTTTTGGCCCAGTTTAACAGTGCACCAAGGGCTAAAGTGAAAGCTACCTTTTTTAGCAGAGCAGGGGGTGGGGCAGGATATATGTGCCGCAGCCATACCTCCTCCAACAGGATGTGTGCAACACTGTGGTGTGCAGTGGTTTTCGGTCCCTCGTCATACAGAGTAAACGTGATTCATTTCAGGTGGGAATTCTCACTCCAAACTGCCATTCACTTGCATTGTCTACTGGGCGTAAATTTTCACCTGGCTCTGAATCAGCCCCAAGGTAGACAATAAAAGTCAGTGGCAGTTTTCTCTCCTAGAAAAGGAGTGAGAATTCTCACCTGGCACAGAATCAACCCCTACCTGTCACAGAATCAACCCCTACCTGTCACAGAATCAACCCCTACCTGTCAAAGTTGCTGGGCAGCAGTTAGGTCAATTTTTCTGAACCTAAAGGTGCTTCCAATTCTCTGATGGATCACTGAAAGCATTTCCATATGGCAACATTATGGCGATGTGCAACCCTCCTACTGGCCTAGACCCACCCAGTGTCAGCAAAGTAATGGTTATATATTTCTGAAATATGTTTATTATTATCTAGATTTGTAAATTTAACTTTAGCCAGAACATTGTTTTCTGTGGGTTAGGAAAACGTTTCAACCTCCATCAGGGGATCTTCTTCATGCTGGGGATATTTCCGTCATTTCCAGTACATCCGCCACAAACAGGATTTATACAACACCCAATTTGGGATGCCCGATTTTGTGAAAACCCCTGGTGTACTCACCTTGTCAGTGATCTCATGGTGCATGTGCAAACTCTTCTCCAATCAGCAAGCAATGCTCCATTCAGCTTTACTATAAGTCAGGGTGTCTTAGTAAAGCTGAATGGGGTGCTGGCTCCGTAACTATGTCAGGCATTCATGGACGGGAGGAAAGCTGGAGATGCTGTTGTGGCCCGCACATGTGCAAGGATAATGCCAGCGAGGTGAGTATACATGCAATCCCGGGGGATTTCACACAGTGGGGAATCCCAAATCTGGATGCCACGGGGATGAGGTACTGGTCGACACTCAAGTCTTTTAGACTCCGTTGTTCCTCTTTAAAATGAATCTTTTTCGCTCCCAGCAAAGCTAGAAATGTCACCGCAAATCTAATATAAACTGAACTTCCTGTTTTGAGTCATTGGGGTCACTGGCAACAGAAAGCAAAGGATAATCTTTGTAAACAGCAGTAAAAGTTTTTTTCTTAAAGCGGACCAAAAAACGTCTACACCGGCCCTAGATTTAAGGATGCTCTGCTTTGTGAAACCTCAGTGATAAACTTACCTCGTTTCCCAATTCCAAACCACTTCTGGTAGCATCCCCACCATCCAGGCGCAGACTGACCATAGGGAGACGGAAAAAGTGGATGGTCCGCACTCCATACAGTAAAAACACTCCTTTATTGAATCAAGTTAAAAACATCTCCAATGTGCTTTAGGCAAACTTTTAAGAAAATCCAGAATTACAATAGTCCAGGTTATTGTTAATAGGGTCCTGGCTTCTGGATTTTTTTTAAGTTTGCCTAAAGCACATTGGAGATGATTTTAACTTGATTTATTTAAGAAGTGTTTTTTCTATATGGAGTGCGGACCATCCACTTTTTCTATAAGGGACTGAGACTACCCACGGTCGAGCACCCAACCCTCTCACGGTAGAGCATTAACATTGTTCTCTATTATAGTGACCATAGGGAGACACAGGCAAATGCCCGGGGGGCTGCACTGCTTTGGGGCAGTCTGGACTGCTCCCTTTACTAACACTCCCGTCCAATCCCTGCCTCCCCACAGCCCCATATCCCCTTCCCCACTCTACCCCCTCACCCAAGCAACCCCAGCCCATGTCCTCCCCTAATGATATAGCCTCAGCCTTGGAGCGCACTGGTTGACTGACCAGGAAGCAGTAGAGATGCCACTGGCTGGTCATGGGCAGCCCAGGTGCTGGTAAAATCCCCCCCACTGCCACCATCCTTCCATCTTCTTGTGCGTGCCTGTGCCAGTTATATTACAAAATCACAAATAAATAATACTGCGCTTGTGACAAAAAGAGTAAAGCTCAACATGTCCCAAAATCAAGTCCAAAAAACAAAATGACATAACAAAACACAGAGCTCCTCCAAAGTTCAATGATAAACTCTTACCAGATTCTGGCAAGAAATAAGCCCATAGAAATTAGTATACCCGTAGATCTCAGGGATTGGATCAATATATCGGCGGGTACCACTTTAAAAATCCATTGCCAATAAATGGCTAGCAGCTGGAGGCCGAAGCCTGAGCTCACAGTAGGAAGAGCTTCCATGACTGTGTATCATTTATCCACATGAAATTACCTATGGAGAACCTTTGGAAAACAAGGGAATGCTGAAAATAGATATATGAAAACTTAAAGTGGTACCCACTGATTTATTGATGTAATCCTAATCCCTGAGATCCATGTGTACGTATACTAATTTCTATGGGCTTATTTCTTGCCAAAATCTGGTAAGTTTATCATTTAGGGTGGTGGGCACAACAGTGTGTGAAGACGCCTGCACTTTGGGATTACTGATTAATTATCATTGAACTTTGGGGAAGCTCTGTGTTTTGTTTATGTGATTCTGTGCCAGTTATAGCTAGAAGGAGCCCAGCATGGCAATGTTCTATGCCGCTCACTCATATGCATGGCATAGAATTCTTATAGAAGGAGGAGGCATGCTCATGTGATGAAATTGTCAGATCAAGGTAAGTTTACAGCCAACCACAGGGTTGCACTGCCCCTCTCCCTGCAAAATACAGCCACCTAGTCCTGGATTCACACACTCCCATTCCAGGAATTCCAGGGCCACTGCAGGCCATGATTGACAGTCTAGTCACCCAATCACAATGGCAGACACGTGACTACTGTGAATGGGTGGCAAGAGTGTCACTCATAGGCCTCGATTCACTAACAGTTGAAAAAGATTCTCATAGTAGTAAAAATTCAATTAATGCCATAGTCTGCAGCTGCTAAAGAGAATCCTTCTCCCACTGAGGAATCAGGTTGTTAGCTTAAACCAGGTGACTTTTTATGTTTATGGCCTTGATTCACCAAAAAAAAATCTCATGGTAGGATAAGGTAAGATTCAATTCATGAGAAAAAAAGTTTGAGGATTTCACTATTAGTGAATCACAAGATAAAATGACAATGAAAGTCAATGGAAAAAGTATTGAACTTTTTACCTGTAGTAAAAGGTACCAGTGACTTTCATTGTCTTCCTATCTGGTGACTCATCAACAGTGACATTCTCAGGCTTTTTTCTCATGAATTGAATTTTTTACTACCATGAGAATTTTTTTCAACTCTTAGTGAATCAAGGCCTACGTCTCCAAATTGTGCTGGTCCGGGGGGGGGGGGGGGGGGCAATTTGGGTTCCTGTCCTGTGCATTTTTGTGCATTTGTATAGCAGACCAGGCTGTCCAGACTTGCTGCTGAACTCGCTGTGATGGTACACGTGCTCTATCCCTTCTCCATAACATAAATCCTTTCTAGTGTGAGAGAGGAGGAGTAGGCTGCGTTGTGTATTTACCTGAGAGTTTTTCACTTTTAAAGAGCAACTAAAGTCAGCCAGTGCTTACCACTTTGATCGTTCTTATGTATGGCTGCCTGCCAGCAACCATTCAGGTTTGATGTGCAAGCAAACTCGAAGCCACGTGTTTGACAGCCAAACAAGAGAATGTGGTAAGCACTGACTGAATTGATTTTAGTTCCTCTTTAAATTAAAAGTAAGTTGAAACCCTCCTTCCAAATCAAAGTAAGTCCCTACACCTTCATTTGGCTTCCTTATCCAGCTCCCCCAGTACACAGACATCCATTACTGGGTCAGGTGAGTTAAACGAACAGGGTGGGGGAGGTGGCAGACCATTTGAGGGTGCGGGTCTGCTAAATGGACAATCCAGGCAAAATAAAACTTTTTACTCACCTGCCAGCCCACAGTTTCATTAGTCCCATAGGCTGTGCCGGTCTGGTTCCACTCTTTGTCTCTAAGCTGAGACGTTCCAGGCCGGCCCAGTGCCCATAGAAGTGCGCGGCACGCAGCAGGTGTAAGGATACCGAGGCTGTACCATGGCCTCAGCCCACATGACTTCATTGAATCTTAAAGAGGTATAACATCTCCTCGAGTCTATGAGACTCTTGGGGGGTGGGGGGGTTGGTCTACTCTCTGTGGAAAACCCTGGGGGTCGCCCGCTTGACTCGTGTCTTTTCTGAGCCCTCCTGGCATCTCTGTGCCACTGCTGCATCCCTTCTCTACCTCTAGCTAGGCCCACACTGGCCATTCTGAATGGCTGGTGGGGCATACCCACTGCTAGAGACAAGCTCCATTCAGATTTGCCCTTCAAGCTCAGTGATTGGCTGAGTGGCCTGTGCATGCATCATGGGATGATGGGGAAAAGTTTACTGGCAATACTGGGGGATACACCCTGCGGAGCATACCAAACCAGAATGCCCTGCCAGAGAGGAACCAAACCTAAGACAGTCAAATTCTTGGGAGATGTCTAGTAATTTGTTGAATCACGTTAACTATTGTTGTAGATGAAAAATCTAATGTGAAAAGGCAAACTTTCAAATCTTTTTAGGCCTCTTCTTCAGGCATAGCATGTATGTACAGATGTCCTTCAACATTTTATTGCACTGCCTGAGGCAGTAGGATCCACTCCCTGAAGAAAAGGCCATAACACTGACACCACCATGTTTTTTGTTTTTTAGCCTTTCCTTATCTCCCATGCAGCTGTCCCATCCTGGGGTGTGGCAAAATAAAGCTCTTGCTAATTTCTAAACTCTTTTCTTAAGCCAAACCCTCGGTAAAGGGCGGCTGAGCAGGGGCTTGATTGGCATTCAAGCCTACCACTGATGGAAGGGGGTGTCAACCTGACACAAGCATCAGACTTCCATTGGTGGTCAGAATTGGGGGGAGCAAAGGGAGAGGGGTATTTCTGCTTTCTTTGAGTGACTGTAGCGAATAGACAGCATGGTAAGCTGCCAGGCAATAGATTATCATGTCTGACTGATCAGTCCCTTTAACTTTAAATCTTTAAATAAAAAGAGCCAAAAAAATGCCAACTGAACAAAATGAATTTGGAAAACCAAAAAATGTGACCTTTACTTTGCATTTGATCTTGCTTTTAAAGGGACCCTGCAGTGCAGGAGGTATGGGCACAAGCACTGGTAATCTGCTAAAATGTGTTCCCACCCAGGTGGTGAACTACTTACTTACTGCAGGTTATAGACTCGCCATGTAATGCTGCTTAGTGGACAGGCAAATGCCTTTTCTTTTTGATATATTTTGATAAAATGGCGGTATGGATTTAAAGCTGAACAAAACCAGACTTGACTATTGGTTCCATGCCCCCGGGGGAATCCCAGATTGGGTTGCTGCACTGTGTGAAACCCTCTAGAATGCCCAGAAAAGCTCACCTTTCACGGTCCTATGGGACATGTGCGGGCTCTTGACCAATCGGAGCTATTTGCCGTGACTATATCATTTGGCAAATGGCTCTGACAGACTTCAATTGGGAGCGCACTCAGTCTCATCCCCAGAAGCGGGCACACAGCCCACAGATGCAGGGGATGCACCGGCTCTTGCTCCCCAGAGTAAACAATCAGAGCCATTTGCCAAATTACATAGGTATGGCAAACGGCTCTGATTGGATGAGAGCCTGCGCATATGTCCTTGGATCAGGGAAAGGTAAGCCTTTTTACTATCTGGGTTTTATGCCCCCTGCTTGTAGCATCCTGATTTGGTCTGTATCCCTGGGGATTGCCCCAAAAGCTCACCTCTCTTTTGTTCCCATTGCACATGTGCAGGACACTCAGCCAATCAGTGGCTGCACCCTGCTTCCTCATGTGCTTATGCCATATCAGAAATGCCTTGTGTGCCCCTATGCCAAACGTATAGCGGGGATGCAGCGTGGGGATCGCCAGCACTAAGTCTAAAGGACTGTAGAGAGGTGGTTTCTCCTATAGACTGTAAATAGACTCTGGACCCTCCTGGGACCATATTGCCAGCAAACATCCAAATGTGGGATGTACACAATATAAATAGAAAACAATACACAATACAAGCCCCCTAACATCTGCTACAAACTCATCTAATTCCAGGATCCCACAGCAGTGATATCAGCTTCCTATCTGGAAACTCTGTAATGCTAAAGAAAAGGCGCAGAATTGGGCTACAACACTGCATTGTGCATAGCAAGCAGAGTCGGACTGGGTGGTTGGGGGCCACCAGTAAAAGTGACTCTGTAGATCCACCCTATACTTAGATGCAAGTAATACCAGCTTATATTCAGGGCCAATACACAGAATATTTAGTGAGGAGAACTGAGAAAAATTCACTTATTCTTAGACCAAACGATCGTGGTGGAAAATGTCCTGTTATTTCTGACTAAAATGATGCTGTTTCTTTAAATATTTTCCGGATATTTCTTTCTTCAAGTGGTCACGGCCTCAAAAACTCTCCTAAATAAAATTACCAAGGGCGTCCTCCAACCGCGCTGAGTCCCTTTCTTTGCGCTCCGCGGGAGGCTTCACACAGTGAATAACACACAAAAAAATAAGTCTTTACACCCCTCACACAGTTCAGCAGTGAGGTAGATAAGGAGAGTGTTAATTTCAACCAAAAACTTCACTATGGCCCTATAATTTATGTGAGCTCAGAAACACATACAGACACAGAAGTGCTCCCACTGACCCACCTCACGGACTCTGCTCCCTCAGAGCTGTGCTGTGCCTTTTATAGCCTGCAGGAATGACCTCACCAGCCTCTCTCTCATGCCTGGCTCCGCCCACCCACACAGAAGAGTTTTCCAGAACCCTCCTAGCAGAGGTTTGTTATATGTCCGTTACACATGGGAAGCAGAGTAGGATTGGGTGGCCGGGGCCGGCCCCATACTTAGATGCAAGTATCAGCAGCTTATAGTCAGGGACAATACACAGAAACAATATTTCAAACTGTATTGTATGATGAAGGCCCTCAAATAGCCCCCTAAATGCATGGGCCCACCCAGAAATGTCCTGGTACCCCTGTGGGCCTGTCTGCTTCTATGCACAATGTTACATATTACAGCCTCATTTAAATGCAGAACTAGGTTAGTAGTAGTAGTTAAAGCGGACCTTCACTCTGAATAAGAGTCCATCTTATATGTTTCCCACACCCTGTACATACAGATTGTCCACATTAAAAATCATCCTACCTGCATCTACTGCATGTTATGAGCCTTTAAACATCCAAGATGGCGGCTTATGGAAGCCGCCATCTTATCAGGCAGCCTGCAAACAGGAAGTGCCTCCTGACTGTGCTGCTCTGCATTCTGGGATTGCTGACCTTTACCTGACCCCAGCTCTGCTCTGTCTGAGCAAAGCACAGCTATAACCCGCCCCCCTGTACCTTATCCCACTCTCCTCTCCTCAGTAAGTGTGATGCTTCTGAGTCAAGATGGCGGCGCCCGTATCCTAAATTCCTGAACACAGTTGCAGCCCAGTGGGGGAAAGAATAATAAGTTAGTGACTAAAAACGTAAAATATATTAATTTTAGATGCTGGGGAATCATTTTTTAAGAGTTTGGGATTTTCATTAAATCATGCTGAAGGTCCGGTTTAATTTTTGCCTTTCTCTTTAAATTAACATTGAGGCATCAACATATTAAAGTAGGAAACAGCGATGCCATTTACCTCTAAGATGGTCATTGCTCCGTGTGACTGTGGTCTGGGGATGGGGGGGGTCATGAAGAGCAATGTGAGGGTGAGATGAAATGTTACTTTGCCGTTTATCTTGTGAGGTAATGGCAGGATGTTAGGAGCTGTCGTTTCTCTTTTTCCTCAGCAGTCCTCTTGTCTTAGGCGTGTTAGACGGAAAGAGACGCTGATACATGTGTGAAAATAATGGGCGACGTTGGCGCGGATGACATTGGGGCGACACCCTTGTCTGGTTACATGACTCTCTGCGCTCCGGTCTGTACACACAGCTCAGTCATGTGCATGACCTCACTACTCACTGGTTACTTCTGTTTCTGTCATAATCTGGGGAACTGCCTTCTTGTTAAAGTAGATTTTGACTATCCTGGGCTTTGGGATGCGCCGCTGTGTGGAAACCCCAGGTTGCCCGATCTGACTCACCCTTCCTCTGTCCTACGGCGCATGTGCAGCCTCTCGTCCAATCAGCATGCTCACTGCCGCATCCCCTGCTACCTTCTAACAGGAAGTGTGCTCGCGCTGGCCATTCACAAATGCCTCGCACAGGCACGCACCCTGCTAGAGGGATAGCGGGGATGCGGCCGCTGCTTGCTAAAGTGCCGTTGGACCAGGAAAGAAGGTGAGTTTCTGGGCAAGCTGGGGGGATTCACCCAATTGTGGACCCCCCGGGGGAGGGAATCTTATATATTTCCAGACCATTGGGGGCGTGGGTTTTTTTCATATTTCATAGCTCTGGATTTGGGCTCATGGACATACTTAAAGTGCCCCTTTTTCCTGGGGCACCCCGATCGGGGGTGCCCCGCTGCGTGAAACCCCCCAGGACGCCGAGACCAACTCGCCTCTTCCCGGTCCTACAGGGCATCTAAGGCCAGCGGCTTTGAGTGCACTGATGGCTGCATCCTCCGCTTCCCTCTAACAGGGAGCGTGCCTGTGCCGGCCACTCACAAATGCCTGGCGCCGGCATGTTGGACCGGGAAACAAGCTAAGTGAATGGGGCGACCTGGGGGGTCTTGCACATCTCGATTTTGGTTGCCCGGGCGGGGGCGGGAATCGATCGCTGTGGGTTTTGGTCCACTTTAATAACTATCTTCATCCCTCCTAAGCCCACTAGATCACCAGAGTTCATGTACTTTATTGACCTAAAGCAATCTTAAACCCTACTTTGTAACTCCAGGTAGGGCCCTGGTTCACAGGGACACTAAACTAACCCAGCCTACCCCCTCATATCATCTTCCAGTCCTGCATTAGAAAAAAAGCCTAACTTTTCCTAGCTGAGCGCCATATGACGGGGGGGGGGGGGGGGGCTGCACACGTGTGGTAGCTGCACCTCCACCAATTGAAGGCATGCTTCACTGCAGTGTGAAATTTGTACATAAAGTAAAGACAAGCATTCCCTGAATTTGGGTCTCGCAGACAGCAGGAGTAGTTGAGTTAGGTCGACTTTAATAACGTGGTCTCTGCTGTGTAAAATTCTGGGGGTCGCCCAATCCGCAACGTTTTTGCGATTCCACACCGCATTTCAGGCTCACAGCTGCATCCCCACTATACGCTTAGCTGGGTGCGTACCCGCGCCAGGTGGTGCTGGCTCCATTCAGATTTTCTTGCCGATCTGAGCTCAAGTGGGAAAGCAAACTTGAGGCCATTGCCTGGATGGTCCCTTTAATAAAGTTTCTGTCTGGACAGAAGAAAACACAGCTGATCTTTCCTACTCCAGCTCAGTAAAAGGGCCTCGGTGTCGTACGCCTATCCTGGCTCGGTCATTAAATGGCCAAGCTGTGGCCTGGCACACCATCTGCATTGCGTTATGTCAGTTTTCAGCAGGGCTTGTTCACGTCCTTCTCTGTCTGCTTTATTGCATGATGGGTCACTTTAAAAACAGATTCAAACCAATGCTGACCTGCCCCTGAATCTAAAAAACACCAGGGTCGGTCGCTTGGCCGCCACTGGGGCATCCCAGTTCAGAATGCCCCACTGTGTGAAACCCAGCAGATCTACTGCAAATCTTTCCCGTGGGCTCTGAAGACGTGGATACAGCCTGCAGCCGCTTCCCCAGCTTCCCTTTAGATGAGGTGCAGCATCTCCGACTAGCAGAAAGCCGTGGATGCAGCCAGCAGACTTGTGCAAGCCCGCCAGCATATTTGAGATTAGCCGATCGGCAATTGGTAGATAGGTGTGGCCTCTGTAGTGAAGAAAGCTGCAACTGAGCCAGCATCATCCAAAGTACTCAGATGTGTGTGTGGCAGGGGGCACATTAGAGGGTTTTGGTCCACTTTAAGGCTACATTTACACCTATTTGAATGTGGTTGCGGCGCATATTTCCATATTTCTTTACCAAGCATAGGGGCTGGGATCCCAATGACTTGGAGGCCGTCCAGCCATGGGGATCCCAGTCTGTATGTCTGTGCACAAGCTATTAGCCTTGGGGAGGGGGTGCTCCATGTAATTTTAATTGTTTTCAATGAGAAAAATGCAATTACTGGTAAAATCAGTGTTTTTCATGCATTTGCAATGCACTGGGACTGAGGCAGGGCTCAGTTTGCTGCTGTGCTTTTGTGCCCTTGGTCAAATGCTAAGGTGTTAAAGTGGAACAACACCCAGGATTTTGACTATCCTGGGTATTGGTCCACTTCCCCGGGGCCCCCCGATCGGGGGTGCCCCCCTGTGTGAAACCCCCCAGAAAGCCCCCAAAACTCACCTCTCCCCGCTCCCACGTGGCCGCGCCGTCCAATCGGCGCCGATGGACAAGCTGATTGACAGCGACGTACAAGCAGCTTGCCCGTCGGCGCCTCCCGCGCGTCACTCATGACGTGTGCGCGCCCGCGCCGGCCATTCAGAGACGGCCGGCGCGGGCGCGCGCACGTCTAGAGGAGCGCGAGTGAGGCGGCAGCGGCGGAAGCAGCGGCTGGAGAGGTAAGGTTTTTCGGGGGTTTTGGGGGGTTTACACCCCGCGGGACATCCCGATCTCGGATGTCCCGCGGTGTGTGAGGTGATCGGCCCGGGAATCTTATAGATTCCCGGGCCGATCACCTCAGGGTGTCGGTCCACTTTAAAGAGGCCATGAAAATGATTTAGCTAATACGGTGCGCCACATTTACATATACACTAGCACATAGAAATGGTTACATCAGTTTTATAATAACAGGTAATCTCACAGTCATGTACAATAAGGGCTTATTTTTTTGATTTCATACAATACTTTGATCACACATAATCAGTGGCAGATTGGGACCAAAAATCAGGCCAGGATTTTGCCAACCCATAAAACCCCCCACTTAGTGCCCCCCAAGGCTGAAGCTCTATCATTACACAGACAGGTCATGGAATTGGCCAACCTAATGGTTCTGAGGCTTTAGTATTATATGGCCAGATGGAAGAGGAGTGAGTATCCTCCCATAGCCATGGTTTCGGGGCTATAGCATTGGGAGCAGAAAATGGGCTTAGGTTCTGGGCTGACAGGGTACAATTGGGCTAAGCACAGGGATGGGAGGGAGACAGAAATTGCATAGGAGTGTAATAAGCATAAGTGTAACTGACTCCAAAGCAGTGTGGCCCACTAAGAATTTTCCAGGGCCTCCCTATGGCCAATCCGCCCTTGTACATAATACTATAATACATAATATGCCTCTTTCTTGAAAATGTATGAAGTATATGTATTGCTTGCTGTAGACCAGACCAAATCAGTGTCAGAGAGGAGACCTGGTTATAGAGGGTGGTTTAAAGACCGAGCCAAGAATCATTAGTGGTAGGTATAGTGTAGGGTTTCCCATTATTATATGGTCCAGCACTTCACAAAATGTACTCATTTTTATAGAGACTGCCTTTCCCAGCATTGTAACAGTGTCAAACTGGGAGCTGAACCTATTCTACAAAAAGATTTTTGGAGCACAATGGAATCATATATTTCAAATTGCTTTGCAGCCTTTATTTTCTATATGGTATGAATAAAACATTTCACCAAATGATGGTTCCAGCAACCACCCAATTAGCCCCAAAGGTGTAGCACCCCCTCTACAACAATTGATCAATCCAAATATATCTCAAGAATTCATCTTTATTGGTTTTCCCATTTAAAATTTACATATGGAAACTCTACATAGGATTCCATATTTTTGCTGATTATGATGACGCCCATGGAGTCTTCTGATAAGTTCATGGCAGACAAATAGTGGGAATAGATCTTCCCAGCAGCATCTCCGAACATAACATTAAAAACTAACAAGAAAATCTTTAGACTTAAAATTAATAAGAGGACCAACACCGGACCTAGATTCTAGTATCTGCATAAATCCTTTCCTTGGGGGTGTCTGAAATTGGGTCGACGTACAGTGTAAAACACGCCAAGTCTAGCATCTCATAGTGATGAAATCAGCAGCGTACTCCATTGCCACAGCATCCCCACTATGGCGGGTGGGAGAAGGGATACAGGGGAGATGCAGAGGAATCTGTGTTTCATTTCTGCAAGACATTTTGATCTGAAATGCCCCTTAGGGAAGGGTTTATGCCAGAACTAGAGTCTTTTAGGTCTGTTGTTCATCCGCTTTAAATTGCCCCAAAATCTTGTTTTACCTCTGCTTTAGACTGACCTGGCCTAGCAGTCTTACTCCTCTTCCTTAGCGCTACAAGTGGCTGTCAGTGGAACTCACTGGCTTGAGGCCTTCTGGAAGCGATGGCTTTGTATTAGCGTCTCGGCATACCATAGAGATAACCACTACAAGAATGAATTGTACAGTATGTTGTTTTGTCCTCATATCACTGGATATTCTTCCAATGGGAGATGCTAAATGGTTCTTTTTTTTCTACATGTATTTCTTACACAACATATTTGTAATATTTACTAAAATGATTATGATAGGAATGTTGCTATTTTATGAAAATAAATGACTTTTTTTTTTTAAAATCAATGTGTGCGTGTAGTGTTTTTATTATCAAAATGGAGACATTTCGTGTGATGAGGGCAGGAGTCAGTCATGGCTGTGTGGAGCCGCAGTTACAGCAGGTAAATATTGAAGAACTAGGACAGGTACGATTTGTTGTGGGCGAGAAGGGGTTGCCAAGTGGGACCAAAAAGTGGACAAAAACCTCACCTCAATCAACCTAACCTCTGATCACCTCACCTCTTCCTTGTCTTACCTCTGCTCATTTCACCTCTACCCACCTCATCTCATCTTGTCTCTCCCCACCTCACCTTTTCCCACCTCACACCTGCCCACTTCTTTCCACCTCATCTCACATTAACCTAAACTCTGATCACCTACCCTCTTCCTTGTCTTACCTCAGCCCCCTTTTTCCACCTCACTTCTGCTCATCCCACCTCTGCCCACCTCATCTCATCTCTTCCCACCTCACCTCACCTTTTCCCACCTCACACCTGCCCACTTCTTTCCACCTCATCTCACATCAACCTAACCTCTGATCATCTCACCTCTACCTTTTCTCACCTCAGCCTCCTTTTTCCACCTCACTTCTGCTCATTTCACCTCTACCCACCTCATCTCATCTCTCCCCACCTCACTTCTTCCCACCTCACACCTGCCCACTTCTTTCCACCTCATCTCACATAACCCTAAATTCTGATCACCTCACCTCTACCTTGTCTCACCTCAGCCTCCTTTTTCCACCTCACTTCTGCTCATCTCACACCTGCCCACTTCTTTTCACTTAACCTCAGTCAACCTAACCTCTGATCACCTCACCTCTTCCTAGTCTCACCTAAACTCCCCTTTTCCACCTCTCTTCTGCTCATCTTACCTCTTTTCAACTCATCTCCTCTTGTCTCTGCCCATCTCACCTCACCTTTACCTGCCTCACATCTGCCCATTTCATTCCACATCACTCCTGCCTTCCTCTACCCACCTCTCCTCACTTTTTTCCACCTCACATGCCTCACCTCAGCTCACCTTACCTCTACCTGCTTCTTCTCACATTGGTGCTGCTCAACACACGTTTGCCCATATCACCTCTACCCACTTCTGCACTCCATTCCTCTCATGTAATTTCTTCTCATGTTACAGCTTTCCCGCCGTTAAAGTCTTGCATTTTACCTTTTTGGATTTCATTGTGACACCTTGAAGTGGAACAATACAAGCTTGTGCACCGCTTCTCTATTGGCCTGTACTTTTCATTATGGCACGGCCATGTATTTCGCCCACTTATGTAACCTGCACGTGGCTTGCAATGGTTTCAATCTCCTTTGTATGATTTCACATATTTGGTCTATTTAGTAATCTATTGACATCACAGGATTGTGTCCTCACATGCTGTCCCGAGGGTGGCATGTGTTGTTCTAAACAAATGGCTGGAGTTTATATGTTCGGTTGCTTGGGGGCGTAATCTAATGGTCTGGCTGCTCCCGACAGGGCCCAGTGGACTAGGCGTCACGCTATGAAAACACTGTGTGCGTGGAACTTGGGTGACTTCCCGACGGCGGAGTTAGGGGAGTTGTTGAAGGACACAGAGGGGAGGCAGGGATGGGGGACAAGCTGTGCAGTGGGCACGGACCCTCTAGTACATGTCTATGCCAATACTGCGTATTGCGTATGTTGTGTATCTGCCAGATGTGCGCACTGTAATTATTCCCAATAGCAGAATGGGAATTTACACATAAGAAACAGCGTTACTCATCTGGCAGTGCTGCCATTACTTGTGGGATTACATCATATATAAAAGGAAAGTGTAGCTGAAGAAATTTAAAGGGATTTTCCAGGCAAAGGGTTGAATTAGCTGATTTCTGCTTGCTCTGTGCTGGCTGTCAGGGGCTGCATCTCCAGCACTTTGCTTTCCCTGATAAACCCTTTAAAACTTGCTCCTTTGTGCTGACTTGTTTTTCAGGGTCCCGAAAATGAATTCACTTCTCAGGGGAGCATCTAAAATGAATATATTTAAGTTTTTAGTCACTTGCTTATTATTCTTTCCCCCACCGGGCTGCAACTCTGTTTAGGACTCTAGGATACGGGAGGCGCCCTCTTGACTCAAAAGCATCACATACTGAGGAGAGGAGAGCGGGATAAAGTACAGGGGGTGGGGTTATAGCTGTGCTTTGCACAGACAGAGCAGAGTCGGGTCAGGGAAAGGACAGCAATCCCAGAATGCAGAGCGACACACTCAGAAGACACTTCCTGTTTGCAGACTGCCTGCGCTTAAAATTGGGTCGCTGTAGCCCATAGCGCCAGACGCTGTGTGATTAAAGTTTGTTTTCCCTACATCCAGTCCAGGCCGTCCCAATATCTTCACGAGTGGGTGTTCGCCTCTAAAGGGCGCTTGACTGCAAGATCAAAGATGTAGCTCCTCCCAGCCCCCTATAAAGGCGGCTGCCCCTCTATCATTCCCCAGTTGTTCATCTTGCAGGTTGGCTGCATAAGATCATTGGCACTCTCTCTCAGATATTGGCAGAAGAGTGGGGCCACCTAGCCCGTCGGCCGCTGCGAACTCTATTTCCATGGATCTCTCCTGACCCATTCCTGCCTCCCAGCCTTTGGCTGCTACGGGATCCATGACGGTAGGGTGAACGCCGGGGTCTGTGGCATTCGGCAGAGCACGTGCTCTGGGCTGCAGACCTAATTCTAAAAGGTAGCTGGCCACAGGTTATGGTGAGCCTGAGGGGGAACCACTAGGTATATTTTTGTTTATGTCCCTCCCTGCCCACAAGCTTTATTGTTGTGTGTGTGCGCTGCTTTTTGGTTTGACTTCACTTGTGCTCCTCACTGACAGGCAATGAGGAGCGGTATCTGGCTTCATACTCCCTGCGTTCCCCCGTCGGGTGCCCGGATTGCGCGCCTCTTGGCGGTCGCGCCCCGCAGGCTTCCTCCACTACGCCGCGTGCGGCGTTTCTGAGTATAGACGGGGGGGGGGGGGGAGCATGGCTGCGCTCGTACCATGCGGCTCCCCTCGCTGTCAGGGGCCGCCGCCATTACAGTACTGAAGGAGACGGCGTTCTTCTCGGGATGCGCAGTGTGGGGGGGGGGCGGGGCCCGGTGTCGGCGCACTGCTGACGTTGCACCGGTGCCGCCCCCCCTGAGGATGCTTCCAGAAGGCGACTGGGCCAGTCGCTGCCCTGCTGCTGCTCGCTGCTGTGATGGAGACCAGGCTTGGGCCTTCCTGCTGCGGACGCTTGATGATCCTTCCTGTCTGTGTCGTGAGTCCCTCTTTTGATTGCTGTTGCATTCTGCCATTGTATTTATGCTAAGGCTGACATGGGGCTCTCTCTCTCTTTTTGTTTTAGATTGTGGGCTAAGGTTGAGGTTCCTCCCGGTCCCTTTTTAATAAGAGGGATCGATTATAGGCTTAGGCCGTTAGCGTCTAGTAGCCTTATTGAATTTTTTACTATTCTAAGTATACAGCACGTCCTGTTCCAGAAGATATTCCTTACACTTGTCAGCTGCCCACTGGCACAGTCAGACCGAGCGGCGTATCGCCACCAACAAGGCAGATGCCCTGCCACACATTCTAATGGTATCATCCAAGGAGAGAACATATGCAACAAATTCCTCACAACGCAGAAGAGCTCTATACTCTTCACTACCAGAATCATCAGGGGCCCCATCTAAGAGACCCCTGAGCAGGCTTTTAATAGCAACAGCCGTGAAAGCAGAGGCACAGACCGGACGGAGCGCGGTCCCAACACAGGCAAAGGCATGGCGAGCCAGCTGATCCATGTGCCTGTCCTCCCCATCCCTCAGTGTTTTAGAGTCAGGGGAATGCATAACAGATGTGTTAGACAACCCCAGAACTGGTGCATCCACATCTGGAGGACATGACCAACATTTAACCATCTCAGCAGGAAAGGGATACCTTTTATCCCAACTCTTTGGTACCCCGGGAAGCCAGCTAGGCTGTTCCCACTCCTTGTCTCTCTGTCCCAGGATCCTCTGGCCTTGACCACGGATGCCCTGGCAATGTCTTGGATGAGGTTCCAGCTCCTGTATGTGTTTCCCCCGTTTCCACTGCTGGGCAGGGTGCTGCGCAAGATAGTTCAGGAAGGGGTGCCAACCATCCTGGTGGCCCCCTGCTGGCCAAAAAGAGGGTTCGCAGACATTGTGCTGTTGGCAGTAGATCAGTACGTCCTGCCACTGGTTACAGATCTGCTCACTCAGGGACACCTACGCCACCCCAATTTACAAACGCTGGCTTTGACGGCCTGGCTGTTGAAACCTCTATCTTCATGGAAAGAGGGCTGCCTGCCTCAGTGGTGAATACCATGATCAGGGCTAGGAAGAGGTCCTCTTCTTCCATCTATTACAGGGTTTGGCGTACTTACATTGACTGGTGCGAGTCCCACTCGCTTCCCTGTCATGTGTTTTCTATTCCTAGGATTCTGGAGTTTCTCCAACATGGTTTGGATCTGGGTCTTCAGCTCAGTACTCTGAAAGGCCATGTTTCTGCTTTGGCTATTTTTTTCCAAAGATCCTTTGCTCAGCATCCCCTGGTCAAGACCTTTTTCCAGGGGGTTACTCACGTGCGCCCCCCGCGTAAGCCTATGTTACCAGTCTGGGACTTGAACTTGGTCTTATCTGCCCTGCAAGGGTCTCCCTTTGAGCCCTTGCAAGGGGCACCTTTGTCCATTCTTACGCTTAAGGTGGTCTTTTTGGTGGCTATCACTTCTGTTAGGCGTGTTTCTGAGTTGGCGGCGCTTTCCATCAAGCCTCCTTATTTTGAGAGACACCAGGACAAGGTGATGTTTCGTTTTAAGCCAGATTTTCTGCCTAAGGTTGTTTCTGCCTTTCATCTCAATCATGACATTGTTTTGCCTTCTCTGTGTCCTAATCCCAGTAACCCTTAGGAAAGGGTTTTGCATTCTTTGGATGTAGTTAGAACGCTGAAGTTCTATTTGGTGGCTACTGAATCCTTCAGGAAGACTGATGTTCTTTTTGTGCTTCCGTCTTGACCTAAGAAAGCCGGAGCCAGACCTAAGTCCACTATCAGCAAGTGGATACGTCAGGCTGTGATACAGGCCTACTCTGCTAAGGGGAAGGAGCCTCCCTTCCGCCTTACTGCTCATTCTACTCGTGCTATTGGTGCTTCTTGGGCTTTTCAGCACCAAGCTTCTGTTGAACAAGTTTGCAAGGCCGCTACTTGGTCTTCTGTTCATACCTTTTCAAAGTTTTACAAGGTTGATGTTAGGGCCTCAGAAGATGCTGCTTTGGCCGCAAGGTTTTACAGGCGGCAGTGATTTATACTGTCTGCTGTTACTTTTGGGGATCCCGCCCTACCTTACGGACACTGCTATTGGATGTCCCAAGTGTAAGGAATATCTTCTGGAACAGGACGTGCTGTATACTTTTTACAATTCTGTGATTACTCACCTGTAGAATTGGTATTATATGTATACAGCATGTCCTGTTCCACTCCACGTTTGTTATTATTATCTTGAGTTCTCCCGGTCTCATTTTAACTGCTTTTCAATACTGGGGATTTTGTGGGAGGTCCCTGGTATATATAGGGTCGGAAGGAGCCACTTTTCTGTCTCTGCAGTCCAGCACCATCTATTGGAGGTATAACCCAAGTGTAAGGAATATCTTCTGGAACAGGACGTGCTGTATACATGTAATACCAATTTTACAGGTGAGTAATCACAGAATTGTATTATTCTAATCACCATAATGGAGGTATCGGGGGATAGTGAGCTGTGGGCCCCATTTGGGCAGGACAGGCTCTGCCCCTTGTACAGAAGGACCATGAGCGGGCAGTCGCCCCTGACCCTAGCCCTGTATTGCCATCGGCCTCTACGGACCCTCCGCTGCTGCATTCAGCTCCTAGTGAAGGGGGAGCCAGCAAGGGGTCTTATACTGATTTTGCGCATAGGCTGGCTAGTCTCGAGGTATAACCCAAGTGTAAGGAATATCTTCTGGAACAGGACGTGCTGTATACATGTAATACCAATTTTACAGGTGAGTAATCACAGAATTGTATTGTTCTAATCACCATAATGGAGGTATCGGGGGATAGTGAGCTGTGGGCCCCATTTGGGCAGGACAGGCTCTGCCCCTTGTACAGAAGGACCATGAGCGGGCGGTCGCCCCTGACCCTAGCCCTGTATTGCCATCGGCCTCTACGGACCCTCCGCTGCTGCATTCAGCTCCTAGTGAAAGGGGAGCCAGCAAGGGGTCTTATACTGATTTTGCGCATAGACTGGCTAGTCTCGAGAAGCAGATCTCGTTGACAGCCCCTAAGAAGGCCTCAAGTAAGAAGCGGCATCTGGAGCCTGTTTACTTGGATTACGATCTTTTGGATTGCTTGGGTTCTGCGGAGAAAGGTGAGTTGCCAGGTGATTCTCGCTCAACGGTGGAATATTCCGCTGGCGATGACAGTATCTCTGGTTCTTCCTCGGATGAGGATTCTTGTCTCCCAGATGATATAGAGAATTTGCTCTCCTCCGTGTTTGATACCCTACACATTGTTCCTCCCAGAGTGGCTAAGAGGAAGCAGGGTAAATTATTTCAGACTGAGAGGCAAAGATGGGTCTTTCCGGAACAGCCTCACTTTTCTAACATGATCCTTAAGGAATGGGAAAGGCCCAACAAGTTACCATCGGCCCCTAAGGGCCTGGATAGGCGGTACCCCTTCCCTGCTGAATTGGTTAGGTTATGGTGTCACCCTCCCGAGGTGGATCCTCCCGTGTCAGGCTTGTCTAATACCACTGTTATGCCGTCACCTGATGATGCCTCATTCGTGATGAGCGCATGAATCAGCTGGTCTGCCATGCGTTCACTTTTGCTGGTGCCCTCTTTTGCCCGGCGTGTGCCTCAGCAATTGTCTCACTAGCCAACAGGAGAAAGGTGAGACACCTTGTGGCTAGAGCTAAGGCTCGCAAGCGGGGTGAAGAGTATAAGGAACTCAAGGCTTGCTTGGATTTCATTGGCTTTGTTGTTACTGCCATGGATGATGTGGTCAGGTTTGGTGCCAGGATTTCGGCCCTGCTTGTTGCTCTGCGCCGCTCGCTCTGGCTGAAGCAGTGGTCAGCTGACCTACCTTTTGTGGGAAGCCGGCTGTTTGGGGAGAGCCTGGACCTTCTGGTCAAGGATGGTAGACTCCGTCAGAGAAGGAAGCCTGCTCGGTCCTTTCGGAACCCCTCTTCCTATCGTTCCTTATGAGGAGGAGGAGGTTCTTCATTTCCCGGTGCCCGTAGAGATACCTGGGGCAGAGGTAGGTCTCACAGCCGACCCATCCCCTCCTGGGGAGCTAAGGGCTGGCGGGCATCATGGCTATTCTTAGGAGTCAGGGTATTCGTGTGTTACCCTATCTGGACGACTTGCTGATTTCGGCCCAGTCCCTTCAGCAGGCCGAGAGCGATATTCGGACGGTGTTGTCAACCCTGGAAGCCTTTGGTTGGGTAATCAATTACCCCAAGTCGTTTATCACTCTCTCAGCCGTGAGATCCTTCCTGGGAATGACGATAGACACCGCTCAGGTCAAGGTTTTTCTGTCACAGCAGAAGGTTTTGGGTCTCCAGACGCAAGTGCAGGCCCTGCTGTCTTGTCAGCAGCCGTCGGTACGTCTGGGGAAGAGATTGGTCGGCCAAATGGTGTCATGCTTTGAGGCAGTGCCCTTCGCCCAATTTCACATGAGACCTCTACAATTGAACCTGCTGACCGGCTGGAATCGGATGCAGGAATCTCTGGAACAAGGCTTTTTTCTGTGGTCCCCCCCTGGCCAGGCAGTCCCTCTTGTGGTGGTTGCTGGTGGACAAGTCCTTTCTGACTCCCCAGTGGGAGATAGTTACCACGGATGACAGTCTGACAGGCTGGGGAGGTGTTTGGCAGACCCAGCAGATCCAGGGTCAGTGGGGTCCGCAGGAGAACCGGTTAGCTATAAATCTCTTGGAGCTGAGAGCAATCCGGTTGGTTCTTCTACGCCTGACTCCCCATTTAAGAGGCCGTGCGATCCAGGTTCGCTCGGACAATCAGACGGCTGTGGCCTACATCAACCACCAGGGCGGGACTCAGAGCAAGATATCCCTCAAGGAGGTAACCCAGATTCTGACTTGGGCAGAGGAGAATGTTCCCTGCATCTCGGCGGTCTACATCTCTGGGGTGGAAAATTAGGAGGCAGACTCCCTGAGCAGGAGTTCCTTGCGCCTGGGGGAATGGTCCCTCAGCAGCGAGACCTTTCATGCTCTGTGACGCCAGACGTGGATCTATTTGCGTCCAGACACAATCACAAGCTTCCAAGGTTCATCTCCCTCTCAAGAGATCCTCTGGCCATTGCAACAGATGCTCTGGCGATTCCTTGGATGGAGTTCAAATTTCTGTATGTATTCCCTCCGTTTCCGCTCCTGGGCAGTGCTGCGCAAGATAGCCCAGAAAGGGGTACCAACTATCCTGATGGCTCCTCGCTGGGCGAGAAGGAGTTGGTTTGCAGACATAATCCAGATGTCAATAGATCACTACATCATGCCCAACGACCCAGGGCTTCTCACACAGGGGTCGCTGCGGCACCCCAATTTACAGACACTGGCTTTGACGGCCTGGCTATTGAAACCTCAATCCTGAGAAAGGGTTATCGGCCACAGTTGTGCATACAATGATTCAGGCACGGAAGAAGTCTTCTTCTTCCATGATATATTACAGAGTTTGGCGGGCCTATATCGCTTGGTGCAAGGCCAAGAGCCTTCCTTGCCGAAAATTTGCTATTTCAAGGATTCTGGAGTTTTTACAACACGGCTTAGACTTGGGTCTCCAGCTGAGCACCCTCAAGGGTTCATTCTATTCTATGTATTCCAATGAACTAAACATTTTCTTGATATTGGCCTTGGAGTATTTACTCAAACATAATTATTTTATTTACAGCGGTGTGGGGCATCCATGGGGGCCCCATTCTCTCCCTCTCTCGCCAACCTTTACATGGGTTGGTGGGAGAGGGAGACTATATATGGTTATAACAACCCGTTTCTGGACAATCTCAAGCTTTATGGTAGATATATTGATGATTTGATTTTCATATGGAGTGGGGATGAAGACTCAGTAGAGTTATTTGTGAAATATCTGAATAACAACCATCTAAATCTTAAATTTACCTCAGAACATAATCCTAGTACAATTTAGTTCTTGGATTTGTCCATGGGGGTGGTTGCTGGCACGAACAGGCTCTTTACCAGAACATATAGGAAAGAAACAACAGGCAATATTAGGCATACCATCAAGGCCATCCCTTTAGGGGAGCTGATTAGGGCACGCTGGAACTGTTCACAACAGGAAGTATTTGAGGAAGAATTAGAGGTGATTACAGATAGACTAGGGGATCGGGGCTACCTATTGGATGTTTTGGCCCGAGCGAAGAATATAGCTAGCTCTAGAGATAGGAAGACCATGCTGGAGAAATCTATTTATGGAAAAGAAAAAACACACAGCATTTTCCCTTATAATAGAGAGGTCAAGCTTGAGGGATTTGCACAAAATAGGGGTGGGGTAACATTGGTTACCACATATAGTGAAGAATTTCATCAAGTCAAAAGGATAATTAATAAACATCTTCCCCTACTAAACTGTGATCCCCAATTAAAAGAGATTCTTAAAAATGGAGTGAGAATTGTCAGTCAAAAGTCCCCGACCCTAGTTTGTTCAGGGGTTCGTCGAGTGTATCCACTACATGGCTAACACATAAAGGTTTCTATAAATGTGCGAGTACTAGATGTGGGGTTTGCAAGTATACACAAACCGGTTCTCATTTTAGGTCCACGAATACACAAGAAACCTTTCAAATCAAGAGTTTTATTAATAGTAATACGTCCAATATTATTTATCTTGTAACGTGTGAGGCCTGTAATATTCAATATGTAGGTTGTACTACACGAGCCATGAAAAAGAGAATTTCTGAGCATATTACCTCATCCACGGTAGAGCGTCCAAACTCGGTTTAGAATGTTGGACGCCATTTCAGGAATCACCACGGGGGAGATCTCACGCATTTTAGGTGCATGGCAATAGAGAGGGTTAGATTGGGACCTAGAGGGGGGGGGGGACTTAGTAGAAAGACTGCTCCAGTCCAGTCCAGTCCAGAAGTCTTCTGGATTTTCAAGCTTGGAACTCGTGTTCCATCTGGATTGAATTCAAGGTGGGATGTGGATTTATTTTTAAAGAACTGAGAGAGGATTCAGTCTACGTCATTTATTTGATAATGTATGATTTGACAGATTACTGGAAAAGCCAAAATGAATTCTAGAGCTTTAATCTCTCAAAGACTTTATCATCCCGCATAATATCTCCTTGCATTCTTTCCTCCCCCCTTTCCCTCTGCTTTCTTTTCCTCTTTTCGTATCCTCCCCTTTCTTACTCTTTCTTTCTTTAGATTTGTGTAGATATTGAGGTATAAGGGGATACTATGTTTGAGTCATCATATGCGTCATATTGAGTCATCATCTCTGATTGGCATCATTATTCTAATTCTCATTAGTGTTAAATAATATTGGATACAATATAATCCTTTTTATAAAAGAATAATGAATCAGGTCTCTGTATAGAGTCTGACTTCTGATGTGTTATTGAAGTTTCATATATGACTCGCTCTGTATGTATATACTTTCTTTGCAATTGTATTTTTACATCTGGTAGATGGTGTTTGGGAGTGTGCATACGTTTTCTGGCCGAATATACTTTCTAGCCAGTTTTTTAATATTCAAAGCTCTAATATCACGCCAGATATATATTTCTGTTTCCCCTTAGTCTATATTTGTTAAGAATTATTTACAGAGTTGGGTTGATAGCTGTTTTTTATTAGGACGGTTTTTATTAGATATCAGTCTATTAATGATCTGACGGTCTTGTTAATTGTGATAGACGTGTCTGGCTTCAATAAGGATACACGCGGCAGTAATGGCGCATAGCATGTTTCCTCTCTTTGCCAGTACTATGACGTCTAACGTAAGTCCGCCTATGGTAAACAGCTACGTGATCGCCCTTTCTCTGATTCGCTGCTCGCACGGCACTGGGGGGGCAGTCTGTCCCAGGAGGTAATGGATTTTTGGCGCGCGTTGCAGCGCACACTGATTCGGGAGGATTCATCTAATTAAGTTATGCACACCTACAGCACTTTATTCACAGATGTATGCAATATTGCTTTATTGTTACGTATTTAAATGTTCTATGCGCGAGTTGCCCCTGTGTCATGAGTAAGGGCGGACGCCCGAAATGCGTTGACATAACAGGACGCTCATGATTATGCTGCTCAAGTCTTTGCTGCTGTGATGACTTTTAATCGTTTGGAATAAAAAGGACTTTTATTGTTCATACTACGTGGCTGGCGTTGCAAGTTTTTGGAGTATGTTCGTGTCGTTCGTGTTAGAGTCCCTGCCTGTAGTATTGGAACTCTATTGAATTTCTGGGTTGTTCAGCTGGCAATCACCCTTTATTCATGAGCACCCTCAAGGGTCAGGTCTCGGCTTTAGCCATTTTTTTCCAGAGATCCATTGCCAACCATAGGTTGATCAAGACTTTTTTCCAGGGAGTTACCCATGTCCGGCCACCGCGTAAGTCAGTATTACCGGTGTGGGACTTGAATTTACTATTATCTGCTCTTCAGGGTCCTCCCTTGGGCCAATGATTGATGCTGCATTGTCTATGTTGACTCTCAAAGTAGTTTTTCTGGTAGCGATCACCTTCTGTTCATACTTTTACAAAGTTTTACAAGGTGGATGTCAGGGCCTCAGCTGACGGTGTTTTTGGCTGAAAGGTGCTTCAGGCGGTAGTGAAATGAACTACATGCTGTTCCGCACTGGAGATCCCGCCCATATGGACACTGCTTTTGGATGTCCCAATCGTGAAGATATTGGGACAGCCTGGACTGGATGTAGGGAAAAATACAATTCTGTGAAACTCACCTGTGGAATTGTTTTTGTATCCATCCAGTCCAGGCCGTCCCACCCTGCCCTTGTGTTCATAATGTCCTGTATGCCTTTTATGGTGATCAACCATTTTTGTTCATAGGACACTAGTTTTTCTAGTTTTTGCATTAGAGAGAGTACAAGCTGAAGCTATGTGAAGTAACATGGTTCTTAGGCCTCCCGGCCTGTCTTCTTTTGTTGAGTACTGCTTTTAAACCTCTGGGGAATGATAGAGGGGCAGCCGCCTTTATAGGGGTTCGGGAGGAGCTACATCTTTGATCTTGCAGTCAAGCGCCCCTCTAGAGGCGAACACCCAATCGTGAAGATATTGGGACGGCCTGGACTGGATGGATACAAAAACAATTCTACAGGTGAGTTTCACAGAATTGTATTTTTATAACTTATATCCACTAGTAACCAAGCGAAAACATATGGAATTACATTGTTATAACATTGTGACATTAACACTTTAATGCCAGACCTGTAATGACAATTCTGCATAAAAATATAAAAAATCAAAAAGTTTCCAAAAATAACTCTTTCTAGGCCAGGAGAGGCCACACAATGATTTGAGAGAAAAAAAAAATAAAAACAAAAAACCCTGTTTAAACAGAAGAAAAGGAACGGCCATTGAAATGTATGGGAGAGCGACAGGTAGTGACAGGTAATACCTGCCTCTCTGGAAGCCAGAACGCCGGCGCTATAAGCTGAGCCGCCTGTAATGATGAATCGTACGCTACATGACGCTGTTAGAGGAGCTCACCAGATTCGCTTTCATAAATGTGGTATTGCGTACAGCGCCCGGCGTTCACCAGACGCTGCCTGCCGCTAAAACTTTTATGAATAAACCCCATAGTATATATAAAGCAGGATGAATGAATGCTGGATTAAAGGCGCAGCCCCTGACAGCCAGCATGTGGGGAGCAGAAAGCAGCTAATTTAACCCTTTGCCTAAAATGTTCCTTTAAATTAGCCTGCTCTCTGCCTGCTCCACGTTGGCTGTCAGAGGCTGTGTCTTTCATTTACGGAACTGTGCATTTCCTGATAAACCCTTTGAACCTTCTCTGTCCTGCTTACTCGACATACTCATTTCCCTCAGTGTATTTTACTTCTCAGGGGGGCTTTTGTTGACTCATGTATGCATAAACAGGCCCAACAGAAGGGATAAAGTTTACCAGGGCTTATCAAGAAATATAAAGCAGGCGGAATGAAAGGTGGAGCCCCTCACAGCCAGCATGGGGGAAAGCAGAAAGCAAGCTAAATTAACCTTTTGCTCGGGGCATATATGGCCATTGTATGCTTGACAGTGAGGAGCAGATGGGAGGTTAGGTGCCCTGCGCAAGAGTACTTCAGTCAAACCTGCAACCTTCCAGTCACAAGATCGGTTCCTTACCACTAGGCAATGACTGCCCCTTTTTTATTAATAATTTAAAAGCCTATTTTGCCGCTCACCAGAAGATCTCAGCCACCTCAAAAGCCCATTGGGTATGAAAGATTAATGTTAAAGCAGAGCTACAGTAAAAAAAAGGCTGGTCTGTTAATACCGCCAGCCCTGGAGCAACTAACATTACCGAACTGTCATTGTGAAGCCTGAAATCGCTTCCTTCTTTCAGTGTTATGGTGACCAGTCAGTATTGCCGAACAAATGCACCGCGCACACCCTCCGGGTAGCTCTCATCAACCGCCAGTGGTCACATGTGAGCGAGGGGCTGGATTGGGGGGGGGGGACTAGTAAAGCCTGTGTATTTGTTACTACTGTTGTTTTAGGTCTACTTTGAAAAATAAGCAGGTAAACCGGCCCTTCAGCATAATTTAATGAAAAGCCTAAACCTTTACAAAACTATTCCCCACCATCTAAAATTAATATATTTTACTCTTTTACTCGCTTACTTATTATTCTTTCCCCCACTGGGTTACAACTCTGTTCAGGACTCGGATACGGGCGCAGCCATCTTGCCTCAGAAGCATAGCTGTGCTTTGAACAGACAGAGCAGAGCTGGGGTCAGGAAAAGGGCATCAATCCCAGAATGCAGAATGCAGAGTGACACAGTCAGAAGACACTTCCTGTTTGCAGGCAGCCTGCACCTCCATGGGCCACCATCTTGGATTTTTAAAGGCTCAGAAAAGGCAGTAAATGCAGATAGGATGATTTTTGTACGGGGTGGGGGAAACATACAATATAGACTCTTATTCAGGGTGAAGGTCCAGTTTAATACCTCTACCAGGGGTGTAGCTGGGGGAGGGCGGGGGCACTTGTCCCGGGTGCAGCAGGTCAGGCGGCACCAAAGGGGGGCCTGAGCTCAAGTGGGGGGGGCGCCATTTTGAACCCTTGCCCCGGGTGCCAGAAAGCCTCTACGTCTCTGCCTCTACAAACATATATTATGTTTCTGGGTCTTATATTTCTAAGACTTACTGCAGGGTTAGAATCTAGTTAGTGGCTATTTGATAGGTAAAAGTCCAGGAATTAGACTGATAAGGAAAGAGTGTGTAGGACACAACTGTGCTACCATAGCAAGAAGCATTTCTGACATTCTGGTGTGCACTGCGCCATCTAGTGGCAGAACACAGATATAACCACTGCCACTGATCCTTTATCCAAAAAAGATAAATCTGCCGTCTCCGGTCTCCTCCCCACACTGTCCATAACTTCCCATGTGTTTTCTTCTTTTACTTGCTATGCTCGCTATCCGATGTGCCTCACCGTCCTCCTCTATGCTGTTTCTTTACTTGAGACATCACCAGGGACCATTTACAGTGATTGGGGCTGAGCAGCTGCTCTCCTGGCCACAGCAGGTGGCCCCTGAAATGCCACAAATACAGGGACGCTGAGTAAAATATGAAGAAATCAAAAATGCTCTGATTAGGAAATCTCCTTTAACTATATTTTATTGACAATAGAGCATAGAAGAAGATTTTTTTTATGTCATTTGCATAAATTAACTTGTTTAGAAATCGATGAAAGCAACGCATCTCACAAAAAGTTGGGGCAGAGCAAGGCCCACCATTGTGTAGCATCTACTTTTTTTTAAGGCAGCCTTGGGAGCCCCCTTCATTTAGTGTTTTTTTTGTTCTCACGGTCGGCATACAGTACGTTGGGGAAGTGGTGGGTGGCAACCGTCATGGATGCTCACATACAAGGCAGCCAGAGGCATAGCTAGGCTTTGAAAATAAACAAAGGGGGGGTGGCAGCCGCTCAGACCATTTTATAACTAACCTGGGAGGTGCACGTTAGCAGGGCAATTAGTACACACAAGTCTTAAAGGAGCCACAGCACTCAACCCTGTTAGCTTGCAGGCCAGCCTATAATCTGTCTCTAAACTTGGTTAAAAACAGAGGACTCGGTCACACACATCTGCAGAAGTATGCTTAAGCTGCACCACTACGCCAAAGTGCCTCTGTGGGGTGTGGTGCAGCTTAAGCATACTTCTGCAGATGTGTGTGACCGAGTCCTCTGTTTTTAACCAAGTTTAGAGACAGATTATAGGCTGGCCTGCAAGCTAACAGGGTTGAGTGCTGTGGCTCCTTTAAGACTTGTGTAGGCTTTGAAAATGGCACCCCCACCTGTGCTCAGACCTCCCTTTGGTGCCCCCCTGACCTGCTGCACCCGGGCATGTGCCCCCCCTACTCTCCCCTAGCTATGCCCTGAAGGCAGCCATCAGAGCAGGACAGCCAAGACTACAGTATAGGGCCCAGACATGAAGAGGGGGCCCTGATCCCAGCCCTAACCTGGTTTGCATTATGAATAAGGACACCTCCCTGGCTTGCCTTGAGGCCCATTTCGAAGCAGGGGAATGTTCATCGCATATAAGTTATGGGGGGGGGGGGGGGGGCAGACTAGCCAATGTATATTGTGTCTGGGCCCCCATAACTTATAATGTGATGGCTAGGCCCAAGGTTGGAACTTCAGTTAATATATAGGGGTCAATTCAGTACCTGGTGAGAAAACTGACTTTTTTAGGAGAGAAGACTGCCATTCACTTTGTCTACCGGCGTATATTTTCACCAGGCTCTGAATCAGCCCCCAGTGTAAAAGGATAGTCCCCTGGCTAGGGGTGCACCTAGGAGGGGGGTCCCTGGAGAATGGGGGATGCCCTGGGATACCCTGGGTAGGGCTGGATTAGGTTAGGCTATAGATTTAATCGAGTAGAGTAGTTGTAGTTACATTAGGAGGCCACTGGGTGCCCCCATAGAATAAAAAATAGAATAGATAGTTTAAGTTAAAGACCTCCTTGCACACAGGGGTTAACTGGGGTATAACCCATTCTCCTGATTGGTTAGTTTCAGGAGGGGATAAGAGAGACCCAGGTGGTTGGCGCTAGGAAGTTCTAGTCGGACTGAGCTGAGAGACGTGAGAGGAAGGATCCCTGATGTCCATGCGTGGAAAATGGGCCCTGGTGAGAGCAGCCTAATGCAGAGGAGCGAACAGGAGAAGCTGGGGACCTGGAGAGGGGTAACTGCCCGGCCAGCAGCTGGTTCAGGTGGAGATTCTGCCATCCACCCATGAGTACTCGGGACTTAAACTGGACCAACAGCCTGGCACAGTTGGAAAAGAAAGGTAGCGGCCATTTTGGAGCTTCCACTTCCAGCATCTCAGCCATGCTGCTGCCTGGATTCAACTGACATAACTGACAATGCACAGTAACAGGAAGCCAGCAGCACTTCCTTTTTGCAGGCGGCTTGCAAGTTCATGAGCCGCCATTTATTAAAAAAAAAAAGGTAAAAAAAAGGCAAATTATTTTTATGTGCAGAAATCTAATTTGCCCAGGGGAGGGATGCATATGAACACTCTTTGTTTTGTTGGTCTTGTTTAAGTCATTTTTGACCGTTGGTCTGCTTCAAGCGAGACCCAAAGTGTAACATGAAGTTGTTGTGATGCAAGGATGTCTGTCTGTGACTAAATAAAGGGAGGGAGACATTCCTTCTCCTGTGAGTCAAGAGGGACCGCCAGTGACTACTGCAAGTGTGAGTGCCCATCCCTGAGAAACTCCCTGAGCCCGCTTTGGAGGACAGATTTAACCGGGCATCCCCAAGCACATGCACCAAACCCTGTGTAATGTTTACAATAGACAATGAAAGTGAATGGCATTTTTCTCTCCTAAAAAAAGAAGTTATTTTTTTTCACAGGCTTTGAATTGACCCCATAGTCTGAATATTGTGATTCAGATCAAACTAGGGGCCAGTGATTACATATAGATTACAGAGGAAGCCAGGTTCCATACAGCATATAATCCCCTCGATTCAAAGAGCAAAAGTTAATTGATTTCGGATCGAGAATCGTAAGTTTGGGTGGGTGTTAGTCATTTTTTCCTGTTTTTTTGGCCATTTCCGACTCGCACGAGCCTACGTTCGAATGCGTTTATGCTCTTACGATCATCGCAAGTTCGTTCCTAAATTTTAGGATCAAAATGTAAAACTTAGGATCAAATCCTAAAACTTAGGATCAAAACGTAAAACTTAGGATAATCGGGTGTGTTTAGGTGTGATTCAGAGAACAGTTTTCAAACCTCTAAAGACGTTTTAATAGAAAGCCACTTCCGACACCTTTTAGCAGTCGTATTGCTGTTCTTGAACAGGTTTTTTGGCTATGTGGAGGAGTCTGCGCGTCTTGAGCTCCAATGAACTGCATGTATCAGCATGGCCGAGGCCATAAATTGTATGGCAATGCATACCTGATTCATGTATGCCTTATAAAAGCATTTTAATGTGGACCTTAATTAGTCCTTTGCATGTAAACCTTTATTTTGCAATATATTTGCGTTAATTAAAGAAACTTATGTCCTTTGGTATTTATTTTTAAATTGATGTACTAGAATAATATTTTTAGATTGCATTTATTGGTGTAGTTGTTTACCTTTGCTTTGTTTATTATTTAAGCACATCTTTGGTCAGATGCATCACACTTACTGAGGAGAGGAGAGCGGGATAAAGTGCAGGATGTGGGTTACTGCTGTATTTTGCACAGACACAGCAGAGCTGGGGGCACGGAAAGGTCAGAAATCAAAGAATGCAGAGCAACACAGTCACAAGGCCCTTTCTGTTTGCAGGCTGCCCGATAATACCTGACCCGCCATCTTGGCTGTTTCTAGGCTCATAACATGCAGAAGTTGCTGGGTGTTTTTTTTTATATTTGAGAGCAATCTGTATGTAGAGGGTGTGGGTAACCACACACAAAATTTTAAGTTGTACCATTTGAAGCCAAAATATTAAAATTAAATCCACAAGTAAAAAATGCAAGTTAACTAAAAATTAAACAAAGTAAGATTTACTTATGCAAATGCATTCATTAATGGTTGGTTACTACAAATTGAATGAAATAAAGAAAAATAAAAGACCAAATATTTAGAATGCACTTTAATGAGGTAAGTTTGTAGTGCGCAGCCGCAAGATCAGAAGGATTTACGTCCAGACAAAAAAGGAAAAAGGGCAAAACCAATGTTGCAACCTGAGAAATGAAACGGAAAATTCAGGATGGAAACTGACATAGGTCTGATTCCCGAACTGCCATACGAACGGACGTACATTTTAGGATAGAAACGTATTTGCTTATAGAATCACTCGCAAGTTCATACGAACGCACGAGCGTACGGGAAAAATAGGATGATCAGCACCAAAATCCAAGCTGTTACATGTTTCTTTGAATCGACCCTATTGTGTCTGGGTCCCCCACAGCCTATAGCGTGATGGCTGGGCCCCTCGGCTCAACATTCAGTTCCCTATATAATGAAAATGTTGACGTAAGCCTGGTTGCCTTGGCTCCAGAGGCCCAGGTCAAACTTAGGGGCCAAGCCATTACATATAGCTTACCGTGGGATCCAGAATCTATACAGCATATACTGTGCCTGCCCCCCTCCACAAGCTATAATGGGATGGCTGGGCCCCTTGGCTGGACTTTCAGTTTCCTATATAGTGTGAATATTAAGGTAAGCCTGGTCGCCTTGGGGCCAGAGGCCCGGTTCAACCTAGGGGCCCAGCCATTACATATAGGCTTATGGATGGCCCAGAATCTATACAGCGTATATTGTGTCTGAGCCCCCAACTTATATTGTGATGGCTGGACCCCTTGGCTGAACTTTCAGTTTTCTATATAATGTGAATATTGAGGAAAGCCTGGACGCCTTGAGGCTGGACTCCGTTGTTGTTGTACATTGTTGTTGTACTGGGCACCAAAATTCAAGATGGTGGCCCTGCACACATATATAAAACTTCCAGATTGGTTGGCATTGGGGCCTCACCAGACATACCTAAGTTTAGATCTAATTTTTGGTGATCTGCCAAAAAAGGCCTTAACATTTTTTAAGGAGCAAACGTCATTTTCCAGCAAGTCAAGATATCTGATGTCACAAATGATGTGGAACTAGATTCTACTTATATCAACACATATGAGTTGAGTTTATGGATATGTTTAGGGGAAATAAGGAGTTCTGCTTCAGGTGTTTAACCAAAGTGTTTAATACAGCGCCATTATCTTCAGTGTGAAAGATGTGGAAAATACATATTGACACTGGAGTATGATAGGTGTGAGGGGGCCCTGCCCTTGTGAGCTTAAAATCTAAAGTATACGGTTGGAGAGAGGCAGTTATATCATAAGTAGTATGTACAAAGCAATCCAAGATGGACCTCAGGGTATAGCTATCCCTCCAGAAACCATCAAACAAGGAGCACAACCAATGATAAATCTTACAAAAGTTTAATAATACAATAGCAAAAAACACACATTAAAAAACACAATTAGGACACAATTAAATGATCCCCCTTTCCTTGCCCTTTTAATTGCGTCCTAATTGTGTTTTTTGCCATTGTATTATTAAACTTTTGTAAGATTTATCATTGGTTGTGCTCCTTGTTTGATGGTTTCTGGAGGGATAGCTATACCCTGAGGTCCATCTTGGACTGCACAGTAAAATGGAGTAGTGAGCACGCCGTTGTTTATTTATATTAGTGGTGCACCATTTCTTTTTGGTAACAATTTTTAGTATGTACAAAGCATGACGGCAAGTACAGTACATTAAAGGGATGGATGAAAGATGGAAGGGGACATGGGAAAAAAGAGAGACAGTGAGAACTAAAATAAGAAGACAGACAGATAGGTAGAGTACATAAATTAGAAGGAAAAAAATAAAGATGGAGCACAAAAAAGCAAAAAAGAAAAAAGTGATTGAGTGAAGGAGACCAGAGAAAATATAAAGGTATGGAAAGAAAGAGGGGTGGAGGGGGGGGGGGGTGAAACAAGAGAAGGAGGAGATGTGGAAAAGATAAGGGAAAAAAGAAAGAGGGAGCACAGAAAAACAAGAAAAAAACTGGAGGTGGGAAAGTGAGTAAGAGAGATTCAGTGAGAGAGATTGAGAGAGATTCAGTGAGAGAGATTGAGAGAGATTCAGTGAGAGAGATTGAGAGAGATTCAGTGAGATAGATGGAGAGAGAGATTGAGAGAGAGAGAGAGAGAGAGAGAGAGTTAGAAAGAGAGAGATTGGCCTTGTTTCACTAAGAGTTGAAAAAAACTCAACTGGTAGTAAAAAATTGAATTCATGAGAGAAAAGCCTGAGAATTTCACTGTTAGTGAATCACCAGATAGGAAAACAATGAAAGTCAATGGTACTTTTTTACTCTTGAAAAAGGTATTGAATTTTTTACCCCTTTTTACCTGTGGTAAAAAAGTGCCATTGACTTTCATTGTATTCCAATCTGGTGATTCACTAACAGTGACATTCTCTGGCTTTTTTCTCATGAATTTGTTATTACTACCATAAGAGTTATTTTCTACCCTTTGTGAATCAAGGCCAATATTGTGTGAGAGAGAGACTGAGAGAGAGTTAGAAATAAAGAGAGATTAAGAGAGAGAGAGAATATTCAATAGAGAGATGGCGGTGGGGTCGGACTGGCCCATCAGAGCTCTGACCCCTGACCACCATCAGAACAGTGCAAGAGATCCAAAATAACGCTAAGTTTCATATTCATTTGTTTAAAAAGTAACTTTTGGCTGGAGCGGGCCTTTAAGGAGACATGTGGTGTTTTGTGGCATTTCCATTGTACTGTACATTGTCTTGCAGGATAAATCTTTTTTATGATTCTCAGGGAGAGCTGCTGGCTAGGAATGGATTTCTGAACATATATCCCAGCCTTTGCCGTAAAAGACACATTGCTGAGCTCTGGCTTTAGAAACAGCAAATTAATGCTCAATTCAAACCAGATGTTTATTCAACTTTGGCTGGAGCATCGTTGCCAGAAGAGATACACTGAGACTTCGAGAAATTATTGTAGAAAGTTTTAACTCTGTGGGTCTGTGGGATCTCTGCAAAGCTGAGCTGGAAAGGAAGGATTTCTATAGGTTTAATGGGGGTCTGGCAGCAGATAGTAAATTGCAGGAGCCAGGGCCTTCATTATGAGTGGTTATCCCCTGTAGATGGTGGAGTACAGTGTGAATGTAAAGAAAATAGGGTCACAACTCTCCTGTGCTGATCAAACATTCACGCTTCATTTCTGTGACTTTATTATATAGGGTCAGAAACAGCAACAGCTGCACATGTTCTCAATGAGGCCATAATGCACAGTCACCAGCTAAGGCATACCTCCCAAGTGTCCCTCATTTAGAAAGATTGTCCCTCTTTTGAGTCTGTGTCCCCCCTGTCCCTTGCTGTTCTCATCTGTGATGTGCATCAGTAAATGATTCATTTACCTATTTAAAGTGTTTATATTGTTTTAACTGTTACACCCTATCTACTATCCATCCCTCAAGGAGGGAGTGTGGCCTAATTTAACAAATGTCCCTCTTTCCCACCTTTAAAATTTGGGAGATATGGATAAGAGTCAGTCTGTACTATGCCCCCTGCACAGTTTAAATGTCCCAAAAATGTCCCTCTAAATGTGTTTCTGGTCCATAGTTTTGCCCAACTGATCCCAGCCTGTGCACAACTTTGCCCACCTGTTCCCAGCCCATGACTCTGTCTGGCTGTCACTCTGTTCTGTCCCCAGCCTATTACATCGCCTGGTCTGTGCCTCTAGTTTGCCCGAGTTCAAAGTTTTGTTCCAGTCCAAACCCCCAGCCAGATGCGCAGTGGTGGACTGGGGTCCAAAAATCAGCCCAGGATTTTACCAGCCCATGGCCAGCCCAAGACATCCCTGCTGAGCCCCCCACAACCTTGATGCTGAGGCGTGGGTTCCTTGGCTTGTGGGTCCAGTGGGGTTTAGAGTGAGACTAAGGGGGCATGGATTGAACATGGGTGTTAAAGAGGACCTTGGCCCTGGGGTCTAAAAGACCCTCTGAGTTCCAGTACTTGGGCATCCCAAATTGGGATGACCCACTGTGAAAACCCCCGGAACACTCGCCTTCTCTTAGGGCCCTTGCTGCTTCTCTGCGTTATGGCGCATCCCCACTCACTCCCCACGTGTCTGCGCCTGGCCTTCATGAATGCAACTCCACGGCTAGGAGGTTAGCGGGGGTTGCGGCCAGTGAAGTACTCGACTCCCTTCAGCTTTGCTTGGCAGCTTAGCGGTCCGCGGCTCTTAAAATCCTGACCACTTGCCTCCCTTCAGCTCTGCTCAGCTGCTTAGTGGTCCAGGTGGCTCAGCCAATCAGCTCGCTCACTGTCACCTAGAGCCTGCACCATGGGAGCTACTGGAAGGTGAGTGGATAAGGCGGGAGGATACACACAGCGGAGCATCCCAATTCGGGATGCACCCCGCATTGAGGAACAACCAAAAGCCAAAATCGGGTGAGTTCCACTTTAAAAGCAGCAGCCCAACTGGCCTCAAAGTAGTGCGGCCCACTGGGAATTCTCCCCTCCCCTGCAGGAGCCAGTTCCTGAACAATATCTCTGTTCTGTTTCCAAGAAGCACCCAGCATTCCCGCATTTCTGGGAGTGATTGTAGTGATTGTATCTAAAATTTCACAGCTTTATTCACAGCAAATCAAAAGCTAGGTTTATGTCTGTCTATTTTAAATAAATCAATAGCACCATCTAGTGAAAAATTAGTAGAGTGCAAGTCTTATATTTTCTGCTTTTATCAGAGAGTTTAAAGTGGCCCAACACCCAGGATTTTGACTATCCTCCTGGGTATTGGTCAACTTCCCAGGGGCACCCCGATCGGTGGTGCCCCACTGCGTGATACCCCCCAGATCTCCTAATAAAACTCACCTCACCCCGCTCCTATGGCGCATGCGCGGCCACTCGTCCAATCAGTTATAGATCAGCGCTCTGAGCACGCTAGCAGGCGCAGTTCGCGCTTCCCTCTAACAGGGAGCGTGCCCTGCTAGAGAGAAATGCGAGATGTGGCCAAGGCCCACGCATGCGCCGTTGGATCGAGATGCAGGTAAGGTGAATGGGGCGTCCTGGGGGGTTTCACACATAAGATTCCCAGGCCGATCCAATCCCTCCCCGTGGGGCATCCAACATCGGGATGCCCCGCGGGGAGGGATTGGATCGGCCCAGGAATCTTATAGATTCCCAGGACGATTCTTCAGGGTGTTGGTCCACTTTAAAGTGGCTGTAAAGCAGCCACAAACCTGCCCCGGTGAATCTGAAATTGGGATGCCCTGCTATGTGAAACCCCTGGGGTCACCAGTAAACTCATCTTTACCGCCGGCTCCCACAGCACTTCTGCTGCCCGCGGCCATATCCCCAGCTTCCCTGTAGCTGAGGCACCTTCCAGTACTTCCCAGACTAGAGCCAGCCTGGGCCAGCGGGCTGGGTCACATCAGACTGCATTCTTGAGATCAGCCAAACAGCGACCTCAAACATGCCAGGCAGATGTGGCCTTGTCAGTGGAAAAGCAAGTTTTTTTTTTAAAACCATGCCGGCTTCTTTTCTCGAGGTACTTGGATGGGAAGGGCCAGTTGGGGGGGGGGGGGGGGGGGGGGTGCAGGTTTTTCACACTTTTTCACACACAGGATTTTCACACTTCTGGGAGTTGCTCCTCTCTGGCAGGGAATCCTGATTTGGAATTCCCGCTGTGTGTATCTCCGGGGATCACCACCTTTACTCACCTTTCTGATCCCACAGCGCTTGCACTGGCCTATCAGGGTGCTCCTCATGCTTCAACTTCTCTTAGCCGTACTGTACTGCTCTTTAAACCAAGACCAAGACCTTCTCTCCCCTGCTGGCATCTAGGGCATCCCATGTAGTCTACATGTCCTTGCACATAGTTACTTTGTACTTTGATTGCCATGTCGTCTGCCACCATGCAGTATATAACTTTAAAACTCTTATTTTATTAAAAACATTTTTTATTGTTTGTTTTACTATTTTTTTTTTAAATATCTTTTAACATCATAACAAATTTAACATTTTTTAAATTGTATTAAAAATTTCACTGCGGCCAACATTCGCACTTGTTTGTCCACATGTATGTCTGTACATGCACGCACATTTTTACATACTTACCCAAACTGGTTGACACATATTTTTAGGGCCACCTTCCTCTGCAATGCCATCCCATCTTCAGGGTCTGTAGGGGGAAAGAACCTGAATTAGAATTTAAAGGCATGTGTTGTTTGTGCAATGCTTGGGTATTGTTCCCCGTCTCCACGTACTCACCCTCTGATGAATCTGTAGGTACAGAGAAGCACAACACACCAGCACTTAGCAAACATGTTATTAGACAACCTGTGAGCTATGGGCAACTTCAAGCCCAACACACCCTTCTCTTCAGTGGGCTCTGTGGCTGGTGGTGGCGCTAAATCCAAAAAGGAAGAGAACGTTGGCAGTGTTCAGGGCCACCGCCTTGCACCCACACCCTGTCTTCTTGGGCCCCACTGGTCGGACCCCTCGTCTCTGGGTGGGCTTGATCTGCAGCCAGAACTCTCCAGCTACAAAAGAAAATATAATTTTGTAAAACATGTAACTCTTTACCCTGATAGCTCACCTTCTCCGCTGGTATACAACCACTTACCTGGAAAGTTCTGGCCGTAGAACCTCCGCACCCAGGGCCACATTCGCCGTTTGAGGTCCGACCAGTGCTGCATTATTTGGGTGAAAGTGTAAGGCGATGTCCCCTCGCCACTCACATGGGCTGCCACTTCCTCAGCCAATGTCCTCTTTTCATGTGTGTTGGGTTTGAAGTTGTACCTATGCTCCATGAAAGTCTGCAAACAACAAACAGATTTGCATTGTTAACTTATGCCCACTGTTTTGGTCTCCTTTAGCCCCACATGCACACCCTTGCCCCTATAAGTAATTTTCTGGGACAGTGCAAGCACCCATACCTAATCAAGCTCTCCCATCCCACAGTAATAGTGGATTACAAGTGCAGACACACTTAGGCCAAAAGGTGCACCTAACTCTCCACTCCGCTCCTACTGTTGTATAGGGCTTGCTGACTGCGGCCAGCATCAAGGTGAAGCCAGACCTCCCATCCCACAGTAGTTGCGGATTGCACAGAAATGTCAAACCTAAATCACTTAGGCACCCCTGCGTCGCATACAAACATGCCAGAGTGGTCCATGTGACAGTGGAAGAAAAGTACTGAGGCCCTGTAACATTGGAAGGCCTCCGCTATTATTGTGGCGCCATGTGCCTTCACTCGTATTTCACGGCCACTGTCACCTGTTTTCACCTTGGCAGGAGTGTAATGTGGCACAAATGCGTAGGCGATTGGCATGAAAGTGTGACTGACCATCATCATTTTCTCCTGCTGCTCACGTGTAAACATGGTGGGTGCCATATTGGACCTTTGTATGTCATCTGTATGACGCACCCCGAGGCATACAAGCGCAGACGCGCCCTGGCGGACCCTGGAAGTGTGCTTGCATCCATAGGCCTATGTAACTTATAGGATGCTGGCACCTGTGATGGCCTGCTAAATAAACTAAATTGTTTCCACCACAATTTCCCACTCAATTAGGTATAAAAGAACACTGATTGCAGATTGGCACAGGGGGGTGGGGGTGGAACCCAAACAAAATTAATAAACATGACATCCACAGGCATGCCAAAGTTGGAAGGCTGGACTGGGACACATGGTCCATGGTGGGCCAAATAACACACAAATGTTGTGGGCAACTGTTTCGATGGTGGACCAAAGTGGTTTGGGCCCCACATAGATGTGGTGCCCAGGGTGTAACCCTGATGGAGTATTGGAAGGAGTCCATACAAGTTATGCTTGACCATGCCATTGCCTTTCCCTTGGCTTTGCAGCAACCAGCCAGCAGCTACCACTATTCAAGAGGAAACCCCTGTGCCAACAGCTGCACCATCTGCCGTGGCTTCCTCTGACCCACTGTCAAGGCCATGGCCACACCCAGCCAGTGATGGGAGCACAGACACTGATGAGTTAAGTGTGTGTCCGTAATGAACCAAAGGCAAGCGGCAGGGTGAAGGAGTCGGCTGAGCCCACATTACTTTAAGTTTTTTGGGATTGTGTGGGCAGATTCAGTGACCCAATAACTAATGATTCTCTTTCTCAAACACGGACTGCACCTCTAATGGATGCAATACAGGAACTTGAGGAAGACAGCCAGGAATGTGTGCACCCCGAATATCCAGCTGACGCCTCCTCCAGCTGTTGCAACACCTGTCACTGTGGCAAACCCCACCTCTCCCCGCTGGCTGACGGACTTTTGAGGGCAAAATCTTTTGTTTTTGCCGAGGGGCAAGCATTTGTTTTGTCGAATTTTGGGCACTGAGTTTCCCTTGAGCCACCCATGGAGGGGTGCATTGTAGATATTCCCTTAACCCTTTAAACGGCAGCCACGTAAAATTTACGTGCCTGAATTTCCCCACTAATAGTAAAAAAAGTTTAAAAAAAAGTCACTTACCTGACCCCTCGTTCGATCCAGCCGGGTCTCCTCTTCAGCCAGAGGGGCTCCGATCGCCGTTTGGGGCTCCTCCGGCTGCAGGGGAGTGCCCAAAATAGGGTGCCCCCCCCCCCCCCCCCGTTTCAGCAGCCGCCGGGATTGCCTGCAAAAAAATTACAGTTACTTACCTTCGTGCCCGCCGGCTCTCCTCTTCACGGGGGGGGGGGGGGCTCGATCACCCCCCCTGGCTCTTCCGTCTTCTGGAGGGGGCGTAACAGCCCTCCTCCCTCCTCAGCTTCCGATGGCGGCCGCCATCTTGGATTTTAGCCCTGCCCGATGACGTCACCGCCGGGGGTCGTAGGAGCACCCGGCAGTTCAGCTTTCAGATGCCGGTGAGGGCTGGACAGAGGAGGAGGGAGGTAGGCGATCCTCCGATCGCCTGCTTCCCCCCTCCTCTGCCCAGCAGTCACCTGCATATGATCGCCGCGGGACACAGGAGATGCAGATTGGAGGTGAGTAAAGTAAAAAAAAAATTTTTTTTTCTAATAAAGTTTGTTTGAAAGAGTGTGTCTGTTTTTTTTTACTTTTAACCCTTTGTGAACTGGTAAGGGGTCCATGTGACGTGGCGTCATCAGTTTAAGAGCCTATCATATGATCATATGTCTATGATAGGCTCTTAAACTGATGACGCCTGTAGTAAACAAAGTAGCTGATAGGCTAACTGATACAGCCATCGTCAGAAGGATTTCCTGCTGTGGCCGCCCCGCCCAAACCGCATATTATAAAGAGCGGCTTTCACCGCCGCGCCGCCAGTCTTGAAAAAGTTGCTGATAGCAATGAAACGTTGACGGCGGCTGGGCGGTTTTATCATTGCAGCAATCTTCTTTTAAACAGTGTCAGCGGACAGCCTCTTGCCCCCCATATAGCATCACTGGCCAGGACGCAAAGGGAGCAGAATGAAGGCTGTTGCCTAAACACTGAATAGAAGCTGTATTTTAATCAACTGAAATGTGAGTGCACACTTTTAACAACTTTTTAAGAAAATATATTAAAACGGTGTTACACTAGATATCTTTCATGCTTTTATTTTTATGGCAATACGCCTTAATATTCTTACACTAACCACGTTTGGGAGCAATATTGCTGGATAAGGATTAAATGTTGTGGAAAGAAGGAAATCTACACAGCAGCAGAACCAAAGCTTCATTTGGAGTATTTTTCTCCGCATACCATCTGGTAAGAGTAATTTAAACAGGTGGTGGGCACGTGGTGGAAAATTGAAGTGGAGTAATTGTAGCTACTACCAACAGCACAGTACCAGTGCATGCATTTTGGGATACCCACTTTGGACTTAGATGGAAGCCTTTTGACATTAAACTGCTAGAGAACAGACAGTGGATGATCTATTTCCTTGGACTTTAACCACGATTGTTATAAGTTTGCTCTGTGTTTATTTATTTTCACCCAAATTACCTGCCTCCCCAAAGCCCGGGGGGGGGCAGAAGAGCCGTGGCCCTAGGCTATGACGGCTTGTAGCTGGCAGGGCAAGGGACCACTAAAGCTGGCCCCTGCGCCCTGTTTTACAAGCCCCCATAGCTGGTCACAGGCTGGTTACGCTGGGTAGGGGGGACCTCACGCCTATGTCATTTTTTTTTTAATTAACCCTATGTTACCTGTAACCCAGTAGGTATAAAAGGCTTCTAGCAGCAGCAGGAGAGCAGAAGCCTAAGTGATCAGCGTGGGACACCGGGATGGATGGGAGGTAAGTATTAAAAAAAAATAAAAAAAAATGAAAAAGTGTGTCCGTGTGTTTTTTTTACTTTTAACCCTTTGTGAACTGGTAAGGGGTCCATGCGACCCCTATACCAGTTCACAAGGCTCGGGGGTCTGGCAAGTCACCTGCAACTAGCGGGTGACTTGCCATTAACCCCTGGCCACCCAAATTACCTGCCTCCCCAAAGCCCGGGGGGAGCAGAAGAGCCGTGGCCCTAGGCTATGACGGCTTGTAGCCGGCAGAGCCAGGGGCCACTAAAGCTGGCCCCTGCGCCCCCTGTTCTACAAGCCCCCATAGCTGGTCACAGGCTGGTTACGCTGGGTAGGGCGGACCTCACGCCATTTTTTGGGGGGATTTTTAAGGGTTTTAACCCTTAAAAATAAAAAAATGGGGTCCCCCTCCCTGGGAGGGGGGCCCCAATGTCATTTTTTTTTTAAATTAACCCTATTTTACCTGTATCCCAGTAGGTATAAAAGGCTTCCAGCAGCAGCAGGAGAGCAGAAGCCTAAGTGATCAGCGTGGGACACAGGGATGGATGGGAGTATTAAAAAAAATAATAAAAAAAAAATTTTTTTAATAAAGTTATTTTTAAAGTGTGTCTCTGTGTGTGTGTGTGTGTTTTTTTTTTTTACTTTTAACCCTTTGTGAACTGGTAAGAGATCTATGAGACCCCTATACCAGTTCACAAGGCTCTGGGTCTGGAAAGTCACCTGCGGCTAGTGGGTGACTTGCCATTAACCCCGAGACCCCCCATTACCTGCCTCCCAAAAAAAACCCTATATTCCCCCAAGAAATGGTGCCCACCCCCTGTGAAGGGGGACCCCACACCAATTTTTTTTTATTTAACCCTTTATTATGTGGATAGTAGTTGTATTTTATTTGTAAATGTTATAAAGTGCTCTTAGTAGTTTAGGGGATCACCTGGACAGGAACGGGGGCTACCGATACATATGTGGTATTGTAATCGGGAGAAATGGGGCTTTCACATGCAATATGGTTTTCTTTAATAAAATAAATGTTTTTGTTAAAATAAAGGAGACAATTTAAAATATATATATATATATATATATATATATATATATATATATATTTTTTTTTTTTTTTTTTTTTACTTATTTACTTAAAAATATATAAAAAAATATATACAAACAAGACATTTCATGTTAAAGTCTAAACTCTGCCACAAAAAGAAAATGTGCAATTTTCTTGGAAATTCCTGCAAAAATCACAGTTAAACATCACGCAAAATTGTGAAAAATGACCTGTCAGCAGAGGGTGACAAAATCTCAAGTAGACTGGCAGTTAAAAGGTTACAGGTACCTATGCATGTTGGGTATTGTTCTGCTCGGGGGACCCTGCGCTTTCAGATTTAGCTTGTTTTTTCTTATTGGCATATTGATATTTTAGGAAAAGTTGTTTTTTATCCTGCTTTTTTATACATTTTTTTGTGAAACCCTGTACAACCTAAGAATTCATCAAGATATTACTTCCAGAAAGATGAGCCCACTACAACAAGCTGGGTACGCTTAGAAAGCTTAACATGTGTACTTTCAGGGAATATATGGTTTATCGGGGATATTCCAAATATAAAGGGTTGTTTTGGTAGAAAAAGCACAAGGTGCGCACTTTGTCTGCAGAGCTGAAATTTTTAAGTAAAATTACCGTTATGCGCATGCTTTACTTGTGTAGTGTATTTGGCAACTCTCTGCTTGACAGAAACTATGCATGTTGGGTATTGTTCTGTTTGGGGGATGTTGCTTTTTCAGATTTTCAGTTTTTTTCTGGTTTGCATATAGTTTTTTTAGGAAGATGTGGTTTTGATTCTGCTTTTTTATTCATTTTTAGGGAAACCCTGTGCAACCAAAGAATACATTGAGGGATTACTTCCAGAAAACTGCACCTATGTCAACAAGCCTGGTACGCCTAGAAAGCCTGAGGTGTGTACTTCTAGGGAATATATAGTTTGTTGGGGTTATTTCAAAAGTAAAGGGTTGTTTTTCTTGAAAAACTGCAAGGTGCGCATATTGCATAGCATAGTTGTATTTTATCTGAAAATCTCCTAAGTTTCAGTTTGGGGGAGTCTCCTGGGCAGGAAAGGGTGTCTACCTATACATATGTGGTACCGCTGTAACTGGGAGAAATTGGAGTTTCACACACAATAAGATTTACATTTTTTATTACAAAAAAAAAATACAAATTGTAAAAAATAGTTTTTTTTTAAATTTTGTTGCACAATTTCCACCCCAAAATATTGAGAATACACTTAGAAAATGACAAACAAGACATTTCATGTTAAAGCCCAGGCTCTGCTGAAAAAAACAATATATTACTTTTGTGGGAAATCCCTGGAAATCCCTTCAAAAATCACAGTTGAACATGGGGAGAGCAAAATAGTGCAAAATGGTCTGGCAACAAAGGGTGACAAAATCTCTAGGTAGGCTGGCGGTTAAAGGGTTAAATTAAAGACATCACTTGTTTCGGCTGTTTTAATTGCACATACCAAAACAGAAAAGGGGGTAAACAAAACCAAGGCAAAATACACAAATACATCAAAACAAATTAAGGAAAAAAGTTATCCACTAAATGCGGGTGAACAGAATACAGTAGGCCATGTATCTCGGGAGCTGCAGCAGGGGTTGGCTCCTCCACATATGCCGACACAGTTAGGGCAAAATTGTGAAGGGCAATACAGGCCATGATGATTTGAACAACCTTGTCAGGCTTGTATTGAAAGGAGCCCTCTGTGTGGTCCTGTGTGGTCCAGACACCAAAACTGCAACTTCAATAGGCCAAAGGCGCGCTCCACAACAGCCCAAGTGTGGTGGTGGGCCCGATTATAGGCCGCCTGGCCATCTGTCTGGGGTCTTCGAAGAGGGTACATTAGTTATGCAAACCCGCACACCACCATGTTAGACATAAGCATACATATCCGGGTGCTCAAAGCTATTCAACAGGATCTTTTCCCCAACCAGATCCACAATACAGTAAAATTATCAAAGTTGTTGAAAAGAAGCACACCTAATACCAAGGTTTCTTTGATTGCAATTGATATGTGTATTCAAAAGTGAAAAAAGTTTTTCATATATACAATATATACATATTTAACCCGCACATGGAGGGTGTCAGCAATTAGCACAACAAAGGTATACATGCATAGGTTATAACATTGCTGTTTGAATGCGCCGCAGTATATAAATTGGCCACTAGGTGGCCCTAGTAATCAGTATCTGATAGTTCCAATACAGACAATGTATATTCCAAAAAGCATGACAGCATCGCCCTTCAGCCTCCCTGAGGAAAGACCCAGTGGGGTCTGAAACGTTGGAGATTGTGCCTGCTCACGCTGTAATGTATCTCTTTTGACTTTCAAAACATGTGTTTATACTGGTTCTCTTGATGTTTGCGATTGGGAGCCTGTCTTGCACTGTCATGCTTGTTGGAATATACATACCCCTCGATTCAAAGAGCAAAAGTTAATTGATTTCGGATCGAGAATCGTAAGTTTGGGTGGGTGTTAGTCATTTTTTCCTGTTTTTTTGGCCATTTCCGACTCGCACGAGCCTACGTACGAATGCGTATATGCTCTTGCGATCATCGGAAGTTCGTTCCTAAATTTTAGGTTCAAAACGTAAAACTTAGGATCAAAACGTAAAACTTAGGATAATCGGATGTGTTTACGTGTGATTCAGAGAGCAGTTTTCCAACCTCTAAATATGTTTTAAAAGAAAGCCACTGGCGACACCTTTTAGCAGTCGGATTGCTGTTCTTGAACAGGTTTTTTGGCTATGTGGAGGAGTCTGCGCGTCTTGAGCTCCAATGAACTGCATGTATCAGCATGGCCGAGGCCATAAATTGTATGGCAATGCATACTTGATTCATGTATGCCTTATAAAAGCATTTTAATGTGGACCTTAATTAGTCCTTTGCATGTAAACCTTTATTTTGCAATATATTTGCGTTAATTAAAGAAACTTATGTCCTTTGTTATTTATTTTTAAATTGATGTACTAGAATAATATTTTTCGTTTGAATTTATTGGTGTAGTTGTTTACCTTTGCTTTGTTTAATTATTTAAGCACATCTTTGGTCAGATGCATCACACTTACTGAGGAGCGGAGAGCGGGATAAAGTACAGGATGTGGGTTACTGCTGTATTTTGCACAGACACAGCAGAGCTGGGGGCACGGAAAGGTCAGAAATCAAAGAATGCAGAGCAACACAGTCACAAGGCCCTTTCTGTTTGCAGGCTGCCCGAGAATACCTGACCCGCCATCTTGGCTGTTTCTAGGCTCATAACATGCAGAAGTTGCTGGGTGTTTTTTAATTTTTGAGAGCAAATCTGTATGTAGAGGGTGTGGGTAACCACACCAAAAATTTAAAGTTGTACCATTTGAAGCCAAAATATTAAAATTAAATCCACAAGTAAAAAATGCAAGTTAACTAAAAATTAAACAAAGTAAGATTTACTTATGCAAATGCATTCATTAATGGTTGGTTACTACAAAATGAATGAAATAAAGAAAAATAAAAAACCAAATATTTAGAATGCACTTTAATGAGGTAAGTTTGTAGTGCGCAGCCGCAAGATCAGAAGGATTTACGTCCAGACAAAAAAGGAAAAAGGGCAAAACCAATGTTGCAACCTGAGAAATGAAACGGAAAATTCAGGACGGAAACTGACATAGGTCTGATTCCCGAACTGCCATACGAACGGACGGACATTTTAGGATAGAAACGGATTAGCTTATATGGGTCGATTCAAAGAAACATGTAACAGCTTTGATTTTGGTGCCGATCATCCTATTTTTCCCGAACGCTCGTGCGCTCGTATGAACTTGCGAGTGATTCTATAAGCAAATACGTTTCTATCCTAAAATTTACGTCCGTTCGTATGGCAGTTCGGGAATCAGACCTATGTCAGTTTCCATCCTGAATTTTCCGTTTCATTTCTCAGGTTGCAACATTGGTTTTGCCCTTTTTCCTTTTTTGTCTGGACGTAAATCCTTCTGATCTTGCGCCTGCGCACTACAAACTTACCTCATTCAAGTGCATTCTAAATATTTGGTTTTTTATTTGTCTTTATTTCATTCATTTTGTAGTAACCAACCATTAATGAATGCATTTGCATAAGTAAATCTTACTTTGTTTAATTTTTAGTTAACTTGCATTTTTTACTTGTGGATTTTATTTTAATATTTTGTGTGGTTACCCACACCCTCTACATACAGATTGCTCTCAAAAATTAAAAAACACCCAGCAACTTCTGCATGTTATGAGTCTAGAAACAGCCAACATGGCGGGTCAGGTATTCTCGGGCAGCCTGCAAACAGAAAGGGCCTTGTGACTGTGTTGCTCTGCATTCTTTGATTTCTGACCTTTCCGTGCCCCCAGCTCTGCTGTGTCTGTGCAAAATACAGCAGTAACCCACATCCTGCACTTTATCCCGCTCTCCTCTCCTCAGTAAGTGTGATGCATCTGACCAAAGATGTGCTTAAATAATTAAACAAAGCAAAGGTAAACAACTACACCAATAAATTCAAACGAAAAATATTATTCTAGTACATCAATTTAAAAATAAATAACAAAGGACATAAGTTCCTTTAATTAACGCAAATATATTGCAAAATAAAGGTTTACATGCAAAGGACTAATTAAGGTCCACATTAAAATGCTTTTATAAGGCATACATGAATCAGGTATGCATTGCCATACAATTTATGGCCTCGGCCATGCTGATACATGCAGTTCATTGGAGCTCAAGACGCGCAGACTCCTCCACATAGCCAAAAAACCTGTTCAAGAACAGCAATCCGACTGCTAAAAGGTGTCGGCTGTGGCTTTCTTTTAAAACGGATTTAGAGGTTGGAAAACTGTTCTCTGAATCACACCTAAACACATCCGATTATCCTAAGTTTTACGTTTTGATCCTAAGTTTTAGGTTTTGATCCTAAGTTTTAGGATTTGATCCTACAATTTAGGAACGAACTTGCGATGATCGTAAGAGCATATACGCATTCGTACGTAGGCTCATGCGAGTCGGAAATGGCCAAAAAAACAGGAAAAAATGACTAACACCCACCCAAACTTACGATTCTCGATCCGAAATCAATTAACTTTTGCTCTTTGAATCGAGGGGATAGAATCACTCGCAAGTTCATACGAGCGCACGAGCGTTCGGGAAAAATAGGATGATCGGCACCTAAATCAAAGCTGTTACATGTTTCTTTGAATCGACCCCATTGTCTGTATTGGAACTATCAGATACTGATTACTAGGGCCACCTAGTGGCCAATTTATATACTGCGGCGCATTCAAACAGCAATGTTATAACCTATGCATGTATACCTTTGTTGTGCTAATTTCTGACACCCTCCATGTGCGGGTTAAATATGTATATATTGTATATATGAAAAACTTTTTCACTTTTGAATACACATATCAATTGCAATCAAAGAAACCTTGGTATTAGGTGTGCTTCTTTTCAACAACTTTAATAATTTTACTGCCTTCGAAGAGGGTGTCAGGAGCCAGGGAGGCAGGTGTGGCCCAGGTTAAAACTGGGGTTACCTCATCTCTCATAGAAAACCCTGCATAACACAGCCTAGCTGCATAATACAAAACAGCAATTACGGAGTTAACCACTAGAGGCTGCTGTGGGAAAGTGACATGATAAACAGAGGTTATATAAGAGCTGACACGTTCTAGAAGGATCAGTCTTATCAGTGTCTGATCTGAGTTGTCACTTGTACTGAGTTGTGTGAACATGGAATACAGAGAGAGAGAGAGAGAGAGCGCTATGGAGTCGTAGTGTGCCCAGCAGTATAGAATGGAGCCTGCTAACCCTATTGAGAGAGGAGACCTACTACTACACACAGGAGAAAGAGCTACAGTGTGCAGAGCAAGACAGAGAGCTATTACAGAGAGACATCCATGTGGGCCTAGGAGGAGCAGAGTGGAGTGCACTGAGGACCAAACATACAAGGTACCAAAAGTAGCATAGTCCCAAGCCCCTAGAACCACGGGAACCTGTGAGCCTGTTTGCTATTGTCCTGAAGTACTTTGCGGATTGCTGTTGCTAACGTTGGAAGTGTGGTTGCCTCAATAAAGTTTGGAAAGCTATCTGCAGTGTGTGGTGACTCCACCTGGCCATATCCCAATCATCCCTCAAGATTCCAAGAACTCGTGACAGCTCGCCCCGGATGTCAACCGGCCCTGGTGTGGCGTGTGAGTTACACAGGGGATATCCCGAATCACCTAAAAGGACATCAAAAATTAACATTACCACCAAATAATTACCAAAACACACAAACAACATAAACCAAGTCCTAAGTGGAACCAGTAGGAGATTGGGAAATACATTTCTAAGCAATCAAGCAAAACCAAAGGTAGTATGCATGGACAAGGGGTTTGATTAGCTACAGGCAGGGAACAGGGTCATTTTAACTAGCCACATGAGCACAGTAGTAGTGATGTAGGGCATGGATAAAACTAGGCATTCACAACAAAGTAGCAACACAACAAAAAGGGCAAATACCTTTAAACTGGATAAAGCCAAGGGAAGCATGAACACACTTACCCAGAAGCCAACCACCACTCAGCTCACCACTCTTAAAACGGGTACAAAAACTCAAACTCTGCAGGATGAATGCAACGTGGGATGAGCCTGGGTAGCTGGCCAAAACACTGAAAAAAACAAAGATCCGGTCCCATTACGAACAATCAGAGGGTAAGTAGAGTGGCTCCAGGTAATTAATTGCAAATAAAAATCTAACTTACAAATGCACAACAATGGCACAAGGTAGCTGGTTTAGGGGAGCTGAGGTAAGTGTAGTATAAAGACAGGAGCAGGGGCTAGAAGGTGCAACAATAGTGGCCCTAAACATACCGAATCATATTCTCCTGAGCAGCTGGGGGAACAAGGGCCACATGCATGCAGTCGATGGCGCCCATGCCACTTGGCATATTCACAATGTTGAAAAGATCGGGGCAAGGACCAAAACCCAGGAGTCAAAATCCTGGGTTTTGTCCCACTTTAAATAATGTTAACATTTTGTTCCAAGCAAAGTAAACAAGGAAGCTTGATTCAGCACCCGGTGGTAAAAACGAAAAGTGCACTTTTTACTTCAAAAACAGGGACTTAATACTGCTGCTGAATAAACCCCTAATGTTTAATGCATAGATAGCCATTGTATGCTTGCACACACATAGGAATTCCTCAACATTTAACCCATCCATGCAGTGAGTGTTCACATGCCCGGAGCAGTGGGCTGCCCTAATTACAGCATCTGGGGAGCAGTTGGGGGGTTAAGTGCCTTGCTCAAAAGCACTTCAGTCATGTCCCAGGACCAGGATTCAAACCTGCCACCCACTGGTCACAAGTACACTCCCCTTACCTCTAGGCCACAACTGCCCCTAAGTGAGCAAAGTTTGGCGAAATGGATATTTAACCTGAATATGAGCTGCAACATGGTTTATTGTAGACCCTTTCAATAGCCTCTGATCCAACAAAGAAGCCACACAGATGTAATAGGACGGAACCTGCCAGACCTACACAGCAGGGAAATACTGGAGAAGACAACCACCAACCAGAGCAGCCTAAACACCTGACTTGATTCCAAGCCAATATAGAGCTTTTATCAACATTTAGCATCTGCTTAAATTAAGAATAATTGGGGCCCTCCTGTAGTCAGCATAAATTTTGGCTGGAAGAGAGTAAATTAGTTAAAAGGTTAATAAGAGAATAAATAGTTGAACTAGGATCTAGTTTGAAAGTTCTGGATCAGGAATAAGAGGGGGGTATATTCGAAATAATATGGGGAAATACATAGTAAGATGTAGGGTTATACGTTTAATATGAGAAAAAATAACGAAAATTAGGTGGTAAAGAGCATCTAGTTTGTTACACAACAGACTTTGGGCTATATCAAGAAGGCATAGTTAGAGAACTGGTGTCTTGTCTTGGAATACTTAAAGAGGGACAGACTCTTTGGCCAGCACTGGAGTCTATCCCTGGGGCATCTTGATTTGGGATGCCCAGCTTTGTGCAATCTCTGGACCACCTAGTATAGTCACCTTGTGTTTGATTCCACGTGTCCTACTATTTCTGTCATGAAAGACAACTGCCAATCCAACTTAGGGGCAGAGACAACTACCTTGCGGCCAGGTCACCCCCCCCGCACAGATAGTACCTATGGGCATCCATAAAAACATCAGATGCAGGTAAGATAGCAGAAAGCACACTTACTGGGGGCACTATAGGAAAGGACCCATATTACAGGTGACACTAGATGAGAGGGCCCACATTACTGGGAACACTAAGTGACAGGGCCCACATTATTGGGGACACTAAATGAGAGGGCCCACATTACTCGGTCCACTATAGGAGAGAACACACATTACAAAGGATCCATATTACCGGGGGCACTAAATGCGGGGGCCCACATTACTTGGGATACTAATGAGGGGGCCCACATTACTGGGGACACTAAAGAAGAGGATCCACATTACTGGGGAGACTAAAGAAGAGCACCCACAATACTCGGTCCACTATAGGAGAGGACACACATTACTCGGTTCACTATAGGAGAGAACACACATTACTTGGTTCACTATAGGAGAGAACACACATTACAAAGGATCCATATTACCGGGGGCACTAAATGCGGGGGCCCACATTACTTGGGATACTAATGAGGGGGCCCACATTACTGGGGACACTAAAGAAGAGGATCCACATTACTGGGGAGACTAAAGAAGAGCACCCACAATACTCGGTCCACTATAGGAGAGGACACACATTACTGGGTTTCCTGTAGTAAAAACACACATTACTAGGGGTACAATAGAGGACAACAGACATTACTGGGGCACTATATGAGAGAAAACACACCATTGTCCACATTATAGTACATGATAGACATTGCAGAGGGCAAAACTGGAACGGACACACATTACTAGGGGAATTATAGTAGAGGACCCACATTACAGGGACACTATAGTAGAGGATCCACGTTAAAGGAATGCTATAGCAGAGGACCGACATCAAAGGGGCACTGTAATAGAGGACCCACATTGCAGGGACACTATAGTAGAGGACCCACATTACAGGGGCACTAAAGTAGAGGACCCACATTAGGTGGACACAATAGTAGAGGAACCACATTAAATGGACACTATAGTTGAGGACCCACATTACAGGGACCATATAGTAGAGGTCCTGCATTACAGGGGCACTATAGTAGAGGACCCAAATTACAAGGGCACTATAGTAAAGGATCCACATTACAGGAACACTAAAGTAGAGTTCCCAAATTACAGGGGTGCACTATAGTAAGGGGACCAGCATTACAGGGGCACTTTAGTAGAGGACCCAAATTAAAAGGGACATGATAGTAGAGGACCCACATTACATGGGCACTATAGTAGAGGACCCATATTACAGGGACACTATAGTAGAGGACCCACATTACAGCGGCACTATAGTAGAGGGCTTTTGTCACCTTTAGTCCTTCAAAGCCCTTTTGACTTATTATGGCAGTAAAAAAATTACCAGGTTCTGAGTTTGAGCCACACAGCATTCACATTGTGTTTTTTCTTTGTGTATGAACTGCTACTTTGGTGGAGTAGAGTTTTATTTATCTTATGCAACTATTATATATGTATATTAATAACCAACTCAGTCCTATGTTATCCTTTTTTCTTTATTGCCTGTCCCGACCTCAACTGATTTTCCAGGTCCCAGCTAATTTTATCTCCACCATCAGGGGCAAGGATGAGTACAGGACTACCCCCATGAGTCAGTTTTAGTTCTTCCCTGGAACATTACATCTCCTGCTACTGCACCTACTTCCACCTTACTTGACATCGTACAGCTTTAGGAGCGTTTTAATTCACCTAGCAGGTAGGGCAATGAATTTGTCAATTTCATGGAGGGTGATATTTGGAAGACAGGCCCATCATCTGCTAGGCGTCGGATCACACTGACATAAGCACTCTAATCGTTAGCCAAGAAGGGACTTTCCAGACATTGAGAAATTGTGTTTTGGCGCCTTGAAGGGCAGGACCTTATCAATGGAGTGACAAGAAGCCGCAATACAGAGACAAATAAAATGAAATGAGAAGATGGGTGACACAACACGAGATATAAAAAGACATAATGAAGGAAGACATAAATCAGATGAGTTTTTATGGATTATTCCAGACATTGGCGCACAACTAATTAACAACCTTTCACCCATAGAAAGGACACGGCAAACAGAAATTATAAAATGTAAAAGGGGTCAGAAGACTCTTCATGTAATTGGAATACTATTCTGAAAAAGAGGCCAAACACCTTCTTATGGGTGATTATGCACAGCCTGTTCCTTGGAATAGATGTACCGACAAGGATCAGACCATGTAGCTATGCATTAAGCAGGTACCTCACTCCACAACAAATGCGACAAGCTCTCCATTTCTGAAGGGAGCATAATAGTTTATAATTTTTTTACCAATTTATGGAAAATTTTGCTATACATTTGAAAAGCCTCTGAAATCCACCTGTTTTCAACACTCTTTTCACTTTCTTTAAGTGGACTAAAACCCACCGCGATCGGCCCGGGAATCTATAAGATCCCGGTCCAACAGCTCATGTGTGAGCCGAGGCATGGCCAGGCATTTGTGAATGGGCGGCACGGGCACATTCCCTGTTACAGGGTAGCGGGGGATGCGGCCGCCAGCGCGCTCGGAGCTGCTGGCCTTAGATGACGTGACGTCAGCGGCTCCGAGCACACTGATTGGACAAGCGGCTCTGCATGAACAGGTGGGTTGGCTTTGGCAATCTGGGGGGTTTCACACAGCAGGGCACCCCCAATTGGGGTGCCCTGGGGGAAAGGACCAAAACACAGGATAGTCAAAATCCTGGGTTATGGTCCACTTTAAGCCTTTAAGGCAGCGGCATCATCCAGTCATCCAACAGAAGGACATCAGGATGCCAACTCTAGGGTGGAGGTCTGCTTTAACACCAGAGGGTGCAGCGCTGGCAATTCCCCTCCATGTGAGTAGAGAGCGCTAGCGCTGAACACCCTCCACAAGCTGAACACAGCGACCTGTGGGGCGATCGTCCAGAAAAGCGCAAGTACCCCGCAATCATGCTGGTGTGATTTAAAATATTAGTCCAGCCAAGTAAGTGATTGGTGGTTGTCTGGCACCTGCCTACTTACTAGGATTCAAGGATGAAAAGACTGGGCGGCACCAACTAATGTGGACAGGTGCACTGCTCCTAAACACAAATCACACTATTACAAAGAAAAAGGGGATACCCCAAAAAAACCCAAATAAAGGGTTGTGACCAGAGACTTACAATTGCACTCAGCCATAACTAGTTATACCATAATTATTTTTATTAATCCAAACTATACAATACATGATTAAAATGTACATTAAAACACATAAACGACACTATATTCTCATCTGCCGCGGGGGGCGCGTTTGCCCAATAAGCTGAATAAAACGTGATCAAACCATATATTTCCTATATAATCAATATAATTCTCAATAAGTAACTATGTCATATTAAGTGCCAGTGCTTCAAAAGTGCATCCATTTACATCAGTTCATTAATTAATAAAATTCAAAACGCCACTTACTAGCACTTGTGTCACCCTTGTGTGGGTGCGTGCTGCTCGGGGACTCCTGCTTTGCCATTCTGGGTGGAGGTAGTGTAGTCACCTGGCTGGTCCAACAGAAAACAGTTCCCTGCACTGAGCTGCCAGCGGCTGTGCTTGGTGGCTTATGTGCAGTGACAGCTCTGCACCCATCACTGTAGCGTTGCTGGTGGCGGCTTTGCTGCTCTAGACTCTCCTCCTGCCCTGTGGGGGCTTTGGCTGCAGGTTTGCCCAGGTGCGGGGGGCCCCCCTTGCTGCCGATAGCTTTGTTGCTGACCACACGGCCCATCAGACCAGACTGAAAAGCCTCCTGGACCAGTAGGGCAGCATGCAGTGGCTGGAGACGAGATAACCTGTTATGTCAGTACTGATCCAGCTGGGGGAATGGTGAGTATTGCGTATTACTTTGGGCTGTTAATACATAAAACAACACCGCATTTTAGGATGGACTTAAAGCAGCAACAGCACCACTGCTTGTTTCTGGAGGGGGCAAACCTGAAACTCTTTTAATCTCTTCTTCTGGGTTGCTGGAAAATGGCCGCCGGCATTTAGGTGGGTCCAGGACCAGCCTCCGATTGGAGCAGTCCCAGAAGAGGTATATTCTGGGTTTTTGGGGTTGTGGGGGGCACAGGGGGTCACTTCTACATTTTGTTCTACTCTCTTTTTTACACATTTCCTGTTTCTCTGCCTTTTCTACGTCCCCCTTATTCTCTATGATTTTTTCACTATCTCTCCTTCTCTCTCTTTTTCCACATTGACCACTTTGCTACCTTTATTAACACTCCTATCAAATCCCAACCCCCTCATCTCCTTCATAACTCAATAACAGAGCGCCTCAGTCGCTGTAGTAACCTGGCCGGCATTGATGAGTGATTTTGGGTGTTCTAACACCAGTACAGCGTTGCAGGGAGCGAAAGCGCCAGCTCATTGCGACTGACTCTCGGCGACTCGCACCATATTCAACAAGAAAACACACACAGCATCGGCGTCTAAATCTGGTCGCTATAGCATAGAGCGCCAGATGCTGTGTGATTAAAGTCTGTTTTTGAACACATATCCACCGGTAACAAAGCAAAAACACATGGAATTGCATTGTTGCAACACTGTGACATTAGCACTTTAGTGCCAGACCTGTAATGGCAATTCTGCATAAAAATATAAAAAAAAAAATAAAGAAAAATTAATTCCAGGCCAGGAGAGGTCAAATAATTATTTGAGAGGAAAAAAAAATTGGGATCAGTAAAGAGATTAGAAGGAAGGTCCATTGAAATGTATGGGAGAGCGACAGGTAGTGACAGATAATACCTGTTGCTCTGGAAGCAATGATGAATCGTACGCTACATGGCGCTGTTAGAGACGCTCATCAGAATCGCCTTTATTAATGTGGTATTGCATACAGCGCCCCGCGTTCACCAGACGCTGCCTGGCGCTACGAAGCACTACCTGGCGCTAGAGCTTCATGAATAAACCCCAAAGTAAGCCTTTAGGAGTCTGGACACTGAGGCCCTTATTCATCAAGCGATAGCGCCAGGTAGTGTCTGACGAGCGCCAGGTATCGGCAGCTAACGGCGACTACCGACTCAAGTACGCCCGGCGGCGGTCACAATGACGCATTTATCAAGCAAAATGAGGCTAGCGCCGGCGAGAGCGACGGCTGGCGCGGCATTCATCATGAAGCCGGCTGGACCGAACAGCGCCGCTGCAAATTCCTTCACAGCGACACGTATTACCTGGCGCTACCTGCCGCTCTCCCATACATTTCAATGGCAGACGCTGCAATGATTGTTTTTAGTGGTTTTGGGGTTTTTTGGTTTGGGACAAAATTCAACACATGTTTATATTGATATGTTTTATGAATCTAGCTGGTTATTTATCTTTTTTTTGTTTTTTTTTATTTTTCACAATGTAATGTTGTGAGTGACATGGGAATTGCATCTCCTCCACCCAAACTCATTGGCCTCAAAATCGCTGGTTTTCCACACAAACGGGGCTTGTCAAGCTATTTTGTAGCCTGTCAGGTTGGGCGGTCACGTTCGCTCTTAGAAATTGTCAGCGCCCAAGCTATTCGGCAGCCCTGTCCTTGATGAATCTGTGTTGGTCAGTGTTTGTGCAGTCGCTGTTTGAATTCGCTATGTGGCGGCGCGAGCGTCGCTGTGCCTCGGTGCGCTGCGTTGTGCGGCGCTGTGCTGTTCATACATGTGCCCTTCTGCCATTTGCAAGGAATTCACTTCCCGCGACCCCAGTCGTTGTTAATGAATACACTGTAGTTGTGAGCGTGCCTGGCCCCATATTGCAGGATTAACATTCAGTCGTACCAGCTCATAACAACCCGTTATGCATTCTCATGTGTGCCACATTTTCAGGTAGTTGTCTAGTTAGATTGTGTGATGACTTTGTGAAGCAATAAGCTCTGTATATTTAAGCACAACGGTGTATGCTTTAGAAGGACCTATGCATTACAGTATGTAGAATCCCCAGCTAAATCAAGCTAATAATTCGTTGCGCCTTTGCCCCTAGCTTGTTTTGCAGCGTCATTTTAATGTTTTTCCGCCACTTAGCTTGCACATAGCTGATATTAGCTTGTCCCTGCTGCGCGCATTTTTTTTTTTGAATTTTGAAGCACAGTTGCTTGCGTCATATCCGGTTCCGGGATCCTCCTTTGCGTTTCAACGCCACCTTAAGGTAAAACTGTCTTGCGCTTATGCCAATAGCTTGTTTTTCAGCGTCATTTTAATGTTTTTCCGCCACTTAGCTTGCACATAGCTGATATTAGCTTGTCCCTGCTGCACGCATGTTTTTTTTTTTAGTTTTGCAGCACAGTTGCTTGCGTCATATCCGGTTCCTGGATCCTCCTTTGCGTTTCAACGCCACCTTAAGGTAAAACTGTCTTGCGCTTATGCCACTAGCTTGTTTTCAAGCGTCATTTTAGTTTTTCCGCCACTTAGCTTGCACATAGCTGAGAATAGCTTGTTGCTGGGGCGCGGTGCGTATTTTTGTTATGTTTTGTTTTTTATTTGTCTCATGTCGCTAGCGTCATTTCCGGTTCCTGTTTCCTCCTTAGCGTTTCCAATATGGCTCCCAAACGGCGAGTAATGCGCCTCCCCAGCTCCTCCTCAGATTCCGGACCCACCACCCCTCCCCCACATCCCCCACCTACCTCACCTTCCCCAAATACCACCCCTCCCACCCATTCCCCTCCTGGGCCCAAGAAACAAAGGCGCACCCGGGTGGATAGCCGTGTAAATGGCCAGGTTGTGAAAGTGAGTATTTTAGTTATGTATTTTTAGCTTAAAAATTGATAAACACACAGGGGGGATAGGGGCAGAATTTTTATTGTTTTTAGGCCAAAATTTAACACTCCACATGGGGCATCCCCATTGTGGATGTCCTGCTTGGATGGCCCCCCCCCCCCCTGGAGGGCCCTAAAAATTACCTCTGCCCCGTCCCATCTGTGCATGCGTGAGTTGCGGATGCCTATTGCGCTTACCTCTAGCAGGGTGTACCCCTGCGCCATACATATTTTCATTTGGTGTGCAGGCGCACTCCCTGTTAGAGTCAAACGCCACATGCGTACTTTGCCGTGCAGACACAGCTGAGCTGGTATGCACCTCCCAAGGCCCTTGGATGCGCATACCACACCGGCGTGGAGCGCTGTGTTTGGCTTGCGGAGTGACGTGGGAGTGTCCTCAGCGGTGTATTTGGGCCCTTCAAAGGGGGTTGCAGACAGTGGGCCACCCACAATAGTTGTGGCCCACAAAAGTGCACCCAAACCCAGAATAATGTAAATCCTGGGTGTGGGTCCACTTTGATCTTGTCTCTGTATAACTGTTTATGACATTGTTCTGAGGTCATGTATTTATTTTTATTTTTTTTATTTTTTTTTTTTTTCCTAGGACTTCTGCCTGGCCGAATACGACTATGCCCGAGGAGCGAAAAAACGCCTTGCCATGGAGGTGAAGGCCACTGTGTCCCGGCGCTTCCAGACCGACCTGACCATCCGGGCGATTCAACAAAAATGGTCTGATTTTAAGCGCCGGGACCCAGAAGGCGTGTACCGCCTATATGATGCCTACGCATCAGGTAAGTTAAAGCTTATGTTCTTTTTTGCCTTTGTGCAGAATCATCTGCTAAGCTGTGTCCTTTTTTGCTCTTTATATTAATTATTTGCTTTCACCCCCTCCACACAGATAAGCGTCCTCCCCTGGGGAAACGTGGGAAGGGATTCCTCCCCCGAACCAGGCAGGCGGACTCGGGGGAGTCATCGGGGGAGGGTCCCTCCCGCGGGTCCTATTTAGAGGACCCAGGGGAGGAAGGGGATGACGCCCCAGAGGAGTGTGCTGCTGGGGGGCAGGCTGGATCAAGCCTCAGCTCCTCACACTCTGAGTCTGAGGACTCTCACCAGGCAAGGGGCCACTCTCAAGCAGGGAGTGAGAGGGAGGAGGGTGGCCCTTTGCCTGGTGGATCTTCTGAGCAGAGTGTGAGGAGCCGAGGCTCCCCGCCTCCTCCTCAGAGCCCTCCCTGGGCTTCAAGTGGCGCTACATCCCCTGGTGAGTTTACATGTTTTAATTGTTAGTCTGTGACAGGTTTCATCTGACCATTTGTGCTTAGCCCTTGCAATTCCTCTGTAATTTGCAGGGCATCATATAGGCGGCACCTCCATGGATTTTTGGCGTCAAATCCTCCTCGGGCATAGTCGTGGTAAGTGTATGTTTTAAGCTAGTTCATTTTGGAATTTATGTCATTCCTTAAAGTGGACCCACAAACATTGATGATATTGCTTGGATTATGGCGCCTTCCCTGCCAAATCACATCCCTCACCCAGGGCCCCCCCCCAACCAAACACCACAAACTACTTCCCTCTTTGGGGGTGGCAGAAGCCATTGTCCCTGCCTCCTGTGTGGCACTCGAGATGTGTGTGCGCCTGCGCTCTGTTTCATACTGGCATGCGCGTGCGCACACACTGGCGGAGTGATGTGCGGAAGGCAGGGGCGGTGGCGGACTAAAATTGTGTTGCTCTGCCAAAGTAGACTAATACACTGAATATTCACAATCCTGGGTCTTGGACCACTTTTAACATACACGTTTCCTGGTCCATTGTCTCAGCTGGTTTGCTAATGTACATTAACATCACAAACCACACTACAGTGCTAGCCAACTGGAAACCAACCCTATGTTTCTGGCCACACCATGATGTGTGCTAGCAATAGTTAATTTACGTGAAGTAGTTAGGGCAAACACATGTTGCACACTGGTAACATTATCCATTAAATTGGTAATGAGTCATTTACAGTGCAATGTAAAGGTTAGTGCCAGATTTTCATAATGGATACATGTGGCAACCATAAACACTTCACATTAACTAATGGGCCAGGAATATAGCAAATATCGTTTAACATGTATGTAAAGAAGTGTTTGTTTTTGGAGGTAAGACTCAATAACCAGATTGATGTCCAAACTTCGGGTGTCATAGCTCCACTAAATGTTGTTTTGTATTTTGATTTTTTATGGACAGATGTCGCTACGCAGACGGAGGCAGAATTCCTCCTCCCCACACCAGCTCCAGGGACGGCCAGCAGCATGGGCCACCGCCACAGCTGCGATGGTGAGTACATCCAAATTAATATGGGTAAATACTTTGTAAACATTTCTCTTCTAGTTACATTTGTAGAAATTTGTAATTTACCAATGTGTGAATATCACACACATCTAGGTTAAATGTGTTTGGTCAATAATCCAACATGCCAGTCACCATCCTTGATAGTTGCCTCACATTCTTGTTACGGACACATACGGACTATTTGTGGCGTATAGACAACCAAATGGGGCTGATTAGGTGTTTACCCATAACATTATAGGGCAAACTTCCATCATCCTTAGGCACTGATGTTTGGCTTGGACTAAAGACATAAATGTCCTTACTTGGCCATAAACATTATTACATTTGCAAGAGTTAACCTGGCCCAACACCAAGGGTGTTTAATGTGCATTAAACATTTAATTTGCCAACAACTAACAACTAACACCCCGCGGAACATACGATAAGTGCAGGTACCGCGGGTCCAACCCCCCAAGCAAACCCCTAATTATCGGAACTTATCTTCCGCTGGCTCCAGCGCAACACTCCAGACGTGCATTTTTCCCCCCTGGGCCTCTGTGAATGGCCGCCGGGTCCCCATGAGCAGCCAGAGAGTGACATGCGTGAAGAGGGGGTGGAAGAGGAGTGTACATTCCTGTTCCCTGCATAGACGTTAGCGTGCGTTTTTTGTGCCAAGCACGTTGGAGCATGGAGAGGTGAGTGGCTATGGATTACTGTGTGTATACACACATCAGGGGAAAAACAGATCTGTGAGCAACAACAAAGTGGGCCAAAACCCATGATAAACTATATTGTGGGTGTTGGTCCACTTTAAGAGTAAAGGTATGTGGTCCTAACATGTTTTCAAGCCAATATTAAAACTTTAATGTAAAATGTTAGGGGCACATTGTTCACCAATGTTAATGTGAGTGTTAGCAAGTTTGAAACACTGACATTACATTGCTACATCTGTGTATGTTGAGTTCCCAATCAAATTCTAATATATTATTTTTAATCACATCTCTACAGCTTGTATACGCCAGCATCGCAGACTGTGGCGGGCCTTCCGACAGATGAAAGGGATGCTGCTGGCCATGAAGAGGCGTCGGAGACGTTAGGGTGGGGGGGATGGCTGCCCTGGCCATGTTTTAGTGGCTTTGTTGGCCTATGTTGGCCGTGTTGGCCCAATTTGTAGAAATACATTTATATTTACCAATAACTGTGTTGTTCCTTGACCAGCATAGGTTTAGATTCCAAAAAACCATTATGTCTAAAATTAGGCAGCCATTTTGAGCCAGTACATGTTTACACCATAGTAAGCAATGTTAACTAATGTGGCACATAAATGGTGGCATAATATTAGAGATGATTGAGCAAATCAGCCATGACTGTGTATTTAGCTTTCACATGTATGGATAAACACAAATTAGAGGTGGTTTTCAAAAATATATTTACATAAATAATAAGAAAAAGGTTTACAAATTAATATTCTTGGCTGGGTGGCCGGGGAGGTTGGGAGTCATTGCTAGGGGCGGTGTTGGGGGACAACAGTGCAGTAAAAAATATAGACTGCTGTTGTATGAGCTGTTGTAGCAACAACAAAGTTTGGTCCTGCCGCTGTATTGCTTCTGCCTGGCGCTGTATTGCTTCTTCCTGGCGCTGTACAGATTGCTCGATAACATTTGCAAGGCGACCAAGGTCCTGGTTCTGTTGTAGGTTTTGCCGTAACTGGTCCACCTGGCGCTGCAGGCCCTCATTTTGTTGCTGACACATCAGCACCTGATTTTCCAACGCCGCAATGCGCTCATTAGTTCCATCACGCGGCTGTTGGCGACTGTAGTCCTCCAGCATCCGGACCCCTAGTTGGTAGAAATCGGCACTGGTTGGTGCCACACCTCCTCTTGCTGTGGTTGGAGGCTAAACAAATAGTAAACCACATTTTAGTCAAACGGAACAAATGCAGTTATGCCCCTCCCAAAAGTTACCATAAACACTCACTAGACAACTTACCCTTGTCTGAGCCTCTGAAGCTTGGCCACATGGGACTTGGGAAGAGGTCCCAGCTTGGGGTTCTGGTTCCGCCTCCTGCCAAAACAACAATGAAAGGAAATGTTACATGTTGCTTCTTCCACTACCCACGAATATGCCAATGGGTTTCGAGGTCGTCTACATCAGCCATGTTACCTGCGTGTCCTCCGGCCCAGGTAGGCTCGAGGTATCGCTGCCAGAGAGTCGCAATTCAACATCCGAGATGTCGGGCAAGTTGGCATATGCTAAACAGGAAAATCAGGTTAGTAGGTCTGTGGGCCAAACTCTAATGTAACCTGGTTAGGCTATCGAGGCCATACCTCTAAAAAGTTTAAAAATACACACTAGACCAAAGGTCTCGGTTAAACTCAGATTGTTAACATGTATGTTACAGGACTAAGACGCACTAATTTCTGCAAATCTCATCATAAACATTGCTTAAATTAAACATACCACCAATATCCCAGATGTCTGGAGTGGGGTCCTCACTCGAGCTTGGACCTTGAAAATACATGTGGACACACAAGTTGCCAGAAGCAAGTGGCACAACATTAGAGCCAAAATACAGACTAGAGCAAGGCAAAACCACTTACCCTCATCTCTGGCAGCTGGAACTTGAGGGGCCCTTTCTGGACAGCCACTTCCGATATTCGGGTCAACTAAAAAAAAAAAAAAATGTCTCTAAATAATCAGCAAACTACTACAGGGAATGTTTGCCTAAAAATATGTCCGCAAATATACATTGCTATCACTCAAATAACTAAGAGACTGACCCTGGGGAGGCAACCAGCACTCCCAAGAGGCATCTTCAAGTTTACCAAGCAAACATGTAGCTTAGTAGACTAACCAAATTGAACCAGTGTAACCTAAACAGCAGAAAGGATACATTATGTATTGCTCTACACACCAACAGGGTCCTGTTGACCGGCAACATCGGAAGTGGGGTCCAAAGATGAACCAGTCACTTGGCCTACCAAGAAAAAAGACAAATGAGACATATGCACTTGAGTCAAAGTGGATCAAGCAAGGTGAACACATGCACTTACCGACATCCAAAGAGTAGGTGGGATCCGGAGGAGATGCTGGGGCCAAGGGCATGGGAGCTAGGCCAAAATAAAACCAACATTGAGCCATAGCTAATGTGCGTAGCAAAATACAACATGCATTAAGGTGTGTGAGCAGCTCTTTCACTAATATTGACTAATCAAGCCAAGTGTGGCTCACACATTGATATGCCGATATATGGCTACACATCTCTGGCATCCTACATATCTACACATGTTAGGGCCTTGTTAGTTACTTGCTGTGAGTGTTACAGTGGGCGTGCAATTAGGGCGCACGCACATATTATTAATAGTCAACAGGGCAAACCTTTATTGTTTGAGCTGCTCCCACACCCATTTGTTTAGAAAAAAACCAGCAAACAAATTATGGGTAAATACCTTCAATGGCAGACTGGGGTAGCCTTGAGGTTGCTGGAAGGGCAGGAGCTTGGGTGTCCGGAGCCACATCCCGGACAGCAGCATGTGCACCTATGCATAAAGCAACAGACAGAAAAGTTACAAATGTTTGAGCTATAATGTAATACTTCACAGGTCCTACAGTTAGTTGGTCAGAATGTAAAAATGCTAATCACAGACATTAACATTAGTTATTGTAAAAGCCAGAAAATATGTACCTTCAGCCCAACCGGTGGTGTCATCCCCAGGATCCACACCCTGCAGCCGAGCCAGTGGGATTTTGGCCTTCAGCATCTCCTCATACGGCCTGTAGGTACTCTTTGGAGCCTGGATGAACCCACTGTCCACATCAAGATCGTGATTCATCTTTTTCATAAGGGCCCCTCGCAAAGTGTAGAAGCGTTTCCTGCAGGATGGGCCACTACGTGGGTGTTGAGCTGTGCTACTAAGCTCCACACCAATGGCATCCCACAGTTTGCTTCTTTCTTGTTTGCCTATGGACTTGCTTTGGGAGCCAAATATCAGCTCCCATTTCGCAAGTGTCAGGCGCACAAGATGATTATTCTCAGCCAAATTAAATTCAGGCTCCCTCTTGGCACCTGGGCGCTTAGCCTGGGGTGCTGCCCCACCTTCAGGCTGTGCCCTTTTCCGTAAGGGAGGTCTGCGCACAGCACCCACCAAACTCCTACTCGGGCCTGCTGTGGCCGGCAGATGTCCTGTATTTGGCTCCATCCTGTAGCTGCACACACACAAAAATCAACACCCCACAAGCACGCATGCACACTACAGAATGGCATCGCAATCTCTTAGGCTTGGGCAGGTTTTATGTGCTCTAACAGCCAATCCAAAAGCAGCCCACTTAATTGATTCACACATACAGCCCAGTTCCTTCTAGGCACACCTCCACTGCACTGACAGAAGCATGTGTGTTAGCCAATTAACTCATTACAGACCTCATTAAACAAACAACACACACCCAAATCCAACAATGGACTGATGTATCTGCAACCCTTGTGACATGTGCTTAGCCTAACGGCTATTTAAAAAAACAACAGCTTCACTTTCATTGGTCCCCACCTGATTTTTGGCCCATGTCCGTTAATGCACGCAAGTTACGGCTCAAGTACGCTAGTAGCGCTACTAGCGTGCGCGTGCGCACTCTGTTTTACGCACACCTGGGTCGGCTAATTGGCGCCCGGAAATAGCAGAGCGACGCAAAAGGCGGCAAAGCGGACCTGTCACTTTAGAAAATGAAGTATAAAAGGAAGGAATGTTCTAGCTTCTGCTATTCTTACACTGTGGCAAAGGCTGTGGTGTGGTGCTGTGCTCGCTTCCCTTAGCTCATTTGAGCCTCTGTCTGGTTTCTGTCCTCACTCTCTGTGGCTTGTTGGGTGATTTCTGACATCAGTGCTGTTTCTTTAGGAGCTTGGTTTGGGTGGCATCTGCAAATATTGTGTAGCATACAGCAAGTGAGGCTTGATTTTGGGGCCTTTTGTGGGCTGTGCAGCAACTCCCCTCTTGGTTGTGCTTAACTTAGAAAGCTGGTTTTCAGCAGGCTGGTGGTTTGGACCACTATAGTTCTGGTTTTGTGGTGAGCTGCATTGTAGCGGGTGTGTGTGTAGTGTGATTGTTTGTGTGTGTGTTGTGTGTTAGTGTTTTTTTTTGTTTATTTTTGTTTTTGTATATATCTTTAGTGTGTGTGATGGATAAGAGGGTGATGTATGGTGTCTGGGTGGATGGATGTATGTGTATGCTGAAAGAGCAGGAGGAAAGGGAGCGGGGTGTTGTGAGGCTTAGGGCACCCCGCTCCTTTGCAATCCGCCTTTCAGTATGGGACTTAAGTGACGAGCAGATCAGGAGCCGCTTCCGTCTGAATCGTGCTGCACTACAGTCCCTATATGATCAGATTAAGACCAAAATCGAGCCATCCACCAAACGCACTCACTCCATTCCAGGCATAGTACGCCTGTGTGCCACTCTTAATGTTTTGGCACGAGGGACCTTCCAGGCAACCTCAGCCCTCCTCAGCGGGATAAGCCAGGCTACTATGAGCCGCATCCTAATCCAGGTAGTTCTGGCAATTTGTGATTTAATCCCAATTTACATCAAGTTTCCTGAGGATGAGGAAGAGGTTGCCAAAATAAAACATGCTTTCTATCTGATGGGAGGGATCCCGAATGTGCTAGGGTGCGTTGATGGTACACATATCCCTTTCCGCCCTCCCCGTGCACAGGAGCTGTCCTACAGAAACAGGAAGCAGTTCCATTCATTTAATATCATGGTGGTCTGTGACCCAGACATGAGGCTGCGGGCGGTGAGATCGGGGTTCCCCGGCTCATGCCACGATTCTTACGTCTTGCAGCGGACAGTCCTGTGCCGGAAGTTTGATAACAACGAAATGCCAGCTGGCTGGCTACTGGGTAATAAATTAACCATGTCTATGTATTTTGCTAATATGTGGCCTAGTAAGGCAATTTTAACCAAACTACCACCCAAAAACATGTACTAGTACTAATTGCTGTCTCTCTCCTTGTGTTTTTTCTACAGCGGACAAGGGATATGGGCAGAGAACGTGGGTCATGACTCCGGTCAGGAACCCACGGACCTCTGCCCATGAACGCTACAATGCAGCGCATCGCAAGACCAGAAGCATTGTGGAAAGAACCATCGGCCTGCTGAAAGCACGCTTTCTCTGTTTGGCACGGCCAGGAGGAGAGATGCTCTACAGCCCACAGAAGGTTTCCAAAATCATCCTTGCCTGCTGTGTGTTACACAATATCTGTATATGCCACCGAATCCAAGCCCCCGAGGAGACAGCACTGGTGCCAGAAATCCCCAACCTGCCCGCAGATAGAAGTGAGGACACCCAGACTGGCGATGAGCTAAGGGAAAGGCTGATCACTTCTTATTTTGCGGTAAGCTAACTACCCTTCACTCTAATGCAAGTACTGCACTACTGTTTAAATGTCTTTGACCTCCCATCCAAAAGAGCAAACAAACGCACTAAGGGGGGTTTAAGATGACCCAAACCACTCTAAGGGGGGTTTAAGATGACCCAAACCACTCTAAGGGGGGGTGTAAGATGACCCAAACCACTCTAAGGGGGGGTGTAAGATGACCCAAACCACTCTAAGGGGGGGTGTAAGATGACCCAAACCACTCTAAGGGGGGTTTAAGATGACCCAAACCACTCTAAGGGGGGGTGTAAGATGACCCAAACCACTCTAAGGGGGGGGTGTAAGATGACCCAAACCACTCTAAGGGGGGTTTAAGATGACCCAAACCACTCTAAGGGGGGGTGTAAGATGACCCAAACCACTCTAAGGGGGGTTTAAGATGACCCAAACCACTCTAAGGGGGGGTGTAAGATGACCCAAACCACTCTAAGGGGGGGTGTAAGATGACCCAAACCACTCTAAGGGGGGTTTAAGATGACCAAAACCACTCTAAGGGGGGTGTAAGATGACCCAAACCACTCTAAGGGGGGTTTAAGATGACCAAAACCACTCTAAGGGGGGGTGTAAGATGACCCAAACCACTCTAAGGGGGGTGTAAAACGCCAATGTTGGTTATCAAGTTATGCATTTTTTTTAAAGAAAACACAAAACAACTATAAAGATATATACTAACTGCACTTTTCTTCTTTTTTCAGGCACAAAGAGATGCACCATGATCCCTAAATTCCTTTTCCAACCCTTTCCTGGACTTTACTTTTCTTTTGAATTTCTGCTGGACTTTTCATTTTCTATTTAATTTCTGTTTTATTATTAATTTTTGGTTAGAGTAAAAATAAAAAAAAATTTAGATATATACATGTGGCTATGTGTTTAATTCTGTTGTAAGTTTCCTTTTCATTCTAATTCCTATTTTCATTTTCCTTTTTTTTCTCTGTTCTGTTTTTATTTTCCTTTTCTATTTTCCTTTTCTTTCTCTGTTCTGTTTTTATTTTCCTTTTCTATTTTCCTTTTCTTTCTCTGTTCTGTTTTTATTTTCCTTTTCTTTCTCTGTTCTGTTTTTATTTTCCTTTTCTATTTTCCTTTTCTTTCTCTGTTCTGTTTTTATTTTCCTTTTCTTTCTCTGTTCTGTTTTTATTTTCCTTTTCTATTTTCCTTTTCTTTCTCTGTTCTGTTTTTATTTTCCTTTTCTTTCTCTGTTCTGTTTTTATTTTCCTTTTCTTTCTCTGTTCTGTTTTTATTTTCCTTTTCTTTCTCTGTTCTGTTTTTATTTTCCTTTTCTTTCTCTGTTCTGTTTTTATTTTCCTTTTCTTTCTCTGTTCTGTTTTTATTTTCCTTTTCTTTCTCTGTTCTGTTTTTATTTTCCTTTTCTATTTTCCTTTTCTTTCTCTGTTCTGTTTTTATTTTCCTTTTCTATTTTCCTTTTCTTTCTCTGTTCTGTTTTTATTTTCCTTTTCTATTTTCCTTTTCTTTCTCTGTTCTGTTTTTATTTTCCTTTTCTTTCTCTGTTCTGTTTTTATTTTCCTTTTCTTTCTCATTGGTGGTTTAATTGTATTTCCTTTTTATGTAACAAATAAAAAAAAAAAAAAATTGTGGCTATGTGTTTAATTATGTTTTATTTTCCATTTATATTCGAAGATCTGGTAGAATTTAATTTCCTTTTCAACACAAAATAAAAAATTTTTACATTTTAAAACAAATGTGGCAATGTGTTTTATTCAGAAGGTACTGGATGGCCAGGACACAGCAAAGCTAACAGGCGCTGTGTAGAATAGCGTGGTCACACTGACTGACAGCGCCTACAAAGCTGAGGGCCAACATCATATTCAGCAATGTAGGCGTTGTTCGCAACAACGCCAGGTAGCGACTGAGGAGGCCTGCTATAGCGAATCGCTAACGCCCGCGGCTGACGCTAGCGGCGCTCATAGCGCCATACTTCAGTCGCTCATCTGTCGCTACCTGGCGCTATTGATGAATCGGCCTCTGAGTCTGTGATTCGGGTCTGCAGTTCTGATTTTTGATTTTTGATTTTTGGGGGGGCACCGTATTTCTCCCCGTTGCTATAAAGTGTCAGGTGATGCCATCGCTGTTTGAAGATACGGCTGTGCTGGAAAGATCTGGGGATTTTCTTGCAGCAGACCTGTGCATAATAAACCACTTGGGGGCGCTCTTACATGAGTTTTATAGATTTATTTACAACTCAGTGAAATTCTGTCATTTGACCATTTTTCTTTAAATAATAGTAACAGAATGTGAATGTAATAAGAGGAGCCTGTTCTTTTATAGTTCTGTGCTGCCAGCAAAATAATCCACAGGTAAAGGCTTTGCTGGGGTTATTTTTATCGTAGCATGTCATAAATTGTTACAGACAAAACCTACTAAAGGCCAACAAACAGATAATACAATACATAACCTTGGGCCAGCTGATCCAGAGATGAGCTAAAAGCAGTAGAAGTCTCTATTGTGTTATCAGCTGTTTTGAGCAGCTGTGTGCTGGCGATGGAATAACGGGAGATGGTACAAATGAAAGACTCCTTAAAGTGGACCAACACTCAGGGGGGATCGCCTGGGAATCTTAGAGATCAGATCCCTCCACGCGGGGCGTCCCGATTTCAGAAACCCCCCAGGAAGCCCAGAAACCTTACCTTATCCCCGTTCCAACGGCGCATGCGCGGGCCACATCTCACGTTTCCTTCTAGCAGGGCGCGCACCCTGTTAGAAGGAAGCGCGAGACGCGGCCTCCAGCGAGCTCAGAGCCGCTGTGGTTGTCCGTCGCTTGTCCGTACATCCCACAGCGGCTCAGAACGCTCTGATTGGATGAGTGCTTGCGTAGGAGCGGGGTGAGGTGAGTTATTTAGGGCGATCGGGGGGTTTCACGCAGCAGGGCACCCCCGATCGGAAGTGGACCAAAACCCAGGATAGTGAAAATCCTGGGTGTTGGTCCACTTTAAAGCGGAGTTAGTGAGAGATCAGAGCACAGCTACAAGAAATCCTGATAAGGAAGAGCAGACCAATGAGGGGTTCAGCCTAATCCTGTGCACCAACCCTATATGCACATATAATAACCATGGAAATAGAAAATGGAGTAAGTGAACACCCACTCAAAATAGCTATGCATCAATCGAAAGTGATTTAATTTGTGAAACAAACACATATATATACAAGGTATGTATCTTTAAAGCGGACCAAAACCCACATTTTTAACTAGCATGCCCTAAATTGTCCCCCCCCCCCCATGAAGAGTAACATTTGACAATTTTCACTGCTCCTGCGTCACCCCCCAGATAATGGCGTCTGTTTTAGCTGGAAAGCTCCGCCTCCTCTATTCATTGTCACTGTTGTGTGTGGCAATGATGTCATTGCCAGGCCTATACAATGACTGATCGCCTGCCATCTTACAGAGAGGGACAGCAAAACAAATTGTGTTCCAGGAAGGTTTAAAAAGCGAAAATATCCATTTTCTAGGTCTGCACACTAAGAAGGGCACATCGGTGGGGGCTTTGGCCAAATTTATTTCACAAGTTGCGTGGGTCTTGGTCTGCTTTAAAGGACTTACAGCGAGATAGGATGCCATCCTATAGGTGAGTTAGTATGGCAGCATGCAGTGGCTGGAGATAACATGTCATGTCAGTACTGATCCAGCTGGGGGATGGTGAGTATTGCGTATTGCTTTGGGCTATTAATACATAACAACACCACATTGTGGGATGGACAGCACCACTGCTTGTTCCTGGAGGGGGCGTCACATAAATGGCCCCCGCAAACCTGAAAACCTGAACCTCTTTTAATCTCTTCTTCTGGGTTGCTGGAAAATGGCCGCCGGCATTTAGGTGGGTCCAGCCACAGATTAGAGCAGTCCCAGAAGAGGTATACTGTATTCTGGGTTTTTGGGCTTGGGAGGAGCACAGGGGGGGTCACTTTTTGTTCTTCTCTCTCTTTTACACATTCCCTATTTCTCTGCCTTTTCTACGTCCCCCTTATTCTCTATGATTTTTCCACTATCTCTCCTTCTCTCTCTTTTTCCACATTGACCACTTTTCTTTCTCTCTTCTGCATTTCCTTCTTCTCCTTTTTCCCATTCCCTCCTTTTCTTTGTCTTTTCCACATCCCCTCCTTCTCCTTTTATTTTCTTTTGCTCTGTCCTTCATTCCTTCTTTTTCACATCCGCACATTCCCTCCTTCTATCGTTCTCACAATCCTCTTTTTCTGTCTTTTCCATATTTCCTCCTTCTCACTTCTGTCTGTTTTCCACTTTTTTGTTCTACTCTTTTGCACATTCCCTCTTTTCTCTGCCTATCCCACATCCCCTAACAGTGAATAGTCCACATTCTCTCTTTATTTTTCTCTCTTCTTCTTCCATTGCGTCTTACTCCTTCCCCATTCCCTTCTTATCGCCCTTTTACATATGATCTCCTTCTCTATCTTTCTTTTATCTACATTCTCTCCTTCTCTCTCTCTTTACACATTCCCTTCTCTATTTACCACATTCCTTCCATTTTTTTTGTCTTTTCCACATTTCCACTTCTCTCTCTCTATTACTCATTCCCTCCTTCTCTCTGTTTTCCACTTTTTTGTTTTAGTTTTTTACATTCCCTCTTTTTCTCTGCCTATTCCATGTCCCCCAATAATGATTTTTCCACATTCTTTCTTTATTTTACTCTCCATTTCCACATTGCCCTTTCTCTTTTCCAATTCCACTCTTTTCTCTTTCTTTTCTCTCTCTTCTGCATTGCCTACTTCTGTCTCTTTTTCCTGTTGCCTTATTTTCTCTGTCTCCTCCACGTTCCCTCCTTCGCTTTTTTCACTTTACCACCTTCCCTCTGTTTTTTCCACATCACCTCTTCTCTTAGTTATTTTTTGCCTTTCTCTTTTGTACCTTACTCCCGTCTTTCCGTATTCCCGCTTTCTTTTTCCATATCTATTTATCAATCCATCCGTCTATCTCCATCTCCCTGTTTTCCATTTCTCTCGTTTTTTCTATGTTTTATCTGTTTCTCTGTTTTCTGCATTCCCTCTATTTTCCTTTGCGTGCTAATCTCGGTATAAGAGGCCGATTCATTAATAGCGCCAGGTAGCGACAGATGAGCGACAGTAGCGTTATTTTCACAGCGCCCGCTAGTATTCGCTGTGCTTGGGCGTTGTTCGGCTGTTGACAGCGACTCAGTCGGTGTGCGGTAATGTTGAATACGGGGTTAGGAGTCGCTGTTTGACAGGTTCCGCGCTGTATGGGAGCGCATGACAGCGAACGGCCATAGCGAACAGCTTCCACCATATTCATTAACAAATCACGCTCCAAAAATTCTCGCGCTGTGAAATGCTTGTTTAAACCCCAGAGCGCTGGCGGCGATGGGTTAAAAGTAGTTTTTTAACCCCCAAACAACCATATTTTTAGAAAAAAAAAACATGTTTTTCAAAACATTTTGTAATATGAATACATTAATATCAGACCTGTAATATCAATTCTGCACAATTTTTTTTTTTTTTTTTTAACCTTAAAAAAAATATCTAACATTGCAGAAGTGGTCACAGAATTTTTGACATTTAAAAAAAAAAACAAAACAAAAAAAACAATAACAATTAATTATGAATATTTAAAGATTGCTCCATTGAAATGCATTGGAGAGCGCCAGGTAGCGAGAGGTCATACCTGGCGCTGGTCTCCATTGTCCTATACATTTCAGTGTAAGTCATGTTTGTCGGATGATTTTCAATGCTCCCAATCTGCTAGTTGAAATCGCATCCGTTTTTTATTTTTTCCCTACAATGGAAGCTGCGCATATTAAGCGCTCGCGCTGTATAGATTTTAAAGTGAAGGAAAAACATAACTGTGTGTGATCAATGGCTCAGTGCTCCGAGATATTAATTATTATGTGTCCCTAAAGAGTTTACTTTTCCACTGACATATTAAAACATATTAAAATAGCAAAGCTCGCTGCTTGCGCACGACAGGGCGTGAAATAAAACTGCGGCCAACGTGGCAGATGTAATCAATTTTAGCCCGGCGGCTGGGAGGTCATGATAAATACTTCATCACCTCATCACTCTGATGGAGGGGGGGGGGGGCATTGCTGATCCACAAATATAAAATATAATATAGCATATTGAGACGTGTGGAGCACCTTCATTACTTTTCTCCTCTTGGTTAAAGTTTTATTTACTATGCTATAAAAAAAAAATTAAAAACATTTTCGGGATGCCCATCCCAAGGGCTTTCCGGTGACACCTTTGATGTACTGATAGGGACAATTTAGACCTGAATGTACTAATTTTTCTCTGCTTGAAGTCACTCCCGACTATGAGCAGCATTAGAAGCAGGGTGCTGAACTTTCAGGCTGATTCATCACTAACGCCAGGTAGCGACAGATGAGCGTCTGTAGCAGGCATTTTCAGAGCGCCCGCTAGCCGTCACTGTGCTCGGCCATAGGTCGCTACTTCATAGCGACTCAGTCGCTGTTCAGTAATGTTGAATACATTGTCGCTATTTGACCAGTACAGCGCTGTATGAGAGCGCATGTTAGCGACTGGTCATAGCGACTGACTCACACCATATTCAGCAAAAAAACTGCCTCACAAATCTCTGGCGCTGAAAAATGCTTGTATGAAGCCCAGAGCGCAGGAGGCGGTGTGTTTAAAGTCTGTTTTCCAGCATCTATCAACTAGTAACAAAGCGAAAACATATGGAATTACATTGTAGCAACATTGTAACATGAACACTTTAATGGCAGACCTGTAATGTCATTTCTGAAGAAATATATAAAAAATGCTAAAATTGTGAAAAAACTGCTTATTCAATGCCAGAAGAGGTCACAGAATTCTTTGTGATTTTTTGGAAAAAAATAAATAAACAAAAACCCCGTTTAAAGAGAAGAAAAGTATCGTCCATTGAAATGTATGGGAGAGCGACAGGTAGCGAGAGGTCAAACCTGGCGCTGTGCAAGGCTGAATGCCGGCGCTGTTCGCTGAGGCTGTGAAAATGATGAATCAGACGCTACATGGCGCTATCCCTTCTTAAATAAGAACCCTAGACTTTCATCAAGGACACACCTTGCATCTACATTTATTTCCTTGGGTACCCTGGTCCCATGATCCAAGTTGGGCTGTTGGCTGGCTGCCATCTGTGTGATTAAAGTCAGTTTTTGAACACATATCCACCAGTAACAAAGCGAGAACACATGGAATGACATTGTTTTAACACTGTGACATTAACACTTTAGGGTTACACAATGATTTAAGCAAAAAAAAAAAAATAAAAAAGGTCAAATGAACTGCCATTGAAATGAATGGGAGAGCGACAGTGAGCGAAAGGCAATACCTGGCTCTGGAAGCTAGAGCACCAGCGCTATACGCTGAGCTGCCTGGATTAACCCTTTAAGTGCCAGTCTACCTGGAGTTTTTGTCACACTCTGTTGCCAGACCATTTTGCACTATTTTGCGCTCCCCATGTTCAAATGTGATTTTTGAAGGGATTTCCAGGGATTTCCCAGGAAAATGATATATTGTTTTTTTCAGCAGAGTCTGGGCTTTAACATGAAATGTCTTGTTTGTCATTTTTAGGTGTATTCTCAATATTTTTGGGTGAAATATGTGCAAAAAAAAAAATAATAAATAATTTTTACATATTGTAGTTTTTTTTGTAATAAAAAATGTAAGTTTGTCAATGAAATTTATTGCGTGTGAAATCCCAATTTCTCCCGGTTACAGCGGTACCACATATGTATTGGTAGACACCCTTTCCTGCCCAGGAGACTCCCCCAAACTGAAACAGCACTTTAGGGGATTTTCAGATAAAATACAACTATGCTACGCAATATGCGCACCTTGCAGTTTTTCCAGAAAAACAACCCTTTACATTTGAAATACCCCCAACAAACTATATATTCTCTGGAAGGACACACCTCAGGCTTTCTAGGCGTACCAGGCTTGTTGATGTGGCCATAGTTTTCTGGAAGTAATCCCTCAATGGATTCTTTGGTTGCAAAGAGTTTCCCTAAAAAAAGGATAAAAAAGCAGAATCAAAGCCACATTTTCCTAAAAAAACTATATACAAACAAGAAAAAACAAGTTTAATCTGAAAACGCAACATCCCCCGAACAGAACAATACCCAACATGCATAGCCACTGTCAAGGGAAGAGTTGCCAAACACCCCAAAGTAAAGCATGTGCGTAACGGTAATTTTACTTGAAAATTTCAATGCGCACCTTGCGATTTTTCAACCAAAACAACCCTTGACATTTGGAATATCCCCCATAAACCATATATTCCCTGAAAGTACACACGTTAAGCTTTCTAAGGGTACCCAGCTTGTTCTAGTGGGCTCATCTTTCTGGAATTTTTACCTCAAAGAATTCTTTGTTTGCGCAGGGTTTCCCTAAAAAATTTATAAAAAAGCTGAATAAAAAACACCTTTTCCTAAAATATAAATATGCAAACCAGAAAAAACAAGCTAAGTCTGAAAGCGCAAGGTCCCCCGAACAGAACAATACCCAACATGCATAGGTACTATTAACCCTTTTAATTGCCAGCCTACTTGAGATTTTGTCACCCTCTGTTGACAGGCCATTTTTCCCCATTTTGCGTCATGTTTTGCGCCATTTTTGCTGGAACTTTCAGGAAAAATATATATATATTTTTTTGCAGCAGAGTTTAGGCTTTAACATGAAATGTCTTGTTTGTAATTTTTTTTTTTTTTTACAATATTATTAAGTAAAAAAAATAAATAAATAAATAAAAAATTTTTTTAGAAAATTGACTCCTTTATTTTAAATAAAAAATGTATTTTATTAAGGAAAATCATATTGCATGTGAAAGCCCCATTTCTACCGATTAGAACGGTACCACATATTTATCGGTAGCCCCCTGTTCCTGCCCAGGAGACCCCTCTAACTGAAACAAGTATTTTATAACATTCACTGTGACAGACGCTCTGTCTTTTGGATGTCATCACTATTCAGTTGCCCACCGGGTCATTCACTGGCCTTTTCTTAATTAGGTTCCAGACAATGTAATTGTATTTTGATACTGTTACAGGCAACGTCATTGTATTTTGACTGCCATTGTGTATTGTTGATTACGTCACAGTCAATGGCATTGTCCTGATTGATGGTATTACAGCCTGCTATTGTTCTACTGATTGCGTCACCGGCAGAGTTGAGGGATTGTGTGCCCTGCTGCTATTGGTCAGTGTGGTTGTCATTGCATGGAGACTTGTGTATATAAGGCCTAGAGTGGCACTAATAAAAACACTTCACCTTCACCCTCAATACTGAAGTTCTGTCTCTTATTGGGGGAAAAGCTATATTACAATTCACTAGCCCTTGTAAGGGCTGTTCCTGTTTCCTCACGGACGACTCTGGAATTCCAGCAGCACCTCTTACGATTGGGAAAAGGACGTCTCGGGCGGTGAAGCCCTCCGGCGATAAGGGTTATCGCTACAATTGGTGGCAAGCGGTCGGATGGTCCTTTCTACCCAGAGAGAGTGCTACCCTGATGGAGAGTCAGTATGACAAGTTGAAAAGGCTGACCCTGAAGGATCTACTCGAGAGCCGGGGAAGGTCGGCTAGCAACCGCCCACGTCAGGAACTGATAGCCGAGCTGATCGAAATGGATCGTGCAGCAGTGAGGACCGAAACCAATATAGAGATCGATGAAGACGCTGCTCTCGTTCAAGCGGTTCGGAACAGATTGTCGGTCTATGGCCCGAATCCATCACAGGAACTGATCGACCGAGTCTTCGCCGCAGCGGAGGCAGAGGCCAGTAAGCGAAGGGAAGATCGGCGACTTTCAACCCAGCAGCCTCTCAGCCTCAGTTACACTGGGGGGAGAAAGATTCCATTTGCAGCATTTAAGTCCTTCCAGGAAAATGACGACGAGATTGACGGATTTTTGGCCGATTTTGAACGGCAGTGCGCTTTACACCGGGTACCCACGGAGGAATGGGTCACCATATTATCAGGGAAACTATCTGGGAAAGCTTCCGATGCTTTCCGGGCCATCCCTGATGCGGACTTACCACACTACCATCTGGTAAAGGAGGCTTTGTTAGCCCGGTACGCTGTCACCCCGGAGGCCTACAGGCGACGATTTCGGGAATCCCAAAAGAAGGGAGGGGATTCTTACACGGAGTGGGCATGTCGCCTCCATCGTACAGCATCACACTGGGTTACTGGATGCCAAGCCACAACCGCTGAGGATGTACTACAGTTGTTTTTACTAGAGCATTTTCTCAATGCCCTGCAACCAGAGCTAAGAGAGTGGGTACGTGACCGGAGGCCTCTAACGCTACCTGAGGCTGCTCGTCTAGCCGACGAGTACACCGATGCTCGCCGGACAGAACAGTCCGCTCCAAAACCACCACCTCCCATCAAATTTCAAGCACCTGTGGCTTCAGCGCCAACTCGTGACTCTGGGCCACATAGGCCAGCGCAGCAACCGAACCGCTCCACAGTTCAGTGCCATCGTTGCAAACAATGGGGACATTATCGCAGTGATTGCGCCCTAGAGCCTCCCCGAAACACGTGGGGGCAAAAGCAACCGTCCACCTCCCGTACTCCTGTGGCACACTGTTTGGAAGCTGAGAGCAGTTCGGAAGAGTATCTGGGGGTACTGTATGAAGCTGATCCCGTACAAGCGGCCATCCAAGACAACCGACAGCACCATTGCCAGGAGGTACGAGTCAATGGGCGCACCGCGCAAGGATTACGCGACACCGGAGCCACACTTACCTTGCTCCAACCTCATTTGGTCAAGAACAAAGACCGCACTGGACACACCGTTGCAGTAAGGGTGGCGGGAGGAGCTGTGTTTCGACTCCCCACCGCCCGAGTACATCTTGACTGTGGCGCTGGATCCGGCAGGGTACAGGTGGAACTTATGGACAACTTACCAGCAGAAGTCCTATTGGGAAATGATCTAGGACCAATGACTTCTGCCTACGCTACCTCTGGGCCAGCCAGCGTCAACCCTGTTACAACCCAGGCTCCAGCCCGAGCTGCTGACTCCAGCCCACTGGTCGGGGAGACCCAGGGGTTTCGTCTGCATCACGTCATGTCTGTTACAAGAAGCCAAGAAGAGGATCAGCCATCAGGTTACGTCCTTCCAGAAGGGAAACGTATGCCAAACACTATTTTTGTTGGGGGCATTGGCCGTCGGATTAATCAGCCTGAAATTAAGGATGTTTTTTCAAAGTATGGCGCTGTAAAGAATGTCAAAATTATTAGGGATGCCTCTGGCGTTTCTAAGGGTTATGGTTTTGTCTACTTTTACGATGATGTAGATGTGCAGAAAATTGTGGATTCTCAGATCAGCTTCCATGGAAAGAGATTGAAACTTGGGCCAGCTATAAGAAAGCAGAGCACCTGTGCACACATCCAACCAAGGACTTTGGTGCTGAACTCACCAACGCCACAATATCCCAATGTTTGGACCCCACCCATGACCGATTCCTATGTACAGCCCACGTCAATGTTTAGTCCGGTTACTCTCTATTTGCAGACTTGTCCTTAAACAGAACTCTGCCCATGACAAGAGTCCGGACAGCCCCACGTTAACCCGAACAGGGTCAATCCGGGTCTGCCGGGTGTTCCACAAAAAGGGGGCATTGTGACAGACGCTCTGTCTTTTGGATGTCATCACTATTCAGTTGCCCACCGGGTCATTCACTGGCCTTTTCTTAATTAGGTTCCAGACAATGTAATTGTATTTTGATACTGTTACAGGCAACGTCATTGTATTTTGACTGCCATTGTGTATTGTTGATTACGTCACAGTCAATGGCATTGTCCTGATTGATGGTATTACAGCCTGCTATTGTTCTACTGATTGCGTCACCGGCAGAGTTGAGGGATTGTGTGCCCTGCTGCTATTGGTCAGTGTGGTTGTCATTGCATGGAGACTTGTGTATATAAGGCCTAGAGTGGCACTAATAAAAACACTTCACCTTCACCCTCAATACTGAAGTTCTGTCTCTTATTGGGGGAAACGCTATATTACAATTCACTAGCCCTTGTAAGGGCTGTTCCTGTTTCCTCACGGACGACTCTGGAATTCCAGCAGCACCTCTTACGATTGGGAAAAGGACGTCTCGGGCGGTGAAGCCCTCCGGCGATAAGGGTTATCGCTACATTCACAAATAAAATACAAATACCATCCACACTACAAAGGGTTAAATCGAGAAAAAAAATGACATAGGGTCCCCCCTCCCAGGGGAGGGAGACCCCATTTTTTTTTATTTTTAAGGGTTAAAAACCATTAAAAATCAAAAAAAAAATTGACGTGGGGTCCCCCTTACCCAAAGTAACCAGCCCGGGACCAGCTATGGGGGCTTGTAGGCACAGAGTGGGGGGGCCAGCTTTTGTGGCCCCCCCACCCTGCAGCCTACGAGCCCACATAGCCTATGTGGGCCCGGGCTCTTCTGCCCCCCCCTGGCCTTTGGGGAGGCAGGTAATGGGGGTGCCGGGGGTTAATGGCAAGCCACCCGCTAGCGCAGGTGACTTGCCATCCCCCCAGCCTTGTGAACTGGTATAGGGGTCATGGACCCCTTACCAGTTCACAAGGGGTTAAAAGTAAATAATGACACAGACACACACTGAGAAAAAAATATTTTATTAATTTTTATTTTTTTTTACACTTACCTCCCATCCATCCTGGAGCACTCTGTCCCTCGGCGATTACTGGCTTCTGCTCACCTGCTGGAAGCCTTTTATAGCTGCTGGATGACAGAACACAAAGGGTTAATCAAAAAAAAAAATGACATAGGGTCCCCCCTCCCAGGGGTGGGGGACCTCATTTTTTTTTGATTTTTAATGGTTAAAAACCTTTAAAAATAAAAAAAAAAATTGACGTGGGGTCCCCCTTACCCAAAGTAACCAGCCCGGGACCAGCTATGGGGGCTTGTAGGCACAGTGTGGGGGGGCCAGCTTTTGTGGCCCCCCCACCCTGCAGCCTACGAGCCCACATAGCCTATGTGGGCCCGGGCTCTTCTGCCCCCCCCTGGCCTTTGGGGAGGCAGGTAATGGGGGTGCCGGGGGTTAATGGCAAGTCACCCGCTAGCGCAGGTGGCTTGCCATCCCCCCAGCCTTGTGAACTGGTATAGGGGTCATGGACCCCTTACCAGTTCACAAGGGGTTAAAAGTAAAAAATGACACAGACACATAAGAAAAAAAATCTTTATTATTTTATTTTACACTGTACTCACCTCCGATCCGACGTCCCTCGCCGCTGTCCCGCGCCAATCATCTCACTGACAGATGCCGGTGGTGATCGGCGCAGGGCGGATGACAGGCGAGGGGGCTCCGATCAGAGCCTCCTCACCTGACACCCGCCCTGCTCCGATCACCACCGGCATCTGACAGATGCCGGAGCTCGGAGGGGGTATAGGAGGAGCGGGATGACGTCATCCCGCTCCTCCCACAATGGGCGGGGCTAGGAGGCGGCGGCCATTACTAGAGGTGAGGACCCGGAAGAGGGTCCTCACCTGAAGACTGCGCAGCCCAGGGGGGGGATCGGACCCCCCCCTGGTGAAGAGGAGACCCGACAGAAGGCTCGGGCACGGAGGTGAGTAAATGACAGTTTGTTTTTTTTACAGCGCCGATGTCAGCGCTGGAAACGGGGGGGGGGGCTGCTGGTTTCGGGCCCCCTCCTGAAGACGGGGGGGCGATCGGATGTCCCCCGCAGGAAGAGGGGACCCCAAGCTTCACGGGGATACCGGAGGTAAGTGTTTTTTTTTTTCTATTTTTTAACTGTTTGGGGGAAATGCCAGGCACGTAGTTTCTACGTGCTTGGCACTTAAGGGTAGGAGAAGCAACCACGTAGAAACTACGTGCTTGGCATTTAAAGGGTTAATACATCGGACGGTACATGGCGCTGTTAGAGTTGCTCACCAGATTCGCTTTCATAAATGTGGTTTTGCGTACAGAGCCTGGTGTTCACCAGACGTTGCCTGCCGCTACGAGGACCTTTCCCTTCTTAAATAACGCCCTTAGTGTGTGAACCGAGACCTGCATCTGCCGAGATGCCAACCTGACCCATTCTTGCAGGGCGATTATTCTCCAGTTCTGCACTTTACAATAACCATTTACCTCAACACACCTGGATCTAGATAATTCAAACTCCTATTCAACCCATGTATGGGGTACATACATCCCAACTGTCCCTCATTTGGAGGCACTGTCCCTCTTTTGAAGTCCATGTCCCCCTGTCCCTCGTTGTTCTCATTTGTCCCTCTTATAGGTGTAACATGCAGATCTGCATCGATAAAAGATTAATTTGCCTATTTAAAGTGTTTATATTGTTGTGACTGTTACACCATATCTCCTATTCATCCCTCAGTGAGGGGACTTGGCTCTATTTAACAAATGTCCTTTTTTCCCACCCCGAAAAGTTGGAAGGTTAGCAGGTATTTTGAGGTAAATGGTAATTGTGAGGCACAGGACAGGAGAAAAATCACCCTGCAGGAATGGGTCAGGTTGGTATCTCTGCATGTAAGTGAGCTTTTTTTTAACCTTAATGCATAAAAAGTGCAAAAATGTGAGGTAAATTATCTTTCTAATGAGGAGGTGAGGATTTTTTTAAAGTTTGGAAACAACAGGACCCCATGGACTATGCAGGAAAAATGTTTTATTGCCTAGCTCATAGGCTGCTGGCTGACTCTCATTTCCAAATTTCATCCATCTCTTCACTTTTGTTTTGCACATTGCCTCCAATATCCTCTCTCCCTCTTTCTCTCCAGAATTTCTTCTCTTATTCCTTCCTTCTGGCTTTTCTATTCTCAGTCTCCCTCTTTTTATGTGATCCATCAATCTTTATTTCTGTATCCACTTTTATTATCTCTTTTCAATGTTCAAAGAGAAAAAGTAACACATTTGGAAATAAGTGCAAGATGAAGGGAACATTGAAATGTTTTATTTCTCTTTTCAATGTTCCCTCCATCTTGCACTTATTTCCAAATGTGTTACTTTTTCTCTTTTCCACAATCCCTTCATGTTTTACTTATTACATTACTTCAATCTTCGAATATTTGCATTTTCTCTATAGCAGGGGTGTCAAACTCATTTTCACCGAGGACCAATCCAGAATTCTGGTTCCCTTCAAAGGGTTGGTTAAACGTCAAAAAACAAAAACTTCCATTCAAATGTATGGTTATAGACACAGAATGATTTTTATCAGAACAGATGCAGACACTGAATTATTTTGCCCAGGACAAATGCAGAAGCTGAAATATTTTGCAGGTGGTAAATTATTTTGCCCAGTACAGGGCAAAATATTTCTTACACCAATTTTTGTCTCTAAGGCTCATTGGAATCATGTGAATGTGACCACATTTGCAATAATTTTCACACAGAAAAGTACTCACGTCTGGTAGGTAAGCTTCTCGCATTGAAAACCGGGCGAGAATGCGTTTTTGACCAGTGCTGAATTGATCCTTATGTCCTCCTTTCCTTTTTTTCCCTCCTACTCACTCCCTTTCTACATTTTCATCATCTCTCACTTTTGCACACTGCCACCATCATTCTATCTCTGTTTCCAGCATTTACTTTTTTGTCTTTTTTTGTCTTTCTCAGTGTTTCTGTTATTTATGTGATCCCATCCTGTTTCATCTTTTTACCACATTGTATCCATCTCTTTCCATTTTGCATTCCCTTCTTCTCTCTCATTTCCACATTCCCTCTATTGCTCTCTCTTGCATATCCCTTCCAAATTTTCAACTTCCTTCCATCGCTCTCATGTCCACATTCCTTTTATATCTTACTTTTCCACATTTACTCAATTTCTCGCATTTCCGCATTCTCTCCATCTCTCACATATCCACATTCCCTCCTTCTCTCCCATTTCTACATTCCCTCAATCTTTCTTATTTCCATATTTCCTCAATATCTCTCCACATTCCTTTCATCTGCTGCATTTCCACATTCCTTTCATCTTTCTCTTTCCACATTCCCTTCAACTCTCTCTCCTTTCCACATTCCCTTCATCTCTTTCATTTCCACATTCCTTCCTTCCCAATTTTATTTTCACTTTCCCCGCTTCTATTTTTATGGCCACATTCCCTCTGTTTCTCTCATTTTCACATTCCCTCAATCCCTCTCATTTCCACATTTCTTCCATCTGTCTCATTTCCACATTCCTCCTATCTCTCTCCTTTCCACATTCCTCCTATCTCTCTTCTTTCCACATTCCCTTCATTTCCACATTCCTTCCATCTTTCTCTTTCCACATTACCTTCAGCTCTCTCTCCTTTCCACATTCCCGTCATCTCTTTCATTTCCACATTCCTTCCTTCCCACTTTTATTTTCACGTTTCCCGCTTCAATTTCTCTGTTTCTCTCATTTCCACATTCCCTCAATCTCTCTCATTTCCACATTCCTTCCATCTGTCTCATTTCCACATTCCTCCCTTCCTACTTTCATTTCACATTCTCTGCTTCAATTTTCATGTTGACACTCCCTCCATCTTTATTTCTTGTCACTTTTTTTGGTCTTTTCTCACGCTTTCTTTTCAGTGTCTCTCACTAAATAGGGGTGACATAAAACATAAGCAATCCTTTCTTTGTTCCATGGTCCCGCCATCTTAGAGAAAAATTAGAGAACATACAAGCTGTATGGGCCAGCCTCCAACCAATATCGTTGGGTGCAAGGATATGTTGGATTGTGTGATGGTGGATTTATATGATGATAGATGGTGGATACATATATATTATAATAAATATACACTGATATGATGCATTCATGTAAGCATTCAGTTAGTCAGTGTTGTCCTTTGGCGTAGTATCCAGTTGCAAAATACCTGTATAATGTCCTGATGAAGTGGGACGTCCTGTGCCCACGCAACGCGTCGATGTGATCGTGGTTGGATTTGAGGGGGACCTTTCAATATGGTGATATGATTTTTTCCACTCTTGAATATTCTCTATACCTAGTCTTGATTTATACAATCATTGTCTTCATCATATGGTCATTTTGGGCACTTTTGTCTTGGAGGTTTGGCACTTGCACTTTGAGGGCAAGTTGTATATATATAAATATATATTATAGGTTGTTTATTGTTCTTTGTAATTAATTAGCTTCTTGCACTGGCAACACTTTAATATTGTATGTTTTGCACAGATCTCAGCATTTAGCTGATGTGGGTTATGCACTTATATTTATTGGTAGTTTGTACAAAATTTTTTTTTTTTTTTAACACTGCATGTGTTTGAAGTAGCAAATGATATTCTGGGATATTATCATAGGGATAGAGTGCTATAATATCAAGTAGTCCCATTAACCTGTAACCACCCGAGTGAGGTTTTAATTGTTTTTAATCTGTCTTTGTGTCATGTATGTATTTCATTGATTCCCTTATTTATTAAGACTATAAGTATAGTGTGCGGCATTTCATTTGTGGTGATCTCCTTTGGCTGATCTGCCAGCCTTTTTGTTGTAGTACCTGTATAATGTAATTAGAATCTATGGCCATCAATAAAACATGGGCATGGATGTCACCTTAGCCTGAGAGATCTCTGGATGAACCTATATGATCTCCTATACCTATATGGTGGTCTCTGGGGGATGCAGCATTAGTATAATCTTACATCAGCTTTGGGAGGCCGAGACTATAATGCTTCATCCCTGATAGATCTTGTATCCAATTTCTGTCTTGTCAGCCTAGGAGTGAAAATCTGCCAGGCAGCTATTCCTATCCTGGGGTTTACAAAGTGTTTTTAAGGACATAACTATATTGAAGTTCTGAATCTTCTGTGACATCTGCTTTGCTCGTATAATATTATTGTACACAATGCCAAAACTATGACATGCAGATCTCTGTACAAGGGGAATGGCAGATCTTCCCTTTCCCTTTCCATAAGAATGCGAGATAACTGTTTGAAGTTGGGGAATTTATTGCACTGGGACCAATGTCAGATATTACAGAAAACCACAAGAGCACATGTGATGAGGTGCAATAATACATCACCTGTTGAGATATCTTTTTAATTTCTTGCCATCTATTGCAGTCTAGTAAAGTTTAATAATGTATTTCATGCTCTGTTATCATAGTCATGAATAATTGTTGATACCAGAATAAGGGCAGGATTAGAATGTTGGCGATTTTGCGATCATTTTACCATAAGACTCTTGTTCCTATCAACACTGGTGCTTGTACTAATACAGAAGTAGTGTTACACCAAATGAGGCCCCTGTGTGTGCCAAACATTTGCCCTTACAGTAGACTGTAAGACATGCAAAAGACATAATTCAAATAGAACGGGTCCAAAGGTGGGCAACAAAAATAGTAGAAGGCCTTAAACTTAAAAATGATCAGGAAAGACTTAAAGAACTAAATTTGTACAGTCTGGAGGAAAGAAGGGAGAGAAGGGACATGATTGAGACATTTAAAGTAGACCAGAAAGCCCCAAACACTCACCTGTCCCCACTCCCACGTGACCGCTGCAGCCAATCCCCGCCGACGGACAAGCGAGGTCTGTTGACGGACAAGAGAGCGCGCCCGCCGCCGCCTCCCGCGCGTCACTCTTACCCGGCACGGGTGCGCACCCTGCTAGAGGGATGCGCGAGCCGCCGCTGGATCGAGGAGCAGGTAGGGATTTCGGGCTTTCTGGGGGGTTTCACAAAGCGGGGTGCCCCACAGGCCCGATGCTGATCGGCCCGGAATCTTATAGATTCCTGGGCCGATCAGCATCGGGTGTTGGTCCACTTTAAATATGTGAAAGGATTGAATAAGGTTCAGGAGGGAAGTGTTTTTAAGAAGAATCATAATGATAGAACAAGGGGGCACAACCTGAAGCTAGTCGGAGGGAAGATCAGGAGCAATGTTAAAAAATACTATTTTACGGAAAGAGTAGTAGATGCTTGGAACAAACTTTCAGCAGAAGTAGTTGAAAAATCGACAGTCACTGGGATAAGCACACATCTATCCTAAGATATAGAGTACATACAGTATACACATAAGGGCAGACTAGATGGACCATATGGTCTCCTTCTGCCGTCAACCTTCCATGTTTCTATGTTTATGTTTCTAGACCGGGAAAAGTAGGGGGCAAGATTTGCTACCTCCAATGTGGATCAGGCATTGGTTCACTTGTGAAATTGTCCACCCTCCCCCCATGCTTTGACCTTAGAAAATAAAAATAATCTTTTGGGGAATTTATTCTTTTACAGGGGTTATCGAGACACTTGTGCACCCTATGACATCCCTCAGTTCCTCTACATTACATCAAAGGTAATATTAACATTATATAAGTTTCCCTTCCTCTGCATTTGTCTCCTACAGATAATCTAGGATAAATTATTTTTTTTTACATTCACTATTCTCATAACAAAAAATAGAATTATCAGAATCCTTTTTTGATTTTTTTAAACAGAAAAAAAATGTTAAATAATATTGTGGAGATTAGCTCTGGTAGGCGACCGGGTGTCAGCAGTATAGAGGCGGAGGCAAACAGTTCAAAGTAAAGTCTGTGTTTATTTCACACATAAATCCACAAAAGCATATGTCCATACAGGTTACATCACCTTTTCAGGAAACAGCAGCATAAATGATTCAATCAGGCAAACAGCTTTTAGTCCTTGAGCAAACGTCCTGTTTACAGTCCAAATAGGCCTCAGGTCCGCATGAAACAGCCTCCACAGGAGATTTCAGCCAGGCTCACAGAGTCTCACTCCCATGTGAGCTCTAGACAAAGGACAGGCCACAGCTGATTCCCCAGGCTATTTAAACAGCCCGCAAAACCCGGACCTGGGTAGTGGGATGGAGTCCCACCCTGCTCTACTCCATCCCAGTAAAGCCGTCCCAGGTTAGCCTTTCGGCTATTCTAAAGCAACAGCAGCAAACTGCCACCAGCAGCTGATGCTGGAAATCAGACTACACGGCTTTACTGCACCAATGCCAGGTACATTGGTGCTACATACCTGCCGTCAATAACGGCCCCTTACACCACCTTACCACAATATACACAATATATAATATGACAATGGGGTCGATTTAGAGAATGGTGGGAAAACTCCCTTCTTTTTTAGAAGAGAAAATTGCCATTCACTCTCAATGTCGACCTTGGGGCTGATTCCGAGCCAGGTTCACACAGTGTTACATTCCGATTTGGGATGTCTCAGGAAAAGGCTGACCACCAGGGTTTTGTCCTGCTTTCAATAAATGTACTTACCCTTTCCATGTCTATCACTCCTCAATGCTGTCTGTGTCTGTGCAGTGCAATGTTTGCCTGCCACTAGCTCCAGGTCTAGGTGAGGCAACAGAATCTCAGTGGGCTCCTTTGAACTGCCACGACAAGCACGGCAGTAAATCGGGATCCCATGGCTTTGATTTTGGCTATGAAACCTACCTGGGCTGCTGAGTAACCACAACTCCCAGCAGACTGCAATGCCTTCCTGTGCTGCTGAAGAGTTGTAGTTCTCTGGAGGGCATCGCAAGCATTTGTGTAAGGGCTTGCTGGGAGTTGTGGTTTCTCAGCAACCCAGGAAGGCATTGCGACTTGGTGCGAGTTAAAGCAGAACAAAACCCACCTGGCCCAGCCCCGGAATCCGGATGCCCCACTGTGCAGAACCTACCAGGGCACCTGTATACACTCGCCTTTCCGCATTCCAAAGGCGCATGAGCGATCTCTCGTCCAATGAGAGCTGTCTGCTGTGACATTCGGAAAAAAGCTCTTATTGTTGTGAATGTCCCAGCCATTTAGTTAGCTGGGGATCCAGGGAATATGGCTGCCCGCACTCCCCATCCTAGTCAATGAGAGACATTTACCGCTTGAGGTAATGACAGCCGACGGCTCTCACTGGACGAGAGCCCGCACATGCATCATTGGAACCAAGAGGACGTGAGTGAAAAGCAATATTCTGGCGTCGCCCACAAGACTCACATTTGCCCTGGCTCCCACAGCAATGTAAACAGTGTTGGGTGCATCCTGGTATCTCTGGGCTGAGGTGCGCTTCCGCTCCCAGCCATTCACAAGGGGATGGGTGGTCCACAATCTAAAAGGAAACTGGGACTATGGCCGCTCCTGATTGCTGGGCTGTGGTCTAAACAGAGCCACATGCCTGGCATTAATATGCCTAGCATACAGCTGATTGTATATGAGCCCTCCCATGCACAGTGGCAGTGGGGCAGAAAGGGTGATCTGGGAGGTTTCACATGGTGGGGCATCTTGGGCAGGGCAAGAAGTGAGGAAGGCATTGCATTGCTTACACACAAAGCACACCACACCAGTCGCTGGTTCTGTCTTCCTACTCCCCCTTCGCAATATGTCACATGGCATTCTGCCTGGTGGTCCATGCTGCCCCTTTTTTCCCCTTCTTCACTCAGCCCCGAAAGCGACATCATTCAGTTAATGTGGGCGAGGAAGGGGCAGAACCCAGTCAGCCTGGACTCCTTCTCCCCCCCTCTCTCTTTCTGCCTGAAAAAAAATTTGCACAGCTGCACAGGGATTGCTGCTGGCACGTTGCTGTTGTATTTTGGGCGCCAACTAGCAGCAGCTACATTTAATGCAAAATCTGCCTTGGGACGAGGTGCAGGATTAATAAAAATATTAGAATAATATAATTAATAACTAATCAGTCACTGCAGCGCCCCCAAGTCAGGTGCCCTAGTGGCCGCCCTGTGTGATGGCACCTCTGGCACACCCAAAGGACGGCCCTGACCGGCACTGGCAGGGACTACAGGTGCAATCACGCTGATCAGATCTGTGCCTTTCATGGGATGGAATTCATAGTCAATGAAGACTTTCCTGGTAAATGGTCATGTCCCCATTTTTATATTTATACCTTTTTTGACAAGATAGCTTCTGCTCTATGGAGCATCTGCCAAACAGCTGTAAAACACTTAAGGGGGGCTCTAGTGTCTGCATCATTCTGGAGCCACATAGTGGACATGTTAGTCTTAATTCATGTATGGTTGTGAGTTTGGGCTTTTGTATGGATTCACATTACACAAAAGAGGTCACCCTATTCTCCCATCTGCTGCTTCAACAGCCATGAGCTGCACTCCAACAGTCTCCAGGTCAAGGTAAAGAGGAAGTTCAAGCTTTTTGTAACCCCCAGCTAGTATTCCCTCCCCCTGTGTTAAGCACAATTTGGGTGTTAAAATAATAAAACAACTCACCTGATCACCCAAAAAAATGGGACTCTGGATGGCAGTTGTGGAACTCAAGGTCCCAGCTTTAGCTTCCATGCAGATTGCCCACCTCCCAGTGGGGTGTTTTTACGTTGTTCCCCAAATTTGGCTTGGCACGGGGAGGGAGGGAGGGAGGGGTGGAGTGTTTGCTTAAGTCCATGGAGCAGCGCTTGGCCACTGGCCACCCCAGAAGTTAGATAACTATGTTTTTTTTTTTCAGAGCTACAGGTGCACTTTAAGTTAAGGTTTGGGTCCCTTTGAACATTTGTTATACACATTCTTAACTCTATTCTTTCCTGAAATAAGAGTTCATAATTTATGGATAGATTACTACGTCACCATTGAAATGGCAGGTAGAGGGGACCCTTTAAATTTTATAGATGGTCCTTTTAACTTGCTGTTGCATTCCTGTTTTTGCCATTTTTCATTGTTCAGATTGTTTAATAACTTGTTGGCCTTATTTATGATGTGCGCCAATTTTTTGTGGCTATAGCGGCAGTTACGGAGAGCCGGCATTTTGGCCCTTATATATGAAGGAATAGCGTCAGGTAGCGACTGGTGAGCGGCTGGTAATGACGGGCCCCGCCACGAGAACGCCGGCTCCTCACCACAATCACACATTTATCAAGCCAATCCTGCTTAGCGACTGAGATAGCGCCATATAGCCACTCATTCATCATTATTCCAGCCTCAGCCCACAGCGCCAGCGTCCGACCTTCAACAGCGACAGGTATGACCTCTCGCTACCTGGCGCTCTCCAATGCATTTCAATGGAACAATCTTTAAATATTCATAATTAATTGTTATTCATTTTTTTTTTTTTTAAATGTGAAAAATTCTGTGACCACTTCGGCCATTTTAGATAATTTTTTAAGGGAAAAAAAAATTGTACAGAATTGATATTACAGGTCTGATATTAATGTATTCATATTACTAAATTATTTAAAAAACTTGTTTTTTTTGGTTTCCAAAAATATGGTGGTTTGGGGGTTAAAAAAATACTTTTAGTCCATTGCCTCCAGCGCTCTGGGGTTTAAACATGCATTTTACAGCGCAATAATTTTTTGAGTGTGATTTTTTAATGAATATGGTGGGAGCCGGTCGCTAGGGCAAGTTGCTATCATGCGCTCCCATACAGCGCGGAACCTGTCAAATAGCGACTCCTCACCCAATATTCAACATTACGGCAAACCGACTGAGTTGCTATCAACTACCGAACAACGGCCAAGCACAGCGACTACTAGCGGGCGTTCTGAAAATGCCGCTACAGTCGCTCAACAGTCGCTACCTGCCGCTATTAATGAATCGACCTCCCCGATCATATCTGGCACTGTGCTGTGGACTACACTGGTGCTAGCAGTCGCTGCTAATTAGCTTTGATCGTTGCACTAGGTATTGAGCAGCCAATGTCAGCGCCTGTTGGACCCGGATGCCGATTATCCCAGCACCATTGAGCACCACTTTGGACCGCATTTCATCTTGTTACAAGAAATCACTGCTGGGGAAAAAGGGGACAAACTTTTCAGTGCATTTAGGTTTTAATGGTTGTTGTCCAATCTGGTAAGCAAAAAAAAGCCATTAAAATGTATTTTGATAACACCCCAATTTATTTTGTTACATCTCGGCCCAGCGTTTCAATTATTGACAAGTCCCAATGTTAGTTGTGTACAATTAAATGTGTTTAATATTAATTTAAAGCATAAACCAGTTCAATCCAGTTCTGCCCATTGTGCTCTATGGGATCTTGTCCTACATCATAAATTTTCATCTGGCTCTGCTTCAACCAAAGCACCCGGAGCTGCATAATTTTCGGTGCTAGTGTTAAATAAGATGCTAGCCAGCGCCCGCATCAGCATTGCTGTTTTTTTATTTCTTAAATCAGACACTGAGCCCTGCTGAGGCCAAATTGGCGCTGTGTGGCCCTGTGGCTTCTTAAATAAGGCTCCCCATCTTTTCGCATTAGAAAAGCTTTGACGTGCTAGTATTTGGATCGTGGCAGAGATGTTCTTTTCCCTGTGATGATTCGTTTATTCTGAAATCATCGGGCCAGGAAAGGTCAGTTCAGCAGAATTATTTGTTTTAAAATGTTGTATCCAGCAGAGCCTACTGTTGCTGAAAAATCTGTTCCATGTTGCATAAGAAATGGAGTATGTACTTTTTTCCATATGAAGTCATATTTCTATTTTCCAAGACAGTCAAAATGATAAAAAATATAGATCAGTGATGCCAAACCTTTCTTACCTTGAGAGCCACATTCAGCACTGAGAGACGATCTTAAAGCGGCCTTTCTCCATTGGCATCCCAAATTTGGGATCCCCCCAAGGGCCACTCACCTCTTTCCCGGCTTCCTCACTGATGTAAACACCAGCAGCCGCATGCCCAGCCTCTTTGGGCTGTGCGCCTACTCTGGCCTGCAGCTATTCAGATAGGCTGGTGGGCCGGGGGGACAAGGAACAAAGCCGGGAATAGTCAAAATCTTTAAACCTTATTTGTAGTAAAGAAATTGACGCCTGTGTGAATCCCTCCACTCCCTTTAGAAGCAGATCTTCTATCTCCAAAGTGGTTAAATGGCGTCAGGCAGGCAGTGAAGCTTGTTGGCTTACCCCTAGGCATACCTGAAACTTCCAGCACAACAGTCAAGGGGAGTCTGGGAAATGTGGCGTGCTCCTTGATCTGCTAAACTCCTTGACCCCAGGCAGTCTGTGAGCTACAAAGCAAGGGTCTGTGGGCCCCTTGAGGCTCCTGAACAACAAAGCAGGGGTCTGTGGGCCCCTTGAGGCTCCTGAACAACAAAGCAGGGGTCTGTGGGCCCCTTGAGGCTCCTGAACAGCAAAGCAAGGGTCTGTGGGCCCCTTGAGGCTCCTGAACAGCAAAGCAAGGGTCTGTGGGCCCCTTGAGGCTCCTGAACAGCAAAGCAAGGGTCTGTGAGCCCCTTGAGGCTCCTGAGCTACAGGCTGGGGAACAGTGATACAGATAATTGAGAGCTCTGCAAACATAAAGACCCTCCCTGGCCATAAAAAGCATATACTAGGGTGACATGCCCCTGTTACCTTAATAGAGGAAGGGACAGAATCTTCTCCACTAATTTGAAGATCAAGCTTCCAAGGAATTACCAGGTGCACACATCAAGCTCGGAAACAGGTGAGTTACAGTGAATGAGACCTAAAGCTGCAAGGATAGAGTGGGGAAGACAAGTATTGTCTTTGCATCTTCTGGAGAAACTCAAAAAAGATGCGTAGGATTTTTGTTGGGTATGAGAGCTAATGACTATCGATCAACAGAGATGGCAAGCTTACCTTGTAAGGTGACGGGCTCCCCCACCCTTAGAAGAAACAATGATCATAAACGGGGTGTTTTATTCAGTTTAATTCAGGACAATTCAGATTGCTGCAAATAATAATAAATTTACTTTTTGGAGCGCTTGCCGTGGTCGATTTTCCCCCTTCAATGGCGTCCTATGGATCTGCCATAGGTTGCGAACCCAACATCTGTGTTGTACAGATGCCCCCCAGCCTTCAGTCACATTGATGCAGGAACCTTCACTTTATTTATTGAAATGGCAGATAAAAGAGTAGATTTTTTAGTTTTTATGTCTGGGCAATCCCCTTCTAATATGTTTCCCACACCCTGTACATACAGATTGCTCACATTAAAAATCTACTGCATGTTATGAGCCTTTAAACATCCAAGATGGCGGCTCATGGAGCATCAGGCATCCTCTGACTGTCGCTCTGCATTCTGGGATTGCTGTCCTTTCCCTGGCCCGGGTCTTCTCTGTCTGTGCAAAGCACAGCTATACCCCACCTCCTGTACTTTATCCTGCTCTCCTCTCCTCAGTATGTAAAGCTTCTGAGGCAAGATGGTGGTTCCCATATCCCAGAGTCCTGAACAGAGTTGCAGCCCAGCGGGGGAAAAATAAGTGACTAAAGTGACTAAAAACTTAAAATATATTAATTTTAGATGCTGGGGGAATAGTTTTTTAAGGTTAAACAAACAACAAAGTTGCCAGCTCACCAACCATCCTAATCGGCACGGACCAAGGAGATCCCATGCATGATTAAGAGCCCGTAGTGGCTCGAAACGCGTCACAAAGGATTTTCTATCTGCTCTGTTTAAGCTATTAAGGTGCGGACTGTCATGTACTTATTGCAGATGGGCTGACCATGACTTTTTAAGCTTAATCATTAAAAGCTCATTTTTAAACCACGATTGGCTGGACAACACACTGGACTTTAATGGTTTTTTAAGGGTTTGGGCTCTTCCTGAAATAATGCTGAAGGTCCGGTTTAAGAATGCACTGGATTATATTCATCATCATTTTTTCAATTTATTTCATCAGCCCCCCTTAGAATGGGGGAAAGGTGTCACTTTGTATACATACCAATAATGGTCTGATCCTACAAATTCAGTCTGAAATGACATTTAACTTTAAGCTTGTAGTTTTAAATAAACCTCTTGCAGACCCACTTGAGAACATTCAGTGAAATAAGTGTACTTTCCATTACATGTCAAGTATTATTAATATAGATGGAAGAATCAATGTTTTTATTTTCACTCATCTGAAGGTGCAATTGCGTGAAAATGTCAGAGGTAATGTAAAATGTTGCTCCTGTTTTAAGGAAACATATGTCTGTTCATTTATAAGGGAGTATTTTTCCCAGGAAACACTGTGGAATACACCAGACCGAACTATCTCTTGGTTTCTGCGCCAAACACAACAACATACTTCTTCGGTTTATGGATGTAATGAACAGTCTGAAGGCAGAAATTTCAGTTTAATTTGTATTATGGACGCTGGTAGAACCACTGAAAACTAAAAAAAAGCATATGTAGACTCTGGGGAGCACCTCAATAGCTTTTATGGATTTGTCACTTTCACTTCATCCTCATTTATTCTAGCTAAGATAAAGATCAAATGAAACTTCGCAAAGCAGACCAAGCACATGGTCGAGTGTTGCCTGAATGCCTGGGATTTTGTTTCCTGAGATTTGTTCCATTCCGCGCTGTGTGAAACCCTCCAGTCACAACTTACCTTTCCCAGGTCCAACAGCGTATGCACAGGCTCTTGTCCAATGAGAGCTGTTTGCTGGACATATGTCGTTTGGCAAATGGCTCAGCCCTTCCGCAATAGGAGCACAAGTGGCTACATCCCTAAGAGTGCACATGCTCCTGCCCAGCCTATCTTAATGGCTAAAACCCAAAGATGCCGGGGATGCTCCCAATTGTAAAAAGGCAGAGCCGTTTGCTAAATGACAAGGGTATGACTTTAAATTAAAAAGAGCCCATACATGAGCCGTTGGACAAAGGAAAGGGAAGCTGTCACAGGCCAACTGGGGGGGTTCACCCAGAGGGGCATCCCGATCTTTTAGGTTTCAGGCCCGGCTGCACTGGGTTCTGTTGTAGTATGGACTACGTAGTATGTGTTTACCAATTTGTGCTGGTATCCCAGGACTTTGTCATGTCACTGCTGCTAGAAAATTGCATTACTTTTTGGGTGCTGCTGCTGGTTCTGAGATGCATCCTGAGCTTCATGAACTTGCAGCTCCCACCCCCTTCTTTTTCCACCTCTTCCACACCTTCTGCTACCATTGAGTGCTGTTTTCATGGGTTACAAAACCATTGCCTGGTTGCTCACACCACTAAGCATACTGTATTGCAAACCATAGCTTAAGAATGCTTGTGTGCTCAAGAATGCTGCAATAGGCAATCACAATGGTGACATGCTCTGCCAGGCCTTGGGGGTGGGAGAAAACCTGGACCACTTCCTTGAGTGTATCCCTGCCCAAAATTGATATGCTGCCACCTATCCATTTACCAAGCCTAATGTTTCCCATAACTAAACTATTAGAAATGACGAAAACTGTCTTTTGTAGTTTTGTCACATGATTGACAAGCCATAGACCACCAGCCCCTAATGCTATAGCCTCAGTACTATAGCTGTTGGGGGCCATACCTACCCCTGCCACAGGACCTGGTCCTATAATATTGAAGCCTCAGTGCCATTTAAGAGTGGCCATTTTCACCCCTGCCAGGAATCTGTTCCTACAATGCTATAACTGTCACATACTGGCTGGGGGCTACTAAAATTCCACGATGGGTGTTCAACAAGTTAAGTGAAGCTACGTAAGTGGAAAAATGTTACTATGCAATATTACAATACAACATACTTATTGTTAAAATTATTATTATTGTTAAAATATTACTAAATACACCCACTAGTCAGATTTTGGTAATAAAGAATTTTTCAAGGACCCCAAGAGCACTGGTTCAGCACATGGCGGAACACTGTCACCCTAAACCTCCATGTTCTCCATTTTGGCGGAAATGTGTTTGAAACCTACTGTAGAGTATGAATAGGGATGTGTATAGCCAGTAATATTCAGACAGGGTTACAGTGCTGTTCTTGTTTTCTACCAGTACAGAGACTTTGCATTGCTGAGGACTGAAGAAGACAGACTTATACAGAAATACTTAGACATCTGTGATTATTTATGTGAAGAAAAATTCTAAGTTCTTCTAGGTTTTCACCAGGTTTCCAGAGCTTCAAGAGGTCCTGTGTCCTGCAGGAGGTAAAATATAGTTGTTTGCCTCACTGCTATCCTGTGATATGTTATTTTTATACTATACTGACATATTCTTTATGATGTGCGCTGGTGTCCCAGAACTTTGCCACAGCATCCTTCCCAGTCACGCATTGTCATATTAAAGAATGTAAATACAGAATTCATTCAAATACGGGATGCACTCAAACCGATTTATGAAACTGCTGAAATTGTCATAATTGGATTTCAGCCAGGTCAAGAATTTTCCTCAAGTATCCCTTCAAACCCAGAGAACAGTGACTTAGAGGCTGATTTATTAATAGCGACATGTAGCGACAGTTGAGCGACTGTAGCGGTATTTTCATAGCGCCCGCTAGTAGTCGCTGTGCTTGGCCGTTGTTCGGTTGTTGACAGCGACTCAGTCGGTGTGGCGTAATGTTGAATACAAGGTTACGAGTCGCTATTTGACAGGTTCCGCGATGTATGGGTGCGCATGATAGCGAGCGACTGGTCAGAGCGACCGGCTTCCACCATATTAATCAAAAAATCACGCTCAAAAAATTCAAGCGCTGTGAAATGCATGTTTAAACCCCAGAGCGCTGGAGGCGATGTGTTAAAAGTAGTTTTTTAATCCCCAAACCACCATATTTTTGGAAACCAAAAAAAAAAAGTATTTTAAATAATTTAGTAATATGAATACATTAATATCAGAACTATAATATCAATTCTGTACAATTTTTTTTTTTTTCCCTTAAAAAAATTATCTAAAATGGCAGAAGTGGTCACAGAATTTTTCACATTTAAAAAAAACAAAAAAAAAACATTAATAACAATTAATTATTAATATTTAAAGATTGTTCCATTGAAATGCATTGGAGCGCGCCAGGTAGCGAGAGGTCATACCTGTCGCTGTTCAAGGTCGGACGCTGGCGCTGTGGGCTGAGGCTGGAATAATGATGAATGAGTCGCTATATGGCGCTATCTCAGTCGCTAAGCAGGATTGCCTTGATAAATGTGTGATTGTGGTGGGGAGCCGGCGTTCTCGTGGCGGGGCCCGTCATTACCGGCCGCTCACCAGTCGCTACCTGTCGCTATTCCTTCATAAATAAGGGCCTAAGCCAAAACACACAAACAAATGACACACCACCACCACTTTATTAAGATAAAAAAGAAAATGACATGTTTAAAACTACCTGTAAAAACATAACACGTCATTTGAGAAAAATGGCACGAGCAAGCCCCATGACCATCTGCTGGAGAATGTAGCCAATATTGAGTAATAAGTCTACCCAATGAGCCAAATATTAATCTGCATTACGCTAAAATGAAATAGGGGACCCAAGAATTAGAAATAAAGATCGCTTTGAATATTAAGGAAAAATAAATTAGACATGAAGCCGAATTTCATGGGATTCCTGCCAATCAAAATTTTCCCCTAAACTAGTTTAAAAAACCCATAAAACTCACCTCCTCCCTCGCTATCCTCCGATGCAGATCCTCTGCCCTGCTCACTCGCCTGCCATCACTTCGTGCTGCAGGGAAGGTCTCTTTATACCCCAAGGAGTTTGCTGCAGGCAAAGCTCATGACGCCCCCTGTCACTCACACCGACAAGAGGAATTTCAAAGGGGTACCTGCAAAAAGACATTATTCAAATAGAACGTGTCCAAAGGCGAGCAACGAAAATGGTGGAAGGACTTAAACTTAAAACTTATCAGGAGAGACTTAAGGAACTTAATTTGTACAGTCTGGAGGAAAGAAGGGAGAGGGGGGACATGATTGAGACCTTTAAATATGTGAAAGGATTGAATAAGGTTCAGGAGGGAAGTGTTTTTAAGAAGAAGCTTAATGATAGAACAAGGGGGCACAACCTGAAGCTAGTCGGGGGGAAGATCAGGAGCAATGTTAGAAAATATTATTTTACAGAAAGAGTAGTAGATGCTTGGAACAAACTTCCAGCAGAGGTAGTTGAAAAATCAACAGTCACTGAATTTAAACATGCCTGGGATAAGCACACATCTATCCTAAGATAAAGAGAACATACAGTATACACATAAGGGCAGACTAGATGGACCGTATGGTCTCCTTCTGCAGTCAACCTTCTATGTTTCTATGACAGGGGGTGTTCCTGTCAGCTCAATTCTCACACTATAAAGAGCTCCTATGTGATAGGAACCCAGTGCTGGAAACAGGTGAGTTCTGTATCTTACTTTTTTAGAGCGATTTGTTAAAATTTGATGTGGGACAAACTAAATTTATTGGGGAAATTCATCAAAACGTCCATATTTCAAAAAGATATGTGCTATCTCTAATAATAAACATTCTGAGCAAATGGGACCTATTATAATAATTGAATGTAAATCATAATACAAAATACATAATGCAAAAAGGGGTATATATGGTATATAGGGGTATATAGGGGTATATATGGAAAACATTAAATACAATACCTCTGTAGGGCAATGCAAACTCAAAACATTGCATATAGCTGCGTATTTATAATCAGACTATAATAGTGGCATATGGTACATGGTCTATACAGTTTACACATATGCAATACTAGAATAGAAAGAAAGTACTCACAATAAATAAGCTAGATAAATATGATAGACACCCATAGGTGACAAATCTTGCGTGGTGAAAGGCAAACAGGAAAAAATAGGACTTCTGGTGGGTAAATAGGAATATCTTCTAACCAATGATTTGATGGCAAAACAGTCATGTTTGGTATAGTATGGTGACATTGTTATATCAATGTGGCTGATCCAACTTAACAGTACAGTGCAGTTTCAGAGTGGTGTTGAGGCACAACCGCCACTTGGCATGTACAATTGTCATCATGATTCCCCAGAAATCAGCATTTGTTTCAATAAATTTGTGGCATATAAATAGATAATGGTTGTGTGCCAAAGCGGGTATGGGCTCCTTTAGAGATGGACTTTAGTGCCTTGTAAGACCTATGAATTTGAAATGAAAACAAAAAGGAGTTTTCCCTAAATGCCTTGATTTTCACAAATGGCAATAGAGGGCCAGGATAATTACCACTTGGTACAGTTGGCAGCCTTGCTGAGTGTCTTTGGAAATCGGAAAGGTGTCAGAGAAGAAGCCCCTATATTGCACTTTAGTGGAAGGAGAGGTGTAGAGTGGGTCCACCCATTTAGGAAGGAGACCCCGTATCCAAGGTGAAACCTAATCATAGTCAGAAGTTTTAATTTTGGGAGTCAGCCAGCATTTAATTTGATGATATCTGATCTTGGACTATTCCCATGACAGGGTCTCAAATTGAATAAGTCTATAAATATTAAGGTTTATTCAGAGTCCCTTTCTTGACGTTTTTTTTGTGGTCACGCACGCAAAAATGAAAACATTTCATACAAAAATTCTCGCAGAAAAAAAAGAACTGAACATTTCACTGAAAAAATGGTGAGAAAGGGGCTCTGAATCAAGGGACAGCTTCTAATTGGTCTCTACTTCTAAATGAATCTAGAAAGCTGTTTTGGTCACCAAGACCTTCCCCAGAAGTTTAACATCAATGTAACAATATAGGGTTATACTTTTGTGTATCAGAGTGTCCTTTGTCTGGTTTCAGGCCCCTGATTTTATAAGCTTCTAAAGATATAGAGGCCGATTCATTAATAGCGGCAGGTAGCGACAGTTGAGCGACTGTAGCGGCATTTTCAGAGCGCCCGCTAGTAGTCGCTGTGCTTGGCCGTTGTTCTGTAGTTGATAGCGACTCAGTCGGTTTGCCGTAATGTTGAATATTGGGTGAGGAGTCGCTATTTGACAGGTTCCGCGCTGTATGGGAGCGCATGATAGCGACTGGCCCTAGCGAGCGGCTCCCACCATATTCATTAAAAAATCAAGCTCAAAAAATTCTCGCGCTGTGAAATGCATGTTTAAACCCCAGAGCGCTGGCGGCGATGGGTTAAAAGTAGTTTTTTAACCTCCAAACAACCATATTTTTGAAAACCAAAAAAAACAAGTTTTTTAAATAATTTAGTAATATGAATACATTAATATCAGACCTGTAATATCAATTCTGTACAATTTTTTTTTTTAATTTTTTTCCCTTAAAAAAATTATCTAAAATGGCAGAAGTGGTCACAGAATTTTTCACATTTAAAAAAAAAAAAAAAAAAAAATGAATAACAATTAATTATGAATATTTAAAGATTGTTCCATTGAAATGCATTGGAGAGCGCCAGGTAGCGAGAGGTCATACCTGTCGCTGTTCAAGGTCGGACGCTGGCGCTGTGGGCTGAGGCTGGAATAATGATGAATGAGTGGCTATATGGCGCTATCTCAGTCGCTAAGCAGGATTGGCTTGATAAATGTGTGATTGTGGTGGGGAGCCGGCGTTCTCGTGGCGGGGCCCGTCATTACCGGCCGCTCACCAGTCGCTACCTGGCGCTATTCCTTCATAAATAAGGGCCATAGTGTTACAAGCACCATAGTGGAATCGATCATCTCTACCAAATGAGGTCTAAGCTCATTTGAACATTTTTGTAATATGTGGACTTATTCAAAGCCTCTCCGTGAATGCTCGGTTTTGTACGGAATCGAACTGGGAGACTGGGATCTTACAAATGCTCATATTATTCACAGCAGCGTTCCGAGACATGCAAACGTGGCCTTAAACTGGACCACCAGGCTGGCACAGTTGGAAAAAAAAGGCAGCAGCCATTTTGGAGCTTCCTCTCCCAGCCATACTGCTGCCTGGATTCAACTGACATAACTGACAATGCACAGTAACAGGAAGCCCGGCAGCACTTCCTGCTTGCAGGTGGCCTGCAAATGCATGAGCTGCCATTTTGTTTTTAAAATTTACCACAGCAAGAATAAGAAAAATGTTAATTAATTTTTATAAGCAGCAATCTATATTGCCCTGGGCAGGGATGTATATAAGCACTGTTTGTGGTATTGGTCTGGTTTAAGTCATTTTTGACTGTTGGTCTGCTTTAATTGCTTTGCGTACGCATGTGGTTTAGCCGAGCATCCTTCCAAACATACCTGTTTTCTTACATAAGTTGTCGTGTATTCCATCCATTTCGCTGTTCCGTGTCCCTTGCTGGCCTTCCACCATATGCATTCCGCCATTTTTCTTTTAAATTTTAATGGTTCTTCCAGATGATCCCACCTGCGTGGCATCCCATGTAGTGTGCATGTCATTCAAGACACTTACCTTCTCCCAGTTTTTACTTTCATTTGCCTCCCATGTCCACCCAGTGTTACCTTTTTTGTTAGACATCCTTAGGCAACCTTCTCTTACCACACACCATTCACACAGGGCCGGATTATGAGAGGGGTGCAAGGGGCTCATGCCCCGTGGGCCTCCACCACTGCCCTGCAAAGGGGGCCTCCACCAAACTTTGGTTTATAGTCTGGTCCAGGAGGCTTTTCAGTTTTTGGTCTGATGGCCCGTGGGGCTGGCAGCAAAACTATTGGTGGCAGTAGGGGCGCCAAAGCCACCACAAGGCAGGACGGAGAGTCTAGAGCAGCAAAGCCGATGTCAGCAACTCTACAGCGTGCAGAGATGTCACTGCACATAAGTCCCCAAGCACAGCTGCTGACAGCTCAATGCAGGGAACTGTTTTCTGCTGGACCAGCTGGGCAACTACACTCCCCCCCACCAAGAATGGCAAAGCAGGAGTTCTCGAGTAGCACACACCCGCACAAGGGACTCGATCTGACGTTCCAGTAAGTAGGCGGGTGCCAGACAACCACCAATCAGTTACTTGGCTGGACTATTATTTTAAAGGAAAATAATTTGTGTCCAGGGGCCTCCACCACACTTAATATGGCCCTGCATTCACAGCAAACTGTTTTGGGCCCCACATCTATGGTGAGGGGCCCAAAAGTAAGGTGGGGTAAGATGCAACCCTGGTGCAGTATTGGAAGTTACTGTATGCTTGAGTAAAACTGGGAGAGTCACTTGTTGAGAAGGATCTGGGGGTACTGGTAGATTACAGGCTAAATAACAGCATGCAATGCCAAGCAGCTGCTTCCAAGTCTGGGCATCAACCAAAATAATACGGCCAAAACTTGGATGGGCGCACGCGTACCGTAAAGTTCCGCAAAATAGCTAATTCAGGAGAAAAAACATGACCCAGTATCACCCAAAACATAAAAAAAGCCCAAATACGGAACTTCACATCATCCCCGCATGCAGAACTGCGTGCAAGTGAGGCTTTGAATCAGGTCAATATTCTCCTGAAGCCATCGGGCCCTGGGCATTTAGCTGATCTGCAGCTCTATATTTTGGGGCACAATAATATCTGCGTCCAATTTTCCCTGAAATCATCTGATTTAAATCTGGAAATAGAGTGAGACTAAGGCCCTTATTTAACAAGGAATAGCGACAGGTAGCGACTGGTGAGCGGCCGGTAATGACGGGCCCCGCCATGAGAACGCCTGCTCCCCACCACAATCACACATTTATCAAGCCAATCCTGCTTAGCGACTGAGATAGCGCCAGATAGCCACTCATTCATCATTATTCCAGCCTCAGCCCACAGCGCCAGCGTCCGACCTTGAACAGCGACAGGTATGACCTCTTGCTACCTGGCGCTCTCCAATGCATTTCAATGGAACAATCTTTAAATATTCATAATTAATTGTTATGTTTTTTTTTTTTTTAAATGTGAAAAATTCTGTGACCACTTCTGCCATTTTAGATACATTTTTTAAGGTAGAAAAAAAAATTGTACAGAATTGATATTACAGGTCTGATATTAATGTATTCATATTACTAAATTATTTAAAAAACGTGTTTTTTTTGGTTTCCAAAAATATGGTTGTTTGGGGGTTAAAAAACTACTTTTAACCCATCGCCGCCAGCGCTCTGGGGTTTAAACAAGCATTTCACAGCGTGAGAATTTTTTGAGCGTGATTTGTTAATGAATATGGTGGGAGCCGGTCGCTATGGCCAGTCGCTATCATGCGCTCCCATACAGCGCGGAACCTGTCAAATAGCGACTCCTCACCCAATATTCAACATTACGGCAAACCAACTGAGTCGCTATCAACTACCGAACAACGGCCAAGCACAGCGACTACTAGCGGGCGCTCTGAAAATGCCGCTACAGTCGCTCAACTGTCGCTACCTGCCGCTATTAATGAATCGGCCTCAAAGAACCATCAACTGTCGCTACCTGCCGCTGTTAATGAATCGGCCTCCCCATAATCATGGGTCAAGCAAAGTTGTCCGTTTATTGCATGTTTTTTTTTCTAAACTGGCAAAATGAAAAATATTTAGGAAGTGCAATTTCCCCACACAGTAATTACCCAAATCTGAGAGGCACAATAGAAGGTGAGGGGAAGTGAAACTCATGCCCGACCTACATTTATCTTCACATTATAGATGTCAGAAATCAGTGTTTTGTTTTAGTTCTTAATGAGTAATGTTGTCTATACAGCATTTTAAGGCAATCCATCACAAACCACTTCTTAAGTTATAGTTTTTCATGTTTTATAATTTTCTTTTGTTGAAGCACTAAAATACCCACTTTAAAATAACTAAAAACAAGACAGAAAGCTTGTAGTATAGCAAACTATAACGTGATCAGATGCAGGTACATACATTTTGAATTTTGTTTTGCATTTTGCACTTACCGGTACCTTTATAAATGTTCAATAAAAATTTTGAACATAGTTTTTTCTTTTTTCTAGTAATTGTTAGTGGTTTACCTGACCTGTAAAGCTGTCTAGTCAAAATGGCTGGAAATTTTCGCAACATTTGAAAAAATATATTTGTTTATTGAGGGACCTACAATGTCAGAAGAGGTTGCCTACCTGGACCATCAGTACTTAGGGCGCAGGCTGCAGGGGCATGATTAGCTAACCTTCATCAGTCCTTTGGTCTTTTGCTTTGTACCTGTATACAGTTCAGAGCTCGCAGTCCAGAATGAAAAAGTGCCAGCCATGAAGTACAAGCCTTAAAATCATCGATCCTTTAATTGAAGCACTTAAAAAGCCATCACAGCATGAGAAATTGTAAAAAGCACAAGGAGAGCAGGCCCCACGTCGACGCGTTTCGAGCAACAGCTCTTAATCATGACAGTTCAGAGCTGCTCTCCCGTTTCTGTGCAGGCATCGCACAGAAATTCACAGAGCGGCAACCCCTGGCTCCGTGCATATGCTTCCTGTGAGATGGGAGATCTCTGTGTCCTTATGTGTGGCTGCCATAAAAAAGAAAGTGGAGTTGGACCGTGGGCAAGGTAAGGGTTCTTTTTCTTTGTAACCCCCGTCCAGCCTCAGCACCGGGGGGGCTAACTTTGATTGGAATCTGCTTTAAGATACATTGCGGTGGGATTCACTATATAACCATACATAGGCATTACAAAGGAGAAAACGCCTTACCCTGCCCATGGTCCAGCACCATTCTCCTGGCACTCTGGGTTGTAGGGGGATTGCATTTTGGGGTGAAAGCACAGAGCAGCTTCCCTGCCCCTTCACTTGAATGGACAGGTGGGAGCGCACACATAACAGGGGATGCTACTTTGTGTCTTTTTGTGTGTCAGCCACACGGACCCGGAAGAACTGCGTTCGCGGACAAGGTAATAGTTTTTTTTTTGTAACTTCCCCATCATTACATATGTTGAATATTTAAATATATACAAAATAGGATCAGGGTTTTTAAAGATGACAATTTAAATCAGAACAATGACACGCCTCCTCAACTGGAGTGAATTGAGTGGTTGGGGCCAGTCACTGTGACTGACACGGGTGAGGGGTGGCTGACCATGGAAGCTGCAAGACCAGAGCTTGGCACAGGGTGACTTTTTCAAATCAGAGACGGGTGGTAAGTCACGTGTCTGATTTGAAAGTACTAGGTTATGAGTAGGGATGAGCGAATCGATCCAGACGAACCCGGATTCGATCCGAATTTCAGGAAAAATTCGATTCGGATCGAATCCGAATTTCCCCGCGATTCGATCGCTCGAAGTTTTCCTTTAACATCCATTCATTTACATTACAGGCATTCTAAGATGGCGGACGGGACATGTCCAGACATCAACCCCGCGCCAGTGCAAGCTGGGACAGTCACATGCAGCCTATCAGCAGCCAGCAAGCCCGGTGACGTCACAGCGGTATTTAAGGCCGGCCATCTTGCTTTCCTGCCTCATTTCTCTATTGCATTCGTGAGAGACAGAACGTTGTGTAGCTGAGGGAGAGAGGCAGTTAGACAGGCAGGGACACACAGGGACAGGCTGGAGACAGGCAGGAGACAGACAGGAGACAGACAGAAAGTCAGCGAAAAAACAGGGAAAGGTAGAAAAATCGGAGGCTGTCACAGGGAGTTTTTTTTTTTTTTTCATCCAGCCTGACAGGCTTTGTTAGCGTTTTCAGGCTGCTTATACTAACTAACTGTGCATATATACTGAACTGATCTTAAGTCTGCTGTGAGGCATCCCATTCTGTGACTACAGCAGCCTCTGTTTAAGACCATATAACCATTTGCTCTTATTATAATTGAAATTAGCCTGATAAAGACACTTTTGCTGGGCATAGTACTTCTGGACCCTGCCAGGTGCACTTCTGTTGTGGCATCCCATTCTGTGACTACAGCAGCCTCTGTTTAAGACCATATAACCATTTGCTCTTATTATAATTGAAATTAGCCTGATAAAGACACTTTTGCTGGGCATAGTACTTCTGGACCCTGCCAGGTGCACTTTTGTTGTGGCATCCCATTCTGTGACTACAGCAGCCTCTGTTTAAGACCATATAACCATTTGCTCTTATTATAATTGAAATTAGCCTGATAAAGACACTTTTGCTGGGCATAGTACTTCTGGACCCTGCCAGGTGCACTTCTGTTGTGGCATCCCATTCTGTGACTACAGCAGCCTCTGTTTAAGACCATATAACCATTTGCTGTTATTATAATTGAAATTAGCCTGATAAAGACACTTTTGCTGGGCATAGTACTTCTGGACCCTGCCAGGTGCACTTCTGTTGTGGCATCCCATTCTGTGACTACAGCAGCCTCTGTTTAAGACCATATAACCATTTGCTCTTATTATAATTGAAATTAGCCTGATAAAGACACTTTTGCTGGGCATAGTACTTCTGGACCCTGCCAGGTGCACTTCTGTTGTGGCATCCCATTCTGTGACTACAGCAGCCTCTGTTTAAGACCATATAACCATTTGCTGTTATTATAATTGAAATTAGCCTGATAAAGACACTTTTGCTGGGCATAGTACTTCTGGACCCTGCCAGGTGCACTTCTGTTGTGGCATCCCATTCTGTGACTACAGCAGCCTCTGTTTAAGACCATATAACCATTTGCTGTTATTATAATTGAAATTAGCCTGATAAAGACACTTTTGCTGGGCATAGTACTTCTGGACCCTGCCAGGTGCACTTCTGTTGTGGCATCCCATTCTGTGACTACAGCAGCCTCTGTTTAAGACCATATAACCATTTGCTCTTATTATAATTGAAATTAGCCTGATAAAGACACTTTTGCTGGGCATAGTACTTCTGGACCCTGCCAGGTGCACTTCTGTTGTGGCATCCCATTCTGTGACTACAGCAGCCTCTGTTTAAGACCATATAACCATTTGCTCTTATTATAATTGAAATTAGCCTGATAAAGACACTTTTGCTGGGCATAGTACTTCTGGACCCTGCCAGGTGCACTTCTGTTGTGGCATCCCATTCTGTGACTACAGCAGCCTCTGTTTAAGACCATATAACCATTTGCTCTTATTATAATTGAAATTAGCCTGATAAAGACACTTTTGCTGGGCATAGTACTTCTGGACCCTGCCAGGTGCACTTCTGTTGTGGCATCCCATTCTGTGACTACAGCAGCCTCTGTTTAAGACCATATAACCATTTGCTCTTATTATAATTGAAATTAGCCTGATAAAGACACTTTTGCTGGGCATAGTACTTCTGGACCCTGCCAGGTGCACTTCTGTTGTGGCATCCCATTCTGTGACTACAGCAGCCTCTGTTTAAGACCATATAACCATTTGCTGTTATTATAATTGAAATTAGCCTGATAAAGACACTTTTGCTGGGCATAGTACTTCTGGACCCTGCCAGGTGCACTTCTGTTGTGGCATCCCATTCTGTGACTACAGCAGCCTCTGTTTAAGACCATATAACCATTTGCTCTTATTATAATTGAAATTAGCCTGATAAAGACACTTTTGCTGGGCATAGTACTTCTGGACCCTGCCAGGTGCACTTCTGTTGTGGCATCCCATTCTGTGACTACAGCAGCCTCTGTTTAAGACCATATAACCATTTGCTCTTATTATAATTGAAATTAGCCTGATAAAGACACTTTTGCTGGGCATAGTACTTCTGGACCCTGCCAGGTGCACTTCTGTTGTGGCATCCCATTCTGTGACTACAGCAGCCTCTGTTTAAGACCATATAACCATTTGCTCTTATTATAATTGAAATTAGCCTGATAAAGACACTTTTGCTGGGCATAGTACTTCTTGACCCTGCCAGGTGCACTTCTGTTGTGGCATCCCATTCTGTGACTACAGCAGCCTCTGTTTAAGACCATATAACCATTTGCTCTTATTATAATTGAAATTAGCCTGATAAAGACACTTTTGCTGGGCATAGTACTTCTGGACCCTGCCAGGTGCACTTCTGTTGTGGCATCCCATTCTGTGACTACAGCAGCCTCTGTTTAAGACCATATAACCATTTGCTCTTATTAAAATTGAAATTAGCCTGATAAAGACACTTTTGCTGGGCATAGTACTTCTGGACCCTGCCAGGTGCACTTCTGTTGTGGCATCCCATTTTGTGACTACAGCAGCCTCTGTTTAAGACCATATAACCATTTGCTCTTATTATAATTGAAATTAGCCTGATAAAGACACTTTTGCTGGGCATAGTACTTCTGGACCCTGCCAGGTGCACTTCTGTTGTGGCATCCCATTCTGTGACTACAGCAGCCTCTGTTTAAGACCATATAACCATTTGCTCTTATTATAATTGAAATTAGCCTGATAAAGACACTTTTGCTGGGCATAGTACTTCTGGACCCTGCCAGGTGCACTTCTGTTGTGGCATCCCATTCTGTGACTACAGCAGCCTCTGTTTAAGACCATATAACCATTTGCTCTTATTAAAATTGAAATTAGCCTGATAAAGACACTTTTGCTGGGCATAGTACTTCTGGACCCTGCCAGGTGCACTTCTGTTGTGGCATCCCATTTTGTGACTACAGCAGCCTCTGTTTAAGACCATATAACCATTTGCTCTTAATATAATTGAAATTAGCCTGATAAAGACACTTTTGCTGGGCATAGTACTTCTGGACCCTGCCAGGTGCACTTCTGTTGTGGCATCCCATTCTGTGACTACAGCAGCCTCTGTTTAAGACCATATAACCATTTGCTCTTATTATAATTGAAATTAGCCTGATAAAGACACTTTTGCTGGGCATAGTACTTCTGGACCCTGCCAGGTGCACTTCTGTTGTGGCATCCCATTCTGTGACTACAGCAGCCTCTGTTTAAGACCATATAACCATTTGCTCTTATTATAAAGACACTTTTGCTGGGCATAGTACTTCTGGACCCTGCCAGGTCCACTTCTGTTGTGGCATCCCATTCTGTGACTACAGCAGCCTCTGTTTAAGACCATATAACCATTTGCTCTTATTATAATTGAAATTAGCCTGATAAAGACACTTTTGCTGGGCATAGTACTTCTGGACCCTGTCAGGTGCACTTCTGTTGTGGCATCCCATTCTGTGACTACAGCAGCCTCTGTTTAAGACCATATAACCATTTGCTCTTATTATAATTGAAATTAGCCTGATAAAGACACCTATGCTGGGCATAGTACTTCTGGACCCTGCCAGGTGCACTTCTGTTGTGGCATCCCATTCTGTGACTACAGCAGCCTCTGTTTAAGACCATATAACCATTTGCTCTTATTATAATTGAAATTAGCCTGATAAAGACACTTTTGCTGGGCACAGTACTTCTGGACCCTGCCAGGTGCACTTCTGTTGTGGCATCCCATTCTGTGACTACAGCAGCCTCTGTTTAAGACCATATAACCATTTGCTCTTATTATAATTGAAATTAGCCTGATAAAGACACTTTTGCTGGGCATAGTACTTCTGGACCCTGCCAGGTGCACTTCTGTTGTGGCATCCCATTCTGTGACTACAGCAGCCTCTGTTTAAGACCATATAACCATTTGCTCTTATTATAATTGAAATTAGCTTGATAAAGACACTTTTGCTGGGCATAGTACTTCTGGACCCTGCCAGGTCCACTTCTGTTGTGGCATCCCATTCTGTGACTACAGCAGCCTCTGTTTAAGACCATATAACCATTTGATCTTATTATAATTGAAATTAGCCTGATAAAGACACTTGCTGGGCATAGTACTTCTGGACCCTGCCAGGTCCACTTCTGTTGTGGCATCCCATTCTGTGACTACAGCAGCCTCTGTTTAAGACCATATAACCATTTGCTCTTATTATAATTGAAATTAGCCTGATAAAGACACTTGCTGGGCATAGTACTTCTGGACCCTGCCAGGTCCACTTCTGTTGTGGCATCCCATTCTGTGACTACAGCAGCCTCTGTTTAAGACCATATAACCATTTGCACTTATTATAATTGAAATTAGCCTGATAAAGACACTTTTGCTGGGCATAGTACTTCTGGACCCTGCCAGGTCCACTTCTGTTGTGGCATCCCATTCTGTGACTACAGCAGCCTCTGTTTAAGACCATATAACCATTTGCTCTTATTATAATTGAAATTAGCCTGATAAAGACACTTTTGCTGGGCATAGTACTTCTGGACCCTGCCAGGTGCACTTCTGTTGTGGCATCCCATTCTGTGACTACAGCAGCCTCTGTTTAAGACCATATAACCATTTGCTCTTATTATAATTGAAATTAGCCTGATAAAGACACTTTTGCTGGGCATAGTACTTCTGGACCCTGCCAGGTCCACTTCTGTTGTGGCATCCCATTCTGTGACTACAGCAGCCTCTGTTTAAGACCATATAACCATTTGATCTTATTATAATTGAAATTAGCCTGATAAAGACACTTGCTGGGCATAGTACTTCTGGACCCTGCCAGGTCCACTTCTGTTGTGGCATCCCATTCTGTGACTACAGCAGCCTCTGTTTAAGACCATATAACCATTTGCTCTTATTATAATTGAAATTAGCCTGATAAAGACACTTGCTGGGCATAGTACTTCTGGACCCTGCCAGGTCCACTTCTGTTGTGGCATCCCATTCTGTGACTACAGCAGCCTCTGTTTAAGACCATATAACCATTTGCACTTATTATAATTGAAATTAGCCTGATAAAGACACTTTTGCTGGGCATAGTACTTCTGGACCCTGCCAGGTGCACTTCTGTTGTGGCATCCCATTCTGTGACTACAGCAGCCTCTGTTTAAGACCATATAACCATTTGCTCTTATTATAATTGAAATTAGCCTGATAAAGACACTTTTGCTGGGCATAGCACTACTGGATCTTTTTTTGGGGCATCCCATTCTGTGACTACAGCAGCCTCTGTTTAAGACCATATAACCATTTGCACTTATTATAATTGAAATTAGCCCTGATAAAGACACTTTTGCTGGGCATAGCACTACTGGATCTTTTTTGGGGCATCCCATTTTGTGACTACAGCAGCCTCTGTTTAAGACCATATAACCATTTGCACTTATTATAATTGAAATTAGGCATGATAAAGACACTTTTGATGTGCATAGTCTTACTGCTGCCTGCCAGGTGCTCTCTGGTTTTTGGGGCATCCCATTCTGTAACATCCCATTAGCCTCTGCATTTACTGTAAGCTGCACAGTTATTTAAAGAAATTTGGCCTGTATGAGCCTGCTAACACACTGCTGCTGTGTGCATATATACTGATCTCAAGTCTGCTTGGGGCATCCCATTCTGTAACATACGATTAGCCTCTGCATTTACTGTAAGCTGCACAGTTATTTAAAGAAATTTGGCCTGTATGAGCCTGCTAACACACTGCTGCTGTGTGCATATATACTGATCTCAAGTCTGCTTGGGGCATCCCATTCTGTAACATACCATTAGCCTCTGCATTTACTGTAAGCTGCACAGTTATTTAAAGAAATTTGGCCTGTATGAGCCTGCTAACACACTGCTGCTGTGTGCATATATACTGATCTCAAGTCTGCTTGGGGCATCCCATTCTGTAACATACCATTAGCCTCTGCATTTACTGTAAGCTGCACAGTTATTTAAAGAAATTTGGCCTGTATGAGCCTGCTAACACACTGCTGCTGTGTGAATATATACTGATCTCAAGTCTGCTTGGGGCATCCCATTCTGTAACATACCATTAGCCTCTGCATTTACTGTAAGCTGCACAGTTATTTAAAGAAATTTGGCCTGTATGAGCCTGCTAACACACTGCTGCTGTGTGCATATATACTGATCTCAAGTCAGCTTTGGGGCATCCCATTCTGTAACATACCATTAGCCTCTGTATTTACTCTAAGCTGCACAGTTATTTAAAGAAATTTGGCCTGTATGAGCCTGCTAACACACTGCTGCTGTGTGCATATATACTGATCTCAAGTCAGCTTTGGGGCATCCCATTCTGTAACATACCATTAGCCTCTGTATTTACTGTAAGCTGCACAGTTATTTAAAGAAATTTGGCCTGTATGAGCCTGCTAACACACTGCTGCTGTGTGCATATATACTGATCTCAAGTCTGCTTGGGGCATCCCATTCTGTAACATACCATTAGCCTCTGCATTTACTGTAAGCTGCACAGTTATTTAAAGAAATTTGGCCTGTATGAGCCTGCTAACACACTGCTGCTGTGTGCATATATACTGATCTCAAGTCTGCTTGGGGCATCCCATTCTGTAACATACCATTAGCCTCTGCATTTACTGTAAGCTGCACAGTTATTTAAAGAAATTTGGCCTGTATGAGCCTGCTAACACACTGCTGCTGTGTGCATATATACTGATCTCAAGTCTGCTTGGGGCATCCCATTCTGTAACATACCATTAGCCTCTGCATTTACTGTAAGCTGCACAGTTATTTAAAGAAATTTGGCCTGTATGAGCCTGCTTACACACTGCTGCTGTGTGCATATATACTGATCTCAAGTCTGCTTGGGGCATCCCATTCTGTAACATAACATAACCTACCTACCATACTAAGCAGCTCTCTTATTTAAACTAAGCAGGCCTCTTGGGGGCTGATTGTCCACTTTTGGGTGTGCATTTATATTCGGTTTCATATACAGTGGGGTATCCCAATTTGTAAGATAACCTACCCCAACCATGTAAACTAAATAGGCCTGTTGCAGCCTGAGTTTCTCTGCTTGCGTATGGCCTGCATTACAATCTGTCTCTTTCAATGACACTGCTGCCTGGGGTATCCCAATTTGTAAGATAACCTACCCCAACCTCCTGCCAACTCCAGGGTGTGATTCATCCAATTGTTGGGCTCCTGAAGCCAACCCCAGGCTCTCTTTGAAGTAATGTTTGGGCTCCTGCTGCTGCCAACTTCTGCCAACTCCAGGGTGTGAATCATCCAATTTTTGGGCTCCTGAAGCCAACCCCAGTGTCTCTTTAAAGTAATATTTGGGCTCCTGCTGCTGCTGCTGCCAACTCCAGGGTGTGATTCATCCAATTTTTGGGCTCCTGAGGCCAACCCCAGTGTCTCTTTAAAGTAATGTTTGGGCTCCTGTTGCTGCTGCTGCCAACTCCAGGGTGTGATTCATCCAATTTTTGGGCTCCTGAAGCCAACCCCAGGGTCTCTTTAAAGTAATATTTGGGCTCCTGCTGCTGCTGCTGTCAACTCCAGGGTGTGATTCATCCAATTTTTGGGCTCCTGAAGCCAACCCCAGTGTCTCTTTAAAGTAATGTTTGGGCTCCTGTTGCTGCTGCTGCCAACTCCAGGGTGTGATTCATCCAATTGTTGGGCTCCTGAAGCCAACCCCAGGGTCTCTTTAAAGTAATGTTTGGGCTCCTGCTGCTGGTGCTGCCAACTTCTGCCAACTCCAGGGTGTGATTCATCCAATTTTTGGGCTCCTGAAGCCAACCCCAGGGTCTCTTTGAAGTAATGTTTGGGCTCCTGCTGCTGCTGCTGTCAACTCCTGCCAACTCCAGGGTGTGATTCATCCAATTGTTGGGCTCCTGAAGCCAACCCCAGGGTCTCTTTGAAGTAATGTTTGGGCTCCTGCTGCTGCTGCTGCTGCCAACTTCTGCCAACTCCAGGGTGTGATTCATCCAATTTTTGGGCTCCTGAAGCCAACCCCAGGGTCTCTTTGAAGTAATGTTTGGGCTCCTGCTGCTGCTGCTGTCAACTCCTGCCAACTCCAGGGTGTGATTCATCCAATTTTTGGGCTTCTGAAGCCAACCCCAGGGTCTCTTTGAAGTAATGTTTGGGCTCCTGCTGCTGCTGCTGTCAACTCCTGCCAACTCCAGGGTGTGATTCATCCAATTGTTGGGCTCCTGAAGCCAACCCCAGGGTCTCTTTGAAGTAATGTTTGGGCTCCTGCTGCTGCTGCTGTCAACTCCTGCCAACTCCAGGGTGTGATTCATCCAATTGTTGGGCTCCTGAAGCCAACCCCAGGGTCTCTTTGAAGTAATGTTTGGGCTCCTGCTGCTGCTGCTGCCAACTTCTGCCAACTCCAGGGTGTGATTCATCCAATTGTTGGGCTCCTGAAGCCAACCCCAGGGTCTCTTTAAAGTAATGTTTGGGCACCTGCTGCTGCTGCTGCCAACTTCTGCCAACTCCAGGGTGTGATTCATCCAATTTTTGGGCTCCTGAAGCCAACCCCAGGGTCTCTTTAAAGTAATATTTGGGCTCCTGCTGCTGCTGCTGTCAACTCCTGCCAACTCCAGGGTGTGATTCATCCAATTGTTGGGCTCCTGAAGCCAACCCCAGGGTCTCTTTAAAGTAATGTTTGGGCTCCTGCTGCTGCTGCTGCCAACTTCTGCCAACTCCAGGGTGTGATTCATCCAATTTTTGGGCTCCTGAAGCCAACCCCAGGGTCTCTTTGAAGTAATGTTTGGGCTCCTGCTGCTGCTGCTGCCAACTCCTGCCAACTCCAGGGTGTGATTCATCCAATTGTTGGGCTCCTGAAGCCAACCCCAGTGTCTCTTTAAAGTAATATTTGGGCTCCTGCTGCTGCTGCTGCCAACTCCAGGGTGTGATTCATCCAATTTTTGGGCTCCTGAAGCCAACCCCAGGGTCTCTTTAAAGTAGTGTTTGGGCTCCTGCTGCTGCTGCCAACTCCAGGGTGTGATTCATCCAATTGTTGGGCTCCTGAAGCCAACCCCAGGGTCTCTTTAAAGTAATATTTGGGCTCCTGCTGCTGCTGCTGTCAACTCCTGCCAACTCCAGGGTGTGATTCATCCAATTGTTGGGCTCCTGAAGCCAACCCCAGGGTCTCTTTGAAGTAATGTTTGGGCTCCTGCTGCTGCTGCTGCCAACTCCTGCCAACTCCAGGGTGTGATTCATCCAATTGTTGGGCTCCTGAAGCCAACCCCAGTGTCTCTTTAAAGTAATGTTTGGGCTCCTGTTGCTGCTGCTGCCAACTCCAGGGTGTGATTCATCCAATTGTTGGGCTCCTGAAGCCAACCCCAGGGTCTCTTTAAAGTAATGTTTGGGCTCCTGCTGCTGGTGCTGCCAACTTCTGCCAACTCCAGGGTGTGATTCATCCAATTTTTGGGCTCCTGAAGCCAACCCCAGGGTCTCTTTGAAGTAATGTTTGGGCTCCTGCTGCTGCTGCTGTCAACTCCTGCCAACTCCAGGGTGTGATTCATCCAATTGTTGGGCTCCTGAAGCCAACCCCAGGGTCTCTTTGAAGTAATGTTTGGGCTCCTGCTGCTGCTGCTGCCAACTTCTGCCAACTCCAGGGTGTGATTCATCCAATTTTTGGGCTCCTGAAGCCAACCCCAGGGTCTCTTTGAAGTAATGTTTGGGCTCCTGCTGCTGCTGCTGCCAACTTCTGCCAACTCCAGGGTGTGATTCATCCAATTTTTGGGCTCCTGAAGCCAACCCCAGGGTCTCTTTGAAGTAATGTTTGGGCTCCTGCTGCTGCTGCTGTCAACTCCTGCCAACTCCAGGGTGTGATTCATCCAATTGTTGGGCTCCTGAAGCCAACCCCAGGGTCTCTTTGAAGTAATGTTTGGGCTCCTGCAGCTGCTGCTGTCAACTCCTGCCAACTCCAGGGTGTGATTCATCCAATTGTTGGGCTCCTGAAGCCAACCCCAGGGTCTCTTTGAAGTAATGTTTGGGCTCCTGCTGCTGCTGCTGCCAACTTCTGCCAACTCCAGGGTGTGATTCATCCAATTGTTGGGCTCCTGAAGCCAACCCCAGGGTCTCTTTAAAGTAATGTTTGGGCACCTGCTGCTGCTGCTGCCAACTTCTGCCAACTCCAGGGTGTGATTCATCCAATTTTTGGGCTCCTGAAGCCAACCCCAGGGTCTCTTTAAAGTAATATTTGGGCTCCTGCTGCTGCTGCTGTCAACTCCTGCCAACTCCAGGGTGTGATTCATCCAATTGTTGGGCTCCTGAAGCCAACCCCAGGGTCTCTTTAAAGTAATGTTTGGGCTCCTGCTGCTGCTGCTGCCAACTTCTGCCAACTCCAGGGTGTGATTCATCCAATTTTTGGGCTCCTGAAGCCAACCCCAGGGTCTCTTTGAAGTAATGTTTGGGCTCCTGCTGCTGCTGCTGCCAACTCCTGCCAACTCCAGGGTGTGATTCATCCAATTGTTGGGCTCCTGAAGCCAACCCCAGTGTCTCTTTAAAGTAATATTTGGGCTCCTGCTGCTGCTGCTGCCAACTCCAGGGTGTGATTCATCCAATTTTTGGGCTCCTGAAGCCAACCCCAGTGTCTCTTTAAAGTAGTGTTTGGGCTCCTGCTGCTGCTGCCAACTCCAGGGTGTGATTCATCCAATTGTTGGGCTCCTGAAGCCAACCCCAGGGTCTCTTTAAAGTAATATTTGGGCTCCTGCTGCTGCTGCTGTCAACTCCTGCCAACTCCAGGGTGTGATTCATCCAATTGTTGGGCTCCTGAAGCCAACCCCAGGGTCTCTTTAAAGTAATATTTGGGCTCCTGCTGCTGCTGCTGTCAACTCCTGCCAACTCCAGGGTGTGATTCATCCAATTGTTGGGCTCCTGAAGCCAACCCCAGGGTCTCTTTAAAGTAATGTTTGGGCTCCTGCTGCTGCTGCTGCCAACTTCTGCCAACTCCAGGGTGTGATTCATCCAATTTTTGGGCTCCTGAAGCCAACCCCAGGGTCTCTTTGAAGTAATGTTTGGGCTCCTGCTGCTGCTGCTGCTGTCAACTCCTGCCAACTCCAGGGTGTGATTCATCCAATTGTTGGGCTCCTGAAGCCAACCCCAGGGTCTCTTTGAAGTAATGTTTGGGCTCCTGCTGCTGCTGCTGCCAACTTCTGCCAACTCCAGGGTGTGATTCATCCAATTTTTGGGCTCCTGAAGCAAACCCCAGGGTCTCTTTGAAGTAATGTTTGGGCTCCTGCTGCTGCTGCTGCCAACTTCTGCCAACTCCAGGGTGTGATTCATCCAATTTTTGGACTCCTGAAGCCAACCCCAGGGTCTCTTTGAAGTAATGTTTGGGCTCCTGCTGCTGCTGCTGCTGTCAACTCCTGCCAACTCCAGGGTGTGATTCATCCAATTGTTGGGCTCCTGAAGCCAACCCCAGGGTCTCTTTGAAGTAATGTTTGGGCTCCTGCTGCTGCTGCTGCTGCCAACTTCTGCCAACTCCAGGGTGTGATTCATCCAATTGTTGGGCTCCTGAAGCCAACCCCAGGGTCTCTTTAAAGTAATATTTGGGCTCCTGCTGCTGCTGTCAACTCCTGCCAACTCCAGGGTGTGATTCATCCAATTGTTGGGCTCCTGAAGCCAACCCCAGGGTCTCTTTGAAGTAATGTTTGGGCTCCTGCTGCTGCTGCTGCCAACTTCTGCCAACTCCAGGGTGTGATTCATCCAATTTTTGGGCTCCTGAAGCCAACCCCAGGGTCTCTTTGAAGTAATGTTTGGGCTCCTGCTGCTGCTGCTGCCAACTTCTGCCAACTCCAGGGTGTGATTCATCCAATTTTTGGGCTCCTGAAGCCAACCCCAGGGTCTCTTTGAAGTAATGTTTGGGCTCCTGCTGCTGCTGCTGCCAACTTCTGCCAACTCCAGGGTGTGATTCATCCAATTTTTGGGCTCCTGAAGCCAACCCCAGGGTCTCTTTGAAGTAATGTTTGGGCTCCTGCTGCTGCTGCTGCCAACTCCTGCCAACTCCAGGGTGTGATTCATCCAATTGTTGGGCTCCTGAAGCCAACCCCAGTGTCTCTTTAAAGTAATATTTGGGCTCCTGCGGCTGCTGCTGCCAACTCCAGGGTGTGATTCATCCAATTTTTGGGCTCCTGAAGCCAACCCCAGGGTCTCGTTAAAGTAGTGTTTGGGCTCCTGCTGCTGCTGCCAACTCCAGGGTGTGAATCATCCAATTGTTGGGCTCCTGAAGCCAACCCCAGGGTCTCTTTAAAGTAATATTTGGGCTCCTGCTGCTGCTGCTGTCAACTCCTGCCAACTCCAGGGTGTGATTCATCCAATTGTTGGGCTCCTGAAGCCAACCCCAGGGTCTCTTTGAAGTAATGTTTGGGCTCCTGCTGCTGCTGCTGCCAACTTCTGCCAACTCCAGGGTGTGAATCATCCAATTTTTGGGCTCCTGAAGCCAACCCCAGGGTCTCTTTGAAGTAATGTTTGGGCTCCTGCTGCTGCTGCTGCCAACTTCTGCCAACTCCAGGGTGTGATTCATCCAATTTTTGGGCTCCTGAAGCCAACCCCAGGGTCTCTTTAAAGTAATGTTTGGGCTCCTGCTGCTGCTGCTGCCAACTTCTGCCAACTCCAGGGTGTGATTCATCCAATTTTTGGGCTCCTGAAGCAAACCCCAGGGTCTCTTTAAAGTAATATGTGGGCTCCTGCTGCTGCTGCTGTCAACTCCTGCCAACTCCAGGGTGTGATTCATCCAATTGTTGTGCTCCTGAAGCCAACCCCAGGGTCTCTTTAAAGTAATGTTTGGGCTCCTGCTGCTGCTGCTGCTGCCAACTTCTGCCAACTCCAGGGTGTGATTCATCCAATTTTTGGGCTCCTGAAGCCAACTCCAGTGTATATTTGGGCTCCTGCTGCTGCTGCTGCCAACTCCAGTGTGTGATTCATCCAATTTTTGGGCTCCTGAAGCCAACCCCAGGGTCTCTTTGAAGTAATATTTGGGCTCCTGCTGCTGCTGCTGCCAACTTCTGCCAACTCCAGGGTGTGAATCATCCAATTTTTGGGCTCCTGAAGCCAACCCCAGGGTCTCTTTAAAGTAATATTTGGGCTCCTGCTGCTGCCAACTCCAGGGTGTGATTCATCCAATTTTTGGGCTCCTGAAGCCAACCCCAGTGTCTCTTTAAAGTAATGTTTGGGCTCCTGCTGCTGCTGCCAACTCCAGGGTGTGATTCATCCAATTTTTGGGCTCCTGCTGCTGCCAACTCCAGTGTCTCTTTAAAGCAATGTTTGGGCTCCTGCCCCTCATAGTGATGCCACTTCAACTCTCTTGAATTCAATTGTGCCGCTCTGCGATTCTATTAGCGATGCCTCTGATCTGCATGTGATATTTATTCAAAGTATTATTTAACTTACCCAGCACGCATCCTGTGCGTGTTACAGCAAGGCAGAATGGTTTACAACCCTATTGAGGCTCTAGGAGGCTCAGAAATAGCCGTTTTTAATAGCGATTCGTCGCGAATTTATTCGGGTCGAAACGATTTTTGTCGGAAAATTCGGCGAATCAGTCGAATCGAATTTTTCAAAAGTTCGCTCATCTCTAGTTATGAGATCCTGATTACGAAACAACTCAACGAACTTCACTGACTTTACTGAGTTAGAAAAAGAGACCAAAAGAGGTCATGAGTTAAAAGGGTTCATGTGTGCAGGAGCCAGAACGGGAAGGCCGATTCATTAATAGCGCCAGGTAGTGACAGATGAGCGACAGTAGCGTTATTTTCACAGCGCCCGCTAGTATTCGCTGTGCTTGGGCGTTGTTCGGCTGTTGACAGCGACTCAGTCGGTGTGCGGTAATGTTGAATACGGGGTTAGGAGTCGCTGTTTGACAGGTTCCGCGCTGACAGCGCATGACAGCGAACGGCCATAGTGAACGGCTCCCAGCATATTCATTAACAAATCACGCTCCAAAAATTCTTGCGCTGTGAAATGCTTGTTTAAACCCCAGAGCGCTGGCGGCGATGGGTTAAAAGTAGTTTTTTAACCCCAAACAACCATATTTTTAGAATATAAAAAAAACATGTTTTTCAAAACATTTTGTAATATGAATACATTAATATCAGACCTGTAATATCAATTCTGCACAAATGTTTTTTTTTTTTTTTTTTACCTTAAAAAAAATATCTGACATTGCAGAAGTGGTCACAGAATTTTTGACATTTAAAAAAAAAAAAATGAATAGCAATTAATTAAGAATATTTAAAGATTGCTCCTTTGAAATGCATTGGAGAGCGCCAGGTAGCGAGAGGTCATACCTGTCGCTGTTCAAGGTCGCTCGCTGGCGCTGTGGGGTGAGGCTGGAATAATGATGAATGATTCGCTATCTGGCGCTCTGTCAGTCTCTAAGCAGGATCGGCTTGATAAATGTGTGATTGCGGAGGGGAGCCGGCGTTCTCGTGGCGGTGAGCGTCATTACCGTTCGCTCACCATTCGCTACCTGGCGCTATCCCTTGTTAAATAAGGGCCCAAGTTATGGCTGGTACCCCAGTCAAAGTAAAGTACCTTCAAAGTTTGGGCACCGAGGACCATTTCATGGAAGAGTCACACCTCCAGCACATTTACCTGTGGGTGCATTGTTGTGCAAGAAGATACTCTCCAAAGCCTCCTGTTCTATCACTGGGTCATCTGTACCTGCTCGTGTTGCAGGAAGTCCTCCTGCTGCCAAAGGATACAACAGTGGGTTGCAGGGCAGCATATGTCACAGAACCGCAATAGAGGCATGAATGTACCCCCGGAACATGCAGCTCTTCAGTCTGTGAAAGTTTGCACCCATCCAAGTCTTTACATCACAAAGTGCCCCATTTTTTTCACTACAGTATTGAGAAGTTCACCTTTATATATTTATTTTCAATTAACCAGTATATGTGTTCAGTATACACGACTTAATGATGCTGACTGCAATATGTCCTATCAATAGGTAATTCCACTTTTGATGGCATTTTTAAACATTTCCATTATTGTGTGGCAAAAAGACATCTTTAATGTGCTAAGCTTATCTGTTATCTTTTTAATTTTATTTTACATAGCAACAATGTGTTTACCTTAGTTATGTACACCAAAGTGGTGATTTTGAGTACATATCATAAACTTCCTCACTCTACCTTGGCTAAGGCATGAGTGACTGGTTTAACCCATTCTGCTGAAATTCTTCTTGAGTTTGGAAGGATCACCAGTAGCAAAGTGTTAATGGCCGGGTTTTCAGCTGGACAGGAAATTAGGCTGCTTAGACTTAGGCCCTTATTTAAGAAGGGATAGCGCCAGGTAGCGCCTGGTTAATGAGAGGTAGCGACTGATAGCGACTGGTCAACGCCGGACACGGCACGCAATTACTCATTTATCAAGCAGAATGTGTTGAGCGACTGGAATAGCGCCATGTAGCGTCTGATTCGTCATTTTTACAGCCTCAGCGAACAGCGCCAGCGTTCAGCCTTGCACAGCGCCAGGTATGACCTCTCGCTACCTGACGCTCTCCCATACATTTCAATGGACGATCATTTTCTTCTCTTTAAACGGGTTTTTTTTTTTTTTTTTCAAAAAAATCACAAGTAATTATTTGACCTCTTCTGGCATTGTAAAAGCAGTTTTTTCATAATGTTTTAATTTTTTAAATATTTCCTCAAAAATGACATTACAGGTCTGCCATTAAAGTGTTCATGTTACAATGTTGTTACAATGTAATTCCATATGTTTTCGCTTTGTTACTAGTGGAAAGATGCTGAAAAACAGACTTTAAACACACCGCCTCCTGCGCTCTGGGCTTCAAACAACTATTTTTCAGCGCCAGAGATTTGTGAGGCTGTTTTTTTGCTGAATATGGTGTGAGTCGGTCGCTATGAGCAGTCGCTAACATGCGCTCCCATACAGCGCTGTACTGGTCAAATAGCGACTCCTCACAATGTATTCAACATTACTGAACAGCGACTGAGTGGCTATAAAGTAGCGACCCACAGCCGAGCACTGCGACTACTAGCGGGCGCTCTGAAAATGCCTGCTACAGACGCTCATCTGTCGCTACCTGCCGCTAATGATGAATCAGCCTCTTAGCCAAATCTGCCAAACAGTTCACTTGTTTCATTAGAAGAATTGTGGGACATGTGTTTTACTCAAGGCCATGATAACTGCTCCCACTGTAGCAAAACAGAGCCTCAGGAATATGAACAGTGGGCAGATAAGTAAATCAAAGGTCTGGGGGCACAATCCTAACACAAATAATGATTTTACATTCCAAAAGAGGAAAACAGTAAGGCAGAACACCAAAAACCTGACAAAACCTGACAGTATGATCCTGCTTTATATTGCCATGTTTTTCTAGAAGATTTGTAACATCTCAACTGCATTGGCATTCCATTATTAACTGCCTTCTCTCTTTTTTTCCAGTTTGGCAAATAAATATCCCATGTGATCCATCTGCAAATAAGTGGAGGGATTATGGTAATGTTACTACTAAGTAGTCACTTCTGATTTAGCAGCTCTGCTGTAGGGCTGGCACCAGGAGGATAAGGACTTTGAAGTTTTTCTCATTCCACGCATGGCACTGGCTAGGTATTTGGGAGTGACCGGGTGCTTTATGAGCAGAATCCAACACATATAATAGGGACTTAGTGATGGGGTTCCTCCCATGCACAGGGCTTTACACTGGGCACATGTCTAATGAATGCCAGCTCCAACGCTTAGATCTAAAGGAACACTTAGGCCGAAGGATAAAGAGAGCGCTTTGCTGTCTGTCCCGCCCACACAGATTTAGGAGTCAGTCACAGACTTGTGCGTATCCACAACCCATAGATAATATACACAAGAAACCTATGCAGTTATTATATACACGCTGTGGGCTGCAGTAACACAGTAGGAACCCCAGCAATGGTGAGTTTTGAGGGCGATGAGTTTCACACAGCAGGGCATCCCTAATCGGCATGTCTTAAGGGACAGCCAAATGTCTAAAGGACTCCAGGATTGACCTGTGCTAATAAGGTTGCTCCTTAGAGAGGACAGCATGATCAACTTTACTTTTCCATTGAAGTACCTGGGTACAAAGGGGTTGAAACAAACTAGAAAATGATTTGGCAATATCTTACCAAAGGGGCTTGTCTGGCCCCTTACCCCCCGAACACTCTCAAACTCCGCCCCCAACTTAAAGCAGCACTAAAGTCCACCAAAGAATAAAAGCTCCACCCACCTGCTAATCCTGGTCTTTAATACAAAAAAATAACCACCTGGTTCCGGCTTTGCACTCCAATTCAATGCTGGGAATTATAGTGGTTGAGCTGCTGAAGTGATTGGGTATCAGGCACTTGTCACTCAAGATTTTCAGAGGCTTTACAAACACAGAATATTGGAATATAGTGCCCAGCTTCTGCCATAGGATAGGGTAAAACCTGGAACCAAGTGAGTTTTTTAATTGCCAAATTTGGCCAGGCCAGGGTGGTAAGCGGCAGCCACCAATAGAGTTTGCTGGTTGGGTGTGAGCAATGCAGTTAAGCAGGTCACACAAGTGGCATGGGAACATGGACATGTTGACTGCTGACAAACAGCCATGGAAAATGCAGGGAGAGCCACTGGGGGACTGGACAGTGGGCCCTTAAAGTGGACCAAAACCCACGTCGATGGGCCCGGGAATCTATAAGATTCCCGGGTCGATCGATTTCCGCCCCCCGGGGCATCCCAATTTTGGACTGTGTGAAACTCCCCAGGTCTCCCAATACACTTACCTTGTCTCTCGGTCCAATGGCACATGCTCAAGCTGCGGCCGCACCCCCACTATGCCTCTAGCAGGGCGCGTGCCCGTGTCAGGCATTTGTGGCATTCTTCCTGTTAGAGCAAAGAGGGAAGCGGGGAATGCTAAGACGAAGTCTTATGTGACGTCAGCAGCTCGGAGCGTGCTGATTGGCCGAGCGGCCGTGCATGTGTCGTAAGAGGTGAGTTGGCATTGGTGATCTGGAGGGTTTCAACCCCCCATTGGGGTGCCCCGGGGGAATGAACCAAACCCCAGTACAGTCAAAATCCTGGGTTTTGGTTCACTTTAAAGTTCTGCTAGGGCTTATATTTGTGGAAATAAAAAAAAGAACCCACCTGCCTGGGGCGATGTGATCCTCCAGTTGAGCAGGTCCACTTCCTCCATCCAAACTGCCACCCTGATTGTGACTGACTGCTTATGCAGCATGTTAAAGCAGCTGCAGCATGATTGCCCGCACATGTATCGTGGGAAAGGTAAGTGGAGTGGGCCATCTGAGTTTCACACAGCAGAGCATCCCAAGCCAGGGGGCCCTGGGGAAGGGGCCGATCACCAGAATAGTCAAAGTCCAGGATTGGTCCACTTTAGGTACAGGTGGGGTTATCCTCAACTTGAAATAAATAACTGAACAAGCTTTCTCTGGACAAAAGCTGTTGAAATGCATTTGGAGGACCAAAACCTATGTGTTAAATCCCCTTATTGACTCCTCCCCATGCCTCAAGATTTGGGATGCCCCGCAGTGTGAGACACTCAGCGCAAGCAGAGCAGGGGAGGGAGCATGGATGCATGGAGTGTTTAAACACAGCACCCCAAAGCATCCCTGTTGCCCCCACCTTGTACACTCACATCAGCAAACATTCAAGTCTTCCAGACAGCAGGATACACAGAGTAAGGAAGTGATTTTACAGTGAGAGTTCCACGTCACAGGGTATCCCTAATTGAAATACCATTGGGCCAGGATTTTCCCTGGCTCTAGTGTCCTTTAATGCAGGCCAACACCCATTTTTTATAATATGGGTATTGGTCACCAATGTACTATATGTGTGGCATCCCTATTTTCGGTGACCCCCCCCCATCGCTGCGTACCCCACGGGGTATCATGACCACCAGTCTTCAGCCACCAGGCCAGTTTTGCAGAGGAAGTGAGGAGGAGGTAGTAGCGAATGGGTTTTTCATGGGGGGGATGCGTAGGTAGGTAAAGCACTCAGTACATTGGAAAAATATGTTTCATGTTGGATGCTGGATCGCTTTTATGTGTCATTGTGTGTCATCTGTATAGGATGTATAGGATGAGGCAGCATCATACATTCTTAAAGAGGAGCTAAATTCCAGTGAGCCAATGCTTACCACTTTCTCATTCCCTCGAATAGCTGTCAGTCAAGTGACAACCGTCTGGGTTCCCAGAGCCTGAGAAAGGGCGAATAGTGCAGTCACCCTGGGTGACAAATAGTCAGGCCTTAACCTGGCTCCTGCACTATGCTTCTTGTACTCTATGGTCTACACTACTGACATATGATATGGTCAGTGTGCCAGTGATTTTGGAGCATCAAGTCGCGCTCAGGCTTCCGCCTGATTCAGGGTCATCAAAATGGGATGTGCTTTCATTTTAACCTCAATTTGAACACTAAGGTTCGCCATTGTGCCAATTTGTGGCTAAAATGCTCCGCTAGCATCCTTTTTGCACACCAAACTGTCTCTGGCGCCTGATTTATGGTATTTTTAGAGGGCAGCAAACTGCCAATTCCAATGAGTTACAAGCTTATTTCATTCCAAAAACACATGCTGGCTGCGTCCTGCATGTTTATGAACAATGAAAGTTTGAGTTCCTACGAAAAAAATTATAAGAAGTTTTCAAAAAACACTGATTAAGGTCCAAACTACAAAAATGTGGATATTGGGCCCCAAAGTTTAGCAAAAACAAAAACAAATAAAAAATTAAAAATAAAAAAAGTTAAATTATTAACTATAATATGTAAACCAAACAGGGAGGGTTAAAGAGAACATCTGGGACAAAACATTTGGCAAAAAAGGGTTATCTGGAACCAGAATATGCCCCCAAAAATAAATCCCCGAAAAAATAGAGAACACAGGTTCTCCAGAGAATACATTCTTCACAAACAACACAGAAGATAGAGAGATCAAATCAGTATGAGGAAGAGAAGCATGGGGGACCATCAGGGGCAGTTAAGCACTTAGTCGGCCAAAAGGGGCAGGGCCATTTGCGCTTCAAAACAGCAGATTTACCTTGTGGAAGGCGCAAATTGCACTTCTCCCATGCACATGCCTGGGGTACGCACGCAGCCACAAATCTTGCGCCTAGGCTGAATCATTTGCGCCCCACCTAAACGTTATTGTGCACCGACCATGAATCAACCCTATGCTGCCACGAGACATCAACGTCACCTGTCTGAGATGCAGATGATGGAGAGCAAAATGCAGGGGCCAGGGCGAGTATAAGAGTGCTCCTTCAAAGTGCATTGTTTTAAAGGGATCCACTTGTACTGGGTTGGGGGGAACGGCACTTTTCTTAAAGATCATTGAATTTATGGTATGGCACTGGCTACTATGGTGGGGGGTAGACTATTTTTTCCTTACCCTGAATGCTATTTAGCCTAGAAACTGCCCTGGTCACAAGCAGGACAATGGGATTGGCAGCCATATGAGGAAACGAGGAAGTGGTAAACATTGGCTGAGTCAGCTTTAGTTCCTCTATGATAATTGTAACAATTATTTAAGTCCTTGCTTCAGACCTTTTCAGCTTCCTTTTCAAAAGATGAGAAATATGTATAAAAAAGGGAGGATAACCAGATGGGCGATTTGCTGCAGCATAACTATTAATCTCTGGGCGAGTTACAATGTGTTTCATAATACAAGTCAAGCTATCGGTTTACAGGTTAGTCACCGTGTTCAAGGGGAATGCCGCTACTTAAAAGTTACCAGAGTGAAGGGCCATTACTTACAACTCTGGACGCATTCCACCTTCTATCTGTCTACATTCATCACTGCTCAGTAGTGTGCAGCTCTAATTCCCATCATTTATAAATAAATATTAATGGAACAACTGTTTGCCAGGAGAAGCTCCCACAAGTAAAAGTGTTACACATTTAAAGAAATGTACATTTCTGGGAGGCTTAACTAAGCAACAATGAAATTCTGATAACCAGCTTGTATAGGGCCTCTGTATCTAAAAGAAGAGCAACAACCCCCCTGAGGAAAATGAGGACAAATATTACATCTAATTCCTGGAGCCCAATACCCCCTTGAAAATTCCATTTTTTATTAGAAAATGTCCCTTCTCAATAACCTTTCAGGGCCATGCCATCTGCTATAGCCATGTAGGTGACAATTCCCACCTAAGGCCGGTTCTCTGGAAGCTGTGCAGGCCTCGCACCCGGGCCGCCTTGCTTCAGAGAAAATCTGTGTGGCATATTCTGGCCTAAAATGCAGCCACAAGGTCTGACCGATAAATTACCTCATGTAGAGAGCAGCTTCTTTTCCCAATGACCAATGCTGATACACAAACTTGGAATAACAGTGTCGCTGTTCCCCCTGGCCCTAAACCCGATAGAGCGCCAAAGCCAGAAACAAAGCCGGGTCCATTTCAAGTTGTGCCAGCTCCATAACCCCTCTAAAACCTGAGGAAATGGAGATCTCCAGTTCTGATCCTATCTAAGACACCATGCTTTGATTTACCTGATGCGTGGAATCAAGCCCAATCAAGCCCAAACATCTGTAGATTGTAAGTTGAATCCCACACAGGAGAGGGGACAAAAAAGCATCTCAGGGGGCTGTTAGACGTGTCCAGCTAAGGGTTATATGTCAGGCCCCAAACTTGGGAAAATTGAGAGGTCCCAGGATCCAGCAGGCTGCCTATTCTCCTGGCGTGTGCCCTACCGAACAATTAATCAGCTGGAGAGCTGGCTGCTTCAGGGCCCGATCGCTGCCCCCCGCATCGGTTTACTCTATTTCGGGTGGCCCCATTGCATCCCATTTATGGGCACTGCACAGATCAGGGGCCGCGCACAGTAACTGATGAGATGCAAGATGGCGTCGCCCGTCGAAAGGTTGCCCGGAGACCAAGGGACCTAGAACATGGATCCCCTAGTGAGGTAGGTAAATAATGCCCTAAGGTAAAACTGGAGGGGACGGGCAGCAGACCGGTGAGGCTTGGGGGAGGTTTGAACCTCCCCTGATGTAAGTGGGAAGCCTTGTGTGCTGACGACACAGGGCTTGATATCAGATTATGCCTATCTGCCGCCTGCCCACGACCCTTGCTCACGGACGTAACCAGCCTTTGTTTACAAGGCTACCAAGTCACCTGGCCCAGGGGCTCACTGCTTGCCTACCAAGTCCCTTGACTACCTTGGGCATGACCTGGGGCTTCCCATGCAGCCCAGTCTATCCTCCCCTGGGGTTGACCTTAGATGTCGGGCCTTTGGGTTGATATTTGGGTTCTAGGCAGTATTCTTTGGTGCCCACTTTGCATGTAGTGAGACAATGGCTCCCCACAATCAGAATTCCGCCTGAACTTAATGATGCGTTCTTTCAGTTCCTGCTTAAATAAGTTCTCATGCAGTTATTGCGGATACTTTTGCACATTTGAGATTAGGGCTGATTCAGTACAGTGAGATTTTTTTTCTCATCTTTTTTTGTGAGATTTCTTTTTTCTCATCTTTTTTTTGTGAGATTTCTTTTTTCTCATCTTTTTTTGTGAGATTTTTTTTTTCTGGGTGCCATTCAGCACCATATTCAGCGGTGCAAATTAGTTTGATCTACATTTGCACCTCTAAATATGGTTCTAAATTGCACCCAGAAGAAAAATAGAGAAAACTAAAAGGCTGATTAATTAATAGCGACAGATAGCGACAGATAGCGACTGTAGCGGTATTTTGACAGCGACCGCTAGTAGTCGCTGTGCTTGGCCATTGTTCGGTGGATGATAGCGACTCAGTCGGTGTGCCGTAATGTTGAATACAAGATGCTGAGTCGCTATTTGACAGGTTCGCTGTTGTATGGGAGCGCATGATAGCGACTGGACATAGCGACCGGCACCCACCATATTCATTAAAAAATCAGCCTAAAAAATTCCTAGCGCTGTGAAATGCATGTTTAAATCCCAGAGCGCAGCAGGCGATGTGTTAAAAGTAGTTTTTTAACCCCCTAACCACCCCAAAAAAAAAATGGAATGATTTTGAAATAATATTCAAACCTGAATAGTTTAAAATCAGACCTGTAATATCAATTCTGCCCCCCAAAATTTTTTTTTTAAAAATCCCCAAAAAATACATTTTCAAAGGAAGAAGTGTTCACAGATTTTTTTTGGAAATTAAAAAAAAAAAAAATTAAAAAATAAATATTAATTAAAATACATTCTGCCATTGAAATGCATTGGAGAGCGCCAGGTAGCGAGAGGTCATACCTGTCGCTGTTCAAGGATGTTCGCTGGCGCTGTGGGATGAGGCTGGGATAATGATGAATGAGTTGCTAGGTGGCGCTATCTCAGTCACTAAGCAGTATCGGCTTGATAAATGTGTGATTGTGGAGGGGAGCCGGTGTTCTAGTTGCGGTACCTGGCTTTACTGGCCGGCTCCCCAGTCGCTATCTGTCACTATCTGTCGCTATTCCTTGATAAATAAGGCCCTAATTCTCATGTTGCAGAATCAGCCCTATTGTCTTGCATGAGTTCTTGTGTGCAAGTTTAGTTTCACACTGGACCAATGTATTTTAATACCTGTGCTGAATCGACCCTGTAGTGTGCAGTTATGGACCCGGATATAGGCAGGTTCAGTTTTGTAAGTGAGATATTTATATATGTTTGCAATTTATTTGGTGATTCTTTAACAAAAGCAACTATAATCTGCACCAAAGTCTAAAAGTTTAGGAAAAATACTTTATTTTCTGAACAGAATTCCATCTGCATTTGCATATTTTACTGCTTACATTTTGTGACAATAAAATGAATTTACAGACATTTTGGTTATGTAAACAAGAAGTGAATATATGGTTCATTTGACTTTGTACATGATTTGAGACTTACAGATCATATGTGCAAAGGCATAGTGGCAGTGATCAGATAAATCCAATGACCTGGGGAGGTCACTGCACGCTCCCCCCACCCCCAAACATTGGGTACCACTGACAGCAAGTGGAGAAGGGCTACAGGTACAGATCAATAGTTCAGAGTGCAAGTTGCCATTTATTTTGCAGATGGACACAGAAATACATAAAAGATGGTGGCTCAGAAGGTCCAATTTAGTCATTTACCCTGTTTATGTTAAAGATCTCTTTTTAAAATTGCAAGGCGGTTTCTGTAAGCGTAAGTTATATTAACCTGATAACAAAAATGTACATTATTTCTTATATATTTAGTCTTTTATACAGATAACAGCTGAGGTTTCTGGTGAGCTAACAGGGTGCACAGAATCTTTCTTTGCAGCAGAAAAGGATCATCCAAGCTTCTGTTAGTGCTTCTCCAATGGTATGTGCCTAACAGACACAGCCGGGGACACACTATTGGAGGAGCACCATATGAAACCTAGTATAAGATTCTGAGCATCTCACCCACCAGGATCTTTATCTGTAAGGGTGAACCGGGGACAAAGGGGGTGTGCGGGGGGGGGGGAACCCTTCATAATGAATAACAACAGCTCACCTCTACAATACAGATGTCCTGGGGGTGGTGCATAGGAAGAGCAGCTGCTAGCCCTGAAGCTGAAACATGAAAGGTTCAAGGCCCAGCATCTCATTCCCAGGAATGATGAAACTTTGTATTTAAAAGTTAAAATGCCATCCTCTGCACGAGTAGATGTATATTAGCTCTCGTAGTGCGTTTCAGAGGAAACAAAGTACACATGACTAAGATGGTACTTACTTTGCCCCAAACGCATCATTAGGAGGCACCTACTCATCCAGATGATGGCATTTTGATGTCCTTATTAAAATCTATGTTATCATTCCTGGGTTCAAGGTGCCAGAACTTGTACCAGCACTCTGGAACAGACTTTACTTTTAGAGTATAGGCAGACTCGAACTGAACTACCAGAGAACATGAGAATCCCCCCATGGGACCCTTAAATAGGTAACCTCTCTGTGGCCCTGCATCCTCAAAGGGAATCCTGCCCTTGGTTCCCTGGTTTACATAGTGCTAATATCCCCAGCGCTCTACATGTTGAGCGTTGCATCTACATTTCACCCTAATGTACAGCCCTAGTGCTCCATCGATACTGCACTTATAAAATGATCAGAAGTTAATGCTTAATGTAGCCCCTTGAGGGTCAGTTCTACTGGTGGGTGCAAGACACACCAGCCCAACACTGGGTGTAGCTCCACTTAAAGGTCTACTATGAAACATTTTTAAAATTCCCAAATATCCCTTTAAATGTTCTTTTAACACTGACAAAGTGTCCAGTGTAAATGCTAATATGTGGCCATTTCACCATCAGGTAGTAAGATACATACCCGTCAAAGAGTCCCTCCATTCACCACCACTATCAACAAGCACTGATAGGCCCTTAGTCTTTATAATAAATTAAGTAAAGATTGTATTTTATCCTACCAAGCCTTTATTAGGAACACCAGAATACTACAACCTACCTACAAAGGTAAAAGATGAGGCCAAATAGGAATTTCCAAAGACAGACATCTAAAAGGCTTTATTCAATTCATTGGTATAACTACATGGGGTGCAACTGCACTGAGGTCTGCTGCTAATTGCTGCTCTTTAGAAGCCCCCCCAAAATAAGTTTACTTAGGCCTTAATTCAGAAAACTTGCCTTAAAAATATTATAAAATCAGGACTGTTTCATGCTTTTATTTTCAAAATGAGATATGAAACATTCATGAAGCATATTCAGGGAGGGTGTTAGAGCATGATCTACACCTAAAACTTTGTAAAGTAATGTGAAAATGTTTTTCATTTACTTTTATAAAATAAATTGCAGGTTTTACAGGCAATAGATATTTTTACCACCATGCAGTGAACGTTTTAGGTGTTAATAATACCCAACTTTTGTGCACTTTTAGGAATTTCAAACTCCTGTACTTTCCTTATTTTGGCTCATGCCTTATTTTGAAATTAAGCAAGAAATAGCCCTTATTTTCAGATATTATAAGGAAAGTTTACCGATTCAAGCACTAAAGATTTAATTTACTACCAAATTACTATCATGAGTATGAAAAAAATCACATTATTTTTAAAAGGGTAGTCTAAGCAATATATAGACAAAACAATAATAGCAAGCAGCCCTTCTAATGTCTGTCCCATGTGCCTCTCTTTTACTGCAGCACCAGGTAGAAGACATAGCAGGGCTCCAAGTTCTTCCCTTCTTTCCATTCCATTTTTCCAGGACCATGTGAAAAAGTGGTCTAACAGCTTCTCTGTCCCTTGGAGCTCAAGTGACTAAGGCAAGCCACAGCTGGTTGTGACCACAGCAGAGTGCGCACGTGACACATAAAGGTGAGCCATAACATGCCTTCCTCAGCTGTGTCCAGAGATCGAACCAAAGCCAGCGCCTTTACTTAGAATGCATAAGAAATATATGTATAATCGGATATGCTTTTAAAGAGCTCATTGTACACTATCCCCCTGAGGAACAAGGGGAGGACAGTCAGCGTGTGCCTGGGCAGGGATTTTAAACATTCCCAATACCTGATTCAATTTTTTAAACCGGACCAACAACCGTTTATTTCTTTAAGCGAATAAGAACAAGCTTGAGGGGGGGGGACCCCAGAACATAATCCCCCAGAACGCCCAATATCCTTACCTTCACCTTGAGCCAGCGCCGAGAAAGAAGAAATTGGCTGCCAGCGTGCACGTGGCCAGAGCATTACGGTGGTGTCGAGGACGTGACCATGGCCCACTTGACCGTCTGGCTGCAAATTGCGGGATTCCTTTCCTAGCGCTGGCTCGAAGTGACGGTAAGGATATCGGGTGTTCTGGGGGGTCTGTGTTTTGTGGGCTCCAGCATTCTGGATGCCTCCCCAAGCTTGTTCTTTATTCCCTGTCTGTGGGACCAACACCCGTTAAAGAAAAAACAGCCAGTTTAAGTGGAGATCATTGCAATGGTGGTCATACTTATTAGTAAATACAGGCGTCAGCGCTGTTGCCTGCATACGTTTTGAAACTGTGGCCATGTTTACTATTTAAACTGGACCAAAAGTTACATTCCACTTTTGGTCCTGTTATTAGGATTCCTAGGTGGGCATTGTACTTTGCACTGTGCACACTTCTTGTGCCACATTTGACTACAGCAGCTGTGTGTGCAGCTCGGGTGGGGAGGTAGCTAGCGATTCCCGCTCCCCCAGGCAAACATGGCTTTTTGTCCAGTTTTACATAAAAGTACAATTCTATTTTGCCTTGTGATGGTAATTAAAGATTTTTAAAACTTTTTAGTTTTAATACTTTTTTAATCCTGTTCAGTGGACCTCTAAAATAGAAGCGGCCATCAGAGCCTGTGGGATGCCTAGGAAAGGGTAGTCATTGGGCCTATAGTCAATTTTCACATATATATTATCCCTGGGCATTTAGCCCCACTCAAGCTTCCAACACCATTCCCCGCTCCTACACCTTTCTCTTTAAAACCCAATGGAAGAGGACTATGGGGCAGGAGCATGAGATAGAAAGCCGGGCCAGTGCCAAACCCTTGGACCCTTTTGAATATGCTCTAGATTATTATCCAGCATGGTTTTAAGCAGGAACCACAATCATTTTTCTTTCTACTCAGGTGACACAAAATGCCGAATAATTCTACAGACTCTGTTCATGATATAACCCTATGCAAAATAGTGACGCATTCACCTCATTTCCTAAGGTGAATTGTACTAAAGTGTCTTTATCACTGACCATATCCCATGTATTTTAATTATTTCTTTGGTTAGGTAACAAGTAACAAATAAAACCCTGTTACTGTTTATGAGTATATATCCAAAACATGAATGTATACAATATTAGGGCTGACATTGGGATGAATTGTTTTCAGAATGCTAATACCCAAACACAGAAATTCTATACCCCCTCATATAACAAGGGAAAGAGTAATAATAGAATAGGAGAGAGACAACAATTGTGTAATTATGATTATTTGGAAATTGTAGCAAGATGTAGCAGGATGGAGGGATTGTGGAAAAGATATGACAGTCAGAGACAGGAATAGGCAAAAAGACAGAAAGGGAGAGAAAAAAGTAAATACTGCAAAGTGTGAAATAGAAAGAAAACTGGAAAAATGAGACCTATTGAGCCAGCTGAGAGCTTTCTCTTTGAGCTCTCTGAATGGGATTTCCTGGTGCCCTCTTACAGGGAGGTTCAGCGCTTGTGAGCACACAACTTGCGCACCTGAAAGGCAGGCCATGTAATATATTAGATATAGGATGTTATTGTTTTATGCTGAGCTCAGCACAGGACAGAACACCACACCTGACACAGGTCTAATAATATGAAATCTAGACAAATTGGACACATTGGGAAATTGCACTTTTTTTAAGACAAGAAAGACTAACAAACTGCAACCCAAGAAAATTAACACACATTGCCATGAATTCTGAAATGAAGAGAAGGATAAACACCATTGGTATGAAGTTACACTTGTACAATATATGAAATGCAATTAAAAGGGCTTGGTCCATCTGATGGCAGTAATAGCAATTTGTTTCATTGTGATGCCTGTTTTTTGTTCAGTAATAACATTAATAATGTAGTCATATGCAGAGATAGGCAACCTTAAAGCCCAAGTCAGATACAAAGAGTAATAATTAAAGGGAAAATCTACTATTCTGGGCTTTCCAACAGACCAACAGGTTGCCAGAGGAACAAGGCTCCTTCCTTACAAGTCACTCATTCTCGTATGAAGGTCAGCCGAGGAACCCATAGAGAGTAATGGGTGCCTGGTTCTAGGCCCAGACACGCTCACTCGCTGGTTGGATCACAGAGGTGCTCCACTCCAGGTCGAAAACTGGGACTGCAGAAAAATGATCAACCCATGGGAACAGATGACAAGTAAGAATGAAGCCTCCTGCCTTTAGCAACCCCCTGATCAGAGGTGTGTGGGAAAGCCCATAAAGCCACAGCTGCTTTTATAGCTATTAGGGTGTTGGCAAATGAACAGAATAGGGGAAGGTTTAGCATTCTTAATAATCTCTGTACCCAATCTTAGGGTTTGAGCATCAGGCTTTAAATAACTCCCATCATCACTGTTCACACTGCATAGAAGTCTGCTGCATTTCCAAAGTCTACCAAGTTCTCAACATCACTTGGAATTCTAGAGAATCTGAATTTGGAGCCTACATCGTTAGTCCTTGGGTGTGTTTTTATGTATTTAATCAAGTCAATTATGCTAAAGAAAGCTCCTTGTATTTCTAATAGCAGCATTTTACTGGGAGGCAGAGAGAGGTCCTACCATAGGACAAAATGAGAATTTGACTGTTTGGGTGAAAGGAAAAGAGTTTCTTATCTTGTTTAATTGCCTTCTGCTCCCAAAGCAGCAGCTTAATAAAGTGGAGATGCAGAATCACTATGCTTGAGGGAATTCCTGATGTTGGCTAAATGTTCAGAGACATAGGTCTCGATTCACTAAGAGAAAAAAAATTCAACTGGTAGTAAAAATTCAATTCATGAGAAAAAAGTCTGAGAATTTCACTGTTAGTGAATCACCAGATAGGAAAACAATGAACGTCAATGGTACTTTTTTACTCTTGAAAAAGGTATTGAATTTTTTACCCCTTTTTACCTGTAGTAAAAAGTGCCATTGACTTTCATTGTATTCCAATCTGGTGATTCACTAACAGTGACATTCTCAGGCTTTTTTCTCATGAATTGAACTTTTTACTGCCATAAGAGTTATTGTCTACCCTTTGTGAATCAAGGCCATAGGTTGGTGAATTATAATCTGGGAAAATGTTGTGTTTGCGGGGGGATAACTGCTATTATAAAATTCGCGGCTGGAATCTTCATGACGTCTGAGAAGCCATTTGTGCAGCCCATTAGTCTTCACCTATATTTCCTCTAAAATATAAGCATCTCAAAATGTAGCTGTTGCAGTACACCGAGAAGGTCACTATACACAGCTAAACCAATATTCATGACAATGTAAATTAGCAATTTATTAGAAGGCGGTGACATCACTACTTTAGTGGTGTCAGTTGTTACTCATGATGTGTTGTTCTTAACAGCTAAGAATTGTCAAAGCTTACAATATAGTTTTTTTTCCAATATTGTGTATATAACAGGAATAACAATAATGGGACATGCTGTGTACTGGTAAACAGTATAAAAGTACATACACACATCTAGCGGCCAGCCTGTTTAGCATAAAAAACAGACAAGCCTGAGCCACAACGTATACATATGTCAATCTGTCATGCGACTAAACTGAAAAGATTCAGATGACCAGAGAACAGCTGAGCCTTATTTATTCTTCTGATTAAAAAAAAGCTTAAAAAAATGAAGGAAAACATACAACTGTATTTCAACGGAGGAAACAGAACCAAGCCATAAAGCTTGACTGCAATCATTGGTAACATAAAATGCCATTCTTGTGTTACCTTTAGTGCTTATGTTCATATAATTTCACTTATGTTCTCTCCATAAAAAAAGAAACAAAAATGTAACTAAATTAGCACCCTGGGGCATTTTAAAGATATAGATTTTTTACACATGGTGTACTAATATATATTTGTTCCATTTTTATAAAAGGCTATCTGGTTTCCCATAAAATGTAGAAAAAGCAATAAAAAAAGAAAGCACTGGCTAAACAATTCCAAAGTAAATGCTTGCTTAAAAATATATATGTATATATATATATTTATATATAATGTATAAAAAAAGGCCTGTACATTGGTTTTGGTTGACTGGGTTAAATTAATAAAAGTACAGTGCATGCTCAGACCTGATCTGGGGTTTCAAACGTTTGTGTAACAGTCCTACATATAAAAGGCTTGCAGCAGTTTTGTTGTTTTATGGTTAATATTTTTAACAGCTGGCTTACAATTACAGGACCCACTGTTGTGATTGCGAGAAAGGGCAATGTGAAGAAGGAGTTTTTTTTTTTTTCATTTGTGTTAGCGGGAATGCAATTGATTTTACTTTCACGATATTGAATCCAGAGACGCTTTAACACAAGAATAATGCAATAATACAGGCTGCACCTGGTTGGTAAATGACTTGTTACAGACATGATCATTTGAGGCAGACAAGAAGGTTTGCATACTACATGATGTACATTCTACTGTCAGAAATGTTCCTTTCACAATGCAGAGCGAAAGTGAGAATGGCATCCCAATAGTTTTTATTTAGAGAAGAGTTTAAAATGAAAATGTTGATTCTATAGCAGCCAATATGCCTTCAATTTGGAGGAGATCTATGATCCAGGTCACGTGTATCTATAAGTCCCCATTTGAATCATTATTAGCACATTTGCTCCTGCAGCAGGTCACATGTATCTATAAGTCGCCATTTGAATCATTATTAGCACATTTGCTCCTGCAGCAGGTCATGTGTATCTATAAGTCCCCATTTGAACCATTATTAGCACATTTGCTCCTGCAGCCGCTCAAAGCTGAAACCGATTTTCTCTCCTGGTCGTGGCCATCTTGAAGCACCCCTGAGGCTTCTTTTCCCAGCATCCCAGCCATGCTGCTGCCTAGATTTAACATGACATAACCCACAATGCACAGTGGCAGGAAACCCTGTAGCACCTCATCTTTGCAGGCTACCTGCAGCTCTAGAAGACGCCAGAAAATCGACCACGACAGGAGTCAAAGGGTAAATACATTTTTATGTGTGCAGCAATCGGAATTGCAAATGAGCACTGTTTCTTGTAAGAGTGTTAGTCCAGTTTAAGCTAGACTATAGACTATAGTCTGCCAGCAAAGATTAAGCAGTAGAGAGCAGCCTTAGATAACCAAAAGATTTATTCAATCTTGGGTGGCGAGATAATATTTATAGTAGTAGTAGTAGTAATAGTATAGTAGTAGTAGCCCGTTGCCCGTTGCAAGCTGCCTCCCCTTGCCTTGTAGCACCCGTGGATGGCAGATTTATGGTGCTGCGACACCCAGCTGCCACAATTAATGTCAGGCCTTTTGCTTGTATATTGGCCATTGGCAGCAAAGCATGCAATGGTCCCACCCAGCTGTCAGTTTAGCACAGGGTATACAAAGGAGTGGGACAGTGACCATGATCCACCCCTTTGTGGTTAGCTGCAGGCAGCAGCCATGCTACTTATTCCCACTCACAACCAAAATGGTGACCAAGCGATTGTCATGTGCTCTTCATGCCAGCTGGCTGCCACTGCAGTGGGGGGAAGGGGGTTTCGCAATGGGGCCACCAATCAGGATAGAGTGTACAATTCTGTACTAAAGTGGAGAAGATCCGGAAAAGTTTTCCGCTTGGGTAAAGTTCTCCAAGTGATTCTAACATGCTCTGTAAATGAATGATGGTAGGACTCTCATTAAAATAAGCAAGACTCAAAAACCAGTCAGGGTCACATCCACTACGCTTATATTGGCTACATGGAAAGTTTCACTAACTGGCTGTAGTTCTGCAATAGGTTAAAGGATTCATCCAATATAAGTGTAAAAATGAAATCTTTATTTCCTAAACTCGCATACAGCTGATTCACCCTGCTGTGCTGCTCTAAGCAAACCTCCAGCTTTTTTTTGCATGGCCACCTTTTTTACACTTAGAGGTTAACTTATCTCCCCTTTCCTTCACAGACCATGTGGGATATTCCTCTTTTCAGAAATTCTGGCTGCGACTCACATTGGCTAGTGCATGCATGGCGTGGAGACAGGAGATGATAGCAACAAAGAGCAGCCTAGCGGATATCTAGGAAGTAAGGCAGGTAGGCTTTAATATTACATATAGTCTTGATGGGTTCTTTAGGAAATGGCTGTAGATAAAAAACAAATGTTGCCCAGAGTTGTCATTACAGGTAAAATATATGATGCTGACTGGATCACTCTCAGGGTTCAAATGCCAGGGGAAGCTATCTTCTGATTCCGGAGCCAAATAATACAACCAAAGAGTACTACTACTCAACTTTGGTCCCCCCTAGCTAATCGGTGCTAGTCCAAGGATCAGTGGCTCAACTCCATGAATAGAGAGTGGGCATCGGCGTGCCCCTGTGACTGATGAGGAGGGGCGGGAGTTGGTATGAAGTGTCAAGCCCAGGACGGTGGGGGAAGCGAGGGATCCAGCGATCAGGTAAGATCACCGGAGTAGCACTGATGAACTGTGTGGGACAAAATGTAAGTATCCTTTTGTTTTGTTTTTCTTTGGCTGCTCAACGACTTGAAGGGCCAAATGTATTTAAGAATTCAAAAGTCCAAAAGCTGATTGGCTGCTATAGGACATTTAGTAAGTTTTCAGTTTAAACATGTCAGCAAAACTACAAGTTTTTTCCATTGCTGTCTATCCTTACTGAAGGATGAAGGCTTGTGTTACCCAACAATTTGCTCAGCTGCCAACAGGCAAGGATGGAGCATGAGAAGAAATGGGCAACACGAGTTGGCCTAATGTAATATATAATAACAATAAGTAGGGCATTCCATAACCTTAAAGGGTTTCTTTATCCAGATGATCCAATGATCCTTTAAAAACTATTATGATTTTTTTAAAATCCCAAACCACAAAAGATCTCCAAAATGTGGCTCGAGGACATATCTCCATGTGAATGTCTATTGTAAGTAAAATAAATATCTATTTGGGGGGTTTTGAGGACCTTTGAGAACTCAAGTCCAGTATCACTGTTTTTGATGTTACTGTTGATGATGCTGGTTGGTAATGAGTGTGCTCAGTGGTCTTAAACCTTTACATTTAGTCTTGCTCTTCTCAACCAAAACAAAATTGTGGAAAGAAAACATAAAATAATGCTAAGAACTGTAGTGTAAATGTATAAATAGCTTTCTTTATTGATCACTGGGCTGGATATAGGATCCCATTAAAGAGGAACTTGCAAGTGCTTTAAATACATTCTATGGGAGTATATAGTAGTAGTATAGTATAATAATTATTAAACGGCATGATATCTGTGGGATAATACTAATACTACTAATAATAAATCATCTGTTCGAATGGGCTATATTAAGATTCTCTGCAACAAACTCTAACTTTGCATTGCACGCCCCCTTTGCCGGTACAAGCATGTGAGTGCCTGGCTCTATTCTAAATATGGTCTTGAGGCAAGCCCACAACACATGCTCACTGTCATGTAAGCGGGGTCATGTGAGGGGAGTATCGAGTTCTCACACCCTGTGACTAGGTGAGGAGGCAGCATTTTGGGACACAGTTCTGGACTTATTAAAGCATGGCCGACTCCAGCAGAGCAGAGAGATGTGGCTTAGGTAATTAAAGGGATTAACCACACATAAAAAAGCAAAACGGTTCTCATCCGGAATAGTCCTGGTCTGGTGATTGGTCAGCAATTCTTGAACTCAATGGCACTTCTGTGTCCTCCGTTGTCAGTCAAAGGGAAACTGCAACATCCTCCCCATACATTGCATTGGAGGGGGGGGGGGGTGCCATGGCTGGACACGTCCCTACTCCATTGTAGTATGACTTATCGCAGAGGGAGCATGGAAGTGCCAGTTTGGGCCCAGTTGGCGTGTGATGCCATTCTGCAATCAGGAGAGTTGCTGATCACTGAAGTAGGACCAATCAGCTGCAGAGGACAAAAGAGACTCGCTTTTTTATCCCTTTATCTAAAAATCCTAATCTAGCCCCTTTTTTGGAGTTTATTTGGAAAGTATTATTAATATTCAGTAATCAGCCCACAAGTGTCTATTAAATAAAAATTTGGTTTTCAAAATATGTAAATGTGTATAATGAACTTTTGGTAAATAGCACCCTATTAGGAACACTGACATTAGATTGTACAGATGTATAAAAGACATTCTAAATAAGATTTATGTAATATAAAAATGATGTGGGTGTTTCTGAGGCAAAATGTAGGTTCTGTATACAAATGACAGGTTATAATGTGATGATTTCTGCAATGCTACATCTTATGTCATGGTGCAAGCACCACAATCTGGTCTTTACTCTGTCTTTACATAGATTATCAAAAAGGAACAAAATATCCAGGCCACTCTGTAGACATATGAAAAAAGAAAACAAAATCCAAAATGTTACTATGTACATAAATGCTTCAGTTCGCAGAGTAATACAATGTACCAGAACACTGAGAAAGCTCCACGGATTTCCCAAGACTGCTAGTATATTAATTGCATAAATCCCTTTTCTTAAAAAAAAAACAACAAAACAAAAAAAAACAAAAATAAAAATTAGACAAGTATTGAATGAATACTATAAAAAAATGAAAGGCAAGGTCTTTCAGTAACTGAAGAGACTTCCAGGTTTGAAATAAAGTGGAATAAATGTTCATAAAAATGGAAGATCTGATTTAATACCAAACTCCCGAGGCAGTTCTTGAAACCACTGTTTCAGAGAATGGGGTTTAGGTCTGTTCTGTGGTTGGCAAGAGGGTTGAGAGTGGAACTTCCAACCACGTCACTGATGGAAGAGGAAGTTGTGATGGTGTTATGCTGGATGACTTGTTGCTGGGAGCAGGCCGGAACTGGACTTTCCGGTGGGCTGTTCTCAGGACCTGGAGAAGACAGAAGCACAAGGCTTTGTAACAAAACAATTTATCAATCATAAACTATATCAAACAATGTGGTGCATGCAATATCAAGCATGGGAGCAGGAGCCTATCTTCTGTTGCAGAATTCTAGTGCCGTAAGCTTTTAAAATCACACCAGTCAGAAAATGATTCTCTTTTTACCATATTACTGGACTTCTTAAAGTACCTCCTTCATAAATTCTGTCCCTATGAGCAACTAAACCTATAAACCTCCTAATGCAAAGCTAATATATGTGACTTTTTTCCATTGAGTCTTGACCACCCTAGTATATTTGCATATTAATATTTGCCCCAACATCTTCTGGAAAACTCCGAGCCACATATTGATTCCAATTAGGCCGTGTTCACTGCAGCCTCTGCTATACTAAGCCTTCTTCTGACAGATTCACGTTAAGGAGACTGTGTAGGCATATTATCTGTGGGTTACCAGATAACCACAGAAACCAATTCTACCCTAATAAAGTATGCCGCACACCATCAAATACTAAGTAAATTATGATAATTTATTTATTAGATAGACACAAGTCCTACCAAACATACATATAATACATACATCTAAAAGATGTATGTATTATATGTATGGATCCTGATGAAGTGGCGAGGGGACCACCACGCAACGCGTCGTGGGTGTGTTTTGCTGGACGGCTCTTATCATACGGTGATGTACTAAATGCATATTGTTGATTAGTTCCTGCTTTATCTTAAATATTCATGCTTTTTTAATAGATCACGGTTGATAGTTAGGTATGTATTACCTGTAGCACTTTGAGGTACTGGATAGCCAAATAGCACTTGTCACTTTTTTTGCACTGGTCACTTTTTATGAGTATTTAGCACATATACTTAATTTACACTGCTTGTATCCTTTTTATTATTGAATTGCATGATTAATATTTGTGAAGGAACTTTATATTACCTTTGGAATAATATTAACCACCAGATATCCGTCCCACTCCAAATTTTGGGGGCTTTTATTTATGTCTTTTAGATGTATGTATTATATGTATGTTTGGTAGGACTTGTGTCTATCTAATAAATAAATTAACATAATTTACTTAGTATTTGATGGTGTGTGGCATACTTTATTAGGGTAGAATTGGTTTCTGTGGTTATCTGGTAACCCACAGATAATATTTCTTGGAGTATAAACAGCCAGCCCCTTACCAGCAACCATTCTCTCATTCAGAGCGTGCAGGATCATTTGTCTTTTGGTTATAGACTGTGTAGGCACATAAAAAGCCATACACATATGTAACATTTCAAACTGCTCCAGGCCACGTCAGCTACCTTAAATTTTTGGGGTCAATGTTATTTAGATCCCATGAAGGTTGTTGAAATATCTCCCAAGTGGCATGAGCGTATGCAGATTATCATGGCACATGCAAGTTGGAAAATCATTTTTAACACACTTCCTGTTCCTGTACACCAGGCCAAGACGGCCGGTATAAAAATATATTAACTTAAATACAAAGACAAAGACTTTGCAGATGAAATAGTGGATTGTATTGCATTTTGGAATTTATTGGGACTTATAACTGGTCACCACACATGCTGGTAAAAGAAAGTAGTCAGCTCCACCAAAGGAGTATTTTTGCTCCAGGTTCACCTTGGCCACAGAGCACTCTTACTCCTTATATGATGCATTCAAGGTTGTAGACCAGCCGCTAATATTCCTTAAACATTCCACATTTTATTCCAAGAAAATCTATAAAAATCAGCATTCATGAGTCAGGGTACATCCATAAATATAGCGTGGGACACATCAACGCCTTTTGGAACCAGCAGTTTTTTTTTTCTCATGAAACCAATGTATGTATTCTGATTTTTATTGATATTCCTGGAATAAAATTGGAACATTATTAGCTGGTCTACAACCTTGAATACACTACTCAGGCCCATGTAAATGCTTGAAACAACAATTCACAGCGATGGACATTGCATGTGGCATGTGAGCTAAGTTTGATATGGGGTCTGATCGGAAACTCCACATAAGTTTAAAACAGTTATGAAGCTACACAAAGTCATTTTCAAAGCAAGAAGGCCAAAACCTTAACAGTGAATTGCCATAACTTTAAAAGAAACTCAACTTACCATGCACTGGGCAGCTTTTGAGTAGCGGTACTCATCCTGCATAAAATGGAAAATTCATTTTAAATGCTTTAACCAGCTCTCCTGAACCGTGCGCTTGGCTTTTTAAACAAAGCTTGCAAGAAGTCCAAAGATGACATCATAGGTTTAGGAAAAGAGAATGTGATTGACCTGATGCAGTAAAGATATTGTACTTGTGTATGTGTGAAGACTACAGCAAAGTGTTATTCCAATGTTTAGCCTAGCTATGCCTATAAGGCTCGGCTTGTTAGAGAATAGCAAGCCCCAGCCTGCTGGAAGCACATGATGGAAGTTGCTTGACAGCCAGAAAGCCAGACTTCAAACATCATATTTCAAACATCATTGTTACTTAAAAAAGACTTGGTCAATAACAGGCAGGGACAGCTAAAATTACACCATGTTAGTTCCTCACAACTCTAAACATTGCTTGACAAGGATGAGCCTCAAGTTGGCCATTGTTCACCCTGTCATGGACACAGGTGACATTTCATTAACTCCCAGCATGTGTTGTGTACAATGCTTCTAGGGAGTCTAGCAACCTTCCTAATCAAAATAAACTTTAAGTGGGCCCAAAGCCCTAAGCATCCTGCTTTGGGTTGCATGAAAATGAGACCCTTCTGGGTTAGTATTGGTCAGCAGTGTCACCAGCATGTTCACATCTTTGCCCCCCCATGTTCACATCTTTGTGGGGCAAGCGTTGTGCATGCCACCAGTCATGCTTGCCCCAGTGGTTACATGGAAGCCCCTTTCTAGCCAACTTGCACCCCAAATTGCAGTGTGTGAAATGTGGGGATGCTGTAGCCCCAAAGAGTCCTGCATAAAACTCCAGGAAAATGGACTGTCCTACCACATCCTCTTAAATTTAGACAAACTTCAAGGGTTATTTATTAAAATGTAGAGAGGCCGTCCAAATTCTTCTCTGACCCAAGGTACGTGCCTAGAGTAAGTAACGGTGTGACCATTACGGAATGCGTGGGTCCTCAGGGGCACCCTGGGGCGGACAAATTGTATTGGTGATGTAATTATTTTGCATATATTTGTTTCTTCCCCTCTCCCCCTTTGGGCCTCTTTGGGATATATGGATCTTATAGCAAGGAATTATAATTAAGCTTTGCACATGCACTTTATTATTATATAGATTTATATATAAGAGATTTTCTGTTAATTGTGGCACTTTGCATATGGCACTTTGTATAATATAGCATTTGATATTGAGTTGGATTTTAGTTAATGTTGATCATAAGGTTAGATGGGGGCCTAAAGGTGGTATATGTATTAAAGTGGACCGTCACCCATGGGTGATCGGCCCGGGAATCTATAAGATTCCCGGGCCGATCACCCCCCTCACCGCGGGACATCCGAGATCGGGATGTCCCGCGGTGAGGGACCCCCCCCAAAACCCCAAAAGAACTCACCTGATCGGCGGCGGCAGCGGCCGCCGCCGCCTCCCGCGCACTCCTCTAGCCGTGCGCGCGCCCGCGCCGGCCGTATGTGAATGGCCGGCGCGGGCGCGCGCACTGTCAGAGGGGCGCGCGGGAGGCGGCGGCGGACGCGCTGCCTTGTCCGCCGCTTGTCCGTGGGAGCGTGGTGAGGTGAGTTTGGGGGTTTTACACAGCGGGGCACCCCTAATCGGGGTGCCCCCCTGAAGTGGACCAAAACCCAGGATAGTCAAAATCCTGGGTGTTGGTCCACTTTAAGGAAGATTTTAAACATAGTATATATATGTAACATGAATTAGGGTCTGCATAGTTTGCCCCTGTATGTGTGCATGTTTTTTATGCTAAGTTTTATTGTTCATGTATGTGTATATATTTATCCCAAATAAATGATTCTGTTGTTTAGTATATAGATAGTAATGCATACTTTGTCTGGCCCTTTTGAGGGTGTTTGGGCCACCCTCCTTGTGTATAATTCTCTGACCCAAGTCTAGCAAAATTTAACTATTCAAAAAAGGACCCTTTTGATTTCATCTGACTAGGTTTTGGCGTGAAGAAGCTTCACAGTGAGAAATTTTACATAATCCAGTTGATCTCCACATTTGGCAGTGACCTTGCCCCATAATCACAGTTATGGGTCATCCATCTGCAACTGACAGGCAACAGAGATCTGTAAAGTGTTACAGGGATCTTAAAGGAGCCACAACACTCAACCGTGTAAGGGGCGTAACCAATAAATCTGGTTAAAAACAGTGGTGGCACACATCTGCTAAAGCTGCACCACTAGATGCACCTCCTCTGTTTAGGTGCGGTGCTACAGAGCCTGATTGGCTAATAATTACATTTGACTTTTAGTGTTGTCTATAGGCATTAACCAGCCTTGAGAAAGAGCCCTACGGGCTCGGAACGCGTGGGCTCGCTGCAGGGGCGCCATCCAGGTCAACACAACAGTAAGGATTCGTAATTGTGTGTTTTATGTGCGGTCATAGCTTTTTGCACCTTATCCTCTGATGGGTTTTACCTTCATTGTTATTTGTTTGTCAATTGATGCACTCCACTATTTAGCACTTAGCACTTTATTGTATATATATATTTAGCATAGGTAGCACTGTATAATTATAGTAGGTAGGATTGTCTCACTGTAGACTGTAATAGATTGTATTGGCAGGATGGCTCCCCTAAGTGGCTGGTCATGGTAACAGCACTGGGTTAATGTCGTTTTAATTGCTTTTAACGAGATGATTATTAATAAAGATTATTGAAAAGATTATTGTATGAATTGATTATCCGAGAGTGCAAGTGTTAGTCCCCAGGGACCCAGCCTGTGGGGGGTTTGGGAGGTTACCCCCAATTCTTTGGTCTATAGGGAAAAGCCGATAATCAACATCTCATACAAACTAAATGATCTAATTTAAAAAAGTTATGGGAGCTCTATCATGAAATTGTGTAATATTAAAAATCTATATAAACATGCTAGATAGTGAGAGAAGGAGGTGCATATATACCCAAAGTGAAAGAAAAACTGCCAAACTTGAGAGTTCCTTCTACTGGCAAGAATAAAATCTAGGGGTGACCGGTTCTTGCCTAGCAGCAATATCCACTTTAACATCTGCCCAATGGCTTGCATGATGGGTAGGAGCACCTACACATATCAGAAGAACTGAAATAACAATAAACCATTGGCTTAGCCCTGGGGATAGGCTGTTAAAGTTGAACACTGCTCCCCTGTAAAAACAGAAGCCCTGTATTTTCTGCCTTCCAGTAAAAGAGAAAACACGCCTGGCTGGATTTTTTTTTTAACGCAGGGTGTATAAGTGACTCCTCCTCCTGCCGTCTAGCATATATTTGTAGATTTTTATTTTTGGACTATTTTTGCAGAGCACATTACCTTTATTTTTTTATCCTATTTAGTGGCCTGGGGGGGTTCTATGGAGCAGAACTGTTTTTATATGAAATTAATTTGGATCTTAAAGTGTTAACCACCTCTTGCCCAGCTCTGCACTGAGGCAGAACCAGGGAAGGGGGGGGGGGGGTTAATAAACCAAAAAAAAAGCCTTACCTCGCCCAGGATCCAGCATGTTCTCCTGGCGCTTCGGGTGACGCCATCTTGAAGAGAATGCGCAGAGTGGCTACCACTGATCACATGCATAGGTGGATGACAGCCGGTGGATCCATCCATCACCCGGGGCGGGAATCAGGGTGGGGGAGGGGAGTTATCTGAGACTCTACTTCCACTTAAAAAAACTACTACATATCCTTTAAACACATTTACCCTGTAGCATACACATGTGAGAAGTAGAACATCCGATAGAGTAGAGTAGACAGTGAAATGTATTTTCATTTGATCAAAATAGGGAAAGAACAATGATTGTAAATCAAGAGTGTTGGGGCAAATGACTGTTAGTAACTGGGGCAATTAATCCAACAGAAGGAAGGAGAGAGGCCGATGTGTCCACATGTGTATGAGCGTACAGCAGCGTATACAGTACATGATACATGAAGGAAAGGAGGGAGCGCAATGTGTGAGCAGTTAGACACCTGTTTGTGATGTCATGCTTTGACATTCTTGCACAGGGAAGCAGGAAAGCAGATTAAAGAATTAGAAAACTTAAATAATATTAAAGTCTAATGCCAGCCTAGCATTTTTATTTACATTTTTGATCGATTAGAGGATGGTTCAAACCAGTTACTTTTCTTTTTTTTTCGACTTTTTTTTCCTTTTTTTTTTGTGACGCTAATGGGGATATTTCACCCGCTTTCTGTTCCTTCAATGGAAACCGGATTAGAGGAGCTGGCGGGATACACCAGCACAGTAGGCTCACTTTAGTGCCAGTCACTACCTATTGGATATAAGGACCAAAAGCCAGATCTAAAGTCTAACAGACTTTAGGGCCAAGTGAAACTCTTCCCTAGGCCCATCTGGTTAGGGGACCAGACATTTCAAATTGGGATGCCTCTTGGGAAGGTTTTTACCTGGGCCTAAAGTATTTCAGGCTTTAAACATGGGTTTTGGTCCACTATAACTAGAATTCCTGTAGCCCAAATGGGAGTCTATGGTGTTTCAAACAGAAAAGTCTTTCCCAAGCTCCAACTAAAAACGAAATAAAAAAATTTGGCTGGAATTGAGCTATAACTATTGAGTATATACTGCTTATACATCTACATTATAGAGGACCTACGTATGGATATTACAGCTCCAACTACCAGCATCAATAAAACAAACCTCATCCCCCACACTCTCACCTCTGGCCTAAAATCAGACCGATGGAGGTTCCTCTTCTGTGTCATCATGTATATGAGATAACAGCAGCTGCCCATGTGACCCATTATATAAGTGAGAAATCAGCCAATGAGAGTGCTCCCCCAGTAGCAAGTCAGGGGGTCAGCTGACAGTTTCCCGTCATGTGACTTACCTGAAGAGGAAGCCAAGATGTGATTTTAAACCAGGGAGTATTTACGTTGGAAGAGTTCTCTTACTTGTATGTGGAGTAAGAAGAGGGGTGGATTTAAAGTATATCAGGCTGAAGGCCCATTCAATGCATATTATTTATAAAATGGAAGGTCTGCTTTTGTGGATATTTTCTGTAGACCCTGGGTCAGGAGTGGCATTGTGAAAGAACCCTCTTACCTGCCACTGTCCCTGCAGTGCCTGTCTGGCATCTTGGTGAGCTCCCTGTAGTTCCTGCTTCTGGCCTCCCGAGGGCATGTGCAGCATACAAGCCCACACCCAGGTGCCCATTGTCCTCTATGTGATGAGTAGAGGGGAATACAGCACAAGTGTGGGGGATTCAATTCACACTATTCTCTATGGGCGCCTCAGCCAGGTCCTGTACTCCCTTGTTAAAGTGGACCAAGACTCCAGGGCAGGCACGCTCGCTCCCTGGGGGCATCCAGATTCAGGATGCCCGGCTGTGTCAAACCCTCCAGGTCGCTCAAAAACTCACTTACTTTCCTGGTCTTCATCCCTGCACTCGCATCCCTGCAGCCGCATCCCCGCCATCCCTTTAGCAGGGCGCGTGCCCACGCCAGGCATTTGTGAATAGCAGGCCCGGGCACGCTCCGTGTTAAAGGGTAGAGGGGGGTGTAAAGGGGCAGGAGCGGATCCGAGCGTTCTGACTGGAGGAGAGGCTGCGCATGCTCCATAGGACCAAGGAAGGATGAGTGAGATTGAGCGACCTGGGGGGTTTCACACAGCGGGGCACCCCCCATTGAGCTGCTTGGGGGGCAAAGACCAAAACCCAGAATAGTCAAAATCCTGGGTTTTGGTCCATTTTATAGTCTGGCCATAGGAAAGCTGGCATTGCGAGAAGCTCACCAAGATGCTATGTGTCGTGTATAGTGATAGGCATTGCAAGAGGAATGTCGAATGGTAAGTAATAATGTCTGAATTTAGACTTACTAGGGATCTTCAACCAGAGGGGCATTTCAAAAAGGGAGGCCCCTGGAGGGCGGATTAAATGAGGTCCACTTTTTAAAGATTGTCCAGGCAAAACTCCCCAAAAAGTACATTGTACTCCCCCCCCCCCAGCTCCTCTGTCTGGGGCCAGTGTTTTAAAACGTACTTATAGCAGAGAACATGCACCACATCATACAATCTTTGCCTCCTCCAAGATGGAATTTCACATGGAAATCATTGCAATAGAGGGGTTGTGCCAGAGTGGGCCCATGCTGAATCTAGTATGCAATGAAGAGGGCAGTATTCCATCTTGATGTCTGACCAGAGCTGGGCATGGGGCTGCTTGTATTTGTACATTTAAAGCTGCTTTGGTCTGCTTTACAGGGGCTTCCCAATCTGTGTGTGACCCATGCTCCCGCTGCATACCTGCAGGCTCTCCTCCAAATTCACTGCTGTGTATAATCATGCCCGGGAATGAGTTCTGAATGATGGTCTGGCCATAGGAAGCACTACCTTAGGGCCACATGGGCGGAGTGTAGTCTCCAGCATGCAGCTCAAAAAACCATCATGTAAAGCATATCCACCCCTACCCATGATCTGTTCCTGCAATGCTATAGCATCAGCTTTGATTGGCTGAGAAGTTCCTTGAGGGCTGAGCAAAGGAGCTAATGGGCTGGTGGTGGGCTAATCGGGGGCTATCAATTCCTGGACCTTAGCCAGTCCCTGCCAGACACCATTCATATATGCTGTGGGGGGGGGGCATTGGATGGAGGAGTGCTGGGGATGCCTCCGGTGCCCTCCCACACACTGTGGATCGATTATATGGCAAAACCCATGGGTTCACACAGAGGGGCATCCCAAATCATTGTTATTAGTGTTTCAGACTCCAGGGCTTGTGTAAGTGGGTTTTGATCTGCTATAAAATGCAAGAGCCGGATGGAGGAGCTGCCGGGGACAAAAGGCAAGTATATTTTTTGTCTGGACAATCACTTTAATAAGAATCATTAGCAAACAGACACCCTTGATAACAGTAATTTTATTTTTAGGGTTGGCAACGAGATTGAGGCAGTACTTACTCAAGTATCCTTGTGACTCTTTCTGCATGGCAGTTATCGGACAGTCTTTATGTGTTAGCAGAAGCTGTTTTAGTTGCGCTACCTCGTTTTTCAGCATGGAGACCTCATTCTAAAAGAGAATCAAAGATACATTTTTTAGCGCAATGCAAACTCACTTAGCGTTAACGTTCAGAAATAGCGACGCCTGTGCACTGAGCCTTTGTTCTGTAAATGCTGAATGTTGGGAGTTTATTTCCAAAAGGTTCAACAATCCTGAAAACTATTCCTAGTAATGGACTAATAAAAGTATCTTCAATGAAGCCAGCAATCAATGTCTGATTAGATGTCAGGCAGAAGGGGGCGCGTCTTGTCCTAAAATGCTGCCCGTGACCTGGAACGCTCGGGATCATCCCGGACACATGATTCCAATAAAGAACTGTTGTGCTTGATGCAACATGTTAATTACTCTAATACAGACTTGCGTCTATAATCACACCCCAGACAGTTAAACAATAGAATTGCTTACAAATTCATATCCAACAGAAGTCGAGATAATTATTGTTTTCCAAACTCGCTAAAGGGAACACAAGCTGTTTGCCAGATTGGGAGATTATATCAGGTTTTGAAATGAAGAACGCATATATTAAAACACAAATGTGTCCTAAAGGAGAACTAAGGTAATGGTGCCCAACACAAAGTTAAAGACCAACCGTGGGCTCAAGTAACAAATAAAACCTATACTCACCTTCCTACCCTTCCAGCTGTGATCCCTCACAGTGCCGGCTGATACAATGCTGGGGGCAGGACCCTGCCTCTGATCTCAGGGGCTCACTGATTGGAGGGAAGGGCTTGCAGTGCACCATGGCTGGCCACTATGATAACCCTCAGGGTGGCCAGTCTGGAGCCAGCAGGGAAGCACCCTGCCAAGTGCTGGCAACAAGACTTGCCACATTTCATGAGCTGACACTGCAAGGGATCAAGGTGAGTATAGATGTTTCTTGTCCATAAAGCATACCTGCAATATATATTAATTTGTGATCTTAAAGAGGAACAACACACATGAATTTCACTTTCATGCGTGTTGCTCCTCTCTGTGGTGGCGTCGCAAATTAAGATACCCCGCTGTGTGTACCCCCCCCTCAGGTCACTTCGTTTCACTCACCTTCCTTCCACTCCCCGGCGCAGACTCGGGTGAGAGCGAGTGCGCTGATCAGCGCGCTCACTGTCACTCGGCTCCCTTTGGCGCCGCGGGCGGCTAAGCAACCGAGCAGCACTGAAGGGAGCCGAACGGCCCCAGCCAGCTGCATCCCCCCCACCTTGCAGCCGTGGAGTGACTCCAGGGCCTCCGATGTTCCTCTTAAGCGGAACAAAAGCCTTGCTCTCGCCGGCAACACACATTTAAGTGTTGGAAGCCGGGGTATTTCATATTGTGGTGCATATTTTGGACTGGCCATAGGGAGACCCGGGAAAATGCCTTGTGTGCTGCACTGCTTTGGGGCCAGTTGGGCTGCTGTTTCCAACACCCACATTCAATCCCTGCCTCCTTAGTCTTCCTCTCAGTCCCCTGCACCCAGCCCCACTGTTCCCACTAGCCAAGGAACCCCAGGCCCCAATGCTATAGCCCTGGCATCATGGCTTAGGGGGGGCTCGGCAGGGATGTCTCAGGCTGGCCAGGGGCTGGAAAATCCAGGGCTGATTTTTGACCCCAGTCCACCACTGTTGTGGGGTATCCCTAATCTGAATGCAGCTTGCACAGGGAATTGAAATGTGTTTTGGTCCTCTTTAAAGGGAGTCTGGCCCACAGAGAAAGGGCGAAAGTTCTCTTCAAGGAAACCATTTTATTACTGTAGCAATGAGGAAGAGTTCAGATAAGCAGTGATATGAAAGTCATGACTGGATCAAAATTTCATGTTTAAAAAGTCTATTAAGGTTCAACTTCATCCAGGTCATGGTATAGCTGCAGAGCTGTATTTCCCACTAGGCAACCCCAGGTCTATGCCTAGGGCAGATGTTACGGCTTTGGAACAATAAAGTCCCCTTGTTATTGCCTATATATGGCTCTGTGTAGCTGTAGGAATAAATCACAGCAACTGGAACTGTATTGTTAGGCATTTTAGATGATTTAAAAGGCATGTACATGTAGAATACGACAAAGGAAAAAAGTGCTCCCTAATAGATTGTTAGCTCCTCCACCTTTCTTACCCTCACTTTATGTGGGGTTATGTTGGTGCCCCGTTATGTTGTCAGCAGTGGAAGTTAGAGGATTTTTTGATTCAATATAAAATATAAATCTTTTTTCTGCCCCATTCTGTGAAGTCATTAGATTTCATATTGTTTGTCAAAGATGGCTTCCAGGTGCATATGGCAACTGTTAATATTCTTAACCTCTAACCTTTCAGCACTTAAAATAAAAGGAGCAGTGGAGATAGTAGCTCACCCTGGGGCACAGTGCTGATATATCTTCATGATGAGCGTGTATTTTTAACCTTTTCATGACCCATGACTTTGTAACCCTTTAAATAAATCTAAGGAGCTCTAAACTTGGCCATGTGTGAATTGAAACACATTATATGAGATGCACATATTAGAGGCCGATTTCATCTAAAATAATTCAGTAAATTCCAAAAGCGCAAGTGAGATAAAAAATCAGGCTCTATTGACATGTAAATAAAACGTGGACTGGATGGGTCTTCATCTGTTCTAATATGTTGAAGGGCCTTTCATAAGCTGCTACCACAACACTTTACTTGATTAGCATTCTACCATAGCAGAAATGCCATTAGAAATATATTGTGAGGAGCTACACATGGCTAAGTTCTCAGTTTTTTCCTTATTGAAAACGAAGCTATAATGCCAGATTAATGATAAATTTAAACTTTAAAGCCTTGCTATCCTATGTGATGGGAGTGGCAGGGATATGTGAGGCAAACATGCTGTGTGCTTTTCATTGGGGTGAACTGGGCTTGACTTTGACATTGAGGAGGGTTCCATTCTAGCCAAGAAAGGTAGTGTCGGCTTGACACAAGCCTCAGGATTGAATTTGTGGTCAGGATCAGGGGGGCGCTGGAGGCAGCCAAGAAGAAGGAATTCCCATTCCTTTCTGTGAGCAAAGAGACAGTGTGGGCCCGACACTGCATCAGGTAACCTGCAGGCAATCATTTTAAGTGGACCAAAACCCACCCTGGAGACTATGAGAGAGATATATGCGGCTATATGCTGGTATATGCGGCTAGGATCTCCATTCAACTTCTCTAGCCACATATTAATATGTGTGGTGGGAGAAGCTTATTGGAGGGGTGGCAATGCCATGGATTTGAGAAGGGATGAGTCTGCCCAGCATTCTGGGGGGTTTCACACAGCAGGGCATCCCCAACTGGGGTGCCCCAGGGAGAAGGACCAGAACAAAGGAAAGTTAAGATCCTGGGTTTTGGTGCACTTTAAAATTTGTCTGGTCAATCCCTTTAAGTAAGAAAACATTTTATTGCTAACGTAAACAATACTAATTTCACTCCTTTCATTAAAGTGGACCAAAACCCCGGATTTTGACTATCCTAGGTTTTGGTCTTTGCCCCCCAGGCACCCCACTGTGTGGAATCCCCCTTGTCGCCCGATCCCACTTACCCTTCCCTGGTCCTACGGCACATGCGCAGCCCTCTCGTCCAATCAGTTCGCTCGGATCCGCTCCCGCCCCCTTCGTCCAGGAGCTCATCTAATGCAATCCGAGCCCGCTGGCGCCCGCATCCCCCGCTAACCTTTAACAGGGAGCGTGCCCGCACCGGCCATTCACAAATGCCAGGCGTGGGCACTCACCCTGCTAATGGGATAGCAGGGATGTGCGCATGTGTCGTTGGACCATGAACGAAGGTGAGTTTTCGGGCGACCTGGGGTGTTTCACAAAGCAGGACACCGCCTGGGGGGATCAAGTATGCCTGCACTGGAGTCTCATAGACTCCAGGGTGGGTTTTGGTCCACTTTAACACTATCATCCACCAGGGCCGTCATCAGGGCAGAAGAGGCAAGCCTTCAGTATGGGGCCCAAGCACCAGCCAGATGACCCGCATGGCAGCCCTGAGCCTTGCTGGCTCCCACTTTATTTCTGTCAATGCTGTTGATGAAGAGCCCCCTCTCCAGTTAAACCATATGTGATAGCTGGATCCCGACCCAGTTAGGCTTGCTTTCTCTGAGATCTAGTTCCAACTAGGGCCCCGCGATCACTTATAGGTTTAGGGAGGCCCATACAGTCTACATTGTGTCCAAGCACCCCATAACCTATATTGTGATGGCTGGGCCCCTTGTGTAAACCTTATGGTCTGGAAATGGTAGGGAGTCTGGCTCCCAGCAATCACAACATATAGGTGAGGGAGGGGGCAGACATTGTGATTGTATTATTATTATTGTTTATTTATATAGCGCCATCAACCTCCGTAGCGCTTTACATGGTATGATTACAGAAAGGGTAAAACATATAGTACAGAGAACAATACAAAATTAGATGCCACAGGTTAAAACTAAGTGTTGTGAGCACAGGAGACAATAGGGAGGAGTGCCCTGCCCTTGTGGGCTTACAGTCTAAAGGCCCAAATATTAAGATCAATGTTTCTAATAATTATGAAATCTTTATTTAGTGGTCACAGACAGTGCGTGACATGGCTGGTGGTTTGCACCTCAAAAGAGTGTAGGGGGTGTAAACTTTTTTTGTCTTTTCCACTGGGGCATCTGTAGAAGGGGGTTCCTATTAGGGATGGGGGAGACAGTTACTGCTGCAGGGTGTAGGACGAAGGCAATAGGTATTGCAATGAAACATCTTCCAGAAAATAAAATAGCAAGCCCAGTGGTCCTAATTATTTCTCCAAATATACCGTGACCTGGATGAACAAGAACCTTCACAGACACAAGGCAGAAAGAGCTTATAATGGGCACAGGATCCCAAACCCTGGGCCTAATATAACTACAGAATCAGAGGACCAACATAGAGATTCACAAAGAGTTGAAAAAAACTCTCATGGTAGTAAAAAATTCAATTAATTAGAAAATAGCCTGAGAATGTCACTGTTAGTGAATCACCAGATAAAAAGACAATGAAAGTCAATGGCACTTTTTTACTCCTGAAAAAGCTATTGAACTTTTTAGTCTTTTTTTACCTGTAGTAAAAAGTGCCATTGACTTTCATTGTCTTTTTATCTGGTGATTCACTAACAGTGACATTCTCAGGCTATTTTCTAATTAATTGAATTTTTTACTACCATGAGAGTTTTTTTCAATGCGTTGTGAATCAAGGCCTAAGTGTGGAATCAGTTAAGAAAGGGTGAAAGAACGAATTCCACAGAAGAGAGCAATCATGAGCAGGGGATATGATGTGTATCAGGAGCTAAATAGATGATGGTAAGAGGACCATAAAGAGAAGGATAATAAAAGTGATGGAATTAAAGTATCTTAGCTGAACACGGCTTTCAAATTAAACAAGTTGCTCTATCTCCTCCCAGTTGCTAGGATGCTCCTGGTTGAGCACATGCTACAAATGTTTTTATCCGAGCACCCGTCCATGAAGAAGTCATGCACATCTGACCCAGCTGTTTAGTGAGCACACATATACAGCTATAGGAGGCGAATCCACTCCCTTAACTTTCCATGTTTCCTGATTCCTCATTTGTTATTGAGCAAATTTAACAAACCATACTTGACTCTATATATTCCAGGGCCAGCTATCCAACATTGAAAAGACAGCAACTCTTAAAGGAAATGTATAATTATCCCAGGTTAAAATATTATTAACAGTTTTAAATTTTTAACAGTTTTTAAATTTTAAATACTGCTTCAAGCAAAATATAGTCTATTTTATTTTATTGATTTTTAGTTAATAGTTAATGAATATCATTGGCATCTTTGACATAAAGTTTCTTTATACAAAATAGGACTTGAGTGCAGAGTGCGTTTATGTTTTCCTTATTGGTATAATGCGTCTTTTTTATAGGTTGTGTATGATGGACATGTAGCGTAAACGCTCAGCTATAAACATTGGCTCTGTGAAGCTGTACAGTACACACCTGAAGCTGCATGTTTGTCTGGGTGAGTTCCTCTGCTTTCTTTTCCAGTGACATCACCCAGACCTTCCTTTTCTGTCTGCACCGGGTGGCAGCTGCTCGGTTCCTTTCCAGAAACTTTCGCCGCCTCTCGTCTGGATCTTCATCCACCACCCGCCTGCGTCGGCCTCCTGTGGGTTGAGGGGGCTGTATTGTCTGAGTGGGCTGCATTTGCTGTGCTGCTGGTGAGAGCTGGACCAAGAAGAAAAGCTAATTGACTCTCTAGACCACTAAAAAACAGACATGTGAAATGTGGTGGCAGCAATGTCAGCCAAAAAACTCTTTCAAAACAACTGCTCTATATTTTGTAGCCGGTCAAACTGATATAAACATGTCTGGTTCTTAAATAAGCACATACAGAGTAGTCTATAAAAGTTGAGGAGTGCTCATGGCTTTAGAAAAGAGATCATTGGTGAGTGGTGATAATGAAAACTATCAGGTGTATAACTAAATGTGACCAGGCCCTGGTGCAAATATTAACTGGGGCCCAATTACAGATAATACCTAACCTTTATGCTGTAATTTTAACAGAATTGGATGTACCTAGGCTACTAAAGACTGAAGCACTAGAGGGAAATGGTGCTTTCTCTCTGTACAGAATCATTTGAGCATAAATAAGATGGAGACTGCCCATATGGCCTCTGATGCGACCACTACCTCTGCCTCTTGAAACAATGTTTTAAAGCAGGGGGTCCCAACTCCCAATTTTAATGGAGTACCACTTTCTATATTCCAGGTAACCCAAGTACCACCCAATACATTCTTCCCCAGGAGGGTGAAGGTCAGCTGTAAAGAGAGCCTAGTGATGACAATGCTGTCATCACCATATGCTGCACGCCTGCTGCTTGACAGCCATTGGCATCAGAGGATAGGCTAAGTGGAGTAACCGAATGGACATTCTATAGGAAGATAAAGGTGAGGGGAATCTTAACAAGTTGCAGACAGGCCCAGGCTTTCCATGCTGCATTTGTCCTCCATGGGGGAGGGGGGTTAATAGGGGACATATGCTCTGGTCCCTATAGCCTAAAGTACTCATTCCTGCCACCACCACCCCATCACACCCCAGTTCAGCAGCTGCTCTGCAGTGCTTGATGTTCCCACTCTCCTTTCATCCCCCAGTGACCTTGAGTTCCACCAGTGGGAAGCACAAGGACCAACAGTGGTTCTAATTCCACTGGTCAGGAACCGAATAAAGGGTTAATGCTCTACCGATTGAAGAGCAGGGTGCTCGGCCTGGGATATCTCAAACCCAATCAGTCCATGGAAAGATAGGGGGGTCTGCACTCCTTAAAGTAAAACGCCCTTTATTTGAAACATTAAAATCATCTCCAATAGAAATAAAGCAAACCTCTAAAATCATAAGTCACCAGAGACCCTCTCAAGAGCAATATTGTAAATCAGGTTGCTAGAGCGGACCTAGTGAATACTTATTTAACACACTTCATGTAGTTATTTACGGTAAACTTTATTTCAAAGTTAGCAATACATTATGTGGATATAACAAATACTATGCACCTTATACATTTGGTTTTCCACTGGCTAAAAGGAATAAACATAAATGCAGATGGTAAAGGCAAATACACTCCTGCCTTCATAATTATAAACTTAAACCGGGCCAACACCATTTCTTTTCTCTCCCAGGTGTTGGTCCAGCAGACAGCTAATCAAAATAAGCTGGGGGGGGGGGGCATCCAGAATGCTGGAGCCCCTAGCACATAACCCCACAGAACTCCCGTAATCCTCACCCTCGCTACGTGCAAGTGCCGGAGTCCAGCGATTGGTCGGTGGGCGGTCACGGGAACAGGTCATTCCGGTGGCCAGTTGCAGGACTCCTTTCCTGGAGCTGGCTCATAGTGAAGGTGAGGATTACGAATGTTCTGGGGGTTATGTGCGGGGGGCTCCAGCATTCTGGATGCCCCTTTGAGCTTGTTTTGATTAGTTGTCTACGGGACCAACACCCAGTGAAGAAAAACGGGTGTTGGTCTGGTTTAAATACATAAAATCAAAATGAGGCGAGCAACATAAGATACACATAAACTTTGTTGGAGGAAGTGCAGCATCATCATCATAGATACTGGAATATTTAATATTCGAGTAGATGTGAATTTATTTAAATCTTCTGTTAGATTTATGGGGCATCTATATCCTTCTTATCTATGACCTTCAGTAGTGGAAGGGACATCCAATTGCTAGAAGCCCCAGACCGCATACCAAATGCAGAAGCCAATACTCACCTCTTTCGGAATCTCTTCTGCTGGAAGTGGGCTTGGGTTCCAATGTGATTGCTAGACATTCAGTCGGGATAGCCCGTTGGACAAATCTCACTGGTTGTCCGTGGTCATGTGGTGCCATTATCCACATGGGTTCCCAGATGTTTGTCACGGTGCCAGAAAACAAGCATCCCCCACCGGTTTGTGGTGCGGGGCGTCCAGCTCCCCATTACTGAATCCCACTCACTTTTAAGTGTTGTTTTGGTTTAAAGCAGATCTACACCCACAAACAAATGTCTGCCCCCCACCCCATATACTTCTCTGAGGTTTGAAGGAGAACTTCCATTTTAAGGGAGGAGTCTCGTTGGAAGGAAATTTATGCATTTTCAAACTAAATGGGGGTAGACAAGAGTGGTGTCTTGTGATCCCAAAAAAACCATGTCCCCTAGTTGCAGACGTTTCATTATTAGTATAGATCTGCTTAGAGAAGCAAAGTTATGGATGCCTGTGACTCTAGTAAGAAATTAAAAAAAAGGATTTCCAACAACCTCCAACTTACACAGTTCAGGCTGCCCCAGGTAATTTAGCCTGGGAGCAAATATCAAGATGACAAAAGATATCTCTAAGAACCCAAATGTCCTACAAGTAGCCCTTAACGTTTGATGTAAAAAATTCCAAATTTTGTAAGTGTGTATAGTAAGAAATGTTTTGTTGACCAGAAAAAGGCAATATCGGGGCAAGAATACTGTTTGTATGAGGATCATGATGGGAACACAGTGCTCTGAACAAAGCAAACATATGTTTTTTTTTGGCTATAGGGCCAAAAGCCAAGTTTGGTGGAAACCAAGGACAGCTTTTCATCAGAATAATCTGATCCCAACTGTAAAATCATGTATTGTGTGGCTGTGTTGCTGCTCCAGGGCCTGGACAGCTCATTATCTAAGAATCCACTATGAATTCTGAAGGTCTTTGAGGATAATGTTAGGCCATATGTTGGAAAACTGAAGCTTAACTGAAGGTGGACTTTGGCATAAGGCAACCATCCTAAACGTTCTAATAAATCCACTAAGAAATGGCTGAAAAATATAAATGAATGATTTTGACTTGGCCAATACAACGCCTGGATCAAAACCTCATTAAAATGTTTTGGGGGATTTAAAACTGGCTGTGCATGTTAAAAGCATCTAAAAACAACAATCTGCATGGTGGAGTCAGAAACAATTCTCCCAGTCAGGTACCAGCAAATACAGCCAAGGATGAATTTACTTTATCGACAAAAAGAATTGCTGTATTTGGTAATAACTCTGAAGTCAAATTTTAATAGTATTTTTTGCTCATTTATATATCTATATCATATAAATGTATTGAAATATTGCTATGTTTAATGCCTAATAAGTCTAGTATTTACCTGGAGGTCCTCCCTACTGTACCATTAACAACTACCACCACATTTTAAAAGAAGTAGATCAAAAGTACAATAAGACTTTAGGTCTGTTTAACCCAGTAGTCCTCAAACTTCCTCCTCAAGGGCCGAGACAGGCCAGGTTTTGCAGCTCTCCACGCTACTCCACAGGTGAATTAACTGGTGCTCAGACAGAGCTATAGCCCTAATTATTACATCTGTGCATCAGCATAGAGAGCTGCAAAACCTGGCCTGTCTCGGCCCTTGAGGAGGAAGTTTGAGGACTACTGGTTTAACCCATACTCCTGATCTGGGATGGCCCTTATTCTGAAAAAAGGTAGGCAGCCTGAGATTGGGCTCCCTTTTTTAGTGCGTACTGTCACATGGGGAGAAGGGGACGTGTGGTCTGCGGACCTGCTTACTTATCAAAAGGAGGGGCATCCCAACCTGGGATGCCTCCTAGGAAAAGGGTTAGTTGGACCTAAAAGAAAGTTTAACATTATATTGGCTTTAGGACCCTTTTCGCTATGTGTAGGTTATCACCGTTATGGTACTACCTACAATGGTGCCACTGTAAATAAGACCCATCACCACCCATTCCTCTACCATAGCAATGCCAGACCATTAGTGCCATTGTAAAGTCTATAACCTCTGCAAGTGCTGAGGTATGGACTGTAGGGGAGAGGCCACCTATCTATCTAGAGTCTCTCTGTTTCCCAACCCTCTCAATGAGAGCCACCGGCAGGCCATGTTTTTCAGATCTCCACCCACACATACAGATGGAGTAATTAGTGCAGCAGTAGATCTATACATCTGGCTATAAAGAGATCCCCAAAACATAACCTGTTGGTGGCTCTCAAGGAGAGGTTGGGGAACACTGGTCTAAAAGATGGATGACCTGTATATAACAAAGAAGTCATTCTAATGAATGTGTAGAATAAAAATGAATGATAATGACAAGGATCCACTAGCCTACATCTTACAGGCTTCATTGATAGTGGACCTCCACTTCACTCACTGAATTGCCCTTTAAAGAGGAAAACTTTTCCGTGTGTTGTTCCTCCATGCGGCAACATCCTAAATTGGGATGCTCCACTGTGTGTATTCCTCCAGGTCGGCCGATCAACTCACCTTCCAGTCTCAGCCAATCAGTGCGCTCACTGTCACTCGGCTCCCTTCGGTGCCACTGATGGCTAAGCCGCCTCGGGAGCAGCGCCAAAGGGAGCCGAGTGCACCACCAGCCGTATCCCGGCACACCTTGCAGCTGAGAAATGTCCGCACCGCTCATTCAGAAAGGCCAGGAGAGATGTGACCAGGGCTCGGGAAAAGGTGAGTGGATCTGGGCGGTTTCACACTGTGGGGCATCCCAATTCGGGAAGCCCCAAGGGCCGTAACTCAGACGGCTCAGGAGTCTTTTAGACTCCAGGGCCTCTGAAGTTGCTCTTTAAGGACATCTGAAAAAGTCATCTCGACTACTGTGGAATAACTCAATCGCTGGCATGAAAGCAAATATATAACTCCTATTACAATTATACAAGTAGAAAACACTAACTGCCCATCATCACCTCTAAACTGGCCCGTCTCTCGCCCTAAATACCTGTCTGTTTGGCTGAAGCGCGCACCTGTAACGGCTGTCCAGATTTTTATCTGTTTTGTAATGAGCGCTGCAAATGAATAGGCTTAAAGAGCAAATGTGAACATTTCAGCACGGCTGTCACATAAAAGACAGTCTGTTAATTTGTACATAAGAACGCAGCAGAAATTTCTTGAGACTTCAGTGGTGTGTAATTTATGTGTCTGCAGCCTCTATTTGTAACACATCTGCTGTCTGACTAGAATTTCAGCCAAAAAAAAGTTTCCCTACTTAATGTATTTACTGCACAGATGAACATTTATGAGGCTGATTTAAACACCTTTTTTTCCTATGCATTTAGAAGGCCGGACTACTAGACAACAAGTGCACCCTAGACACGAGAAGCTCCCGGCATCTGAAAGCGCTCCTCTGTGCACTCCAATGGTTACTTAAAGGAAAGAACGCTAATTAGGATGGCAATTGCTGTCTCTTGACGTCAAAAATGTCACAGGTCCTTCAGCGTGTTTTGGGGCTAAAATTGATTGTTGGTCTCTTTGGAATAATAGCTTTTTGTTGGTTAAACAATATCCACACTTAAACTCCAGTTAGGTTTTGGTCCTTTCCCCCAAGGGACCCCGATCGGGGGTGCCCCGCTGTGAAGCGGCCGCAGATCGCGCATGCGCTGTTGAACCAGGAAAGAAGGGGAGTTTCCGAGCAGCCCGGGGGTTTCACACAGAGCAGCATCCCGATTCTGGATGCCCTGCGGAGAGGGAATCCAGCGGCCCTGGAATCTTATAGATTTCAAGGCTGATGGGGCATGGGCTTTGGTCCTTTTTAAGTTTTACTAAACAAAACAATCTTTAGGAAAATGTAAAAACACTGCAACCTGAGGGTCACCTGCTTAGATTGGAGGGGATCCCAATCAGCGGTGGTCAACCTGGGAGAAACCCTGTTGGCCCACTCCACTTTGGGGCCAGCTGTGCTGCTGCTTCCAATACCCACATCCGATCCCTGCCTCTTAGTCTCCCTCTCCCCTATAGTACGAAAGATTTAAAGTGGACCAACACCCAGGGGTGATCGGCCCGAGAATCTATAAGATTCCCGGGCCGATCACCTCCCTTACCGCGGGACATCCGAGATCGGGATGTCCCGCGGGGTGAAACCCCCCAAAAAACCATACCACCGCCGCCTCCCGCGCGCACGTCTAGAGGGGTTTGTGTATGGCCGGCGCGGGCGCGCGCCCTGTAAGAGTGACGTGCGGGAGGCGGCGGCGGACACGCTGTCTTGTCCGTCGCTGTCACCCGCTTGTCCGTCGGCGTGGATTGGACGGCGCGGTCACGTGGGAGCGTGGTGAGGTGAGTTTTTGGGGCTTTCTGGGGGGTTTAACACAGCGGGGCAAACCCAGGATAGTCAAAATCCTGGGTGTTGGTCCACTTTAAGAGTGGTCATATCCAGCCCTGCAGATAACATTCTTGTTAACTGACCAGGAGGTACATTGAGGGGTCTCAGCAGGGATCTCTCGGGCCAGCCATGGCCCCAGTCCAACACTGATCCCATATATCATATACCTAGGCCACACCCCCTACTATTCCTCCGCTAACCTGACTTTTACTGCCTACCACACATACACTGCTTTTCCTTCAGAAAAACTGGCATCACCTTCTCCTCTTGATCACCTCCAGCTCACTTGCAATACATTACGAGATTGGGATGTCCCGCGGGGTGAACCCCCCCAAAAAACCTTACCTTATCGGCGACGGATCAGCCGCCGCCTCCCGCGCGCCCCTCTAGCAGTGCGCGCGCCTTGTAAGAGGGACGTGCGGGAGGCGGCGGCGGCTTGTCCGTCGCTTGTCCATCGCCGACAAGGTAAGTTTTTTTGGGGGGGGGGGTTTCACACAGCGGGGCATCCTGATCTCGGATGCCCCGCTGAAGTGGACCAACACCCAGGATAGTGAAAATCCTGGGTGTTGGTCCACTTTAAATCTTCTCCAGCAGAGCAGAATACAGCAGCCGTCCCCTTCCCGTATCGGCTAGGGTTAGTTGCCCAACTAACTAATACTGAAACTTTGCAAATTAGTTTTTGTTACACAGTCCATAAAGCAGTTTCTTAATATAAGTCGAGGCTGCCTTGGTTTGGAGAAAATGTTCTGAGGGTAACTAATACTGTACTGGGCTTTAAACCAAGGCTGTAGCTTTAAAAAAACAGAAGGTTTTTTGCTTGCTTGGGTTCCTCCCTGTATTTTTGCTTTAAATTTACCTTTCAGGACTTTTTTTTACCCTACTGACTTTGCTGTAGTATGTGGTCACAAGTAGTGCCCCATTGGCCTTTGTCCTTTTTAGGTCCACATGTCTGAGAAGAGAAGCGTCAGTGGCATCTGCACTTTGACCAGCTGACATTTACTACCCTGATTTGTGTTACCGGAAACACATTCCCAGTGAGTGTTTAACATTCTCATACTAAGGACACAGCCGATTACTGTTGATAGTACAAACCTTCTAAGCACAGTATTATCTTTCAAGTAGATAATAACCTTTTGCTGCCTGAGTATTTAATGAAAAATCCAGAAGATGTCATGCAGAAAGGCTTTCCATTTTGAAATGAACACCTACCTGTGCTTGTCCACCACTGTGCAGAGGCGGGTGCGGTGACGTCTGGTGGTGTGATGGGTGTGGGTGCAGGTGCGAATGTGAGTGATGGTGAGGATGTCCCTGTTGGTGATGGGGTTGGGAATGAGGATGGTGTGTGGGATGCTGGTGCTGCTGGTGAGGGTACGGATGATGCTGTGACAGGTTTTGATGCTGATGCGGGTGTGAGTGCATGTGATGGTGTGGGGTCTGTTCTTGCCGGGAGTTCATCATGTCCATCATGTGCCCCATGGAGTTCATATTCCCATTAGAAATGGTTCCAGGATGGTGGGTTAGTGCTGCCTTCAGTCTCTAAAAAACAAAATTAAGTGAAACATTTTTTAGTCCATCTTTCTCTTTTTCTTGATTAGTTTTTACTTTTCTTGTTTAGTTTTTTGAATAAATCTAAAGAAATGCATCAGCCAATACTCTACATTTAAAGTGTAAATAAATAATCAAGGAAATTCTGCATTATAATATGCCCATATCACACCAGGGGCGTAGCTAGGGGGGCAAGTGCCCCGGGTGCAGCAGGCCAGGGGTGTGCCAAATGGGGGCCTGAGCACAGGTGGGGGGGGGGGGCATCATTTCAAATCTTGGCCCCGGGTTCCAGAAAGCCTAACAACACCTCTGTATTGAGCTACAATCAGACATAACACAATCTCAATCATTAAGCAGGAACGTAATAGATGTACAGGAAGCAGACACTGCTGGGGTCAGGCCGGCATGGCTGAATATAATAAATCAGTTATCATGTAAATGTAATTACAATGAACCCTTTGTTGCTGCACCGCCAAGCCCAATGGAAGCCTGTGTCGCCTTTTATATTTCATCCCACCCCACACATGCTTATTATTATTACAACAACAGAAATGTGGGGCTTATTTCACAAATATCTGTGCTTGTCAATACACTGAGGCCCTTATTTAACAAGGGATAGCGCCAGGTGAGCGAACGGTAATGACGGTCACCGCCACGAGAACGCCGGCTCCCCTCCGCAATCACACATTTATCAAGCCGATCCCGCTTAGCGACTGAGATAGCGCCAGATAGCGACTCATTCATCATTATTCCAGCCTCACCCCACAGCGCCAGCGAGCGACCTTGAACAGCGCCAGGTATGACCTCTCGCTACCTGGCGCTCTCCAATGCATTTCAATGGAACAATCTTTAAAAATTAATAATTAATTGTTAATAATTTTTTTTTTTTTTTTTAATGTAAAAATTTCTGTTACCACTTCTGCAATGTTAGATATTTTTTTTTAAGGTAAGAAAAAAATTAAAAAAAATTTGTGCAGAATTGATATTACAGGTCTGATATTAATGTATTCATATTCCAAAATCTTTTTATAAATTAGTTTTTTTTGGTTTCCCAAAATATGGTTGTTTGGGGGTTAAAAAACGACTTTTAACCCATCGCCGCCAGCGCTCTGGGGTTTAAACAAGCATTTTACAGCGCGAGAATTTTTGGAGCGTGATTTGTTAATGAATATGGTGGGAGCCGGTCGCTCTGGCCAGTCGCTATCATGCGCTCCCATACAGCGCGGAACCTGTCAAATAGCGACTCATCACCTTGTATTCAACATTACCGCACACCGACTGAGTCGCTATCAACTACAGAACAATGGCCAAGCACAGCGACTACTAGCGGGCGCTGTGAAAATACCGCTACAGTCGCTCAACTGTCGCTACCTGGCGCTATTAATAAATCAGCCTCTTAAATACAACACAAAACAACAGAACACACTTTTTGTCCAGCACTGCATCACAATCCCACTATTTTTCTAAATAGTTTACATAATTCAGCATTATAGGTCTTTCTTTTTAATTTGTGTAGACAATCATTTAATCTACATGGCAGCATATCTAAATATCTTAGGTTGTACTTAAAGCGGACCTTCACTCTGAATAAGAGCCTATCTTATATGTTTCCCCCATCCTGTACATACAGATTTCTCACATTAAAAATCCTATCTGCATCTACTGCATGTTATGAGCCTTTAAACACCCAAGATGGCAGCTCACGGAGCATCAGGCAGCCTGCAAATAGGAAGTGTCTTCTGACTGTGTCACTCTGCATTCTGGGATTGCTGACCTTTCCATGACCCCCAGCTCTGCTCTGTCTGTGCAAAACACAGCTATAACCCAGCCCCCTGTACTTTAACCTGCTCTCCTCTCCTCAGTATGTGATGCTTCTGAGTCAAGATGGGGGCACTCGTATCCTAGAGCCCTGAACAGAGTTTCAGTCCAGTGGGGGGAAAGAATAATAAGTAAGTGACTAAAAATGTAAAATATATTAATTTTATATGCTGGGGAATAGTTTTTTAAGGGTTTTTCATTAACCCATGCCCAAGGTCTGGTTTAAAGTGATACTAAACTTTTGTCCTGCGCCGCTGGTCACTGCAGGTCCATTGCTCCAGAGCTCACCTGATCGCTTTATCAGGGCCCCAACCACAGCCACCACCTCCCAGGCATTCCGGGACCAGACCACGGAGATGGGATTGATGAATCATGACTCGCCATCAATTTCCGCGGCGTGGTCACCCACTCTCCATTCATTGCAATGGAGGTAGTGAGTGAGGCCCCCTCTCCTGATTCATCTTTCTTCCATTAAAAGAGAAACAAGCCTGGCTGAATATTTCTTGATGCCGAGTGTATAAGTGACCCCTCCTCCCGCCATCCATATTTATATGGATTTTTATCACTGGGCCATTTTTTCACAATAGGCCTTGTTAAAATACATGTGCTTTGAGTGTTTCCAATGCAACACAACTACAACACGAAATAACGAAATAAAATATATTTAATCAGCAAATAAAATATTTTTAACCTCCTACACCTGGTTTGGTATTGCATTGGAGCAGCTCCATTGGTGAGGTGCAGATGTTTTTTCAAATCAGTAGAGATTTTTATTGCTGTTAAAGGTTTAGTTAAAGAGACACAAGCCATCTACCTAGGTATTCAATAAAAAATAGAGAACCTTTACAAGTCAAATCGAATCACATGAGGGATTCTGAATTCTACTGTGAGGATTTAAATGTTTTCTAATATACTTGATATCTGGTCAAGCTCTGGCAACCAATGTAAGGCCCATTTACCTAAAGCATAAGCGCAAGGGAGGGGGGCTGCTTGGTCTTGTCCTACATGTAAGACTTTTCTGCTATTGAATGTGTATTTCTTTTGATCTTACCCGGCTGGTCCCCAGATAGGCATTTACTGACACAGCAGGATAGGTTTATGTATAGCATGGCACTTTTTCTTTATTGTATGATATTGTATTATTGTAAACACTACAGATTATATAAGAATTTCTGTTTGTTAGCACTTTAGCACTTTAAAGTGGACCAACACCCAGGATTTTGACTATCCTGGGTTTTGGTCCACTTCGGTGGGGCACCCCGCTGTGTGAAACCCCCCAGAAAGCCCCGAAAACTCACCTCACCCCGCTCCCACGTGACCGCTGCAGCCAATCCCCGCCGACGGACAAGCGAGAGGCAGCGCCAGACAAGCAGAGCGCGTCCGCCGCCCCCTCCCGCGCGTCTCTCTTACAGGGAGTGCACCCGCGCCGGCCATTGACAAACGGCCGGCGCGGGAGCGCGCCCTGCTAGAGGGACACGCGGGAGGCGGCGGCGGCGGACGCGCATGCACTGCTGGAACGTGGAAAAGGTAGGATTGTGGGCTTCCTGGGGGGTTTCACCCCGCGGGACATCCCGATTTCGGATGCCCCGCGGGGAGGGATCTGATCGGCCCGGGAATCTTATAGATTCCCGGGCCGATCCCCCCTGGGTGTTGGTCCACTTTAACACCGCAGCCTGGTATTATTTATTACATAAGTATTATATTATTTATATAACCATGAAATAGCCATTTGTCATCTTAATCCCCCCTCCCCTTCCCTCCTTTCTTGAAGGCCTTGTCTTTATGTGTTATATGTTTTTTAATATGTCCAATTAAATGTAGATACAATTTTTGTAATAAATATTTATTTATGGTGATAGCTTAAACAGTGGTGCCATACATTTTTTTATAGGGGTAGATTTGGGAGTTGTGGGACTTCCTTCAACTTTTTGTGATTGTCAGTTTAAATAAAAAAAGACATTTTAAAAAGTAGATTTAGATTTGGATTTTAAAAATGAACATACGGTGCAAACAATCTCACATACAACCTTTGTATAATAAAACCTATGAGTGAAATACAAAATTGTGTATATGTGGATTCCCAACATTTGTCCTGTCTCCATTTGTCCTGGAGAAGTGACGCGTTGTCGTCACGCAACGCGTCGACAGCGCACGTGTGGTTGTGAGGGGGGTATGAGTTGATGGTCACTGTGGATATGTGAGTGATTTCTCTTTATTATTGATATCTGTTTTTTGGCTCCTGGCTGTCCTTTATATTAGCACATTATGCACTTAGCACTTTAAAGATATTATTGGCATATGTAGATACTTAGAGTATTGAGATTATTAAATAGTTAGCACCATTAATTATTGTTCCAGCTGGACCATAATTCACTGATTTTTTATTTATTATGAACTAATTATTGTAGTATAATAACCATCATCTTTTGGGGGGCATCTGTTGTGTCCCTCCCCCCCCCCTCCTGCCCCTTTTTTCCCTCCTAGGATTTGTGTGTATGTTTTTTAATGAAGTTTGTAAAGTGTTTGTCTCTATATGTAAATAAAAAATATTTTTGGGATGAATAAAATAATTTTTTTAAATAAATAATTTAAATAAAATAATTAATCATATATTAGTGTAGTGGTGCCGTTTTTTGAGGATACAATGTTTGGGAATAGTGGGATTCCCTTTTCTTGTTTCCAATTAAATGTAGATACAATTTTTGTAAATATATATAAATATTAATTTATGGTGATAGCTTAAACAGTGGTGCCATACATTTTTTTATAGGGGTAGATTTGGGAGTTGTGGGACTTCCTTCAACTTTTTGTGATTGTCAGTTTAAATATAAAAAGACATTTGAAAAAGTAGATTTAGATTTGGATTTTAAAAATGAACATACGGTGCAAACAATCTCACATACAACCTTTGTATAATAAAACCTATGCGTGAAATACAAAATTGTGTATATGTGGATTCCCAACATTGGTATAAGCCAATAATTGTAAGTTATGGCTCTCACTGCATGACACACAATTTAAAAGCATCTAATTTGCAAATGAATATAAGAGCTAGAAAATCCCCAGTGATTTACAAAAACAGAAAAACCATTTTGTCTTATATGGTATGTTGGGACTCCGAGCGATCGAAGCATTCTGCTGAAGTATAAAGTTACGGATTGTTTACAATAGGCACAAATATATTTGCTTACCGCAATCCCCACTAAACCATTTTCCTTGCGCTATGTTTTTTTTCATGTAATGGCAGCTCCGACAATTCAGTCCTGAGATTTATGACTCAATGTTAAAATCTAGAAAGGGAGTCCCAGCAATCTATCCACAATAAAATGGAGAGCCCCTTAATGAGATGACTACTGTACTTGCATTTTAAACAGTCTATGTTTATAGAACGTAACCTGAACGTGAACCGGGGCCTGGAAAATCCTAATCTGTAAAGTGACTGATTGCTGATCTTTCAACGTACGCCATATGTTCAATATTATGTTAAAATAATGACCTTAAATTACATTGATACACTTTGCCAAAACATAAGAGCCCTGTGTTGCTTCTCAGCATAATTACGAAGGGTAGATAGTCTCCTTTGTAATATTAAATTACTTTAACTACCAATGTTGGAGACCACCGTACCCGCCAACGCTTGAAATGGCCGGAAAGGGACACATTAAATTCTGTGTAAAGTTGCATTAATAATCGTGGGGCTTGCCATGTTTTTCGAGACATATTAAGTTCAGATGTAGTTGACAAAATTAAGACATATAAAGCCTAGGAGCAATAAAGCAAATTATAGATTATAGTAAGCTTACCGACCAGATAGCACTTTTGGGAGACAAAACTATAGAGCATAAACCATATGGTGTGAGAAGCATGAAAGGAATCAGAAACCTTCCATCACTTATATCCTATTCATATTCCATTGTAGGCCATGATGTGCAGATCACTACTTTATGCCCTGGAAGTCACCTGCACACCCAGAAGCAAAACTAAGAGGCTGATTAATTAATAGCGGCAGGTAGCGACAGTTGAGCGACTGTAGCAGTATTTTCAGAGCGCCCGCTAGTATTCGCTGTGCTTGGCCGTTGTTCGGTTGTTGATAGCGACTCAGTCGGTGTGCAGTAACGTTGAATACGGGGTTAGAAGTCGCTATTTGACAGGTTCCGCGATGTATGGGTGTGCATGATAGCGACTAGTCAGGGCGACCGGCTTCCACCATATTCATCAAAAAATCACGCTCAAAAAATTCTCGCGCTGTGAAATGCATGTTTAAACCCCAGAGCGCTGGCGGCGATGTGTTAAAAGTAGTTTTTTAACCCCCAAACCACCATATTTTTGGAAACCAAAAAAAAAAAAAATTTTTTTAAAGAATTTAGTAATATGAATACAATAATATCAGACCTGTAATATCAATTCTGCACAATTTTTTTTTTTTTTTTTACCTTAAAAAATTATCTAACATGGCAGAAGTGGTCACAGAATTTTTCACATTGAAAAAAAAAAAAAACATTAATAACAATTAATTATGAATATTTAAAGATTGTTCCATTGAAATGCATTGGAGAGCGCCAGGTAGCGAGAGGTCATACCTGTCGCTGTTCAAGGTCGGACTCTGGCGCTGTGGGGTGAGGCTGGAATAATGATGAATGAGTGGCTATCTGGCGCTATCTCAGTCGCTAAGCAGGATTGGCTTGATAAATGTGTGATTGTGGTGGGGAGCCGGCGTTCTCGTGGCGGGGCCCGTCATTACCGGCCGCTCACCAGTCACTACCTGTCGCTATTCCTTCATAAATAAGGGCCTCAGTGGCACATGCACAATAATAAATAAACTGCTTATTTTTGAAATAAAGAGAAAGTAGGTGACTACATTTGCATGTCAGTTGCTTATTGTCCACAACGGAGGGTATAGCAGCATGTTTGCTGTCCCTTCTTTCTGAAAACTTGAGAATTATACATATTGCATTTATACTTAGGAGCACATGAGATTTAAGTATCATCTTTGCAAATACGGACATAATATATCAAACTAAGTTCATGAGAAGACTAAAAGGTTATAACGCTTTGTTGCTATCCTTTAACTTACTTAGGGTCCTATTTACATTGCAACCTATGGCTGATGGCCTAAGTTTATTTTTAATTCTAGGCGTGAGTAAGCAGCTATTTTTCAGCTAAAACAAATGTTGTCTCAGGCAATGGGTTTCATGTAATGACAACAGTGTATAGAGGGAATAAACAGCCTTGTCAATATGTATTAAAAGCTAACGTTCTAAAAAGCAGAGGGAAACGCTGACACGCAGCTGGTTTCAGTCAACGGTGGTGATTTGAATCAGCTCTGTGTAGCACAGAAACTCCCCGTTCTCTCTCCCCGGTGGAAGGGTGGTCCAGCTGACTTGGATCTAAATTGTGTTAAAAAATTGCTATCTACCTCTCCCAGTCCCTGTAGCGCTACAATCACCCAGCTGCAATCTATTCGTTATCCTCCTGTAAACCAGGCAAGAGTGCGAACATACTTTAGTGACAACACATGCATCACAGGCCATTGGATATAACAAGCTTTAAAAAAGATTAGCAAAAGTCCAAAAAAAAAGCCCACAAAAGGAATGTTAGGTGTATGACTACATTGCCCATAATATCTATATGTATACTAGAGACATTAGATTGTCAGCTTCTTTGGGGAACAGGTGATGTACTGTGTGTTTTGGACTCCCAGTGATATGGTGATACAGAACTTTTTTGACTATGCCCTAATGTTATTGTTATTATTACTCTTTGTAGTTTGGTATAGTCTCGTGATTGCATTGTATTCATTTATATCACACTTGGGCCCTTATTCATCAAGCGATAGCGCCAGGTAGTGTCCGACGAGCGCCAGGTAGCGGCAGCTAACGGCGACTACCGACTCAAGTACGCCCGCGGCGGTCACAATGACGCATTTATCAAGCAAAATGAGGCTAGCGCCGGCGAGAGCGACGGCTAGCGCGGCATTCATCATGAAGCCGCCTGGACCGAACAGCGCCGCTGCAAATTCCCTCACAGCGCCAGGTATGAGCTGTCGCTCCCTGGCGATGTCCAATGCATTTCAATGGAGCAATCTATAATAATTCATGATTAATTGGTAATAATTTTTTTTTACATTTTTTTAATGTCAAAAAATCGGAGAACACTTCTGCAATGTTAGGATTTATTTTTAAGTCAAAAAAAAAAAAAAAAAAAATATGTGCAGAATTGATCTAACAGGTCTGAGATTAATGTATTCATATAACGGGATGATTCTAAAAACATGTATAATGTTACATTCAAAAAATATGGTTGTTTAGGGGTTAAAAACTAGTTAATACACATCGCCGCCAGCGCTTAAACAAGGAATGGACAGCGACAGCACATTCGGAGCGTGATTTGTTGATGAATATGAAGCTAGCCGTTCGCTCTGGCCATTCGTTGTCAGGCGCTCACATACAACGCTGGACCTGTGAAACAGCGACCCCTAAGCCCGTATTCAACATTACCGCACACCGACTGAGTCGCTGTCAACAAGCTAACGCTGGCCAAGCACAGCGAATACTGGCTGGCGCTGAAAAAATCACGCTACAGTCGCTCATCTGTCGCTACCTGGCGCTATTGATGAATCGGCCTCCCCGTTTTCATAGTATGTATTTATTGGCACGTTGCATTGTTTGCACAGTTTTCAGGTAAAGCACGTTTTGCACATTGGTTAATCATTGGTAGTTAGTGTTAGCTGTGTAGGTTTATTGCACCATTCTCAAATTGTTTTTTCTGAGACACTATATTTGTGTGTTTTTTATCAATCTATCTTTTTATCATATATTTATCAATTATATAATCATGTAGTGATATAGTTGCTATATACTAATTTGGGCATAGTGCAATATATATACATCCTCCAAATGGAGCCGCTTTGGGTCAGCTTTTGGGCCTTGTCATATATGTTTTTTAATTAGTCCTTATGTTTGTCTAGTATATGTCCTTGTTATTGTGTTACTGTGGATTGGTATAATTAAAGATATAATTACTTTCTTTTAATTTTGGTTTGTGCGGCCTCCATGTCTGGTGGGGTCCTTCTTGGGGTTAATGCTGGTAACCCACTGTGTATAGATTGTGTTTTGTAAAAAGCTGCAGAATAAAATGGCTTTGATTCAGTAAACTTTCCTTAAAAAAAATCTCATGTAAATAATGACCAAGTGATGCTAATGTGTGAATTAAAATAAGGTATGATTCAAAAAAAGAAAGTTTGTTAGAGAAGAATATAATATTTTATATGTGTAAAAGGGGCATAAGGTGGTTCTTAACATCTAAAAATGTCACTCCGTTAAAGTGTAAGAAGCCAGAAACTTACTTGTATTTTACTTTAAAAAGCAAATAAAATAAGTTGTCATATTACTCTAGCAAAAGAATTAGGTGCAAATTATACTTTAAAGGAGGAGTATCGCTAAAAAATCCATATAAATGTGCTGGATGGCGGGAGGAGGGGTCACATACACCCGGCATCAAGAAATATCCAGCCAGGCTTGTACCACAGTCTGATAAACCCGGGCAGGCTGATTCATCATTAGCGGCAGGTAGCGACAGATGAGCGTCTGTAGCAGCATTTTCAGAGCGCACGCTAGTAGTCATTGTGCTCAGCCGTGGGTTGCTACTTCATAGCGACTCAGTCGCTGTTCAGTAATGTTGAATATATTGTGAGGAGTTGCTATTTGACCAGTACAGCGCTGTATGGGAGCGCATGTTAGTGACTGCTCATAGCGACCGACTCACACCATATTCAGCAAAAAAACAGCCCCACAAATCTCTGGCGCTGAAAAATACTTGTTTGAAGCAAGGAGGCGGTGTGTTTAAAGTCTGTTTTCAAGCATCTATCAACTAGTAACAAAGCGACAACATATGGAATTACATTGTAGCAACATTGTAACATGAACACTTTAATGCCAGACCTGTAATGTCATTTCTGAGGAAATATATAAAAATGAAAAAATTATGAAAAAACTGCTTTATCAATGCCAGAAGAGGTCACAGAATTATTTGTGATTTTTTTGAAAAAAAAAAACGTTTAAAGAGAAGGAAAGGATCGTCCATTGAAATGTATGGGAGAGCGACAGGTAGCGAGAGGTCATACCTGGCGCTGTGCAAGGCTGAACGCTGGCGCTGTTCGCTGAGGCTGTGAAAATGATGAATCAGACGCTACATGGCGTTATCCCAGTCGCTATACAGATTCTGCTTGATAAATGTGTAATTGCGTGCCGTGTCCGGCGTTGACCAGTCGCTATCTGTCGCTATATCTCATTAACCAGGCGCTACCTGACGCTATCCCTTCTTAAATAAGGGCCTATGAGGTCGACTCATGCCCGTGAGTAAAGTCATTTGTGCACATCTTTCATGAGTAAAAATGGTTTACTCGCGTTTTTCTTTTCGTACGTACATTTTTGCAAGGAGTAAGATTTCATGCACATATTTACTCAAAGAGTATATTTGTGTGTGATTTAGGGATTGTTTTGAGGGGTGAAAATTGTGTGCAAAATTTTTTTTTTCATGTGCTATTTTCTTACAGCGAAAGGCAGGAGGAAAATACCCACTTCACTAACTGACATGCTTATTTTATTCATTAAACCCATAGCACATGCACCAGCCCTGCAAAAAATGTTTAATAATTAATGGTGAAATAATTATAACCATCCCAGCCTATTGGAATGTACGGCATAAGGCCACACAGTGCAGGGTGATGGCCTGGTCTTATCTGGCGCTGTAGGAAGCTCACCTGACTTCTGGCACTGAGGATAGATAGGACACTACCTGGCACTATCAGAGGCGCTCTGGCTTTTTGACTTGATAAATACACCTGGGACCTGACATTCGCTTGGCACTCATCTGGTACTATGTGGCACTACGTGGCCTTAGCGTTTCTTAAATAAACCGCTTTATTGAATTGAAAGGGTTTGTCATTTATCAATTTAGGGGAAAAGGCAATATAGAAATCTCCTACCAGATTCACCTTGACCATTTGTAATATGCTTTTACAATTAGAGGTGAGGGTTAGGGATGAGCGAACCGGTTCGGACGAACCGGAATTCGCTCCGAATTTCAGGGAAAATTCGATTCGGCACGAACCCGAATTTTTTTTGGTTCGTGCCGATCGAATTTTCCCTGAAATAAAAAAAAAAAATGGCGGCATGGTGGGAGCGGGCAGGCCAGCTACGCTGTCAGCGGGCGGCGGAAGCCGGCCCGCTGACAGCGCAGCCGGCCTGCCCGCTCCCACCATGCCCCATTTTTTTAAAAAGCAAACACTTACCTGCATGGTCGGAGCGTGGAGGCCGGCGCCGCTCTCAGGCGCCCTCTGATGACGCACCCTCTGATGACAGCTGAGAGCGGCGCCGGCCTCCACGCTCCGACCATGCAGGTAAGTGTTTGCTTTTTAAACAAATGCTGGCCTGCCCGCTCCCACCATGCCGGCATTTTTTTTTTTCAGATGAGCGATTCGTGAAAGTTCGATTCGGGCGAACCGAGGAAATTCGGCGAATCGCCCGAATCGAACTTTCAAGAAGTTCGCTCATCTCTAGTGAGGGTACTCGAAGCTGGGATTCTTCAATAACTCGCCATTACCTCACTTCAAGCTTAGCACACTTCAACACCTAACTTTCAACCATAACCACATTTTCTATCTTCCCATAAATTTTATTTGACAAGAGACCAATAAAATCACATATACCAATAATTCGTGTTTAGGCAATGTCCTTTTTACAACTTATTGCTACTTCTCCCTTCTCCTCCCAGACCAAACTGCCCCCTTTTTTTTAATACCAAGAAAAAACGTTGGGAAATCTTGACCAGAACACAATTTTTAGTTGGTAGTTACCAGTTCCATTCCCAACCAGGTTTGATTATTACTGGGGTTCCCAACTAGTGGTACAAGTACTCAAGATAGTATGAGGTGGTGCCATCTATACTAGAGATGAGCGAACTTCTCAAAAATGCGATTTGGGAGATACGCCGAATTTCTCAAAGAAATTCGGGTTCGTCCGAATCGAACTTTAGCGAATCGCTCATCTCTGGTGGGAGCGGGGAGGCCGGCTGCGCTGTCAGCTGTCATCAGAGGACGCGTCATAAGAGGAAGCCGGCCTCCCCGCTCCCACTATACAGCAAACACTTACCGGCATGGTGGGAGCGGGGAGGCCGGCTTCCTCTGATGACACGTCCTCTGATGACAGCTGACAGCGCAGCCGGTCTCCCCGCTCCCACCATGCCGGCATTTTTTTTTTTTAATTTCAGGGAAAATTCGGTCAGCACGAACCACTAAAAATTCGGGTTTGTGCTGAATCGAATTTTCCCTGAAATTCGGAGGGAATTCAGGTTCGTTAGAACCGATTCGCTCATCCCTAATCTATACTTTAACCAGTCCTGATTGACTTCATAAATATAAAACCTCTCCATAGCATGATGAATACTATGTATGTGCATTTTTGGGTACTTCAGGCCCTTTATATAGTCGTTTGGTGTTTTTTTACACAGTTTTAGGTGCTGCGTCATATATTTCGAAAATGTGGTTCTTGATGAAAAGTGTTGGGAACCCATCGTTTATTACACAAGAGTAGGAAAACCTTAGACATTGTTTTGTGGCTTGAAGCCGCTGTGTCTTACTGCTGCCTGGTGTGAAAAACAAAACCCACTTTGACCTCAGAGGATCCCTGCTCTGACCATTGTCAAGTGTTCTGATGCCTTCTAGGCCAGTCTCTCAAAACTAGAAGATCTTTGCAACCGTGAGCCCTGATCTTTGCCACCATTTGTATCACCCACCGCATGACACCACCACATGTGCTTGCACATCTCGCAACTTACTGGAAAACTTCTACATTTCACAAGGAGAACATCTTCACTTCAAAACCCTATAAGATGTGCCAGATTTATAAGGAGATGTCTGTTTGCAATTAATGATTTGTTGCATCTGCCTTGTCTCCTTACTGAAAAGCTTAAACCGGACCTTCAGTATAATTTACTGAAAAGCCCAAACCCCAAGAAACTATTCACCAGCATCTAAAACTAGACAAAGAGGCCGATTCATTAATAGCGGCAGGTAGCGACAGTTGAGCGACTGTAGCGGCATTTTCAGAGCGCCCGCTAGTAGTCGCTGTGCTTGGCCGTTGTTCGGTAGTTGATAGCGACTCAGTCGGTGTGCAGTAATGTTGAATATTGGGTGAGGAGTCGCTATTTGACAGGTTCCGCGCTGTATGGGAGCACATGATAGCGACTGGCCATAGCGACCGGCTCTCACCATATTCATAAACAAATCACGCTCAAAAAATTATTGCGCTGTAAAATGCTTGTTTAAACCCCAGAGCGCTGGAGGCGATGGGTTAAAAGTCGTTTTTTAACCCCCAAACCACCATATTTTTGGAAACCAAAAAAACAAGTTTTTTTAATAATTTTGTAATATGAATACATTAATATCAGACCTGTAATATCAATTCTGTACATTTTTTTAAATTTTTTTTTAACTTACAAAAATTATTTAAAATGGCAGAAGTGGTCACAGAATTTTTCACATTTAAAAAAAAAAAAAAATTAATACAATTAATTATGAATATTTAAAGATTGTTCCATTGAAATGCATTGGAGAGCGCCAGGTAGCGAGAGGTCATACCTGTCGCTGTTCAAGGTCGGACGCTGGCGCTGTGGGCTGAGGCTGGAATAATAATGAATGAGTCGCTATATGGCGCTATCTCAGTCGCTAAGCAGGATTGGCTTGATAAATGCGTGATTGTGGTGGGGAGCCGGCGTTCTCGTGGCGGGGCCCGTCATTACCGGCCGCTCACCAGTCGCTACCTGTCGCTATCCCTTGTTAAATAAGGGCCAAAGTGCAATTTCCAGGGAAATTGCGTGAAGTGTCTGGCTTCCAGAGCACCAGGTATTACCTTTCCCTCAGTGTCGCTCTCCCATAGATTTCAATGGCCGTTCATTTGCTTGTGTTTAAACAGCGTGTTTGACATTTTTTTTGCTCCAATCATTGTGTCATGTCTCCTGGCTGCAAACAATCAGTTTTAGAAACATTTTTGACTTTTTCTATTTTTATTTATTTTATTTATTTTTCTATTTATTATTTTATATTTTTTATGCAGAATTGTCTTTACAGGTCTGGCACTAAAGTGTTAATGTCACAGTGTTAAAACAATGTCATTCCATGTGTTTTCGCTTTCTTACTGGTGGATGTGTGTTCAAAAACAGACTTTGATCACACAGCGGCTGGCGCTCTATGCTATAGCGACCAGATTTAGAGCGCCGACGCTGCGTGTGTGCGGGTGTGGAACGCTGAGAGTCGGTCGCACTGAGCTAGCGCTACCTCTCGCTCGCTGCAGTGCTGTACTGGTGTTAGAGAGCGACACACATCACATTCATCAACGCTGGCCGGGTTACGACAGCGACTGAGGCACTCTGTTACAGCGCCCGATACTTACATGCTTACAGCGTCTACTAGCGCCGCTATACAGATGCTCAGATGCTTAGTAATGAATCAGCCTCCACTTTTTAATCTTTGTTCCTTTACGGATAAAGAAATGTAACAAATGCTGAAATGGCTGCTACGCCTTAAAATAATTGCAATCAAAAGTAATTTCATGCGATATCTGATGTTTTATTGGATTTGTTTAAGGCATCAGAATAAAGTAGTTGAAATGCATCAAATATAATATTAGGATTACTAATGGGTTCACCCCGATAGTTAAATGCATTTACAGCTCTGCTTTTTGTGAGATCAATTGCTTTCTCTGTTTATAACTCACCAAGCCCATCAAGGATAAAGTAAACTGTTTGCATTTAGTGCACTAGCAGGGCAATTGCCTTTATTTGTTTTAATTGTAAAAATCTGTTCTATTTAAATAGGGAGAAAAAAAAAATGTGGTGATGTAGCGAATGAATGTGCTTTGGTTTATTTCAAGCCACGCTGGGACTATATGAAAAAGTGATAGAGTACATTTTTTATGTCTGCTTTCTTGGCTCATATTGTGCGCAATTTATAGAGTTGAAATGTAAAAAAAAAAAAAAAAAAAGTGTAATAAAAACCTTAAAAAAAAAAGAAGCCGAGTAAGTTGCATTGGGCTGAATTGGCAAGAATGAGAAGTAATGCTTTCCTTGCTTTGACAATGCTAAAGCAGATGAGAAAAATAAGCTCCCCTGTCAAATGGTACTTTCCACTGCGATCCGGCCCGTTCAGTTTTGATTGGTGGAGAAGCTAATGATTTCCTAATACAACACTTTAGCTAGCAACACAAAACATAACAAAACACTAGCATAAGTGAGATCCGCACACAGGCAGCGCTCCAGGTTTAGAAGTGAGTAATTCCCAAATCTAGGCAACAAGCGCACATTTACACGGAGCCACACACGCTTCCAATAATCCATGAGGCCAGCCATCGTGTCTGTGCACTTGTAGCATTATTCATGTTATTTATTCGGCATCCGTATGCTCGGCACAACCAACAGATGACAGACGCTTCCACATGCTCGCTGTAGTCAGGTGCCACGTAACAAACACGCCGAGCGTTTATCTATATATCTCTATATTTTTATACTGAAGTAGGAAAATCTGATGCTAAAGGGCATCTGTAGGCGTAAAGGAAAACAGCACACCCAACTTTCTCTGCCGCTCAGTATTTTTATGGCTTAAAAATCTACCTATCCTGGTTTCCATGCTGGCTACTGGTGTCCAGCCATAGTCTGTTAAAAAAAAAAAAAGTTTTCGGATGTAGTCACCTTCTATCCAAAGCCCAGTGCACCAAATCAGCCTGTGTTTCTTTTTTTTAAATAAAGCCTTTTCATAAAAATGCTGCCAGGATGCAGTATGATGTTCGAATGGTGGACATATGGCTGCCTGGCCAAGCAGTAGCACCTCCTAGTGCTCTTCAGCAATGATTAATTCAGTTACACACAGCCTGTGGTTTTTTTTTTTTTTTTAAATAAAGCTTTTTCATAGAAATACTGCCAGGATGCAGTATGATGTTCGAATGGTGACCTTATGGCTACTTGGCCAAGCAGCCCCTAGTGCTCTTCAGCAATGATTAATTTAGTTACACACAGCCTGTGTATTTTTTTTTTTTAATAAAGCTTTTTCATAAAAATTCTGCCAGGATGCAGTATGATGTTCGAATGGTGACCATATGGCTGCTTGGCCAAGCAGCAGCACCCCCTAGTGCTCTTCAGCAATGATTAATTCAGTTACACACAGCCTGTGTTTTTTTTTTTTTAATAAAGCTTTTTCATAAAAATACTGCCAGGATGCAGTATGATGTTCGATTGGTGACCTTATGGCTGCTTGGCCAAGCAGCAGCACCCCCTAGTGCTCTTCAGCAATGATTAATTCAGTTACACACAGCCTGTGTTTTTTTTTTTTTAATAAAGCTTTTTCATAAAAATACTGCCAGGATGCAGTATGATGTTCGAATGGTGACCTTATGGCTGCTTGGCCAAGCAGCAGCACCCCCTAGTGCTCTTCAGCAATGATTAATTCAGTTACACACAGCCTGTGTTTTTTTTTTAATAAAGATTTTCATAAAAATACTGCCAGGATGCAGTATGATTTTCGAATGGTGACCATATGGCTGCTTGGCCAAGCAGCAGCACCCCCTAGTGCTCTTCAGCAATGATTAATTCAGTTACACACAGCCTGTGTTTTTTTTTAAATAAAGCTTTTTCATAAAAATGCTGCCAGGATGCAGTATGATGTTCGAATGGTGACCATATGGCTGCTTGGCCAAGCAGCAGCACCCCCTAGTGCTCTTCAGCAATGATTAATGCAGTTACACACAGTTCAGAATTAAAGGAAAGAGGGGACGTGGCCAGAGCTGCTCACATTGGTCTTGATTCATCAAGAGTTAAAAAAAATTCTCATAGTAGTAAAAAAATAATTTCATGAGAAAAAAGCCTGAGAATTTCACTGATGAAGAATCACCAGACAATGAAGTCTCTCAGGAGTAAAAAAGTGCCATTGACTTTCATTGTTTTCATAGCTGGTGATTCAGCAACAGGCTTTTTTCTCATTAAATTCATTTTTTACTTCCATGAGAATTGTTTTCAACTCTTGATGAATTGAGGCCATTGTGTCTGAAGTAAAGCAGAGAGTAGCACCTCCCTCACTCAGCAGCTCCGACAGGCTGGTGCGAGAAGGGGCTCAATCTCATAAGTTATCAGAGTAACTGCAATAAATCTGAAAGCTAAACTGCCACATACAACTCAATAAACCTGCACACAGAAACGCTTTCCAATATATATATATATATATATATATATATATATATATATATATATATGGGTGTAGGATCACTTTAAGAGCAGATGTGTAGGCAGAATGGTTCCCTCTGCTGGAATCATATTAAATAGACAACTCAATACAGAGGCACCATGCCCCTCTCCTTTGTGCTGTACAATGTAACAAGCAGGGACGTTTTCCTACTGTGCTTACATTGTAAAAAGACAGCCAGCTCCTTCCTGTGTTACACTGTCCAGCCAACAATGTGACTTCTACACAATGCAACAAGAGCTGCAGCCCGCTGTGTTTACATTGTTTAGCAGCCACAAGTCTGCTATTATAATGGAAACAGCTTACAATTGGCTAACAGCTAAGGGCCTTATTCATGAAGTGATAGCATCAGGTAGTGGCTGGTTAATGAGAGGTAGTGACTGGTGAACGCCGGACACGGCACGCAATTACACATTTATCAAGCAGAATCTGTTTAGCGACTGGGATAGCGCCATGTAGCGTCTGATTCATCATTTTCCCAGCCTCAGCCAACAGCGCTGGCGTTCAGCCTTGCACAGCGCCAGGTATGACCTCTCCCTACCTGTCACTCTCCCATACATTTCAATGGACGATCCTTTCCTTCTCTTTAAACAGTTTTTTTTTTTCTGCTTTTTTTTTTTTAAATCTCAAATAAATCTGTGACCTCTTCTGGCATTGAATAGGCTGTTTTTTCAAATTTTTTTTATTTTTTATATATTTCCTCAGAAATGACATTACAGGTCTGCCATTAAAGTGTTCATGTTACAATGTTGTTACAATGTAATTCCATATGTTTTTGCTGTGTTACTAGTGGATAGATGCTGGAAAACAGACTTTAAACACACCGCCTCCTGCGCTCTGGGCTTCATACAAGCATTTTTCAGCGCCAGATTTGTGAGGCTGTTTTTTTGCTGAATATGTTGTGAGTCGGTCGCTATGAGCAGTCGCTAACATGCGCTCCCATACAGCGCTGTACTGGTCAAATAGCGACTCCTCGCAACGTATTCAACATTACTGAACAGCGACTGCGTCACTATGAAGTAGCGACCCACGGCTGAGCACTGCGACTACTAGCGGGCGCTCTGAAAATGCCTGCTACAGACGCTCATCTGTCGCTACCTGGCGTTAGTGATGAATCAGCCTGCCAGTGAGTAATCTCTTCATCGCGCTGGTGTGATGGAGAGATCACTCTGAATCTGTAAGTTAGGACACAGCTCTTCCTCTGCTATGCAAAGGATTCCTGGGGCCTGATCTTCAGGACAGACACTAGTTAAACACCAGTCCAGGAGCATTGAATGGTGGAGAAGGTGCTGTACGTTAAGGGGCTGATTTACAAACTGCTTTTCCTTTATTTGTGGGTTTACGCCACGTTTATCAAAATGTGCCATGTTCATCCGACTATGGCGTGTTTATCCGGATTTACTCCCAGGGCAGCATAGTTGGATGCATGGCATCAAGGTTTTTTTTTCTCTTTTGCCAAAATTGTTTCTTTGGGTCGGTTTTGTATCAATACCAGATATTTTGAGCTTTAATGTTTTAGAGAACACTAGTTTGAAATACAGCTAATAAAACGTTTCCATGCGACTTTTTTTTAAACCTCATTATAAATAGAACATATAAATGCATTCCTGGTGCATTTATATGTTCTATTTATTGGTATATATTGGGGTAGAGATAACCCTGCATCCATTATTTGCACCCATGACACCCATGGCATAACTGTTAGATGAACTTGTTGTTAGTTTTAAGTGTGCTTACCACTACCACTACTACTTTAAATATTATTTAAGCTCAATATATAAAGCTTTTCAAACAACTCAGACACTCCTAAAACACCACACATGTATTTTGAGATCCATACCATGCCGACATACGCTTTAAATTTGTGTTTTCAGCAAGGTTTCTTTCATTTTTAAAACCAAATTTGCCATGGTAGCTTGCCGGCTTGTTCCAAATTACCTTTTATTTCTTCCAGCCAGGAATATTTCAGCAAAACGACAGCAAATAGTTCTCTCTACATTGGTTTGCTACAATTATAGCTCAGTTTGCTGCTGTTTCCCAGTTGCTGTGTACACGGTGCACCAAAGATAGAGCCAACTAATAAAAACCTGCAAACATCATATATCAGCCCTGAAATACCCCTTCAAAGTAATAAAATATTTGGCAACCAATAGTTCTGATACTTTCAAATCCCACTGAAATTCTTCATCAGACATAATGCCAGAAACAGAATATGCAGCTTATCTATGAGTAGGACTATTAAGACCAAGGTCATCAGTCGCTCACAGACAACCTATTGGCAAAGCAGGGAGATCAGTAAGTTATTATAACAATCCCTCGAGGATTCCTTTGGGAATTTTCCATATATTAAAGCAGCAAAATTGTTGTTCCTAAGGGCAGCTTTGATCATTTCCCATCGGATCCTACAAAGACCTTCCCTAAGGAAACAGGCAGGCTGATTCATCACTAACGCCAGGTAGCAACAGATGAGCGTCTGCTAGTAGTCACTGTGCTCAGCTGTGGGTCGCTACTTTATAGCAATTCAGTCGCTGTTCAGTAATGTTGAATACATTGTGAGGAGTCGCTATTTGACCAGTACAGCGCTGTATGGGAGCGCATGTTAGCGACTGCTCATAGCGACCGACTCACACCATATTCAGGAAAAAAACAGCTGCAAAAATCTCTGGCACTGAAAAATAGTTGTTTGAAGCCCAGAGCGCAGGAGGCGGTGTGTTTAAAGTCTGTTTTCCAGCATCTATCCACTAGTAACAAAGCGAAAACATATGGAATTACATTGTAGCAACATTGTAACATGAACACTTTAATGCCAGACCTGTAATGTCATTTCTGAAGAAATATATAAAAAATTAATTTTTAATTTTTTTTAAAAAACAGCTTTCTCAATGCCAGAAGAGGTCACAGAATTATTTGTGATTTTTTGAAAAAAAAAAATAACCCGTTTAAAGAGAAGAAAAGGATCATCCATTGAAATGTATGGGAGAGCGACAGGTAGCGAGAGGTCATACCTGGCACTGTGCAAGGCTGAACGCCGGCGCTGTTCACTGAGGCTGTGAAAATGATGAATTGGACACTAAATGGCGCTATCCCAGTCGCTAAACAGATTCTGCTTGATAAATGTGTAATTGCGTGCCGTGTCCGGCGTTCACCAGTCGCTACCTGTCGCTACCTCTCATTAACCAGCTGGTACCTGATGCTATCCTTTCTTAAATAAGGGCCTAAGCAGAGGGTGAAATGCAACAGAAGGAGAAGTAGGATTAAAATTCAGTCCAGGAGGAAGAACACCAATGGATTACACTGGGTTTATGATCTGGACACAATGTGTTTGCTAAGTAAAGATCTATTATAAAATATATTTGGAGAAGGTAACATGTATGGCAAGTAGAAAAAGAGAAAAAGCGATTTGTGCATGTTGGAGAATATATATAAGTAGTAGGAGTGCATGCCATTATGGGGATAATATATTCAAATGATAGGGATAGGGACACCTTACCTCCCTACTGTTTATGATAGACAGAGGATGTGCATTAGAGTTACTATTTATTGCTGCCAGATTCCAAGGCCCTTATTTATGAAGGAATAGCGACAGGTAGCGACTGGTGAGCGGCCGGTAATGACGGGCCCCGCCACGAGAACACCGGCTCCCCACCACAATCACACATTTATCAAGCCGATCCTGCTTAGCGACTGAGATAGCGCCATATAGCCACTCATTCATCATTATTCCAGCCTCAGCCCACAGCGCCAGCATCTGACCTTGAACAGCGACAGGTATGACCTCTCGCTACCTGGCGCTCTCCAATGCATTTCAATGGAACAATCTTTAAATATTAATAATTAATTGTTATTACAAAGGGAAAAAACAATTGTACAGAATTGATATTACAGGTCTGATATTAATGTATTCATATTACTAAATTATTTTAAAAACTTTATTTTTTTGGTTTCCAAAAACATGGTGGTTTGGGGATTAAAAATCTACTTTTAACACATCGCCTCCAGCGCTCTGGGGTTTAAACATGCATTTCACAGCGCTTGAATTTTTTGAGCGTGATTTTTTGATGAATATGGTGGAAGCCGGTCGCTCTGACCAGTCGCTATCATGCGCACCCTTACATCGCGGAACCTGTCAAATAGCGACTCGTAACCTTGTATTGAACATTACGCCACACCGACTGAGTCGCTGTCAACAACCGAACAACGACCAAGCACAGCGACTACTAGCGGGCGCTGTGAAAATACCGCTACAGTCGCTCAACTGTCGCTATTAATAAATCAGCCTCCCCGCAGAGGGTGAAATGCAACAGAAGGAGAAGTCGGATTAAAATACAACTAAAAATCTTTTCCCTCTTTAGGGTCAGTCCAGGAGGAAGAACACCAATGGATTACACTGGGTTTATGAGAAGGAGCTTTGAACTGGACACAATGTGTTTGCTAAGTAAAGATCTATTATAACATATATTTGGAGAAGGTAACATGTATGGCAAGTAGAAAAAGAGAAAAAGCGATTTGTGCATGTTGGAGAATATATAAATGTAGTAGGAGTGCATGCCATTATGGGGATGATTCATTCAAATGATAGGGATAGGGACACCTTACCTCCCTACTGTTTATGATAGACAGAGGATGTGCATTAGAGTTACTATTTATTGCTGCCAGATTCCTGTACAAGTCAATCTGAATTGAGAAAGACAAATGACTAGCGAAACGTCTTCAAGAAAATAACACAGCAAGTCCAGCAAGAGAGAAAGCTCAGCAACATAAAGACATTTTAATTTTAATTTTTAATGCATAGATGGCCATTGTATGCTTGGGCACACATAGGAATTCGTCCTCCGCATTTAACCCATCCGTGCAGTGAGTGTACACATGTCCGGAGCGGTGGGCTGCCCTAATAACGGCGCCCGGGGAGCAGTTGGAGGGTTAGGTGCCTTGCTCAAGAGCACTTCAGTCATGTTCCAGGACCAGGATTTGAACCTGCCACCCTCCGGTTGCAAGTCCGCTCCCTTACCTCTAGGCCACAACTGCCCCAAAAAAAAAAAAAAAAAGACATTTTAAATCCAATGTATCTGATTGTTTTTAAGCCTTTAAATGAGATAAACATATTTTCCATTCATTAGGAAACAAAGACGAGAAGATCGCTTCATTTCAGGGAACAACCTCAAAAAGTTTCATTTAGATTAGAACTTCACTTCCATTTTGAAAAATTTAAGTCATTTACAGATATAATAAACATATGCAGCCACCTTGCGAGCCATTCGGTTATTTTGCCATCATAAAGGACATTTTTTTTGCAGTCTGCAGACAGTCAACATGTGGAAACCTTGTAAAATAAACCCAACTACCACTCCCCTATCCATGCCGAAAAAAGTTACTTTTCTCTTTCCTTTTCTTCTAAAAACTCTTCAGGGAGCTTTGTACAAACCTGTGCTGCTGTGTAGCTTAGGAAGTGGCACCTTTTTGGTTTACAAGGAAACTTATTTGTTGATAAGTTTAAAATATTCCTTGTACAGTGAAATATATTTAACTTTATCATATATATATAAATATATATATAAATATATATATCCTGTATAACTCCAGTACAGCTCAAGAACTACACAAGTGAGCTTCTGTTAATTTCTTTTTAATGCTTAACCTACACACTTCTGCATTCAAAACCACATACGCTTGTACATGTGTGTTAGACATTTGATATGTCTTGGTGTGGTTTCTAATGCTTTTTTCCGTGCCATTTAATGTTATTTATATAATTTGCTTTGACATTAAATTAGCTTTTTGACTTTTACAAAGCACAAATATATGCGCCTTTTTATGTTTATGTTATATTATTTTTGTTAGGTATTTGAAAGGGGCTGCTATTATTATTTTATAGGAAGTGTTATGAGCAATTTGCACTCAAAATGTTGCTGATGTCAATTCTTACAACAAGATACTGGAAACTGTCAGCTGAAGAGCAATAATAAAACAGCTCATTTGACTTGTTAACGGCTATTTACTGCATTTAGGCACAATCTACAATACAGTAGAATTTTATATAATCCTACTACAGACTTGATATTTTATATTTAATTACTACAGAGGTCCAGTCAACGCTGTTCGAATGCCATATCCTCTGTTAGTTGCAAACATTTCTTTGTGACAGGTAGCCAGCTATACAGGGGAGATCTGTATACAGGGCTGACCATAGGGAAATTCCCAGTGGGGCACACTGCTTTACGGCTAGCTGGGCTACTTCTTCTAACACCAATAGCAAAACCCTGCCTCCAACTAAGAAACCTCAGCCTATGTTCAGCCCCAATGCTGTAGCCTCAGCATCATGCCTTTGGTGGGGGGAAATGGCCATCACAATACTAAAGCTTCAGGATCATAACTTTAATAGTAGCCAAATCTAGGCCCTTATTTAAGAAGGGATAACGTCAGATAGTGGCTGGTTAATGAGAGGTAGCGACAGTTAGCGACTGGTCAACGCCGGACACGGCACGCAATTACACATTTATCAAGCAGAATCTGTTTAGCGACTGGGATAGCGCCATGTAGCGTCTGATTCATCATTTTCCCAGCCTCAGCGAACAGTGCCGGCGTTCAGCCTTGCACAGCGCCAGGTATGACCTCTCGCTACCTGGCGCTCTCCCATACATTTCAATGGACGAACCTTTTCTTCTCTTTAAAACGGGGTATTTTTTTTTTTTTTTTCCAAAAATCACAAATAATTCTGTGACCTCTTCTGGCATTGAAAAAGCTGTTTTTTCACATTTTTTTCATTTTTTATATATTTCCTCAGAAATGACATTACAGGTCTGCCATTAAAGTGTTCATGTTACAATGTTGTTACAATGTAATTCCATATGTTTTCGCTTTGTTACTAGTTGATAGATGCTGAAAAACAGACTTTAAACACACCGCCTCCTGCGCTCTGGGCTTCAAACAACTATTTTTCAGCGCCAGAGATTTGTGAGGCTGTTTTTTTGCTGAATATGTTGTGAGTCGGTCGCTATGAGCAGTCGCTAACATGCGCTCCCATACAGCGCTGTACTGGTCAAATAGCGACTCCTCACAATGTATTCAACATTACTGAACAGCAACTGAGTTGCTATAAAGTAGCGACCCACGGATGAGCACTGCGACTACTAGCGGGCGCTCTGAAAATGCCTGCTACAGACGCTCATCTGTCGCTACCTGGCGTTAGTAAAGAATCAGCCTGCAAATCAGCATGACAAATGACACAGCAAAAAAGAGAAACTTTGCGTCTGACTTATCAAGCGTTAGCACCTGTTATTGCCACTCAGCGCCAATATTTTTGCCTCAACGCCACTCACTGCGATTTAACAAACAAAAAACAGGCAGCGCTGATGTGGCTGCCAGCCAGCGTCTAATTTATCACTAGCACCACATAGTTCACAGCGCCAGGTGCTCTTGTTTAAGCTGCGCCAGTTTATAGTGCCACTGTAGGTTAAGATCCCAAGCTCCCATACAGCGCTGTACTGGTCAAATAGCGACTCCTCACAATGTATTCAACATTACTGAACAGCGACTGAGTCGCTATGAAGTAGCGACCCACGATTGAGCACTGCGACTACTAGTGGGCGCTCTGAAAATGCCTGCTACAGACGCTCATCTGTCGCTACCTGGCGTTAGTGATGAATCAGCCTGCCCGTGATCTGTCACTGCTACACTATACACACGTTTCAGAACTCGCTTGTTGACTGGAAGCACATTGGAGGTAGAGCGCGGTGTTGATGTTGTCCAGTCAATTGAAATGATAAGGCCGCTAGGAGCTCGCCTGAAGCCTGTCCCATGTGCTTCTCCTGCATTCCCCAAACACTACAGATGCTGTAGCAGGTCACAGAAATGTGCCCCTCCTTTCCTTTCCATTTGCCCAGGACCACAAACAAATGTGACCACACAGCCACAACACTCCCAGTGTGTGCCAGACTGACAGGCCACAGTGATCACACTTGCAGGACTGCTCTTTTCATAGATTCCTGTAGGAGAGCCACTTGTACAGAATATTACATTATATAATTAATATTATAATATATTAAATATTTAAAATGATGAGTTCTGATCTGTTTTTTTCTGTACCCTACCCATTTACAAGAAATGTCATGGGAGTTCTATAAACCAAAGTAATTACAAAGCAACACAACTGCACATATACTTCAGCAAACTGAACCTGAGCCATCATGTTTTATGCCAATAGCATATTAGCTGTAACTAAAAGTAAGACACAAACAGGCTGATTCATTACTAGCGCCAGGTATCGGCAGATGAGCATCTGTACACGAGGCGCCAAAAGCGACCGCTAGTTTACGCTTTGATCAGCTATCGGGCGCTGTAACAGAGCGCCTCAGTCGCTGTAGCAACCTGGCCGGCATTGATGAATTAGATGTATGTTGGGCGTTCTAACACCAGTACAGCGTTGCAGGGAGCGAAAGGTAGCACCAGCTCAGTGCGACTGACTCTCAGTGACTCACACCATATTCAACAAAAAACAGACACACACAGCGTAGGCGCTCTGGATCTAGTCGCTATAGCATAGAGCGGCAGACGCTGTGTGATTAAAGCCTGTTTTTGAACACATATCCACCAGTAACAAAGCGAAAACACTGGAATTACATTGTTGTACAGTGTTGTGACATTAATACTTTAGTGACAGACCTGTAATGACAATTCTGCATAAAAATATAAAAAATCAAAAAAGTTTTCAAAAACAACTTTTTCTAGGCCAGGAGAGGTGACATATTTATTTGAGAGAAAAAAAAATAAAAACAATAAACCCTGTTAAACAGAAGAAAAGGAAAGTCCATTGAAATGTATGGGAGAGCGACAGGTAATACCTGTAATGATAAATCGTACGCTGCATGGCGCTGTTAGAGTCGCTTACCAGAATCGCCTTTATAAATGTGGTATTGCGTACAGTGCCCGGCGTTCACCAGATGCTGCCTGCCGCTACAAGGCACTACCTGCCGCTACAAGGCACTACCTGCCGCTACAAGGCGCTACCTGCCGCTACAAGGCACTATCCCTTGATGAATAAAGCCGATAAAGTTGAATAGATTTCACTTGTTTGAGTATTTCTAGAAATGCAGATTTAGGGGGTAATTTAAGAAAGGATAGCGTCAGGTAGCGCCTGGTTAATGAGAGGTAGCGACAGATAGCGACTGGTCAACGCCGGACACGACACGCAATTCCACATTTATCAAGCAGAATCTGTTTAGTGACTGGGATAGCGCCATGCAGCGTCTGATTCATCATTTTCAAAGCCTCTGCGAACAGCGCCAGCGTTCAGCCTTGCACAGCGCCAGGTATGACCTCTCGCTACTGTCGCCCCCCCATACATTTCAATGGACGATCCTTTTCTTCTCTTTAAACTGTTTTTTTTTTATTTTTCCCCAAAAATCACAAATAATTCTGTGACCTCTTCTGGCACTGAAATAGCTGTTTTTTCACATTTTTTAAATTTTTTATATATTTCTTCAGAAATGACATTACAGGTCTGCCATTAAAGTGTTCATGTTACAATGTTGCTACAATGTAATTCCATATGTTTTTGCTTTGTTACTAGTTGATAGATGCTTGAAAACAGACTTTAAACACACCGCCTCCTGCGCTCTGGGCTTCAAACAAATATTTTTCAGCGCCAGAGATTTGGGAGGCTGTTTTTTTGCTGAATATGGTGTGAGTCGGTCGCTATGAGCAGTCGCTACCATGCGCTCCCATACAGCGCTGTACTGGTCAAATAGCGACTCCTCACAATGTATTCAACATTACTAAACAGCGACTGAGTCGCTATAAACAAGCGACCCACGGCCGAGCACTGCGACTACTAGCGGGCGCTCTGAAAATGCCTGCTACCGACGCTCATCTGTCGCTACCTGGCGTTAGTGATGAATCAGCCTCAAATTAGGAGATCCACTATGGGATCCACTATGTTAAAAACACACAAATCTCATAAAACTAGAGCTGCAAAGGCCAACTTTCATTGATGTGGCTTCATTTCCCATTGAGGGAATTGAATTAAAAAAAAATATAAATGACTTTTGTGGGAAAACACACTCATACAATTCCATGTATTGATTGCAGACAATGATAGGCCCTCGCCTAAACATGACAGAACCCTCATCTCGTTGTTGGGTCATTTATATTTATGATGCCAGTGAGGGTCATTCCTTAAACATTTGCAATGGTTGGAGAAAATAGATTTTGCAAGTTAAAGTGGACCAACACTCAGGATTTTGACTATCCTGGGTCTTGGTCCACTTCGGTGGGGCACCCCGATCGGGGTGCCCCGCTGTGTGAAACCCCCCCGATCACCCTAAAAACTCACCTCTCCCCGCTCCCAGCGCCGACGGACAAGCGATCTGACAGCCGCTTGTCCGTGGCTCCTCCGCCGCCGCCTCCCGCGCGTCCGTCTTGACGCGCGCGCCCCCGCGCCGGCCATTCACAGACGGCCGGCGCGGGGGCGCGCAGGCCTAGAGGGGCGCGAGGGAGGCGGCGGTGGCCGGCCGCCGCCGAAACTAAGGTAAGGGGGTTTGGGGGTTTTGGGGGGGTTTCACCCCGCGGGACATCCCGATCTCGGATGTCCCGCGGGGAGGGAGGTGATCGGCCCGAGGGTGATGGTCCACTTTAAGGGGAGCTGAAATGGATGATAAACTAGGGGGGTTATTTGATAATAGCGCCAGGTAGCACCTCGTAGCACCTCGTAGCGGCAAGCAGCGTCTGGTGAACACCGGGCGCTGAACGCAAAACCACATTTATGAAAATGAATCTGGTGAGTGCCTCTAACAGCGCCATGTAGCGTCTGATGTATTACTACAGGCGGCTCAGCGTATAGCGCCAGCGCTTTAGCTTCCGGAGCGACAGGTATTACTTTTCGCTCAGTGTGTCGCTCTCCCATACATTTCAATGGCCGTTCATTTGCTTGTGTTAAAACAGCGTGTTTGACTTTTTTTTATTTATTTATTTTTGCTCAAATCATTGTGTGACCTCTCCTGGCTGCAAACAAACATTTTAGAAACTTTTTTGACTTTTTATATTTTTTATGCAGAATTGTCATTACAGGTCTGGCACTAAAGTGTTAAAACAATGTCATTCCATGTGTTTTCGCTTTGTTACAGGTGGATATATGTTCAAAAACAGACTTTAATCACACAGCGTCTGGCGCTCTATGCTATAGTGATCAGATTTAGAGCGCCGACGCTGTGTGTGTCCTTATTCGATAAGTATGGTGTGGAGCGCTGAGAGTCGGTCGCACTGAGCTGGCGCTACCTCTCGCTCCCTGCAGAGCTGTACTGGTGTTAGAGCCCATCATACATCACATTCATCAATGCCGGCTAGGTTACAACAGCGACTGAGGCACTCTGTTACAGCGCCAGATACCGCTTACAGCATCTACTAGTGGTCGCTCCAAGGCCCTTATTTATGAAGAAATAGCGACAGGTAGCGACTGGTGAGCGACCGGTAATGACGGGCACCGCCACGAGAACGCCGGCTCCCCACCACAATCACACATTTATCAAGCCAATCCTGCTTAGCGACTGCGATAGCGCCATATAGCGACTCATTCATCATTATTCCAGCCTCAGCCCACAGCGCCAGCGTCCGACCTTCAACAGCGACAGGTATGACCTCTCGCTACCTGGCGCTCTCCAATGCATTTCAATGGAACAATCTTTAAATGTTAATAATTAATAGTTATTAATGTTTTTTTCTTAAATGTGACCACTTAATGTATTCATATTACTAAATTATTTAAAAAACTTTTTTTGGGGGGTTTCCAAAAATATGGTGGTTTGGGGGTTAAAAAACTACTTTTAACACATCGCCGCCAGCGCTCTGGGGTTTAAACATGCATTTCACAGCGCGAGAATTTTTGGAGCGTGATTTTTTGATGAATATGGTGGAAGCCGGTCGCTCTGACCAGTCGCTATCATGCGCACCCATACATCGCGGAACCTGTCAAATAGCGACTCGTAACGTTGTATTCAACATTACGCCACACCGACTGAGTCGCTGTCAACAACCGAACAACGGCCAAGCACAGCGACTACTAGCGGGCGCTGTGAAAATACGGCTACAGTCGCTCAACTGTCGCTACATGTCGCTATTAATAAATCAGCCTCTTAGTGCCGCTATACAGACGCTCATCTGCCGATACCTGGCATAAGTAATGAATCAGCCTCCGCGGCTGAAAGTGTCAGTCTTCTTGAGTTGTATGAAATTCGGATGAGAGTGCTTTTGTTCTATAGCTATTGATCCAAATATTTCAATTAACGCTGTGTGGTTATTTCAAGGTGGCTACTTTTTATCTACTTCAAGAGATACCTGATTTTAGAGCCACTGCAATCATTGGTTGGTATCAAATCGATGGTCATTGAGCTGATATGATTATTGGTATTTGCAATATTTATAATATTAATAGATAGATTATAATTAAAAACTGGATATTAATGTGCAGCAAATATTGATCAATCATATTTATTAAAATACAGAATCAGATGAGCAACCATTTCTTGTATTATGGATTATGACATCTAATAATAGCTTGTAAATTCTTCTTTTTTTTTCACTGCACCTATAACAATGCTGGGCAAATGCAGCCGATGATTAGCCATATAAATCAGGCTCATAAAGTCCTCTTAGGGTTTCTTTCTACGCTCTATCCCTGGCTGGTCCCAGGGGAACAGAATCGCAGCTGTTGTGCTGTGTGCAGCCTAATTGAAGGGCATGGACTTACCAAATGGATTCATTAATTACTGCAGCCACAGTCTCTCTGGACTTGTATACACTGGGCGGAAACCCATTCTTACTGGGCCATGCACATTCCATAAATGTTAGAGCACACCTCATTTATGCACTAAATGTTTACAGATGGGCTGCCATTCATATCACATGATAAACCAGATTTAGATTTGGAAAACTTTCTAGAAGCCTTTTGCTGAACACACTATAATGTTTTAGTACATGTGCATATATACGATATATATTAAATGTAAAACATGAATCGTAATGCAAAAATAAATATAACACACTTTGTATTATAAAATGACAATATTTACCTGCCTTATAATATGCAGTGTTTGCCCATATGCCGATCATTTGACGGGGAGGCGAATTTAAAACTAGTGCCACGTATTGCCATGTGAGCGTCTAAGTAGCGGCGATTGGAGCGTCCGCAATTAGGTGTCTGGCGCTGTGACTTAGGGCCTTATTAGGAATAGCGACAGGTAGCGACTGGTGAGCGGCCGGTAATGACGGGCCCCGCCACGAGAACGCCGGCTCCCCACCACAATAACACATTTATCAGCCAATCCTGCTTAGCGACTGAGATAGCGCCATATAGCCACTCATTCATCATTATTCCAGCCTCAGCCCACAGCGCCAGCGTCCGACCCTGCACTATTAAAAAAAAAAAAAATCACAATATAAGTGGTTGCTGGACAGGAGAGGACACGCAATGATTTGAAGCAAAAATTTAGAACATTACTTTAGGAAAACGTTATTTATACACAACCAAACAAAACCCTATTGAAATGTATGGGAGAGCGCTACTGAGCGACAGGTGCTACATGGCACTGCTGAACACACAGCACCAATGCTATACACTGAGCCACCGCTAGTGATACATGTGACACTACGGCCCTTATTTATGAAGGAATAGCGACAAGTAGCAACTGGTGAGCGGCCGGTAATGACGGGCCCCGCCACGAGAACGCCGGCTCCCCACCACAATCACACATTTATCAAGCCGATCCTGCTTAGCGACTGAGATAGCGCCATATAGCGACTCATTCATCATTATTCCAGCCTCAGCCCACAGCGCCAGCGTCCGACCTTGAACAGCGACAGGTATGACCTCTCGCTACCTGGCGCTCTTCAATGCATTTCAATGGAACAATCTTTAAATATTCATAATTAATTGTTATTAATTGTTTTTTTTTTTTTTTTTTTTTAAATGTGAAAAATTCTGTGACCACTTCTACCATTTTAGATTTTTTTAAGGTAAAAAAAAAAAAAAAATGTACAGAATTGATATTACAGGTCTGATATTAATGTATTCATATTACAAAATTATTTAAAAAACTTGTTTTTTTTGGTTTCCAAAAATATGGTTGTTTGGGGGTTAAAAAACTACTTTTAACCCATCGCCGCCAGCGCTCTGGGGTTTAAACAAGCATTTTACAGCGCAAGAATTTTTTGAGCGTGATTTTTTAATGAATATGGTGGAAGCCGGTCGCTATGGCCAGTCGCTATCATGTGCTCCCATACAGCGCAGAACCTGTCAAATAGCGACTCCTCACCCAATATTCAACATTACGGAAAACCGACTGAGTCGCTATCAACTACCGAACAACGGCCAAGCACAGCGACTACTAGCGGGCGCTCTGAAAATTCCGCTACAGTCGCTCAACTGTCGCTACCTGCCGCTATTAATGAATCGGCCTCTTAGCTTAGTGGCCGGACAAGTGGCGCTGTAGTATCCCTTCCAGCATTGATAAATGTGATGTTTGCAGGGCACTTTAGAAGCGCTCTCCCTGATTCACTGCAGAGACATTCACAAGCGCTAGGTGGTGTCCCAAGGTCAAAGCGCCCAAGATGACGCTACATCTAACAATAGGACAACGCTGCAGCGAACGATAGGTAGCGCCAGTTAAGTGCGTTAGGCACTAAGCACTGAAGCCCATATTTAAGAAAAGAATACACACAACCAGCGTCGGCGCTCTAAAACTGGGCGCTCTAGCATCGAGTGCCGGAAGCTATGTGATAAAAGTCTGTTTCTAAACACACAAACACCAGCACCAGAGCGAAAACATATGGAATGACATTGTTTTAACATTGTGACAATGACACTGTAATGCCAGACCTGCACATACAAATCTGCATCATTTAAAAAAAAAAAAATCACAAAATAAGTGGTTGCTGGGCAGGAGAGGACACACAATGATTTGAACCAAAAATTTAGAACATTACTTTAGGAAAACGTTATTTATACACAACCAAACAAAACCCTATTGAAATGTATGGGAGAGCGACACTGAGCGACAGGTGCTACATGGCGCTACTGAACACGCAGCACCAATGCTATACACTGAGCCACCGCTAGTGATACATGTGACACTACATGACGCTATTACAGGCGCTGACCAGAGTGACTTTCATATATATGGTTTTCACATACTGCGCCCAGCGTTCACCCGATGCTACATGGCACTACCTGCCGTTAGCGTTTCTTAAATAACCCCCATAAGGGCTGATTCCATGTGCTATTTAGTACCACAGTTGAATTATATCCGTATGTGCAAGACCTGTTTTTGCATGGGTGCGAAAGTGTGAAAAAGAACAGGAAATGTGCTTGAAGAAGCCCTATTGGTGCGAATAAACAAATGCTAAGCAGCCTTTCTCTTGCACATAAGCATCCATACATAAAGAAAAGGTATTTACTCTTTTTTACATTTTATTATTTGCTATATTGTCTTTATTGTAATCTAGGTGTTATTTATGTCAAATCTAAGCTGTCTATCGTTTCACTCCCATTTGGTTTCCTGGCTGGTACAGATCTAGCAATGGTGGATGTGCTAGAAATTGCTGAGCACAGAGCTCATCCCAGCGCTGCATTATTATTATTAATGTTTATTTATATAGCGCCATCAACTTCCGTAGCGCTTTACAAGTTAAGAATACAGACAAGGTAAAACATATAGCACAGAGAACAATACAAAATTAGATGCCACAGGTTAAAACCAAGTGTTGTGAGCACAGGAGACAATCGGGAGGAGTGCCCTGCCCTTGCGGGCTTACAGTCTAAAGGATTTTATGTAACGCATCGCAGTGTGATGTGAGCGAGGATCAGCGCAATGAGTGCTAATGCCTCTGTACATTCCAAGCCTGGGATTCTTCTTCCCTTCAGTAAAAAAAGAAAAGAACTGGGATCTAGAATTTGTGGTCGATTTCTGTTTCCACATATCAACATTCATGCAACATATGAGACAACAAAATTAAAGGAAAGCTGGTCAAAGAACTAAAGTCACATAAGCACCCTGGAGTTTCTAAGAGATAAATAGGTGCTGGGTACCTGTAATGTACTAGATGGACAGCCCTGGATGAGGAATTTGAAAGATGCTTAATATCCCGAAATAAGATGGGGTTTTATATTAAACCGGACCTTCACCCTGAATAAGAGCCTATCTTATTTGTTTCCTCCACGCTGTACATACAGATTGCCCACATTAAAAATCGTCCTACCTGCACCTACTGTATTTTTTGAGCCTTTAAACATCCAAGAGGGTGGCACATGGAGTCTCAGGCTGCCTGCAAACCAGAAGTGTCTTCTGCCTATGCCGCTCTGCATTCTGGGATTGCTGGGATTGCTGTCCTTTTCCTGAGCCCAGCTCCGCTCTTTATGTGCAAAGCACAGCTATAACCCACCCCCTGCAATTCCCCCACCTCTCCTCTCCTCAGTATGTGATGCTTCTGACGCAAGATGGCGGCACCCATATCCTAAAGTCCTGAACAGAGTTGCAGCTCAGTGGGGGAAAGAATGATAAGTGAGTTACTAAAAACGTAAAATATATTAATTTTAGAAGCTGGGGAATAGTTTATCAAGGGTTTGGGCTCTTCATTAAATGATGCTGAAGGTCCGGTTTAATTTTTGATCCAAAAGTTGCCAAGAGTGTATTTTCAGCTTCTCACTTCCAAGTTCCGCTGCACTGTAAGTGTAGTGTTTTGCTCCCCCTGGTGACCGGAAGCAGCTACAATGCTCATATATACACTACACTCCGATGTGGAGTGACACCAGGAGTGTCTGCTTTTCTTGATGAAGAGTTTATCTCTCCTGCTGCATTTAATTGCCAATTGATTTTACTTCTTTTTGACATGTAAGGAACATAAGGGAATAATATAGAAATTACCCAGCACTCCTTGCAGTTAGTGAAATGACTTATGCAATGAAAAATAAATTTGTGTTAGGATTGTGCCCCATACCTGTGATTTATTTATTTGCATGCGGTTCCATGTTTTCTGTATTCCTGTGGCTCTGTGTTGCTAAAGTGGGAGTGGCTTTCCTGGCCTTCAGTAAAGCCCTTTGTATAGCTGCTTACTACAAATCCGAGAATCTTTCCACTGACAAGGATGAGCTCCTCTCCCTCCACAAAGCAGAACCAAAATCAGGCAGAAGCAATCACCCCAGGTGAGAACGCTACCAGTAACGCTTTAGCTACTGGAACACAAGACTGTGATCCTCTCATCTGAAGAGGCTGAATTAGAGCAGGAGAAGTTAAACCTGTAAGCTCAGAAATGTGGAGTTCCGTCTCTGCCTCAGCCGGATGATTTGCAAGCCAGAGTCAGAAAGCCTCTGCTCTGTACACCAACACATGTTGCTAAGGTAAGTACATTGTTGCTAGTGATAACCGTTTATTTTTACACACAACACAGAGTTGCAAAAAAAAACAGATAAGCTCAGCCCCTTAAACCAAACTAACACCTGTTTTTACTTTACGTTATCTGCTGATAACAAGAAGCTCGGGGGCATCCAGAATGCTGGAGCCCCCCTCACACTTAACCGCACAGAACGCTCGTAACACTCACCTTCAATACAAGCCAGCACAGGGAAAGGAGTCCCGCCATTGGCCGCCGGCCCACATGACCGCCCGGTGGCCAATTGCGGGACTCCCAGTCCCACTTTCCCAGTGCTGGATCGTAGTGAAGTCTTACGAGCGCTCTGTACGGTTAGGTGCGAGGGGGCTCCGCAGTTCTGGATGCCCCCCGAGCTTCTTGTTATCAGCAGACAGAGGGACCAACACCTATTAAAGTAAAATCCGGTGTTCAAGGTTTAAAGACATTTTGCCATACAATAATTTACATTTTTAAAAATACCATCAAAAGAGCAGTTACGATTTAAATTGTCTATTTTTTTAACAAACTGTAACTAGAACTTATTTTTGGAGCTTATGTTTCGAACATCCCTAAAAAGCCTGAAAAATCATGCTAGGAATTATTTTTGGAGTAGGTCTTATTTGTGGGGAAACAGAGTATAATGTATAGCAGTGGTCCCCAACCCTGTCCTCAAGGCCCATTAACAGGTCATGTTTTGTTGATCTCCATATAGCCAGATCCTCAAAACCTGGCCTGTTGGTGGACCTTGCAGACAGGGTTGGGGACAGGGGGGATGTATAGCATTCCATTGATTTCAGGTCATAACTCAAGGTACATAACAAGTACACCCCCACTGCTAAAGAGAGAGGTCCCATATTATTATAAACAATTGGCCAAAGTTAGCTAAGGCCCTTATTTAACAAGGGATAGCGACAGGTAGCGACTGGTGAACGAACGGTAATGACGGGCACCGCCACGAGAACGCCGGCTCCCCACCACAATCACACATTTATCAAGGCAATCCTGCTTAGCGACTGAGATAGCGCCATATAGCCACTCATTCATCATTATTCCAGCCTCAGCCCACAGCGCCAGCGTCCGACCTTGAACAGCGACAGGTATGACCTCTCGCTACCTGGCGCTCTCCAATGCATTTCAATGGAACAATCTTTAAATATTCATAAGTAATTGTTATTATTTTTTTTTTTTTTTAAATGTGAAAAATTCTGTGACCACTTCTGGCATTTTAAATAATTTTTTTAAGGTAAAAAAAAAAAAAAAATGTACAGAATTGATATTACAGGCCTGATATTAATGTATTCATATTACAAAATTATTTAAAAAACTTGTTTTTTTTGGTTTCCAAAAATATGGTTGTTTGGAGGTTAAAAAACTACTTTTAACCCATCGCCGCCAGCGCTCTGGAGTTTAAACAAGCATTTTACAGCTCGAGAATTTTTTGAGCGTGATTTGTTAATGAATATGGTGGGAGCCGGTCACTATGGCCAGTCGCTATCATGCGCTCCCATACAGCGCGGAACCTGTCAAATAGCGACTCCTCACCCAATATTCAACATTACGGCAAACCGACTGAGTTGCTATCAACTACCGAACAACGGCCAAGCACAGCGACTACTAGCGGGCGCTCTGAAAATGCCGCTACAGTCACTCAACTGTCGCTACCTGCCGCTATTAATGAATCGGCCTCCCCGACATAAAGGTATCACCACCTATTCCTTCTATAGCTGGTGATGGAATTTTAGTTAAAGTAGACGACCCCTGTTAAGGATGGTTAGGGGAAAGCTGAACAGTCCGTATTGCTTTACCTGCTACTCTGTAAGGAAAATTGGTTATGTTCAATGTTTCGAATCCAAAAAAATAAAAAAAATTGATTTTCAATCAATTTTTGAAAAGAAATAAAGCAGTCAGATATGCCAAAATGTGATAAAATGATAAATATGTAAAAGACCATAGATGTCATCCATTTCCATCCAATGCATCTGAACCAACCTCAGACTTTGTGCAGTGGTTGGCACCCGCATGGTTTCCAATTGTTAAGTGACATTTAAGTGGGGTGAATGGCATAAAGGATCTGACATAGTGGGATTTCACATTTATCCATTAGACATGAAGTGGCTGTTCAGAGACAGCTGAGTAAACAGCTTGCTGAAGTTCGGCGTTAGACGTAGCCAGTGAGTTACACCCATAATTTCATCTGTTAACACAAACAAGTCAGCCTGTCGCTGTGCCCCCGCGAGAGCCTGGCGGCGGTTCCTAGCTATGAAATTATTGAGTGTCACTTAAGTAAACAAGTCGTTTGCATCAGTTCTTCATTTGCTTTTTACATTTTAGCTGTACCATAGTCGCTGTGATTTATTGTACGCGCGACTGTGACGCACATGGCGGGGTTCGAATAAGTGTGAAGGAATGCCACGGATGTTTTTTGGCAACACCCTGAAAATGTCACCATACAAATGATGACATCACTGGGACAGAAGAACTGAATCATAATGCGATTTACACCTAAATTCATATTCTGAACAAACTGCCACCACATGCACCAAATGGGCTTGGTATTCAAATTGTGTCATTGCATAACTTCTAAAAGAATTATATGGCGACCAATCTCATTTTAAACCAGACCAACACCCGTTTTTTCTTTAAAGTCGACCAAAACCAAGGATTTTGACTATCCTGGGTTTTGGTCCTTGCCCCTGGGGGTGACCCACTGTGTGAAACCTCCCAAGTCGCCCAAACACATCCGCGGCCACTCGTCCAATCAGCACGCTCGGATCCACTCGAGCCCCTTTATCAAGGAGCTTACCTAATATGTGCTGATGGCCACATCCCCTGCTACCCTCTAACAGGGAGGGCGCCCGCACTGGCACCCCGGGGGGAGGGAATCAATTGGCCCAGAAAGACAGCGGTGTTGGTCCCACAGACAGTGAATAAGAGCAAGCTCAGGGGTGCATCCAGAATGCTGGAACCCCCGAAACATAACCCCCCCGAATGCCCAGTCTCCTTACCTTTAGTCCGGTGATTGGCCGCTGGGTCATGGTTGCCCCACCCATGTGCGCAGGACTCCTTTCCCAGAGCTGAAGGTAAAGAGATTGGGCATTTTGGGGGGAGTATGTTTGGGGGTTCCAGCATTCTGGGTGTCCCCCCCTGAGCTTGTTCTTAATCTCTGCCCATGGGACCAACATCCATTTAACTGGCTATACACTTGTAATCTGATTGTTCTCTAGTTAAAGAGGAACATCGGAGTCCCTGGTGTCTTTTAGAGCTTTGCTCAGCCAATCAGCGCACTCACTTTTGCCCGAGTCTGTGATGTGGGAGAGGAAGGAAGGTGAGCTTTGTCTGCACAGAGGAACAACACACGGGAAAGTGAAATTCCTGCGTGTTGTTCATCTTTAAACAGACGCATGGTTTAGCAATTAATCCACCGATAGCAAAGCATGATGCTAATCAGCCAGTTTACTGGAAGCAACACTATTTTTCTCTGATGTTATCAGTGGGTAACAATGAAGGGCAGCGAATTAAGATGTAACCCAGGCAAACACATCAGGCAACCAATGTGTGAGAAGCATCTATGAGGCAAAATCCTGAGAACAGTGGCATCAACGGAGTTAATAGAAGTATGAAATGATGTGTTAATGAAGTTAACCGTGCTCCAGTCAATGTGCCCAAAAAGTTTCTATCTCTGACCGATGATTCACTAAAAGATTAATGCTGCTCTCCTAGGGAAATGTCAGCAAAGCCATCCAGTTAGTCCTCCTCCATTCACTTGGGCTTGGCCTGTCAGAAAAGTTTGATTACTTGGTCATCCCTAGTTAGGGTTTACAATGCTGAGAGAGGATCAACATAACACACTTATCCATCTTACTCTACCTAAGTATCCTTCTAAGCTCTACACCAGGGTTTGCCAACCTTTTTCCCATTTTCCAGGTACCTAATACAAGACCTCCCAAGGAGGGTGTAGATCAGATAAAAGCAATCTATAATATCACTGTCAGGTCCTGTGGGACACCTGCCTTCTGAGTAAGTCCGCAACCCCCAATCTCCGCTGCTAGCTTCACCTATAGTCAAGCCCCCGTCTGCCGGGACGCTTTATTCGCCTCACTAGGCACGGTTGCCCCCAAGACTTGATAGCACAAAGGATGCGGACTTACGGGGAGGAAGGCGGATGAACCAGGAACGAAACTGGGCGAGGTCGGGCAAGCAGGGGTCATACACAGGAGATCAGTCCAATCAAGCAAGGATGAGACGGAAGAATAGTCAAAAGTCGAGCCAAGGGTCAAGCCGGGAGGTCACGGGTACGCAGTACAAGGGAGCAGACAAATCGGAGTCGGAAACAGGCAATGGTCGGTCCAGGCGGCAATCACGGGATGGTCAATACGCAGCAAGATCAATAACGAGAAGTTCAGATACAGATAATCACACCCAGCAGCACGCTATCACGGGCAACGATCCACTGCGGGGAACCAAGTTTTATTGGAGGGGAACTGATGGGATTGGACGGGAGGGAGCAAAGGTGATTTGTGCGCACAACAATCTTGGGCTGATTGCCCATTTCAAATTTCAAAAGGGCGTTTTCGCCCAGTGAAGGTTGGACCAATTGGTCCACCTTAAATGTAAGGGCTCATTGGCCCACCTTAAACCAGCCTCCGGCGGGCGCGCTGACTCCAGCGCCGCCGGAGGTCATAAGACAGCCATGCTCGCTCGCACGCGAGCACGAGCTGTAAGAGAGGAGAGAGGAGGAGAGGGGGCGTGTCGGCTGGACGGAAGCAGACAGGCGCTGGAGCCTGCGCCGCCTGGAGACGCCGCGGGACCGGCGAGAAGGTGAGTTGTCCGTCACTTAAATTCTACTAGGTCCCAGGACTAGGCCATCCCACATAATTTGCTATAGCTGTTACACATGACCACATCTACTTAGATTTCTTTAAAATGACATTCATTTCATTAATACACATTACTTAAAACATATGATTTTCCAAATATTCGAGTAATTCATCCTGTGGTTTGTGATATAATAGTTTGTAGTGCACTACAACCAATAGACGGTACGGCTAACGCATCTTTATATTTATACCCACACTTATATCTACCTCATGCATATAGAGAGTGAGGCCTGAAAAGGCAGATGAAGCAATATAAATTACAGGCCTCACTTAAAAGGCAGGTGAACAGGGAAATAAAATTAGGGAGACACCACCACTCTTCCTCCAGGATGACCATATAAATGTCAATATATGACTTTAATTTAAAGGTAAATGTGCACAGTCATTATATGTACAAAAAAAGAGACACTGAAGCGATTGCTTATATGAAATGTTTATCTTTTATTGATCTCTATACACAGGGCATTGAAAAAGCCCAGCAGGGGCGAAACATGTCTGCCGTGGAACAGGAGGATAGAGACTGAAATGGAATGGTGAAAAAAATGATTATATCACAAATCACAGGGTGAAATGCTTGAATATTTGGAAAATCGTATGTTTTAAGTAATGTGCATTAATAAAATGAATGCAATTTGAAAGAAATCTAAGTAAGTGTGGTCATGTGTAATAGCTACAGCAAATTAACTGGGAGGGCCTAGTCCTGGGACCTAGTAGAATACTCAGTAGAGGCAGAGCACATTGCTACGTAACTGAACAATAATACAAACACGATGCTGTGGAAACATGCCTAACACAGACCTGGTAAGAACACCACTGGGTGGCATTAGAGGTGCCATCTTGCCTGTAAATAGACCTCACAAGAGCAATGTTTCCCAGCTCCTGGCACCTGTCATAAATAAAATGGTAAATAGAGGGACGCATGGCAAGACAAAAAGTGTTTGTATTTTTGTTTAAGTCTAGAAATAAATTAGTTGCAGTGACAGGTCTGCAAGTTAATAACAAAATAAAATAAATGTATACGAGCTAAACATAGTGTGTGTGATACAAGTGTTCCTTAAACCAGTAATTTGTATTTATATATAAATAACCCAGTCATAGCATGTCATGGTCAAGGTCTACTTGCAATAATTCAACCCTATTTCTTCCACAGCGGGCGCTCGTATAAACTCAGTTCAGAAGCAGTGCCAAGGCGCGAGTGACAGGGGTGCCTTCGCCCGGGCACAGAAGGGCTTGTTTAGCTAGCATCTACTACATTTGTGCTATGAGATCACACTAACAGCCTTTAAGATCCTGGCGAATACACTCAATGGATGGACATGAAACGTGTTTTTGTCCATTCATGTCCAGCAGTATGCTTTTGAAAGGTCACTGGAAATATGCCACTGTAGTTGCCAAGTTGAAATAACTGCCGGATGACCACGCAGTTGACTAAAAAGGGATCTGAGCAACATTTCTTGGCTGTATGTAAGTCACACGGCTTTAAAAACATAACAAAGCAAAAACCACAACACTGTCATGCAGCTCATATAGTCAACGGTCCGAATCTCGTGAGGTTTTGGGAGGTTATGGTTGGAAGTACTTCTTTTAATTTTCTCCAAATCTGCCAACAGAAGGGCAATGGCGAAACAATTTTAGCTTTACAAAGTTCCACTGGCATTTATCCCAAAACTTTATAATGGAGTAATAAAAACTTAAAGCAGCCCTCCAGGTAAAATATATAGTTCTTTCACCCCCACCAACCCCTCTCCCATATCCATCTATTCTCGCGAACAATTGGCCCCATTATAAAAATCCATATAAATATGTTGTATGGCAGGAGGAAGGGCCATATATACCCACCATGTTGTTTCTTTCTTTTAATGGAAGGAGGAAGAATCAGGAGTGACAGGTTCCATTGCCCCTGATAAAATTAGAAACCTGTCACCCCTGGATATTATTCCAACCAGGAGAAGAAAACCACAAGTTTGGCGGGAGTTTTATGCAGTTTGGGTGTATAAGTGACCCCTTCTTAAATTAGCCCATGTGCTTATATGGATATTTAATATCTCGATTTTCCTCCTTAAAAAACAGTGATGGGAAGGAATTAGGGTGATGTACCAGTACAGAGGTTCAGTTTAAAATGTACCATCATTCAAGGCCTGCTTTAACCTCTTTTCTCTTACATACCCTGATAAAATACTCACCATTCTGTGTTCCTGCAGTGGCAGAATCTGAACTGGGCTTGAAGGAGATTTTACATTTTGTTTTATTTTAAAGTGTACACTTTACACATTTTAAAGTGTACCATCATTCAAATATTTGAAATACCCCACCCACCCCGGGCACTGTGGGAATTGGTCCCCACAGTGGAGGAACCTGAATTAGGTTTACTGAACAGGAGGAATGGGAACCAGAAAAGAGGTCTGTTTTAAAGTGGACCATCATTTAAATTTGTGAGGCCTGCTTTGCCCCTAGGAATCATGAAAATACTCACCCTGCAATGGTGGCATTTTCACCTCTAAGATCATGAACCCCTTTGACCGCTGGTAGTCATGTGAAGTGTATAGGTGGCGTAGAGGTGCAGGCTGGATATGTGCTCTTGCACTTGCTGGGGTGTGAAGGATAACTGGAGGTATCGGCAATATTCTCTAGAAAAGTGCTCTCTAAAGCTTGGGGCTTGTTCTGTTAGTAGGGCTTTAGGATTAGCACTGCTGGCTTTTAATAGAACTGTTACAAGAATATACAGTAATTATTCAATCCAACAGTGAACATGGAACAGCTATCTGCATGGGCTTCTCTGGGTTCTGTTGCCTGGTTTCAGGTCTGGAGCTTGATGGAGCTGGCAGGGAAAAAAAAGCTACTGAAGACAAATGAGACCTCTTTGCTGTTGAGTAGTTGGCTTGGCTGTAAGGTGAGCACAGGTTTTATATCTTTGGCCTAGCCCAAGGAGAAAACAGGTGAACAATGTTATGCCTTATTGAAAATAAGTTGAGGGTGTTATACCCAAAGGATGATTGCATTTATGGGGATCAGACCCTGGCCAGATCATGGCCCCTTGAATTTAATGCCAGTTTGCCTTCCTGGTCTATTAATTAAACCCCTTGACTGGTAGAGGGGAAACAAAGAGACACATCAAGTTCAAAGCACCTTGTAAAGAATTTGGCTCATGCCCCAGATCCACAATATTTGCATTTTATGAGCTGATCAAGTAAAAGCAAAATACATTTTTGTGGTCTCTGTATTGCATTTTACCGCCTAAAATCCCAATTAGCGAGATTTACTATCAAAGGCAGAAATACATTATGTTCTGCCGTGGCAGGTAAACACTTTCAACATTTTCATTATGAACTCTTACGTTTTGAAGCAGCGACAATAGAGAATTAAGGGAAAATGGAGCAGCGACTATTTTAGGTTCATACATGAATTATATAGCAAAGTTCAAAAGTTCTAGTGAATTTTATTGCATGGTCTGCCCCCCCTTTCATATCTTCAGAAGCTGTATTTCATGGCTACGTTTCCCATTCTTAGATCTCAGCGGTGCTGGCGTGATTTTTATCGAACGCTTCTAATTTTTTACAGGGATTTGGGATGGACTTATTCGCTTGAAAAACTACACTTTGAAGTTACAAGTTTGTACTGTGTAGTTGTTACTGTCATTCATCTTTTCTCCCTACTATATTAGAAAATGTTACGCTTAGACAGTCACATGAGCGATGCTGAGAGTTCACTTAACACGAGAATGACATTAGTCGTGTTTCATTTTTAACTTGCAGTTATACATCTTAAAAAATATTTGTTGCCTTACACTATAAATATATATATATATATATATATATATATATATATATATATATATATATATTAGCAAAGTTTAAGTGATGCTGATAACTTGTCAAGGGGTAAACTTATTAAAGCAATCATTGCACAGCATTTAAAGCACGTCCACCTGCCTTTCTTAAGATCACTGATTGACTGATCTCAAGAATGCTGGCTGACGTGACCCAATCTGCTTGCTGCATCCACAGTTTCCCTGTAGTTTGGGGAGTGTTTTTGCTGCCGAACGACCTGAATGGCTGGATGTGGGAGCGTACCTCAGGTACAGGGAAGCCAGGGATGCAGCCAGGGAGCTGGGTAACGTCTTCATGCACTCTTGAAATGAGCCAATCAGCGATCTCGAAAAATGACAGGTGAACCTGCTTTAAAGTGGGGCTAAAAACTTAAAATATATCGTTTTCTAAGGGTTTGGGCTTTTCAATAAATCATGGTGAAGGTCCGGTTTAATTGCTTTGCAATGAATGCTTTAATACGATTTACTCTTTGGCACATTATCAGCATCGCAAAAACCTTTGCTACACAATATATACCATAGTTTTTTTTTTTTTTTTTGTGTGTGTAGAGATCGTGAGCTCATCTTATGGGGCTAATGTACAAAAAAAGTTTACTCACATGTACCGGCGGTCCGACTCTCGAGCTGATGGCTGGGCTGCCACAGCTGCCGGGAGCCCAGAAGATCGAGGTGTGGTGGGCGGGCAGAGTAAATGAAGCCTGCCCGCTGTCCCCACTGCCTCCGCACATATATTTATTCCCCAGTATAGGTGAGGTGAGTTTAGTGACGCTGGGAATTTCATACAAGGGGGAATCCCAATTTTGGATGCCCTGTGAGCAAGTTTAGACTCCAGTGTCCGGTCATAATGGCTTTTAAACCGCTTCAGGATTTCAGGATAATGTATTAAATAAGCAATGGCACAGAAGGTGTCAAGAAGTGTCAAGTTAAAAAACCTTTGCTACATCTATACATATATTAGTAGTATCATATTGTGGTAACAGCTTCTCAGTTTCCATCTTTTATGGACATCTAAAATTAAAATGACACTGTAGGCCCGTTTGTCCCCTGCGCCCTCTGTATTTGGCCCAGATCTTCTGGTTAGGCTGCTGCTTCTAACACCCTCCTCCAATGCCCACCTCCCTAGTCTCCTCCTATATCCCCCCCTACCCGTGACTTGTCCCTGCAATGCTATATTCTCAGACTTGGAGTGCACTCATTGACTAGCCAGGAAGCCCTTTGAGGCTGTCGGAGGGAATGTTAAAATGTGTTTTTGCCTGTGTGGACCATCTGGGGGTCGTCTACTAAAGTGTTCCAAACATTTCTGATCACTTAAACAACTTCTTCGCCTCATGTTCGAAAGAAATGTTGCACATATTGAAGGAAGTAAAATGAAAAAAAGTGACGTAAAACCATACAAAATGCACATAGAAGGCTATTTACTAGCTCTCCCAGTTCTAACATTTCAAATGAGTAATTCCGTGTTTTTCATGAGGTTTCCATCTGGAACACTAATACCTCTCCCAGGGACAAATAGAAAGCTTGGATCCATGATCCAGGGAATGGGTTCATTTGGACAGAGATGGCCAAGAACCATAAGCAGCAGGGAATTTAATGTGAGTAGCATTCAGAAGAACGAAAACAGACCTTGGGGGCCAAAGTGAAACCCCTGTGGCTAGGGATGTATACACACCTAAATCTGGGATCTTGCTGCAGTCATATGTGAATGTTCTGCATGGCTGCAGCATTCCAGCTCCTTCCGCTCAGTGTGCCACTGCCAGCAAACCATCAGGTCTGCCAGGGGAACAGAATGTGCAGAGCAAGGATGCCATGGCAATGCCGAACACTCACATTAGCTCAGTGTAGGATCCCAAACCTTTACACTGTGGGGCATCCCAAATCGGCTTTTAGAATCTAGGTATGCTTTTAGTCCACTTTAATGCATGCCTACAGATGCACTTGATTAGGAAAAACCCTTCTCCATGATTTATTTTAGTTTAGTTCTGAAACCTTACCTAGTGATTTTCTTGACATCCACCTTGCGATGGAGATGTTCAAGAAACGTAAATAACCCCCTGCCCATGTTTCTTCATATCTAGAAGACCGGAGTCTAACACTTCCATGGAGGCCAGCCATTATTCAACCACTGGGTTCTCTGGACAATGTGGTGTCCAAACTGGCTGACGAGTAAAGTAAAGGCCCATTTGGTCACATGATGGTTATTTTGGCTGTTGGGGTCTTGTACATTCCAATGGGCATCTCTGAATTATATGAAATATTTACAGACAGCACTCAGTTAAAAAAAATCATGTCCTAGTAATAGTCACCCATGTTCTTGTACCTTTTTAACCTCATGTTGCCAACCAATGAACTTGATCAACTGTGCACCATCCAACTATTCGCAACAGGTAGTAAATATTAGTACCCTGTTTCCGTAAATAGTATTCTGCCAGTTAAAACTGGGGGAATTACTGACTATTCTATAATAAATTGGAGAATCTTTTTCCCATAATGAAGCTATAAGGGACAGTGATTGCACAGCAGCCTGGGGAGTTTGATGAATGGCTCCCTATGTGTTTTCTGCATCCAGCAGACAAAAGCCCATGCACAGGGGAAGGCTGTAGATTCAGCTGTGCGCTGCTCTGCTATCCCTTCTCTAGTGACCTCATCTTTCTACAAAGATACCATTCATGCAGATGTGCTAGACGACAGCCTACAGTGCTTTCATTTCATCATATAAACATGTACATAGAGACGCTTGAATGAAATAAAAGCTATGGAACGCTCACAAAAGTGTGCAGGGGTATGTAAAGTATTTTGCACATTGTAGCAGTGCCACAGCGTGCTTCTCCCTCTATAATTGTCCTTAGAATAGTTACTACTATGAGCTGAACGCTACTGAATAGAACCTCTCTTAGAGCAAGGGTTCCCAGTCCCCTCCATGTTGCCCCTCTGTAGGTCCTATCTCCCCCCCACCATGATCCATGCTGCTCCTCCGCAGGCCCTATCCCTCCCATTCTCCCCCTCCATAAGTCCTATCCCCCCATGCTCCATGCTGCCCTTCTGTATGTTCCACCCCCCATGCTCCACTCTGCCCCTTCATAGGTCCTATCCCCCCCATGCTCCATGCTGCCTTTCTGTATGTCCCACCCCCCATACTTCATGCTGCCCATCCATAGGTACCATCACCCCCATGCTCCACTTTGCCCCTCCATAGGTCACATCCCCTCCCCCATGCTGCCCCTCATAGGTCACATTCTTCTCATCCATTTGCGCTGCCTATGTGTCCCTTCCCCATGCCCATATAAGTCCAGACCCCACCTTTTTTTTTTTTACTGCCATGAACATCCTCCCACCTCAGTGTGGCTCCACCAACCAATTTTTCCCCATGGATATGCCCCCATCGATGCCCCACCCAGATACTCTGCAGAATTTTACCCTTGTTTTAACCGTAATTGACTTTATCCTTTGTATTAGCCTTCCTCTGGGTTCCTCTCATATCGAAGTCCCACCAGCAATGTCTGCTTTCATGCTGACCTTCTCTCATGCTTCTCTCCACTCCTGTGCTAGGATCCCCCCCAAATGGGGCCTGAAATGGAATGATTGCCTGGGTGGATGGCACCCGAAACAATTATTCCTTTCCTACGCTAGTTACCTTCTTTTCCACTTCCTCACAGTACTCCCCTTTTCTTTGGTGCTAGGACCCTCCGCAAAGTGGTGTCTGAAATGGAATGACTGGGTGGGAGGCTCCTCACTTTTGTCATCTATACTCTGTACTGTGCTGTACTCCCCCTTCTAAACTATTACTCTACATTCTAACCTCCTTAAACTAATCTCACTCTACTCTCAACCTCCTGGACAAGGATTCCCACCATGTCGTGCCTGGAATAAAATGGCTGCCTGGGTGGGGGTCACCTGGTGCAGGGAGGTCTGCTTACTCTTCCATCCCTATCCTCCCACTGGTGCTTCTCTCCCATCCAGGAATCAATTACGCATTTATTTGAATTGTTAAGTGTTGGTCCCTCCACTCCACTGTTGTATCCTTGTAGCCTCCCCGCCACAACAAAGTCCTAATATGTATGTAATGTATGGACATGGCGAAATAAATCTGATTCTGTGTATCTCTATGTATATGTCCTCTCATCTCCCCTTCTATGTATTTTTATGTGTGTTTGCTTGAAGGAAATAAATGTTGACTGTTCTGTATATTTTTAGCACTACTACCAGTCCTAGGGGATTTTTGGGGGGAATGTTACTCCAGAAGATTGATGGAACAACTATTCGGATTTGCAATCTGCAGATTCTCCTGATAAGATGAAAGACTTTAATTTGACCTCATTAGTTATAATATTAAGCAGGAAGGCAGCATGCATTTTGTTAAACCATTTTGCATTTTCTATGTGTTGGAATAACTCTTAATGAATTTACGTTACTCTGATGATTTTTGTATTGGTAGGCAAGGCTTCATAAATATTTGCTTTAACAAAGCAAGATAAACAGCTATGTCTAAAATCCGCCAAAGAATTATGTCACAAGTGATTTTCGAGTCAGATTCTTGGCCAGCTTCATTGTACTTAAAAAACATGTAAGTGTTTTTCTTGTGAAAGATCTGGCCATATTAGCAGTGCACTTCTTCAATTTGTGATGGGAGCCTAGTTGCCGTAGTAACATAATAAACAATGCATCCCCAAGAGCTACATAGTTTACCTTCCTATTTTGTTTCATATCGCTGAGTATCCTACAGTGGACCTAAACTATGCCAGGGAGGGTCCTAGTCCACAGGTAAACAAACTAAGATAAGCAACCCGCTCACTGTCGGTAAACACTGTATTGGAGAGACAGGGCCACATAGGGATTTTTTGGGACCCATACAACCACATCTGGGCCCCCTCCGTAGTATCCAAATGGGACCCCCAAGGCAACCAGGATCACATCAATATTGAGACTATATAGTCTACAGACTATAAATTGTATAAAGTATATTATAGTATATAGACTATATATATATATATATATATATATATATATATATATATATTACATTACAGGTTATATAATCCATATTTGATGGCTAAAGCCCTAGTTTAACTTGGGCCCGATGTAAAACCTTCATGATTAACTTTGGGCCCAATTCAAAACAGTGGCCATCACATACAAGTTATCATAGGCGCTGACCAGTGGCGTAACTAAATGTGACAGGGCCCTGGTGCAACATTAGATGGGGCCCTTTATAAGCTCATACGGTAACTTTTTTTTGTCTTTTAACCGAATTGGATGCAGCCAGAAAATTAAAGTGGACCAACAGTCAAAAAAAATAAAAGGCCAGAGGACTTACTCACCTTTCTAGCGCAGGTCTGGATGACTCTGCAGCCACACAGCCGACTGATGTCGGCTGTGCAGCTGCTTCTATAAGTCACTTCTGGGAATCTGTGGCTCCATGAATAAACAGCAAGCTGCAGACTACTGGCCGCCATCGGCAGCTACTTACAGTATCTCACTGAGCAGCGACTTGCCCTGTTCAATGCCGTCGCTCAGCAAAATGTAAAATGAAAGTGCAGCCATTTACCAAATATAGGTCCAAAGAGCCAGGGGGGCACCCAAGGGGGAGGTCAGGGGGGTCTGGACCTCCCCAGACCTGGTGGATTACAGCACCCCTTCAGTTGCCCTTTTGTGGCACTTTTGAGTGCAGCATGGTCCCTATGACCTTAGTGGATGCAGAGCCTTAATGAGCAGCCAGGCCGGCAAATAATATGTTAAATACGATACACTGGCTTTAACCTAACAACTAAATCAGTCTGTAATTTAGGCCTCAAATGTAACCACAGCAAATAAACTACTCTGATGACAAAATATGGCAGTGATGAATGGAAGCCTGGATTGCATAATGGCTTCCTTCCCAAGACAAAGGCAGGCCCAGTGGCAGTGGGAAAATACTGCTTATAATGTAAATGAATTCACGGTGGGACAGGTGTGTTATCACAAGAAATGCGTGTCTGTGATTTCTAATCATGCGGCGCCTAAAAGTGTTTTCATGAGAAATGAAGCTCTGTCTGCTTATCTTAAAGAAGAACAAACAACGCACTTCATATGTACAAGTCACGGCCACGCAAAAACACACAAAATGGCGAGAGCATGGCACTAATGTGTTTTCTTTCGATATAGTGAAGTCAAAAGTCATCTTATTACGACGTGTAATTAATGAGCAGCCGTGGAACAGAGTGATGATGTGCGAAGTGAGTCGCATTCATTTCTGCATCTTAGCTTGACGGTGATTTGTTAAGCAGACGCAAGCACCCAACCCGGCCCGGCGTGCCTCTGCTTTCACTCAGCAATGGCCTCTGCACTCCCAGTCACTGCTATTACAGCCCCGTGTCATGCGATGGAAAACCAGTGCAATGTAGACCGTGCAACATATACAAGGAGAAAACAAACTAGTCAGTGGAGGGGATGTTTCAGTCACGCAAACATCGACCTGACCTATTCCATCAGTGGGAATTTTCTGTGGTCAGAATCCTTATTGTTCCCCAAGTATATACAGAGGCAACAGATCTCACAGTGCCATATATTGTGATGGGAGTTTAAAAAATGATAAGCATTATCCTTCCCTCCTGCTGTGACTATAGCAAACAAAATGAGTAATTCTGAAAAGTCTGCCAGCTCCCTGTTGAGAGTTACATTGTGTTACTTTGTTAACGCCAAGGAGCAACTAATTTATCATAATTGCTTCTATTGTAATCAGCTGTGATACATTGCAAAACAATCATGAGCCTGCTATTTAAATTTAATAAACTCACAGATAGCTCACAGCATTCTGTGATAAGTGCATTGTGCTGCTGTGATGGAGAGAACGCTGTGAAGATTGTCTCCTCTGTACATACATAGGTTCAAGGAATTTCTTTGTGGCATAGAACATAGAACATAGAAAGTTGATGGCAGAAGGAGACCATACGGTCCATCTAGTCTGCCCTTATGTGTATACTGTATGTACTCTTTATCTTAGGATAGATGTGTGCTTATCCCAGGCATGTTTAAATTCAGTGATTGTTGATTTTTCAACTACCTCTGCTGGAAGTTTGTTCCAAGCATCTACTACTCTTTCTGTAAAATAATATTTTCTAACATTGCTCCTGATCTTCCCCCCGACTAGCTTCAGGTTGTGCCCCCTTGTTCTATCATTAAGCTTCTTCTTATTCAATCCTTTCACATATTTAAAGGTCTCAATCATGTCCCCCCTCCCCCTTCTATCCTCCAGACTGTACAAATTTAGTTCTTTAAGTCTCTCCTGATAAGTTTTAAGTTTAAGTCCTTCTAGCATTTTTGTTGCCTGCCTTTGGACACGTTCTATTTGAATAATGTCTTTTTGCAGGTAAGGTCTCCAGAACTGCACACAGTATTCTAGCTGTGGCCTCACCAGGGCTCTATACAACAGCAGCATGATGGCTAATGACATTGGGTATAGGGGAGAACGGGAACAATGTAAATGGGAGAAGATTTCCCAGTTCTATGACCTGCCTGTTCAGGCCTCCAAACCAGACCCCACTTAAACTAGACCAAAACCCATTTTACAAAAAATTAGTGTTGGTCCACACTGGGGAGTATAGACAGCCCGATTGCCAAGGTATCCCCCCCCCCCCCCTCAATCAACCCTGTGCATACACCCTAAATCTTACTTGCCACTGAGCTCTCCAGATGAAACCCGGACTTAGCAGGCAAAGTGGAAGCCTGAGAACGGCCAATCAAGTGGCTGCATTTCACTGGGGGGAATGCAGTGACTGTTATGATTGTGGGGGGTTGAAGGGAGTTGATCAAGGGAGGCCCAGAGCGGATCAACACCCTGTTTTGGTAAAATGGGTGTTTGTCCAGTTTTAATTTTCCCAATCCACAAGAGTGGATAGAGTATGGCCAGATAGGCTGAACCAAGAGCCACCGAATTAGGCAGCTAGTTCCCTAGTTAGCATCTAAATTTGGGATGCCCCACAGAATCATAGTAAAGAGAGAGCCCAATATCTGCTTAACCTCCTAATTGTTTTACCCAACTACATTTTTCAGAACAGGAGCTTACAGTTTTTGCTGCGAAGACTGCTAACTGCCCCTCACCCTGTGTGCCAGGACTCTACGGGCCTGTGAATAGAGGAGCATGTGACATGTTTGAAAGTTTTCTTCTATTTCAATAAGGCCTGGTTAAAATACTCACCCTTTCCCTATTCCAGCAAGGTGGTGAATGTGGCAATCTGCACAGCACGGCATCCCTTTGTGCTTGGCTAACCAGACTGGATTTCTGGCAGACACCTATAGAGAGGCCTTGCAGGGAGGGAAGCAGGATTGCCACTGCAATATTTTACAGCCTTATTATTTACTTCCATGAACGATTTGTGCTGACAGATCTATAACCTACTTAGTACAGCTTTTTAGGGAAGGTGTAGGTCTGCTTTAATATGTTTCTAAATTAAAGTAGACCAAAACCCTTGGCACCTGGCCCTAGAGTGCAGAAGACTCCAGGGCTAGGTGAAAAGCCCACCCCCCCAATTTGTGATGCCCACTGTGTAAAACCCAGGGGATCACAAAAAAACCCTGTTCTCCAGACACTGCTAGTAACATCCTGGCATCCTTAGCATATCCCCATCTGCTGTGCATGCCCGCACCAGTGATGCCTAAATGGCTGGGGGGGTGGGCACACAGCTGAAGGGAGCAGACAAAGGAAGGCGCATGGCATAGACTACAATACAATTCACGGCATAGACTACAATTAATATTCTATGCAGTTCATTCATATGCATTGCATAGAATGCTTATTGGAGGAGGGTCTTTGCATGCGATATGGAAAGCATAGCAGGCTGGGCCAGCTCAAGGCTTATGTGGGCCCATGGTCTACAGTGGGCCCCTTTGTGGTGAAGAGTCACATCACTGAGGGACGTCCCAAATCTGGATGCCCCCTAAGGATCAAAAGAAAAGAAAAGAAACCTTCTTTAAAAGAAAAAAACTTGCATCTACAGTGCTTTTCCCCCGGCACGCACTACCGGTCTCCTTGTTGCCGCCTGCTATCTTCTGTTTGATCACCCGCAGACCCGCCTGTCACATGGTGTGGAGGCCCCTTCCTCTCTCCCTGGTGAGGGCAGCACAGGCAGCAGCGGAACCTTATTGCTGCATACTGTTGTCCCCGCCCATTGGGGAAAAGAAGTTGCAATGCCACCTCGGTCATCGCTGCCGCGCCGCGAGGATATGTGGGCACAATCTATGGTGGTGCCCCCCCAGTCCTCCGCCGGTCAAGCGTCGTTGTACACCCCAAAGGCCGGCCCTGTCAGTGGGCCCCCGGCAGCTGCCCCGCCTTGCCAGTGCTGACGCCAGGCCTTATAGCAGGCAGTCCTTGGGGATGCCCCGGGTAGGGGAAATAAAGCCTGGGATTGTAAAAACTGTGGGTTCTGTTCTTCTTTAAACAGTAAATTGCTTTCTTTATGATAATTAAACAAACACCAAATGCAGCACATGAAGCATCCATAACAAGAACACTAAACATGTCATCTCTTGCTATAGCCGCACAATTTCTTATCACCACCCCGTTTCTGTTGTGTCTGAAGAAATATGCCTATAAACCAATAACATACCCCACAGGAATTCTTTACTGAAAGGACTCATTTCCAAAGGCAATGCCATACTAATTACCTCATAAAGTATTTATCTGGGTGCCCACTGGGAGAGTACTTACTTGTGCTAAAGCTGCTCTTAGATCCAGCTAATCAATTAATGTTCATTATAAAACCTGGAAAGTCCAAGCAGTAATGTGTAGAGGTTATAAATAAAAAAAAGGAAGGCTTGGAGGGGAGCGCTCTGCATGGCATACGGGGCAACATATTGCTGATTACGTTAATCAGTCACTGTGTTTATCTCAGTCCATTTGTTTTAATGATCCTTTTATCTATAATGCATTCACAAGTGGCAGAAACTAGAGACTGGTGGTAACCTGAGAATGATAATGACACTGCGGCACGTGCTGACGCTCCTGCGTGAAAAGCATTGCTGAGCCTTAAAATACAGGGGCTAAAAAAAATAAATTAAGCTCAAACTGGTCATTCATGTGAGGATCTATTTAATTGGGCTCTCAGCCTAGCTGTTCCGACAAGTGAACCTCTAGTAAAAAATATAGTAACCCACACCCCTGACAATCAATGGCATATGGTGTTTGACAGGGCTTAGCCCTCATGCAGATGTTCTAGAATATGTTTGCAGATGCTGCACTGCTGCACTGCATGTGAGTAGCCATCTTGCCACACAAGACAGGCTGTCAGGTCTTTTTGCTATAAGCTGCCCACACCAAACTGAAAGATCTATGTCTCAGAAACATGGGGCAGCATCCCTGTCATGCTTCCTGCTACTGGCAAGAGATACGAGAAGGGATAATTGCACAGACACAGCTCCAATGGTGCTAGGTGGTAGATCAAGCAGCCAAGATTGGGCTCTGATGTTGCTCGCTTTCCCTTCCATACCACAAATCTAAAATACAAATGGTGATGTAATGCCCGGTTGGAGACCTACTAGTCAGATCACAACCCCCAATCTCCGCTGCTACTTCTGTCTATAGACAAGCCCCGCTTGTTGGGATGCTGGAGACACCTCACCGGACACGGCTGCCCCCTGGACTTAAACTGGATCAAATCCCACAGAGATCGGTACGGGTATCTATAAGATTCCCAGGCCAATTGATTACCTCTCCTCGGGGGATACAGAATCAGGATTCCCCACTGTGTGAAACCCCCCAGGTCGCCCATAAACTCACCTTCTTTCCCAGTCCAACGGCACATGCGCGAGCATCGGCCACATCCCAGCTATGCCTCTAGCAGGGCGCGTACCCGCTACAGGCATTTGTGAATGGCCGGCATGGGTACGTTCCCTGTTAGAGGGAAGCAGGGGATGTGGCCACCAGCATGCTCGGCTCGCCTTAGACGAGCTCCTGGATGCAACTGAGCTTGCTGATTGGACTTGTGGCCGCACATGCGTCGTAGGACTGGGAAGAGGTGATTTTGTTCGTGCGACTTGGGGGGACTATTGGTGGTGCCCCGGGGGCAAGGACCAAAATCCAGGATAGTCCACTTTAATAAGCACAAAGGATGTAATCTGACAGATTGAAGGCAAGGAGCCTCCAAGGCCCACAGGTGCAGAGCTGTCAACGTCAGCAGCAAGGAGCCGGTGACTGAAGCTGGTGGCTGAACTGCACGGCTGATCCAGCAGGGAGCCGGTGACAGAAGCACAGACAAATTCCAAAGTCAAGCAAGGGTCGGGCGCAGGGAGATTAGAGAGCTGCTTAGTATCAATGGACAAGACAGGCAGATGGTCGTGGTCGTGCAAAAAGTTCAAGCCAGGAGATCAGAATCCAAAGCCGATGCCAAGGGACTACGCAGAAAATCTAAATCTAAGCTTAGGTCAGAACAGGAGGAGCTGCTATCCAAACTGGTACAGCGCACCCTAGCTTCTGCTATAACAGGCAATGCATGCTGGGAGAGGCCTGGCTTTCTGTAGTCACCAGCCAAGTGATAAACTCATTTAAAGTTCAGCTGTTCTAGCAGGATTTTCTTTTACATTTTCTTGGTTGCGTTTGACAGCAAGATTCACAAGCGACAACTCTGGGGAACGGGTGGGGGTGGCGGCATTAATAGAAAATTTCATAAAGAAACATTAATAAAGAAAATAAATAAATAGATTGTATCACTGAGCTAAAAGGGAGAGTTGGAGTGGGGCTTCATTTTTCCTGCAGTTCTCCATTAATCTGCGGTCAGAATGCAGTGGTCCTAAGCAAATAAATATGGTGATCAGACAATGCCTGTACCTATTGTTACTCTGTGTCAGTGTCAAATGGAAACAAAGGTTCTGGGGCTCTTAGGAAAGCACTGCCTGCTAAACAAACACCATTATATTGATTGTAACTTACTATAAATAGCTGGCTTCTACTTTTCTACCGGCATGACCTCGAATGTCTTAACGTATAATTACCACTATTACTGTAATTAGCATAAACAGTCATCTATCAGTCCACCACATCTGTTATAGGCAGCCATTTGATTTCTATGACAATATGAAAATATTTCTCGTTGGCCCATACAGATGAGAATTCTACAAATATTCTGCACATCTGGTTATGACATTTTTTCCCCCAAGTAGCTACAGTTGTACGATGGACACACCAGGCATGTGCTTCTACGTTTCAGACGCCTTACTGCGCCCTGATTACTGCTGACAACCTTTCAACAATTCCTCAGTGTACAAATGCAGCCATGGAAACCCACTACTTGGTTTACTCTAAATCTCTCCTCCCAGATTCTCCCAAAACAAAACAATTCCGAAAATTAAAATCAAATGCGATGAAATCATTTTTCACATATCCGCTTTCGCTTATAGTGTTGGTATTTGTCATGTTCATGTTCTTGTGTGTTGTAAGGCAGTTTGGCTTTTACAGTGGAAAGGTACCTCGGATGACGTGAGACATATGTGGCCCAAACAGGCTGATAAGCAGTGGCAACAATCTGTAGCAGTCGAAAGTGGTCATTTAAAGTGGACCACGAGCAGGGCCGTATTTGGTGTTCATGGTGCCCTAGGCACTTTAAGTGCTTGAGCCCCCTTTTTTGAAGTTAGATCACGGTCCATATAAAAAAAAGTGTGTAGGGGAGTGCAATGGGCTAGATGCAAAGAATGTGTGTGGAGGAGGGCACAAGGGGGGAAATGCAGAGAAGCAGGCAAGCATGTTTCATCTTTTAGGACTATTAATTTTCTTTGGACTCTAATTATTGTTGAAAACTGCATGCTCTGTGTTTTTTCAGTTTTTTGATGTTCCATCTTTTACTGCATTCTGACATACAGGAGTCACATGACCACACCAGTGGAAGGGAGATGCTCTGGTCTGTGTTCAACCCACTGCATACACTCTGCATCCTTCTGTGGCTGGGGGGGGGGGGGGGGGTTAGGATGCATTAATATTCTGGCTATATGATTTTTAATTTATTTTCTTTGCTACAGTAGTAAGGACAGTGTCCCACCCCCCTTCCAGTTTGCCGCCCTAGGCACATGCCTAGGGTTGCCTAATGGTAAATAAAGCCCACAAGGCTCTTCTTCCCACCAATATACCCCCCATCCAACGGGTATCTCATAGTCACTTCAATGTCCATTGGAATCATGAAATTTGAGAATACATATCTGTTTGTGCTACCGAGCTATACACAAGTCTAATGTGACAGCTGGCAGCCAATGGGGTTTGTTGGACAGGTGTGTGCATGCAAACATGGCACATGCACACCCTTTATTGGTTGCTGGCAGAGCAGTGGATGCTTAAAGGTATGTGGGAATATAAAGGGGTGAGTATATTGCTCCATAGTTAGGACTTCCTAGTACAGTTTTGGCTGACAGGCATCCCAAATTAGGATGCATGGAGGGATAAGATGACCAAGAGGGCCACTTTGAAGTTTGTACTGCTTTAAAGCCCAAGTCTCGCTTTACTTTTTTTGTGAGGGGTATATTTTTTTCTAGCAATATAGGACTGGCAGGTTTATCCATCGAATACCTGTTTAATTTCACAACAGTATTTGGAACCTTGGAATATTCACCCCAGGGAACACAACAACTGGTGCAAACCATAATCTTCTGCCTACATGTCCAGGCCCACCAGAGCACCCTCAGATCCTCCAGTGAACTGACCATAATTAGGGTGGTACACAATATATAAGACTAACACAGCATTTCTAAAGTGCCTGAAATGTTTTGTGAGCTTGTTTATTTAGTAACTTACATGTGATATTTGGTTAAATCACATTTTAGAGTATGTAAAAGTCTTAATGTGTTTTGCTAAAGTGCAAGCCCCAAAAATGATTTCCTCTGGTAGGCCCCAGAATGATTTCCTCTGGTAGGCCCCAGAATGATTTCCTCTGGTAGGCCCCAGAATGATTTCCTCTGGTAGGCCCCAGAATGATTTCCTCTGGTAGGCCCCAGAATGATTTCCTTTGGTAGGCCCCAGAATGATTTCCTCTGGTTGGCACACAAGCTTCTCCAGCCCAACACTGTTTATGTCCGTCTTTCAGGGTCTAATTGTTTACCAGCCTTGACTCTAGGATTCTAGGACCTAGGGTCTTATTTGCCAGGAAGCTCTATCGTGAATGGTACCATTCTACTGTTACAGGGGAGGACTGCTTAACTGTGGGCCTTATTTATGATGTGTCCTGTGTAGCATCTTTTTCTGTGGCTATAGCGCCAGCTTCGGTGTACTTATCGGGCACTGTGCTGTGTACTACACTGGCGCTAGCAGTCGCTGCTCACAGCGCTAATTAGCTTTGATTGTTGCACTAGGTATTGGCCAGCCTATGTCAGCGCCTGTTCTCCCCTGTAAAGCTGGCATGGTATGTTCAAACATCTGTCACCCCTGTTTTTTCTTTCTTCCAGTAACGGGAAACCACAAGCCTGGCAGGGATATTTTTCACATAGGGTCTAAAAGGAACCCTCCTGTTGCTATTCAGAATATTTAAATATATATAAAAATATATATTCCGAATAAATGTATTCATTCTGTTAACTTTATTACATTTCATTGGGACATAGAAGGATACATATACCATTAATAGCGTGGGGTAATTGGAAGCTGGGAGAGATCTTCCATCTTAATTATCAAAAGGTGAGCAAAATATATAAATGTTTAGAGAATTCATATCCTGCGATTACCGTATTTTTTGCCATATAAGACGCACTTATTTTTCCCCAAAAGTGGGGGAAAAATGTCCGTGCGCCTTATCGGGCGAATGTAAAAAAAAAAAAAAAAAAAAAAAATACTCACCCGTTCCCGGCGCTCCCGCATTGCCTGTTACACTGCGGGAGCCCAGAGGAGCAGCGGCGGGGGCTCTGTCCCGGCCCCGCCACTGCGATCGCTGTCTTTTACCGGCAGCGATGACAGCGGCGGGGCCAGACACAGCGCCCCCGCCGCTCCTCCATCTGCTGCTTCTTCCGCCTGGGGCACATGCGAGCACCCAGGTCAGGGCAGCGGGTGGGCGTGGCCTGCACCAAGGGGGCATCCCACACGGCCTATGGGAAAGAGGAATGTCACACTGTCTGTAATGGTGCGTTTTTGGTTTAAAATATTTTTTTTCTTATTTTTCTCACCCAAATCCTAGGTGCGTCTTATGGGCAGGTGCGTCTTGTATGGCGAAAAATACGGTAAGTGAAGTTCCAGAGGGGGATGCATATGTAAATGTACTTTCCTATGTCAAAATGACAGAATTGTCCTAATCCACAGAACCAACCTGTATTCTTTGAGGAGGCTCCAGAAGCAGTGAAAGAGTCAGGTGGAGAATTACCTATATTAGAACTGGACAATATATACATTCCCAATTCTCTGGCATGTATACAACATATTTGGAATAATGCTAATATATTTATTATATGACTATATACTAAACAGCACTGAGGCAAATATAGCACAGTGTAGAGCAAACACTGGTAAAATTAGACCTTAAAATAAAGAACAAGAGAGAAACATCCTGTTTAGTCAATGAAGACACGAACTAAGGCTTCCACAAGAGGGTCACAGTCATCAACAAGAATATCAAACTGGTTCTAATTATGCTCCACACCACTTTCTAAAACTCCATATCACACAAGCTGAACGCTAAAAATATATTTTGTTATTAAAGGACAATAAAAAAAAAACCTTCAGTTTCTAGTGCGATAGTATAAAACGTCTCAGGTCCTTAGTCCTTACTGGTGAATTCCTTGGAAGATGGCTGCCCCCCTTCCCCAAGCATCAGTCACAGTGACTTTAGCATGTCCACTCCATTTGTTCAAAGTCAGGCCGGTCACTGTGACAGATGTGAGGGGGCAACTGCTAATCCCAGAGGCCACCAGTGAGTGGTGGTCAAAAGGCGAGTATGTGATTTATTTTTCTTTTGTCTAATCAGGGACTTTAAAGTGGATCAAAATTTGCCTATCCTGGTTTTTCATCTGTGATCCCACAAAGCATGTGTGCAATCTCCTACAATCAGGTGTCCTTGCATTGCATGAATTAGAGTCTATATAAAGCTTCATATCACCCTAAGAAAAATAGTTACAATAGAGTTAAATAATTTGCAGGAGATAACTACATAAATATATTATCACATTAAGTGCAGAGTGATTAACAACAGGTAATTAAAGGTGCCTGTGCTAACTATCTAAATCATCTCAGGACTGCTAATGTTGGCCCCCAAAGATCACATCACAACCAAAATCAAAAGAAACTCCATGCAGGTGCTTCAATGGGAAAATCCATTGTGAATACCAATGTGGATAAACTAATCTAAACTGACATGAGTGCCATATGTCTGGGGCCACTCTGCTCTACACTACAACAACCAGTTTGCCTGGAGTTGGGTTTTGGGTGGTTGGGTAATAGACTGTAGAAGACCCCTGCTTTTCCTTCCAGCATTGCCAGGGACATAAGCCCAACCAAGGTAAGGACAGTGTAAGAAGATGGAGCAAATCCTTGGAGGCTAATACAGTAAATATGTAGGGTTTAAAGTAAAAAACAGCTATACTCACCTTTTTCCCAGTACAGCTCTACCGCCCATACGCACTGGTGTAAAACTTACCAAGAGCAGACAGTAAGCACCAGCTGGTCCTCTCAGGTCTAAGATGGTGGCCATAGACATGTCTGGTTTACCTCTGGCAGCACGTCCATGTTCATTCATTTCATGACCCCCGTCTTGGCACCACCACCTCCTTTACATTCCTATAAATGGAGTGTGTGTGCTGCGGAACCAGACATGTCCACAGCCTTTTTTGGGAATTTTTGGCTGGACAATCCCTTTCGTTACCTTATTTGGAGAGCCTTTACAAGATACCCTTTATTTTTAATTCCCTGGTTAGGGTTTAAAGCATAACAAAACCCAAAGCGGCTGGCCTTCCCCCTGGAGCATCTCAAATCAGGATGCCCTGCTATGTGAAACCCCCTTGGGCCACCACAAAAATCACCTTTGGCCTGGCTCTCACAATGATGTAAACAATGCCGGACACATCACCAGCATCCCTGGGTGGTCAGGTAAGATTTTCTGGGAATATGGGGGGGGGGGGGTTCCACACTGAACTAATTAGGTTGGAGTTCAGGGTTAATCCAAAATATATATGTGGATGTGTGTAGTGCCGTTATGGCCTAGAGGTAGGGAAACAGGCTTGTGATTAGAAGATGGCAGGTTCAATTCCCAACCATGAGACATGACTGAAGTGCCCTTGAGCAAGGCACCTAACCCCCAATTGCTCCCTGGGCGCTGAGTTTTGTGTGCACATTACAGTCCCTTAGTTTGTAACTCACTGGTGTATAGTTACTCACATGGCGTTTATTCACTGGTGTGTTCACAGAGTTGTGTTGTTACAGGGCACAGGGTAAATACGGTAAATGCGGAGAATGAATTCCATGTGTGTGTTGGCACACAATGGCCACTATTGCACTATTATGACTATATGGAGGGGATAGGAGGGTCTCTCCTGTATTTATTAACTTTGGCTCTTATTGTGTTGGTTTACATTTAGGGCCTTATTTATCAAGGGATAGCGCCAGGTAGTGTCTCACTAGCGCCAGGTAGCGCCAGCTATCGGCGGCTACCGACTCCAGAACGCCAGGCGGCGGACACAATCACGCATTTATCACACTAAATGAGGCTAGCGCCGGCGAGAGCGTCAGCTAGCGCGGGATTCATCATGTAGCGGACTGCAACGAACAGCGCCGCTGCTAATCCCATCACAGCGCCAGGTATGACCTCTCGCTACCTGGCGCTCTCCAATGCATTTCAATGGAGCAATCTTTAAATATTCATAATTCATTGATATGAATGTTTTTTTTTATTTTTTTAAATGTCAAAAATTCTGTGACCACTTCGGCAATGTTAGATATTTTTTTTAAGGTAATAAAAAAAAAAAAAAAATTGTGCAGAACTGATATTACAGGTCTGATATTAATGTATTCATATTACAAAATGTTTAGAAAAAGTTGTTTAATTTTATAATCAAAAAATATGGTTGTTTGGGGGTTAAAAAATACTTTTAAGCCATCGCCGCCAGCGCTCTGGGGTTTAAACAAGCATTTCACAGCGCGAGAATTTTTTGAGTGTGATTTGTTAATGAATATGCTGGGAGCCGTTAGCTCTGGCCATTCGCTGTCAGGCACACCCATACAGCGCGGAACCTGTGAAACAGCGACTCCTAACCCCGTATTCAACATTACGGCAAACCGACTGAGTCGCTGTCAACAACCGAACAACGGCCAAGCACAGCGAATACTAGCTGGCGCTGTGAAAATCACGCTACTGGCGCTCATCTGTCGCTACCTGGCGCTATTAAGGAATCGGCCTCATAGTTACGTCTATGCCAGCAAAGGTTGAAGGAAGTTCTGCGCTGCAGCTTCCCACTATGGTTTACTGGAACAAGGTGAGTATACAGCAAGCCAAATGGGTTTTCAGTTCTGGGTTGGGATGCTCCCAATGGAAAGATTTAACCAGAACTAGAATCTTTTATACACTTTTCTGGGTTTTGATCCACTTTAAATCAGCCAGAAGCCTAGGGGCCCGTTAGGTCGGTGTGTACATTTAATCAATTTGTGTACTGGACAAAAACTATTCCAGATGTTCACTGAGCAGCTCTGCTAGTAACACCCATAAGCATCATTGCCATAGCTTGAGCTTGCGGGAAATTATGTGAAGAACAAAAGAATCTGGATTCAGGGCTGCACCATAAAATAGGGAAACCTGTGCAGATAAAAGCCCCCTGGTAATGAAGCATGCATATTAGTTATGTACACGGAAGCAGCAGGTCTGCATTGAATCTACAGCAAGCTATATAAATGAAAACAGTGCTCGGTGCTCTTACCATCTTGGCATCTGAGTGCATTGGAGGGACTTGAGGTGAAGCACAAGGATTGCTTAGATTGGGACCCTGCATCCCCATGATATTGGAGTTCATTGACATCTGTCTTTCCATCTGTGTGGGATATGAGAAAAACCATGACATACCACCCACTGAATCCATCTTAAGACAGCATGCGGTGCACGGCCCCTTATTCTAGTAAGGCTCCCTTTCCTTTCTATTCTCACTGACAGCCTCCTTTGAACAGCCGGACCCCAGCAGTGCCTGTCAAATCAGGTATTTGCCCCTCCAAACACCGGGTCACATTTATTTACCTGGGACCATCCTTCCGTAATGAGCAAAATACTTTGGTGTACAGCTAGGGGGTTGTTCTCTAAAATGTGGCAAGCACTCCACCTCATGTAAGAGCGTCCCAGGCTCTCCATTCTTTAATAATTACCCCACGAGGGTTATTGTTATTGACTATAATTGGATGCTTGAGATTTACAAGTTAAAAAGCCCCCCCCCCACCAACAATCCTGATTTAGGGGGTAAAACAAGGAAACGACTGGATTTACAGCACTGCTTGCACGGGAAATCCCTGTCTACCAGCAGTATGAGTGACTCTCCTATGGGGGCTTTTTTATGGACCAGCATCCCAAATTGGGATGTCCGTGGGATGAGGAATGTAGCATGCCTGGTGGTCAGTGTAGTAAGAATTGACTGGAGGTCCACTTTATAAGAAAGAAACCACTGTACATTTATATGTTTTGAGGTGGAGAGTTTTCCAAACTTTAGTGAAGTCTGTCCAACTGAAACCTGCCACAAGGTGGAGAGCTTGTAGCATTTTCATAAATAGGCTACTGGCTGTTTGTAAGTCTGTCTTTAAAGTGGACCAAAACCTACGCCGATCGGCCCAGGAAACTATGATTCCTGGGCCGATCGATTCTCTACCCCCAGGGCACCCAAAATCGTGATTCCCCACTGTATGAAACCCCCCAGGTCACCCCATACACTTACCTTGTTTCCCGGTCCAATGGCGCATGCGCGAGCTGCAGCCACATCCCCCTATCCCTCTAGCAGGGCACGTGCCCACGCCAGGCATTTGTGAATGACGGGCACGCTCCCTGTTAGAGGGAAGCGGGGGATGCGGATGCCAGCGCTCTGAGCCGCTAGCCTTAGACGAACACTTAGGCGACGTAACGTTGGCTACCAAGCACGCTGATTGGACGAGCGGCTGCACATACGCCATAGGACTGTGATGAGGTGAGTTGGCTTCGGCGATCTAGGGGGGTTTCACATAGTGGGGCACCCCCGATCAGGGTGCCCCGGGGGAAAGGACTAAAACCCACTTCAAAGACTTTAGTGCCCCCTCCACTGGAACTTAGGCAGTACAAGGTGTTACAAGGAGCAGTCATAGCCTAGTGGTAAGGAACCAATCTTGTGACCGGAGGGTTGCAGGTTCCCGCTGAGACATGACTGAAGTGCTCTTGAGAAAGGCACCTAAGCCCCCAACTTCACCCCCAGCACTATGGTTTGGGCAGCCCACCACCCCGGGCACTTGTGCGTTCACTGCTTGTGTTTTTCTCACTGCACGGGTGGGTGACGCACAGACAAGGCGATATATGTACATAAAATAAAAAATATACTCACCCTTTCCTAGAATTCACCACCTTCAACAAGGCTGCACTGATTGGAATCGCCAACATGTGCGGGAAAACAATTGTGCCCTTGGGGCTAAATCAAAGGGGTGAATCAGCACCATGCGCACTACACTGTTTTGGGAGTAAAAATACCATTAACTATCATTGTCTACCTACCACCTAATAAAAAAACACCTAACTGGCTTCTCCAAAGTGGACTTTTTGCCCCGGGTTAAACCAAATTCATTGTTCGTAAAAAGCAGTCCAAACAAGTGTATTTCTGTGTTGCACTGTATTTCTAAATGTTTTCAACAGACCTACACCCAAAAATAAAAGTCAGTGTCTAATATGCACGTTTCACCTTCAATCCCCTCTGGTTGCCACTGCACAACATCATGTCAATGGGAGTTGTCGTCACCAAGGTATTCTACTGCAGGAGCATCAATGGTCTGGGCAGGGCAGTTCTAGGCAAAATATCGCTCAGTGCTGGACTGGAAAAAAAAACAGTCCCCTCCTCACGCATCCTATGATGCTATTGTTGTCCCAAACAGGTACTGTATGTGTCCTGCTGTGCCTCTACCCTACCAGCAGGAAGTGCCCCTTCCCCATCACTGAGCCCAATATGGCTGGACGACGGTTCTGTGTTATGGCCTGCGCCACTAACAGTGGCTCTCACTCATCTGTAGAAAACGCGATGGCTGGGATAAAAGCCCCCCCCCACATAGACTTGCTCGCCTGCCCCTAGAAACAGCCCCGAGTGTGGCTGACATGCTACACCTGGGCAAGGCCAACTTTTGATTTATATGGAGTGGCCAAACAGGGCACCATCATCTTAAGGTCACCAATGGGGAGAAGGACTCTTTTTTTATTGAGCAAGTTTTTTTTAATAAATATACTGCGTCTCTTTATCTTGGGACAAAGGGAGATGAGGCCCAATCTGCTCAGTTCAGGCTCTGCTGGATTGCTTTTTTGGGAGATAAGTGTTATTCAGATGAAAGTATAGAATCTGTTTAGCCCTGGGTGGGTGGGGGGTCGACATACTCCAGTGTTGCACATCCACACGCCTTCCAACGTAAAGTCGTTCCAGCACATGAGCAGCTTACTGAGCACCAACGTGCCCTTCTCTTTCTTTTTGTTTGTACTTAAAGTGCAATTAGGTACAGGTATCCTTTTGGGGTGTAAGTTTGCTATATTTGCTTATTTAGTGATCTGTGCAGTTTAAATTAATATTTTAATTATTATATACTATAATAATTAAGACTGCATAATAGGAATAAGTAGATCCTTAAAATAAACAAAGGTGTGCAAAGGATTCAAGACGTGATTTAAACCCTAAACTCCCCTCGCGGCCTTTTGGCCCCAAAGTACAGTAGTTGCATGTTATGTTAAAGGAAGTCTGCTTACAGTCCCACCCCTGAGAGTCCTAATTGGCTGTGGATTTGTTTTTAGGCTTTCTATAAACCTTTGTGTGGAAGGGCAACCTAAATTGGGATTCCAAGGATAGGGGTAGGCTATAAACAGTGGCGTAACAAAATGTGATGGGGCCCTGGTGCGAACTTTATATGGCACCCTGTCAATGCTCCTACAGGTAACTTGTTTTTGTCTTTAAACTCAGTTGGATGCAACTACACAACTAAAGACTGAAAAGGCAGGGGCAAATGGTGCTTCTTTCCCCAAATGGATTGCCAGATGCCAACTGAGCCCAAATATGATAAATAAGGTAGAGGAGCAACAACGATGGGGCCACCTGACCTTGGTGCAGCCTCCCCCCCCCATATGCATCCCCTATAGGTATGCCCCTGGCTATAAGAGTGCCTCCAGTCATTTTTCAGGTGGGCAGGAGACTTTACAACTTTGACCATTATTCATTTGTGTCAAAAGAATAACAATTGTGTTTGTTTTTACAGTATCTTTGTGTAGAAATGTGTAGCTGCAAGTTTCAGAATTGTATTATGCCTGAAGAAGACAAAAAATCTAAGGCTATGTTCACACCTGTCCAGTCGTGTTTGCAGCTTGCGTTTTGCAGCAGATATTGCATTTTGTGTAAGCGTTTTTGTTGGCATTTTTAGTTCGCGTTTGCGCTTGCATATGCATTAAAAAAATCCCTGTTTCCGGGTCCTATGCCCTGACTTCCTGTCTACTTTATTCTTATTAAAATCTAGGGGGCCGCAAACGCAAAATGCGGTATTGCATGAAAAACTGTACTTGCATTTCGTGGCCCCATAGACTTTAATAGGAGGCATTTGCGGCCAGGACTTTTTGGGAATGTGTTTTTCTCCTCTCTGCCGCATCAGAGAAGTGTGGTGCCATTGCTGGATTTTTTTGCAGTACCACAGCCTCTGCCTCGAACACAGAAACGCATGCATTACTGGGGCTAAAGGGTTTGAGCTAACCAATAAATAGTATTTCTTTAACTTCGAATATTCTGCTTTCTATATTCTATATGTAGATAGCAAAGCTAAACTAGCAAAGAGAGCATATTCCCCAATTTATTGTCTACGTTGTACGCATTCATCATACGAGAAACTGCAGCTTTAATAGCATGTTTGGAAGCGGCATGGAAATTGATGGCAGTTTCCCAAGGATGAGGATGGTGTATTCTCTGCAAAGTAATCAGAATGTGAAGGTTTGTGATCCATCTCAGCCTCACAGAAGAGTAAGAGCTGCCAGAACACCAGAATGTTACTAGAAGGAAGTCTCCGGGGGGAAACGCCGGATCATATTTCTGCTCTCCTTGGCTCGCTCTAGTGACAAGTAGACTGGATCTGCTTTCGGGAATTTATCAAAAATAGCAGTGCAAAATAAAGCAGTCAGCGTGCAGCATTGGTGCTAAAAGCTTTAAAATTGTATGTCGGGCTTTTCATCTAGTGCTATCAGAGGAGGCCTCCGCCTTGTTTCGAGGCTGGATGATGCCTTGTCCTGGTTTTACACTGGAGGTTTTTTTTTTTCTCTTTTTGTTGCAGTCATGGTATACATGGCTCCATAATCTGGGTGTTGATAAATGGTCATGCCTCGTGAATCAGGCGTGTCAGCTAGAGATACATCTGCACGCTGCAATCTGATAGCCCCACTAGAGGTCAACTCAGTGCTGATCTCTTTTGTGTTCTGCAAAAAAGAAAATCCTGACATTATTTTTTCATTTTCTTAAAGCAGAAAAAGCAATGGGAGGAGGGGACCAATGAAAAAAAAAAAAGAAAAATGAGTGTTCAGCGCACGGCGTGATATGTTTCCCATTTCCAGTATGCATTCCAAAAATGATTTCTCTACCACAAAAGGCCCCACTGCTAATACTTTAGACTGACCAGACAAAGGATGCTTCCATGTTCATTAGTGAAATGAGAGCTGGGTGCGACATATGTATGCTATGAATCAAGGGTCCTGGGGTGGGAAAGGCATTTAGACATTGGTGCCTCTAATTGAATCCAACATGAAACATTGGTACGCTTCAAGAATGCATCCTTTATGTTGAAACTGGAGGAGCTTTATTCTAATTGTAATGTTTCTGGCATCAGTGCAATAACGGTATCAGGGCATCTTGTCTGGCAGAAAACTACAAAGATCAGGACAGATTAGGCAGCCTTGACCTATCAGCTAGTCATCAGTGGAGAGTTTACTTTTACATGGTAAAAAGAAAGAAAATAAATCATGTAGGACATCTTCTAGACATGAGCTTTGGATTCGGGTCAGAGTATAATTCAACCTGAATATTGACAATTCTTCTGAGCAGGACTTTCATAACTTCCCTCCATGGGCAGGACATCACTAGGGCCGCCATCTGGAATTCCTTGAAACCATACAACAATAATGCCTGGGCCGCCCTTGTAACCCTTACGTGATGGCTGGGCCCCTATTTTGAACTAGGCCTTTAACCCAGAGACAACTAGGCGTATCTCAATAAAAATACTATATAAGAAACGAAAGCTCAGACAAGGGGCCAGCCATCACATTATAAGTTATGGAGTGGGCCAGGCACAATATAGACTGTAGAGAGTCTGGACCCCTTTGCAACATATGTGATGGCTAAGCTCCTAGCTTGAACTGGGCCTTTGGCCCCAAGGCAACCCAGTTTACTTAAACATTCAGACTATATAGGAAACTGAATTTCAAACAAGGGGCCCAAAAATTACATTATAGGTTATGGCTGGCACAGAAACAGTATAGACTGTATAGAGTCTGGACCCTTCTTTAAAGAGGAACATCGGAGGCCCTGGAGTATGAATGACTCCAGGGCCATCTAAGTTCCACTCCTTGGGAAATCCCGTATTTCTGCGTAATATCCCCCAGGGGCCTGTTTTACTCACCTTGTCCCGGAGCCCTCTTCGCGTGGCAAACAACACCCGGAAAAGTGAAAAACAGGTGTGTTGTTCCTTTTTTAACTGTTATGTGATGGTTTGGTCCCTAGTTTGAACTGGACCCCAAGACAAATTGTCCTTGCAAAATATTTAGCATTATTGTTTTGTTACCAAAGAGGAACACATTTTCATTCTTGGGTTTTGTTCCTCTCTGGTGGGGCATCCCAATTTGGGATGCTGGTTATGTGTATCTCCTAAGATCCCCTAGAACTCATCTTTTTCCTTTTGCTCACTGCATATGGGTGAGTTTCTTAGCCAATGGAGGGGGTGTACCCGCATGGCCCTGCCTTGGCACTGCCACAATTTATTGCAACAGTGGGTCCAAGTTATTTTATTTCACCATAACTCCATCTGTAGTATGTGCCAGGCTACGCCTATAATAAATACCGTTTGGCAATATCAGTTCCCCCTTCCGTAGCTTATTTAGAGGCTGTTTAAACACCTACTTGCTGCTAGTTAGCGACACTACACTGAATAATGATACTGTGGTGCACCAAATAACCAGCATACTGTTGTGCACTGAGCGTATCATGGTGACACTTGCTGTTTTTAATTAGGCAGTTTCACAAACTTGGTAAATCAGGTCCATTACAGAAACTATTTCACTGCTCTCACAGCAAATGATTGATTTACATAACCCCAAACAAACAATGTTAAAATGGTCTGACAACTCTAAGCTAATTTTTCTCCTGAGATATAGATTTTCCATGGCACCTCTTTCAAAATCAATATGTAGCACTAGCAGCAACAGCCAGGCTCACTGGTCATCATGAAACACATTTCCACACAAACCATATACCACATAAACCAGTATAAGAAAGTAAGTCCATATGCTGGAGGATATTATGGACTGTAGGAGTGATTGCTGGATGAGGCACTGCACTTACTGGATTCACCGAGGACCATAGTGCATGCCATGCTAACTTAGGCCCTTATTTATGAAGGAATAGCGACAGGTAGCGACTGGTGAGCGGCCGGTAATGACGGGCCCCGCCACGAGAACGCCGGCTCCCCACCACAATCACACATTTATCAAGGCAATCCTGCTTAGCGACTGAGATAGCGCCATATAGCGACTCATTCATCATTATTCCAGCCTCAGCCCACAGCGCCAGCGTCCGACCTTGAACAGCGACAGGTATGACCTCTCGCTACCTGGCGCTCTCCAATGCATTTCAATGGAACAATCTTTAAATATTCATAATTAATTGTTATTAAGGTTTTTTTTTTTTTTTTTTAAATGTGAAAAATTCTGTGACCACTTCTGCCATGTTAGATAATTTTTTTAAGGTAAAAAAAAAAAATTGGTGCAGAATTGATATTACAGGTCTGATATTATTGTATTCATATTACTAAATTCTTTAAAAATTTTTTTTTTTTTGGTTTCCAAAAATATGGTGGTTTGGGGATTAAAAAACTACTTTTAACACATCGCCGCCAGCGCTCTGGGGTTTAAACATGCATTTCACAGCGCGAGAATTTTTTGAGCGTGATTTTTTAATGAATATGGTGGGAGCCGGTCGCTAGGGCCAGTCGCTATCATGCGCTCCCATACAGCGCGGAACCTGTCAAATAGCGACTCCTCACCCAATATTCAACATTACGGCAAACTGACTGAGTCGCTATCAACTACAGAACAACGGCCAAGCACAGCGACTACTAGCGGGCGCTCTGAAAATGCCGCTACAGTCGCTCAACTGTCGCTACCTGCCGCTGTTAATGAATCGGCCTCTTAGAGCCTTATTGATCAGGCGTCAATGCCCCTCAGAGACAATATTTTGCCTTGGTGGCACTCAGTGCACGACTTAACATACAAAAACAGTCAGCATCAATGCATCCACCAGCCTGGGTCTCATTTATCACCGGCGCCATATAGTCCATGGTGACCTGCGCTCCTGTTTAACCTGGCGCTGTAGGTTAAATCCCATAGACCACTGTACTGAAGTGTATCTGGCTTATAATAATGTTATACACAATTACTTGTACAGACTTGTACAAAAATATGAAGTTCAACGCCTAAAGGTTGGCATTACAAGGTGGCGCTCAATGGCACATAAAGGTCCAAAAGGCGCAGACACAGATCAGCCACCACCGAGAGCCCCAATCCAAGCTGATTATTTAACATCGGACTTTGTGACTTGCAGCTCCATTCTATCAAAAGAAAATAGATGTGGGCGCTCAAGAAAGGGCGGTATGCCAGCAAAATTGCGCTAAATGGTGCACTTCATAAATAAGCCTCTTAATGCCTAACCTTCACCAACACATCCTCAGATAAATTCTCCAGCATTCTCTGAAATCACATTCACCATTTTATAAAAGGAGTTAATGTGCAGCAGAGAACAATGAGGAATGGTGGAAAACTAACACAAATAAACCTCATTCTCTTTATGAAAATCAGGCCGGCTTGATGAATTGACATCTTTAGCACAGCCACACATGGTGTGAGATATTTAGACTAAAAGTTTACTTTAGCATTTGTGAGAACAGAAAGTCTGCAGCAATTAAAACTGTGATCAATCCCAGGCTCCTTATTAAAGGAGCTGTATCACAAAAGTGTATACTATTAAAAATCCATATAAACGTGCTGGATAGTGAGTGGAGGGGTCACCCCAACTATAATGAATTTTGCGCCAAGCTTGTAGCTTTCCTTCCTGGTAGAAAAAAAAATCCAGGAATGATTTTTGGGGTTTTTGAACATATCATTCCTCTTCTACAAGGTAATCGGCTCCATTCCAATACCTGTCTCCTGAGCCTGCCTGTGGGGAGCAGCATTACTGAATCTAAGAGGCCGATTCATTAATAGCGCCAGGTAGCGACAGTTGAGCGACTGTAGCAGTATTTTCACAGCGCCCGCTAGTAGTCGCTGTGCTTGGCCGTTGTTCGGTTGTTGATAGCGACTCAGTCGGTGTGCAGTAATGTTGAATATTGGGTGAGGAGTCGCTATTTGACAGGTTCTGCGCTGTATAGGAGCGCATGATAGCGACTGGCCATAGCGACCGGCTCCCACCATATTCATTAACAAATCACGCTCCAAAAATTCTTGCGCTGTGAAATGCATGTTTAAACCCCAGAGCGCTGGCGGCGATGGGTTAAAAGTAGTTTTTTAACCCCCAAACCACCATATTTTTGGAAACCAAAAAAAACAAGTTTTTAATTACATTTTGTAATATGAATACATTAATATCAGACCTGTAATATCAATTCTGCACAGTTATTTTTTTTTTTTTTACCTTAAAAAAATATCATTGCAGAAGTGGTCACAGAATTTTTCACATTTAAAAAAAAAAAAAAAAAAAAAAAAACATTAATATGAATTAATTATGAATATTTAAAGATTGTTCCATTGAAATGCATTGGAGAGCGCCAGGTAGCGAGAGGTCCTACCTGTCGCTGTTCAAGGTCGGACGCTGGCGCTGTGGGCTGAGGCTGGAATAATGATGAATGAGTCGCTATATGGCGCTATCTCAGTCGCTAAGCAGGATCGGCTTGATAAATGTGTGATTGTGGTGGGGAGCCGGCGTTCTCGTGGCGGTGCCCGTTATTACCGGTCGCTCACCAGGCGCTACCTGTCGCTATCCCTTGTTAAATAAGGGCCTAAATATCTGCCCGATTCATTACATTATGGGTAAAAGCATCTACACACATCAAAAGAATTGCAATAGCAATAAGCTGCTATTCCAGCGCATGCTAGTTCAGGGGACAGGAAGTTAGAATTCTCCCCTATAAAAGCAGAATGGTACATGTCACTACTGATTCTTCTAGTAAAAGCAAGAAACTGGTGTATAAGTAACCCAGAGGAGTAGCAAGGCTTTCTGGCACCTGGGGCAAAGATTCAAAATGGCACCCCCCACCTGTTCTTAAGCCCCCCTTTGGCACCCCCTTGACCTGCTGCACCCGGGGCAAGTGCCCCCCCCCCCCCGCTTCCCCCCAGAAGTAACCTCTACTTTTTCTATCTGGTGAATTTACTGTATGTGGATATTTATTATGGGACAAATTGTTAGCAATTTTTGTTGCTTTCTATGCTCCTTTCCTATTTACTGTTGGGCCTATGCTGTGCTACAGACAGTGCAGTGCAATGCAGTGCTACAGCTACTTTCGTGTACTGCATATTAACACCACTGTGATGTGCTGCACTGCTGTTGTGCCGATGCCCCATGATGATCTGCCCAGGCCTAGAGTTCCTCTTGCCAGAGAGCTGGTGCTGGTGTAGACGAGGGGCGGCCTGGAAGCTGCTTCTACTACTGCCTCAGCCCTACATAGTAACATAGTATGTAAGTAGTAAGGCTGAATAAAGACGTTAGTCCATCCGGTTCAGCCTGTTTATCTTCTTCTAGTGGTCTAGTAGCATTAGCTGGAATTGTTATTACATGCCAGGAAGGCATCCAGGCCACTTTTGAACATTTTTACTGTATCCATCATTACTACCTCCTCTGGAGTGTCATAGGCCCTTATTTATGAAGGAATAGCGACAGGTAGCGACTGGTGAGCGGCCGGTAATGACGGGCCCCACCACGAGAACGCCGGCTCCCCTCCACAATCACACATTTATCAAGCCGATCCTGCTTAGCGACTGAGATACCGCCATATAGCGACTCATTCATCATTATTCCAGCCTCAGCCCACAGCGCCAGCTTCCGACCTTGAACAGCGACAGGTATGACCTCTCGCTACCTGGCGCGCTCCAATGCATTTCAATGGAACAATCTTTAAATATTAATAATTAATTGTTATTAATGTTTTTTTTTTTTTAAATGTGAAAAATTCTGTGACCACTTCTGCAATGTTAGATATTTTTTTTAAGGTAAAAAAAAAAAAAATTGTGCAGAATTGATATTACAGGTCTGATATTAATGTATTCATATTACTAAATGTTTTTAAAAACTTGTTTTTTTTGGTTTCCAAAAATATGGTTGTTTGAGGGTTAAAAAACTACTTTTAACCCATCGCCGCCAGCGCTCTGGGGTTTAAACATGCATTTCACAGCGCGAGAATTTTTTGAGCGTGATTTGTTAATGAATATGGTGGAAGCCGGTCGCTATGGCCAGTCGCTATCATGCGCTCCCATACAGCGCGGAACCTGTCACATAGCGACTCCTCACCCAATATTCAACATTACTGCAAACTGACTGAGTCGCTGTCAACAACCGAACAGCGGCCAAGCACAGCGACTACTAGCGGGCGCTGTGAAAATACTGCTACAGTCGCTCAACTGTCACTACCTGCCGCTATTAATGAATCGGCCTCATAGCATGTAAGTAGTATGGCTGAATAAAGACTTTAGTCCATCCAGTTCAGCCTGTTTATCTCCTTCCAGTGGTCTAGTAGCGTTAGCTGGAAATGTTATTACATGCCAGGAAGGCATCCAGGCTACTTTTGAAAATGTTTACTGTATCCATTACTACCTCCTCTGGAGTGTCATAAGGCTCGATTCAGAGACACATTCGTCTGGACTTCCGTAGCTGTCTGTGAAAATTTTGAGTGGGTGTTTGTCATTTTTTTGCTTTTTTTCGTCCATTTTTCATTCGTACGAACGTTCGGGAATGCACTTTCGATGAACGGAAGCAAATCGGAACATTTCCGTTAGTTCGGATCATTTTCCAAACGTTCAGATAACTTCAGTTGCTGGGATGGGTTTCCGTCTGATTCAGAGAGCTGATTTCCGACGGATCACCACCCTATAAATCCGTTTCATTTCCGATCCACTTACGGGACCTTTGAGGGCTCGGATTGCTATTGTTGAACATGTTTTGCGGCTATGTGGAGGAATCTGCGCGCCTTTAGCACCAAGGCATTGCATGTATCAGCATGGCCGAGGCCATAAATTGTATAGCAATGCATACCTAAATCAATACATTTCATGTATGCCTTATAGATGCATTTTAATGCTGACCTAAATTAGTCCTTAGCATGTAAACATTTATTTTCCCACACATCCATATAATTGCTATTTTTTTTAGACTTATGTCCTTTGTGAATTATATTTGGATTGTTGAACTTGAATCTTAATTTGTTGTAGGAGTTATTGTTTTAGTTGGTTACCTTTGCTTTGTGTAATTATTTTATATTTGGTTGCAGGAACCGCAAGATGTGCCACTCGCTCTTGCTCCTGATGCCCGTTCTTTACCTGCAGAATGCGAGCCAGGGGTCCTATAATCGGGCACTATGCAAAACCCGGGCCGTGGTGGCGAGGGCCCTCTGGCTTTTGAAGTCCAGATTTAGGTGTTTGGACCATACAGGGGGGGGGGGGCACTGCAGTATGACCCCAACAAGGTTATACCAATATTTTAATTTACGTTTTTTAACAGGGACCACACGTGCCAGTGGCACAACTGAGTGTCAGGGTCCTTCAGTTGGTGGATGAGATGCAGGAGCTGCGCAACTTGTTGGGGACCACAGATGAAGAATAATGTTCTGTGGCCTGCCATTGCTATGTATTTTGTTTTTTATAGTTGTAAAAATTAGAAATTTTCAAAATTTTAAAAATTTTTATATTTTATGATGGAATAAAAAAAATGTTTCAGTGTCATTTCATTTACAAAATACATTAACACAAAACTAATGGGCCCAGAAATATTTAAAGATGAATATTCACATGACCGAGAAGTGATTTGGGTAAGTTTTAGGGGGCTAAAATGGAAGAAGAAACTAACCGAGAAGTGGTTTGGGTGAGCTTTAAGGGTCCAAAAGGGAAGATGGAGGATAGTGCTAAGTGATTTAGCTAAACATTGTAGCAGAAGTGAGGGTGGCAAATATGTAGGCGAGCACTTTAATGAGTTAAGTTTGTAGTGCGCAGGCGCTAGATCGTAAGGATTTCCGTCTGGACGAATATTTATTGAAAAAGGGAAACAGAATCGAACGGGAAACGTAAAGGATTCGTTGGAGGATACGATGGGAAAAGGGCAAAAACGAAAGCCTACGTTGTAACATGTGAAAATGAAACGGAAAAGTCTGGATGGAAAATGACATCCTCGTATTCGTAATCTGCCGTACGAACGGACGGAAACTTTACAGAAGGATTGCAATGCATGCATAGAATCGCCCGCACACTCATACGAGAACGGAAACATTTCCAAAAAAAAAATGGATCGGAACTAAAACGGAAGTTTTTTTTTGTCTCTCTGAATCGAGCCTATAGTCTCACTGCTCTTACAGAGAAGAATCCCCTCCTATGTTGGTGGAGAAAACACCTTTCCTCTAACCTTAGTGGATGCCCTCGGGTTATGGTTACACTCCGGGCTATAAATAGATTGTGGGAAAGATCTTTGTATTGACCCCAAATATATTTATACATATTTATTATTTGATATAGACCTCCCTCCTCTAGGAAACTGCTACCGCAAGGCCTCCAGTTGGCTGGTGTCTTATATGATAAGAGGCAGCATGGCTCCCGGAAGAACTCCAGAGAAGTGGCAAGGCCAGGGGACCTGAAGACCGGCAGCATCCAACAGAAACAGCTGCAACTTAACACAGCACACAAAAAGGGAAATAGTCCCATTGATTTAAATTGCAACACAATTGGGCACTTAACTAGCTAGCCCAGTGACCAATGAAACTGCTGCATGCATGTAGACATTTTTTAGGCCCCTTTTGAGTACTACAGGGAAGAATGAACATTCCCACTCAAGGGATTTTAGTGGAATGTAATGGAAATAGATACAACAGTGATTTGTATGTTTCATAAGGTGCTTAGGAACTACTGTTCTGATGCTTTATGCTGCTGGGGAAATCATTGCCTTACATGTCAGGAGATGATCAGATTAAGTTGTGGAAAAGCTGGTGTGATGTGGCAGATGTGCTGAAACCTAGATAGCAGTTAATGCTGCTACTTTGGAATCATATGAGTCAGTGAGTTTCTTTGAGCCTTTTGACAACCTGTGTTTCGTAAGTTGTTGAGAAACCAAGGGGCCCCTCCATGGCCAGTACTGTAGGTACAAGTGATACTGGATGATGAAGAGCATTGAGGAGGAAAAATATAATATTCCAAATTCCAAAAGCTTTATTGAATATTACATTTCAGTACTGGGTCAGATACATCAAAGTCACTCATCCCAAGTTTCACTTTATCAACCTGACTTGTCCAAGTGACTAAATATATAATATATATGGATGATTAATGTAGAGTTTCAATAAATAAGAAAGCCCCCTGGTGGGATGGGGTGTTGGGGGTTAAATAAAAATACACTTATAGTCCTGACTTCAGTGCTGGAGATGATCCAATGGCTGCTGAAAGGCGACACAGAGTAGCATCCCCTGCTATGTGCTTCTGGCCCCCTGATTGAAGCTGATGGGCTGGCTGACTCACGCAAGTAGCAGGGGATGCCGCTCTGCAAAGCCACCAGCAGGAACGCTCAAGAAAAATGCTGGATTTAGAGACCTGGTCAGAGAACTTTTATTAATTCTACCACAGTGCTGGGGGGAGAGGACGGGGGGCTCTTTCATACTCAATGGCTGGAGAGTGTCTTCAAAGAGTCAGCAGACTTGTAAATGAAGCAGTATTTTCAGCAGGAAAGCTGTGGGGTGAGGATGTTGGTTATCTGGTGGGGAAGCTTGTGCCCAGCACCAAAGTTTTTTACTTTTAGAATTTGTATAAAGTGGGAAGGGATTGTTTGTGACCCCATAGTACAGAATTAACCCCTCATGCTATGTTTGCCATAAGTGAAACTGAATTTTTGACACAAGGACGAAGGGGCATCACTGGTACAGGAACTTGGATGCTGGTCACCACTTTCCAATCTACTTCGAACTTTCTGCTAAATGATTGAATGTCTCATATGTAAGAGACATAATATATAAGAGATGTGTAAGGTTTAATTTTCAGAAATGAGACGTGGATAGAGGCTGATTCATTACTAACTCCCGGTATTGCCAGATGAGCGTCTGCATAGCGGTGCTTAGAGCGACCGCTAGTAGACGCTGTAAGCGGGTATGGGGCGCTTTAACATAGCACCTCAGTCGCTGTAGTAACCTGGCCGGCATTGATGAATGTGATGTGTGTTGGGCGCTCTAACACCAGTACAGCCTTCAGGAAGTGAAAGGTAGCGCCAGCTCAGTGCGACCGACTCTCAGCGCTCCACACCATACTTATCAAAAAAGGACACACACACAGCATCGGCGCTCTAAATCTGGTGGCTATAGCATAGAGCGCCAGACGCTGTGTGATTAAAGTGTGTTTTTGAACACATATCCACCAGTAACAAAGCGAAAACTCATGGAATGACATTGTTTTAACACTGTGACATTAACACTTTAGTGCCAGACCTGTAATGACAATTCTGCATAAAAATATAAAAAGTAAAAAAAGTTTCTAAAATTGTTTGCAGCCAGGAGAGGTCACACAATGATTTGAGCAATTGTCAAACACGTTGTTTAAACAGAAATGAACGTCCATTGAAATGTACGGGAGAGCGACAGTGAGCGAAAGGTAATATCTGGTGCTCTGGAAGCTAGTCTATAGCCGGCGCTATAGACTGAATTGCCTGTAATAATACATCGGACGCTACATGGCGCTGTTACAGTCGCTCACCAGATTCACTTTCATAAATGTGGTTTTGCGTACAGTGCCCGGCGTTCACCAGATGCTGCCTGCCGCTACGAGGCACTACCAGCCGCTATCCCTTCATGAATAACCCCCATAGTTACTAGAGTTATTATCACCTGAATCATCCACTAGAGCAGTATTCACCAACCGTCTTCTCCAGAACCACCAATGGGCCGTGTTTTGCAGATCTCACCCAGACATACAGGTAATAGGCATAGAGTAATTAGAGTTGCAACACAGGCCCTTATTTATGAAGGAATAGCGACAGGTAGCGACTGGTGAGCGGCCGGTAATGACGGGCCCCGCCACGAGAACGCCGGCTCCCCACCACAATCACACATTTATCAAGCCAATCCTGCTTAGTGACTGAGATAGCGCCATATAGCGACTCATTCATCATTATTCCAGCCTCAGCCCACAGCGCCAGCGTCCGACCTTGAACAGCGACAGGTATGACCTCTCGCTACCTGGCGCTCTCCAATGCATTTCAATGGAACAATCTTTAAATATTAATAATTAATTGTTATTCATTTTTTTTTTTTAAATGTGAAAAATTCTGTGACCACTTCTGCCATTTTAGATCATTTTTTAAGGGAAAAAAAATTTAAAAAACAATTGTACAGAATTGATATTACAGGTCTGAAATTATTGTATTCATATTACTAAATTATTTTAAAAACTTTATTTTTTTGGTTTCCAAAAATATGGTTGTTTGGGGGTTAAAAAACTACTTTTAACCCATCGCCGCCAGCGCTCTGGGGTTTAAACATGCATTTCACAGTGCGAGAATTTTTGGAGCGTGATTTGTTAATGAATATGGTGGGAGCCGGTCGCTAGGGCCAGTCGCTATCATGCGCTCCCATACAGCGCGGAACCTGTCAAATAGCGACTCCTCACCCAATATTCAACATTACGGCAAACCGACTGAGTCGCTATCAACTACCGAACAACGGCCAAGCACAGCGACTATTAGCGGGCGCTCTGAAAATGCCGCTACAGTCGTTCAACTGTCGCTACCTGCCGCTATTAATGAATCGGCCTCCCAGATATTGAACCATATTGAAATATGAGCTGCTGGTGGTTCTCGAGGAGAGGAAAGGGTTCGGGAACCACTGCACTTAAAATCACAATTCAAATCACTTTTTAAAGCAGACTTCAAGCATTACATTCAGTGTAGCGCTGTCAGCACTATTAGCATGTTTTATTTAGCACCTGTAATTTTTATCTCTTTCTGAATTACATAGTATTTTAGTTCTAGAATGTTTCATACGTGTCCTGTGACCAACAAAATGCAAGAGTTATTTCTCCCAATAGAATTGCAGACAAATTACGAGCCCTAAAGTGGCCCTAATTCTCTCCTACTTGGCAAAGGCACCTCCAGTGCTCTTCTCTCCAGCCATGATCAGGCTTTCTCTGGGATCATGCGGCAGCCAAGTGACATTATAAGGACAGCAGCTACTGGCCAGCAAGAGGTCTCATTCTCCCATTTATTTTATTCAACGTAGATTGCTGCCTGTCAAGACACCTCTAGGGCACAATATAAACTGTTTTTAGAATCAGTGAGTTATATACAGCAGACCATTTTGTCAAATAAATGGAATGAGAGGGAAGGAATAATTCACAGTGTCGCTTGTATTTAAAATGGACCTTCAGCATCATTTAAAAAAAACCCTGAACCCTTAAAGTGGACAAAACCCACCTCGATCGGCCTGGGAATCTATAAGATTCCAGGATCAATCGATTCCCTCCCCCGGGGCATCCAAATTCATGATGCTCCGCTGTGTGAAACCCCCAAAGTCGCTCTATACACTTATATTGCTTCCCGGTCCAACAGCGTATGCGCGAGCCACGGCCATATCCCCGCTATCCCTCTGGCAGGGAGCGTGCCCACACCAGGCATTTGTGAATGGCCGACGCGTGCAAGCTCCCTGATAGAGGGGGTGCAGCCGCAAGCACGCTCAGAGCCACTGGCCTTAGACAAAGGCTGACTGGACAAGCGGCCACGCATGCGCCGTAGGCCCGGGAAGAGGTGAGTTAAAGGAACAGTATCACAAATTTTTCTTGGTGACTTATATTTAAATGGTACTTGGAATGTAGGTAAGTGTTGGAGTAAGAATTACAAATTTAGAAAAAAATTATGTCTGTGTTGTGCAGCTGGAGACTAATAGCTCATCTTTATGTCTGCTGAGTGTCGGGGCCTGACACTCTGGCCTGTTCCACGCTGAGGAGAGGGGGAAACAATGTATCAAAGTATCAGCTGTTCAGTGCTGGCAGCCGTCCAGCATAAGATAACATTGCCTGGCCAGAACTCATATATCTAAAACAGAGAGAAAAGCTCTAGAAGTCATTTAGCTGATTTTGACAGTTTTCCCTTCATGTTGGCTCTGCTGCAGAATCTTTCAGTTTACTATTTTCTCTCTCTTTTCTCAACACATTTTTCCATATGATCTTTCTTTCAGCTTTGTGTGTTTTGCGCAAAGCCCAACCCAGGATTTTCACTATCTGGAGTTTTGTTTTGTGCCCATAGGGGCATCCCGACTTGGGATGCCCTGATATGTGAAATCCCCAAGTTTGTCTGTGAAAACGTACCTTTCCCTGTCCCACAGCGCATGCGCGGGCTCTCATCCAATCAGCTCTGTTTGCACACAGATGGGGAGCCTGAGCAGTAACCTTCCTGGCCGCCCGGCCTGTCTAAATGACTATCTGCGTGAGCGCGCCAGAAAAATGGGGGGATCTGTGGTAATCCAGAGGTCGTTTCACACAGTGGGGCCCAAGGGGGAAGGTCAATGGCCGGGTCTTATAGACTTCAGGGTCGGCCCCTCAGGGTTTTGTTCCACTTTAATACCTTTAGATTTTCCTGCACAGTTATTCAAAGAAGAATTTCAGTCATTTCAGTCAGTTTAGTTTATTTTGTATAGATTTTACACATTTGAGTCACCTGGTCTCATAACAAAAGCAGCACCTCACACACACACAGCCGTTACCACTGATTACAGTGTCAGCCTCTGAGGAAAAGTGTTGCTAGGAGACCAGTGGGCTAAATGAAGCAGCTCACTAAATACAACCCAGCAGATCCCCCTATTCAGCAAATGGACTGAGCCATTGTCATTATACAATTTAAAAGTAAGGCAGATATATTTTCCTTTTTCTATCGCCACATTATTTATACACATGTTAGAAGCTATTGTGTGGCTATTTAATTATTTCTCTTTTTTAATGCAAATTTCGCGATACTGCTCCTTTAACTTCGGCGATCTGGGGGGTTTCATGCAGCGGAAAGGCCAAAACCCAGATTAGTCCAAATCCTGGGTTTGGTTCACTTTAAAAAAACTATTCAACAGCATCTAAAATTAATATATTTTTTATTTATATATTTTTAAGTTTTGAGTTGCTTACTTATTATTCTTTCCCCCACTGGGCTTTAACTTTGTTCAGGGCTCTGGGATACGGGCGCCACCATCTTGCCTCAGAGGCATCACATATTGAGGAGAGGGGGTGGGGCTATAGCTGTGCTGTGCACAAACAGAGCAGAGCTGGGTCAGCAAAGGACAGCAATCCCAAAATGCAGAACAGTATAGGCAGAAGACACTTCCTGTCTGCAGTCAGCCTGAGACTCCATGTGCTGTCACCTTGGATCTTAAAAGGCTCAGAAAATACAATAGGTGCAGGTAGGATGATTTTTAATGAGAGCAATCTTTATGTACAGGGTGGGGGGAACATACAAAATAGGTTCTTATTCAGGGTGAACAGCCTTGCACATTTGGAAAAAAAAAACAAAACTCACTTGCACCATCTGCATGCAAGATACTGAAGCATTGTCAGCACTTACATTTGTTCCCGCACTCACTCAAAGCTGAAACACCCCCTCACAGGTGTTATCCTGGTAGCAGCCATGTTGGAGTCTCCTTCCCCAGCATCCCAGCTGTGCTTCTGCCTGAATTCAACTGACATAACCCACAATGCACAGGGGCAGAAAATCTTCTTTGCAGGCAGCCTGCAATTCCATGTGATGCCATTTTGTTTTTAAAATTAACTACAGCAGGAGTTACAAACAAGTTTTCTTTTTATGTGCAGCCATCCCTGGGGAGGGATGCCTATGAGCATGTTTCATGGAATGGTCCGGTTTAAATAAGTAATAGGTTCATGTGATGCAGCAATGCAAAAAAAAGCATTTTTTGGATCACAAATATTAAAAGGACTTATATATGCCAAAAGTATACTCACATGATACATGTTGCCAAGGTTTTCTTTTCTAACTCTGTTTGACTTGCAAATAGATTCAGCATTTCTAAGCAGCTGTGAAAAGTGCTCCACAAATAGCAGCCTGCAGAAGTTTATTATTTTCTGCTTTTTAAAACTTTTTTAAGCCCTCTGGCTGGATAGACTCCAGAATCTGGCTTTTGCCATTCCTGGATAGTTCCGGCTTTCACAACATCTGAATTACCATAATAAAGGGGTCACTCATCTTTGAAGCATCTTCCTACTTCTCTCCCCTGCCGCCGGGTTGCATCCTCTCTGCAGGTCCACTTGATTGGGGGCTCCCTTCTGGTCCGGCTTGGCACTGGTCTGCTGCTGGTGGGGAGCGCTATTGCAGCAAGCTGGCATCTGTAGTAACAGGGGACACAGGTCCCCCCTCCTGCTCCTTTGGTGTCCTCCTTCCATGGCGTCCTGCTGGAATCCCACCATGTGGCTAAATGGTGTCACTGGAAGGAAGGGACAGCTAGGAGGAATCCTATATGGTGTTTGTTCTCTCAATACAGATGCAGGTGGGGAGGCTGCAATAGCAGCTCCAGACCGCTCAGACCAGCACCCATCAGACCAGGAGGGAGTCTCCGACCCGTGGGTACTAATACTTAGGCCCTTAGGCCCTTATTTATCACGGGCTAGCGCCAGGTAGTGTCTGACGAGCGCCAGGTACCGACAGCTAATGGCGGCTACCGACTCAAGTACGCCCGGCGGCGGTCACAATGACGCATTTATCACGCTAAATGAGGCTAGCGCCGGCGAGAGCGTCAGCTAGCGCGGGATTCATCATGTAGCCGACTGCAACGAACAGCGCCGCTACTAATCCCATCACAGCGCCAGCTATGACCTGTCGCTCCCTGGCGCACTCCAATGGAACAATCTTTAAATATTCATAATTAATTGAGTTTATGTTTTTTTTTCTTTTTTTAACCGGCAAAAATTCTGTGACCACTACGGCAATGTAAGATATTTTTTTTAAGGTAAAAAAAAAAAAAAAAATATGTGCAGAATTGATATTACAGGTCTGATATTAATGTATTCATATTACAAAATGTTTAGAAAAACTTGTATAATTTTTACATTAAAAAAAAATGGTTGTTTGGGGGTTAAAAACTACTTTACACACAGCGCTCTGGGGTTTAAACAAGGAATTCACAGTGCGAGAAATTTTTGAGCGTGATTTGTTAATGAATCTGCAGCAAGCCGTTCGCTCTGGCCATTCGCTGTCAGGCGCACCCATACAACGCAGAACCTGTGAAACATCGACCCCTAACCCCGTATTCAACATTACCGCACACCGACTGAGTCGCTGTCAACAAGCAAACCCCGGCCAAGCACAGCGAATACTAGCTTGCGCTGTGAAAATCACGCTACTGGCGCTCATCTGTCGCTAACTGGCGCTATTAATGAATCGGCCTCTTACATGATACATGTTGCCTCTGTGTTTGTTTCGGTTTGTTTCCAGTGGAAATAATATATTTGCAATGTTAAATCTTTTTGGATTTTCAGTAAGCCTCTAGTTATTATTCTGGTCAAACCATGTTACATCACTGCTATGATAGTTGCTTTAGCATCTATACCGGCATATATGTTGGGTGGGTTTGGTGACCTGTGGATAAGACATGCTCTTTGTTTTAAAGATTTTCGATAAGTCTTTAGAGTCTTATAAACTACTGGTAACTGTATGAGCAATATGGTGAGTTTATTTACAATGGCCTGCCAATACAAGTCACAAAATAAAAAATGAGCCAGGTATAAAACTTAGAGGCCGATTCATTAATAGCGGCAGGTAGCGACAGTTGAGCGACTGTAGCAGTATTTTCAGAGCGCCCGCTAGTAGTCGCTGTGCTTAGCCGTTGTTCGGTTGTTGACAGCGACTCAGTGGGTTTGCAGTAATGTTGAATATTGGGTGAGGAGTCGCTATTTGACAGGTTCTGCGCTGTATGGGAGCGCATGATAGCGACTGGCCATAGTGACCGGCTCCCACCATATTCATTAACAAATCACGCTCAAAAAATTCTCGCGCTGTAAAATGCATGCTTAAACCCCAGAGCGCTGGCGGCGATGGGTTAAAAGTAGTTTTTTAACCCCCAAACAATCATATTTTTGGAAACAAAACAAGTTTTTAAAAAAATTTTGTAATATGAATACATTAATATCAGACCTGTAATATCAATTCTGCACAAATTTTTATTTTTTTTTTTTACCTTAAAAAAATATCTAACATGGCAGAAGTGGTCACAGAATTTTTCACATTTAAAAAAAAACATTAATAACAATTAATTATGAATATTTAAAGATTGTTCCATTGAAATGCATTGGAGAGCGCCAGGTAGCGAGAGGTCATACCTGTCGCTGTTCAAGGTCGGACGCTGGCGCAGTGGGCTGAGGCTGGAATAATGATGAATGAGTCGCTATATGGCGCTATCTCAGTCGCTAAGCAGGATTGGCTTGATAAATGTGTGATTGTGGTGGGGAGCCGGCATTCTCGTGGCGTTGCCTGTCATTGCCGGTCGCTCACCAGTCGCTACCTGTCGCTATTCCTTCATAAATAAGGGCCTTAGTTTAAAACTTACACGTTTTGCTGTGTATACTATAGATTACAATTCTGATGTTTTTAGGCTAATACACATATGACTTTTAACTGTGTCCCAAAGCTGAACCTTTATGAGTGAGTAGCATTCGCACAAGTGGAGACACGCCTTACCTGTGTTTTGAATTCTTTCTTTAAACAGATGTGTACAGAGACAGCGAGCCAGTTTAGTATCACGCAGGGAAAATTATACTAACAGGAGTCCGCATTGCCTAAGGGAAACTTATTGATATTCTGCGTTCTAAATTGTAGTTTTATAATTGTGCCCAGGAATTGCAGCATTAGTCAGAAACACAGACCTATGCTAACCATACACATTAAGATTCATTTCTGTATTTATTCTATTTTTATCTGATCTGACCTTATACAATGCTTTAAAGTTTTGTTCCTACCATATACCAATTTGATTGTATTTATTTTAAATGTTTTTATAAACAGGTTTAACAATCCCTCAGTATTTAAAGGGTCTGTCCAGACAGTCCCCTGCCACTCTTCTGTCCTGCTCCATGAAATACCAATTGCCAAAATCGAATACCCCGCCAACTAAAAGAGGTGTTTGTTTTGGGGTCAGTCAACTGGTACCTGGTTGGACCAACTACCTAAACCCACAGGGGTGTTCCCTTGTGGACGATACACTCAATGTAGTTTTGTGCACAAGACCAAGAGGCCGATTCATCAATAGCGCCAGGTAGCGACAGATGAGCGACTGTAGCGTGATTTTTTCAGCGCCAGCCAGTATTCGCTGTGCTTGGCCGGCATTAGCTTGATGACAGCGACTCAGTCGGTGTGCGGTAATGTTGAATACGGGCTGGGGGGTCGCTGTTTCACAGGTCCAGCGTTGTATGTGAGCGCCTGACAACGAATGGCCAGAGCGAACGGCTAGCTTCATATTCATCAAAAAATCACGCTCCGAATGTGCTGTCGCTGTCCATTCCTTGTTTAAACCCCAGAGCGCTGGCGGCGATCTGTATTAACTAGTTTTTAACCCCTAAACAACCATATTTTTTGAATGTAACATTATACATGTTTTTAGAATCATTTTGTAATATGAATACAGTAATCTCAGACCTGTTAGATCAATTCTGCACATAATTTTTTTTTTTTTTTTTTTGACTTAAAAATAAATCCTAACATTGCAGAAGTGTTCTCCGATTTTTTGACATTAAAAAAAAAATAAATAAAATTATTACCAATTAATTATGAATAATTATAGATTGCTCCATTGAAATGCATTGGACATCGCCAGGGAGCGACAGCTCATACCTGGCGCTGTGAGGGAATTTGCAGCGGCGCTGTTCGGTCCAGGCAGCTTCATGATGAATGCCGCGCTAGCCGTCGCTCTCGCCGGCGCTAGCCTCATTTTGCTTGATAAATGCGTCATTGTGACCGCCGCCGGGCGTACTTGAGTCGGTAGTCGCCGTTAGCTGCCGCTACCTGGCGCTCGTCAGACACTACCTGGCGCTATCGCTTGATGAATAAGGGCCCAAGTCCTTTACATATCCCTTGACAGGACAGGTCTACCAATTAAATTTCCTTGACAATTGTTCAACATCTAATATGGTTTATATGCTCAAGTGTCCATGTGGAAAGGCCTACATAGGCCAAACATCAATGGAAATCAAGACCAGGATATGTGAACACCGCTTCAACATTAGATGGAATCTGACATTTTCTGATAACTGGCCAACACATATCACAACTGTGTGTGGTCATAGACGGGGTGGTACCCAGCAAAGAGGGACGCAGTGCAGGCTGCTCTCCTGCGCAAGGAGAGCACCCGGATATATACACTTGACACAGTACATCCCAAGGGTCTCAATGAGGACCTTTCCTGTACACCAAACTATCTGGTTGGCATCAGAATTGAGTGTCATTTCCTCCTACTGAGATCTGTGACAGTGTTCATGGGCCCAAATGGACCACGCAAATAAATTTGTTTTGGGATGCCCCTCCATAATAGTAATCCAGTTTAGGTTTGTCTTAGGCTTCTCCTAAATAGATAAAAAAACTATTTTAGCCTATGTCAATCTTTACCTATATTAGACACAGGTATACTGTCTAGGTCCACACTTAAGCAATCCTTGGTTTTAATTCCACATAGGTGAGGGGTAGTGTTATTTTCCACTTCATTGTTGCTAACAAGAGCTAACAAGAATCTAACCAAGCTGACAGGTTCTGCCTTTTTTGTTTATTATTTTTTTGCAATATTTGTCATTTATTTAGAGGCATCCCCACAGCTATGATCGTCATCCACCATCATGGACTGAGTGATAGCAGACTTCCCACTGATCGACTATCAAAAACATACATGCCACGCAGGCTAAGAATCATCCCGGGAATTTACCAGCACCTGATCTGCCCATCACCAGCCAGTGGCATCTTTGCAGCTTCCTGGCCAGTCACCCAGTGAGCTCCAAGACTGAGGCTATATCATTAGATTGAGGATATGGGCTGGGGATGCTTGTGTGCGGGGATAGAGCAGCAAAGGAGATGGGGGCTGGGACAGGATGGGAATGTTAGTAAAGGTAGCAGCCCAGACTGCCTCAAAGCAGTGCGGCCCCCCGGCATTTGACCGGGTCTCCCTATGACCAGTCCACCACCAATGCCACGATTCATCTGTGCCATTCATCCATAACTGCGCATGTGCGCATCTATCTTTAAGCCTTGCTCATTTCCCAGTCAGACAGGTTGTCGCCCCGTGCGCTGCCTCCCACCTTGGTTGGCAAGTCAAATCCCTAGGTGGTTGGCGGCTCCGTCTGAAGTGATGATGTCATTACCGTGTGACCCGCAGCCGAGTCTGATGATGTCAGCACCATGCTGATCACTGACAGCCTGCGCTTTTTTGCCCTTCTTCCTGTAATTTAAACTATGACAGGGCCCCAGGAGACAGCTTTGTTCATTCCCCCAGAGGAAGGGTGTGATTCCAAACCTGAGGCACTAGGGGTCCTCTGCATTTATATCACTTGTAAGCGCTAACACTTATTTTTGTCTATTACAATGTTGCACTGCTGGGTATGCTCTTATTATATGTCACTTTGATGGTAACCGCTCTCACAAAGGGGGATATAGGACTTATACACGTATTGATTTCTTGCTGTATGCCTTTTTTATGCTCAGGGCACACTGACGACCCCTAGTGGTTAAATGTGCCACTGCTTGCTACTATATAATCCATGCCATATTCTGATGTACAGTATTTAAAGTGGACCAACACCGAGAGGTGATCGGCCCGGAAATCTATAAGATTCCCGGGCCGATCACCTCCCACCCCGCGGGACATCCGAGATCGGGATGTCCCGCGGGGTGAAACCCCCCAAAAAACCCCCAAACACCTTACCTGATCTTCGGCGGCGGCCGGCCGCCGCCGCCTCCCTCGCGCCCCTGTAGGCGTGCTCGCGCCCGCGCCGGCCGTCTGCGAATGGCCGGCGGGGGCGCGCGCGCGCCGAAAGTGACGCGAGGGAGGCGGCGGCGGCGGCAGCCACTTGGACGTTCCTGATCCCCGCCTGGACGTTGGCGGGGATTGGACCGTCCAGTCACGTGGGAGCGGGGACAGGTAAGATTTTGGGGCTTTCTGGGGGGTTTCACACAGCGGGGCACCCCCGATCGGGGTGCCCCGCCGAAGTGGACCAAAACCCAGGATAGTCAAAATCCTGGGTGTTGGTCCACTTTAAGCATGGTATGCCTTTATATGCACCTGTAATGTGATAGCCCACCAGTTGTAACATTTTGTATATATATTATCTCTATGATTATCATTCAATACAAAGCTTTATTGCAACAAAGACTTTTTGTGGTGCATTAGTATTTCCCTATTGGTATTATTTTGTCTCTGCCTGGATAGAACCTTTAAATAAAGACATCTCTGTTCGATTACATAGATTTCTCAGCTTAAAGAAGAGCAAAATACACATAAAGGGGACCTCCTATAATAATCCTCCTATAATATAAAAAATATTTAGTAAATTGCTCCCCCCACCCCCACCAACAATCAGTGGCATGTGCTGTTTGAGAGAGCTTAACCTAGATGCACATGTTGTGGATAATATTTTAATATTTGCAGATGCTGTGCTCCTGGATTGCATGGGAGCGGCCATCATGCTACACATCTGACAACCCTGCTTACACATGAGCATGAGTATGGACCTGCAGCAGCCCACCCACACACACTGAATCAACAGCTTCAAAAAATGTGCTTCCGCGGCTGTCATATGTACGCCAAACAATTAAAATGTTTAAATAAATTAGTAGCATAGTCTTTACATCATTGCTGCTTTTAATAGTATTTGCATTAAAGGAAATGTATCGCTAATATTAAAAATCCATATAAACATGTAAGATGAGAGGAGGAGTTACTAAAACAACACCAACTGAAAATAAAGATCCCACTAAGCTTGTGGGGAAAATCCAGGGGTGACAGGATATTGAGGCCCTAATTTAACAAGGGATAGCGACAGGTAGCGACTGGTGAGCGGCCGGTAATGACGGGCCCCGCCACGAGAACGCCGGCTCCCCACCACAATCACACATTTATCAAGCCAATCCTGCTTAGCGACTGAGATAGCGCCATATAGCCACTCATTCATCATTATTTCAGCCTCAGCCCACAGCGCCAGCGTCCGACCTTGAACAGCGACAGGTATGACCTCTCGCTACCTGGCGCTGTCCAATGCATTTCAATGGAACAATCTTTAAATATTCATAATTAATTGTTATTAATGTTTTTTTTTTTTTTTTTTTTAAATGTGAAAAATTCTGTGACCACTTCTGCCATTTTAAATAATTTTTTGAAGGTAAAGAAAAAAAAAAAAAAATTGTGCAGAATTGATATTACAGGTCTGATATTATTGTATTCATATTACTAAATTCTTAAAAAAATGTTTTTTTTTTTTGGTTTCCAAAAATATGGCGGTTTGGGGATTAAAACAACTACTTTTAACACATCGCCTCCATCGCTCTGGGGTTTAAACATGCATTTCACAGCGCGAGAATTTTTTGAGCGTGATTTTTTGATGAATATGGTGGAAGCCGGTCGCTCTGACCAGTCGCTATCATGCGCTCCCATACATCGCGGAACCTGTCAAATAGCGACTCGTCACCTTGTATTCAACATTACTGCACACCGACTGAGTCGCTATCAACAACCGAACACCGGCCAAGCACAGCGACTACTAGCGGGCGCTGTGAAAATACTGCTACAGTCGCTCAACTGTCGCTATCTGCCGCTATTAATGAATCGGCCTCTATGTCTTTTATGATACACGTTTGGCTCTTCAATTCTGGTCTCTTGTTCCCAAGCATGAATCCACCAATCCAGCCAGCCAGGATAATAGGAGACATTAAGTATTCAGAGAGGAATTTCAGCCTCACTAATGTAAAAAAACTGTCGCTACCTGTCGCTATTAATGAATCGGCCTCTGAGTGTACAATTCCACTTTTACATAGGTAATTCACTCCATTCCAATAGCTGCCCAAAGCATTGCATGATGGGTAAATGCATCTCTACACATCAGCAGAGTTACAATAACAATAAGCTATGATTCCAGCACATCTCAGGGGACAGGCTCTTTGAGTTGAATAGCTCTCCCCTTTAAAGAGGCGTCACAATTGGCATGGTGGGATTGTAGGTAAATGAGCATATTGGGAATGTAGGTATAAACTTTTGGAGGTCTGCTGCCTTCAACCATGGTGTATTAATCGTAAAAAAATCTAAGTGAGGCTTTGCCAATGAGGTCTCCATTTCAGGAGAACATATGGCTGTGCTGCATTGGAACTAGATAACCTTAAAGTGGACACACTACTGTGTGAAACTCTTAGGCCCTTATTCATCAAGCGATAGCGCCAGGTAGTGTCCGACAAGCGCCAGGTAGCGGCAGCTAACGGCGACTACCGACTCAAGTACGCCCGGCGGCGGTCACAATGACGCATTTATCAAGCAAAATGAGGCTAGCGCCGGCGAGAGCGTCGGCTTGCGCAGCATTCATCATGAAGCCGCCTGGACCGAACAGCGCCGCTGCAAATTCCCTCACAGCGCCAGGTATGAGCTGTCGCTCCCTGGCGATGTCCAATGCATTTCAATGGAGCAATCTATAATAATTCATGATTTTTTGGTAATAATTTTTTTTTTTTTTTTTTAATGTCAAAAAATCGGAGAACACTTCTGCAATGTTAGGATTTATTTTTAAGTAAAAAAAAAAAAAAAATGTGCAGAATTGATCTAACAGGTCTGAGATTAATGTATTCATATTACAAAATGATTCTAAAAACATGTATAATGTTACATTAAAAAAATATGGTTGTTTAGGGGTTAAAAACTAGTTAATACAGATCGCCGCCAGTGCTCTGGGGTTTAAACAAGGAATGGACAGCGACAGCACATTCGGAGCGTGATTTTTTGATGAATATGAAGCTAGCCGTTCGCTCTGGCCATTCGTTGTCAGGCGCTCACATACAACGCTGGACCTGTGAAACAGCGACCCCCCAGCCCGTATTCAACATTACCGCACACCGACTGAGTCGCTGTCATCAAGCAAACCCCGGCCAAGCACAGCGAATACTGGCTGGCGCTGAAAAAATCACGCTACAGTCGCTCATCTGTCGCTACCTGGCGCTATTGATGAATCGGCCTCCTCGTTCGCCAGGGATACTCCCCTCAACCACAATCCCACTAGGACACGGGTGGTCAGCATTCTATGACACAGAACCAGCATAGAGCGCTGGGAGTGACCAGCTTTCCTTTAGGCTTTCATGTTTGGCTATGCATGGCCATGCTGGACATTAAGAAAGGGTGCTGTGCATGCGTAGTGGGATCACGGCACGTTTTTCCAGTGAACTGGGGAATTTCACACAGCGGGGCATCACTATTTGCAGGAGGGAAATCGGACAGCCTAGGGATTCCAGGACTGGCCATCAAGGGTTTTGGTCCTCTCTAAAACCTGTTGCTACCCAGACTATGACCTTGTTAAAAAAATAGAACGCAAAGGAAAACAAACACAACAAACACCATTAAAGCTGGGAAGCAAGACAAGAGAAAGAATATAGTCATCCCATATGTACTGCAGCTGGGTGTCAATGTTTAACCAGCATCACACCCCTGTCTCCATTGAACCCAGAAACATACTCAGACAACACTGAAACACAAGAAGAGCAACATTGTTTCTGTAGTGAAGCGCAGTGAGACAGGTACACTATGTGGGTGAAACCAAACAGAGGCTACTGAAGGGCCAACTCCCTTGACCAGGACTCAGCTAAGTACCTACATCAAAAGGCACAGGACTACTGGATACTGAGCATAATGAGTTAAAAAGAAGCTTAAAATTCACAGTTTCTATGGAAATTACGAAGACAGGAAACCACAACAATTAGCATCTGTCACTTATAATACTGTGCTAACACCCTATCAATGGCAACCTCATAGCTCCAGTAATGCTAATGCAATCAACTCTTTACTGTCATGCTGTTCATGATAGACAGATAATGTGGATTAGAGGAACTACTTATTTCTGCTGGATTCCTAAACTAGTCTGAATTGAGAAAACCAGTTGGATAAAACTTCTTCCAATAAATAAAAAAAGTCTGCCTTGCTTTATTCCTACTGATTTACTCTATTTATTGAAGTAGGTTCATGGTTAACAATGAAACAGGGGCAGGTTTGACCCTAAATAGGGGCAACTGGCAGATTGGAAGTGTAGGGTGGTAAAAGAAAAAATAAAACTGTTGACACCCAATAAGGCCCGGCCCTGGGGAGTGGATCTCTTTCATGTATTTTGTTTCCCTTTTTCCCCTTGTGGCTATGAGTGTGTTTGTTTTCGTTTTGTTTTTGTTAGGTATTTTACTTGCATTCACAGTTTTTCTTTTCTTTTTGTTTTCATTGTCCAGAATAGAAGGTGTATTATATATAAATTATATATAATTTTTTGCCCTATAAGATGCACTTATTTTTCCCATCCCAAATCGGGATGCCCCGCTGGTCGACCCCCCCCCCCCATGTAACCTATCTTGGCTATGAAAACAATCGGGAGTGGCAGTGGTCACATCCCCAGCATCACTTGCCTGAGGCGTGCTCCTACACCCTGTTGCAGAGCTCTTTTTTGTGTTGGGATGCCCCTCACTGGCAATAAAGATGGAGGGATGCCACACACTGACTATAATGGAGGGATGCCCCTCGCTGGTTGTAATGGAGGGATGCCCCTTGCTGGTTGTAATATGTTTGCGGGGGGCTTGCCTGTATCATTATTATTATGATTATTATGTAATTCTGAGGTGGTGTTTCTCTTTAATGGCATGGCTGGGGGTGTGTCCGGGGCGTGGCATATGTGAAAAAAAATTTCTGCATGTCCCTCTTTCCAGTTTTCTAAAGATGGGAGGTATGTAAGTGTAGCTATTTCCTGTCCCTATCGAATTGAGCTGTTAGGAAAATGTGAGTATACAGTGCTGTGCATACACTGAGATACATGGTGAAACATTTTCAATGGACAAAAACATACTTTAATGCAATGAATTTGGTGGAAACTATCCCCCTTAGAATGGTTTGAATTAAAGTGGAGGTTGAGTCTGACTGGACCCCATTGCCAGCTACCCCCCCCCCCCCCCCCAGTCCAGTGCTCACATGGTTTTGGGATACTCGAATAATTAACAAAGCTTACCTTTCCATCTATGTTCACCCATTCCCTTACAGGGAGCAGTGCTTCTGTGTTCTAAGCTGCCGCCCCAGCCATGACTGGACGGTCAATCAGTGTGAAGCACTAATTAGCTGACTAGGTGTGTGCCGCTGATTGTCAGTGTGTCGAGTGTCCAGCACTGGTGCGGGGATGCGGCCGCCAGCATGCTCGTAGCCTCTGGATTAGATGACATGATGCCAGCGGCTCCGACTTCACTGATTGAATGATCGGCCACGCATGTGATGTAGGACAGGGGAGAGATGAGTTGGGCTCGGCGATCTGGGGGGTTTCACACAGGGGGAAAGGACCGAAACCCAGGATAGGCAAAATCCTGGGTTTTGGTCCGGTTTAAGCGGTATCCTTCCATTTCATGGGCAAGGAAAAGTATATTTGTGCAAAACTAAAGCAGAGATAAAATCAAAAACCACCCATAGGCCGTTATCCTCCCAACCACCTGGGCATTCCAACGAGGGATGACCAAGCACTTGTACCCCAGGAAGCCTGAAACTGGACAGCAATACTTACCTTACATAATGTTCCTGGGGCCGTGACCTACATCCTGCATAATTGAGCATGCTGCAGCAGCTGGCGCATGTAAGTGTATAATTAGCTTCCTATCTGCTGCACCCTCTGCATTGCGTTACACGACCCCTCACTCACCGCAGGCAGGTGGGCCCCTGTGCATTTGCTTGGGTTGTCTAGTGGTTAAACATGCCACTGATGCCGGTAGACACACCATGTGAAAATGGCTGAGATTTCCGCAGGCCCAGCACTATAAGTTACTTTTCTTCTGAACGTTTCTGAATAGCGTCTAAGAAATTCCGGTAGGTTGGAAGAAACAGTAATCCTAAGCTAACACATTGGTTTGGATTCCTGATTTTTTCCATTATAAGAAAAAACATGAACTTACCGGCATCAGCACGGCAGAGGAACCAGGCATGGTGGGGTTAGGCAAAGTGCCAGGCATGGATGCAGGCATTGGTTGTCTCTGTCGGTTGTGTAGATGTAGTAACGAAGAAAGAGACCCAGGGACAGGCCTACAAAAAGAAGCAAAATCATATTAAGGATCAAAGGCAATGTAAACATATACGAGCTGTACATTGTATGACATGTCATGCTAGCTCCTGAGATACCTGATATTTTGACCTAGGTTTGGTGCACAACCTTTGCCTAAATGCCCTCTATTCATTAACTTTGTTTTCGCATTGTTTGAAGAGGGCAGGTCACAGCGGCAGAGGTAGGCCGCACTTCTAAGGCAGTCATTGACCAAGACCTTGTCTGTTATAGTCTCTCCAGACTACAAAGCACACACGCCAAAATAACATTTGATCTGTATTCACTATTTATTTCTGGCAACACTGTGTATAGTAGGAGCAAAAGGCAGATGTAAATATGACACATCACATCCACCGAGAAACAGAGTAACTATAAAATGATACTCATAGTAGAAGCTGAAAAGAAGCATTTCGTTAAAGTGCATGTGAGGTAAAAACGAAACACTGAATTAAAGTAAAACTCTGATTATTTCACTTTTTCACAGGGAGGGCAGAGAGCAAGCCTTCGGTCAGGCTTTATTTTATCTCTGTGTCTCCACAGAGGACCTTGTTTATTTAATGTGTTAGGCTGTTAGGCCTAGGCTGCGTTAGGCCCTCACTCTGGGGCGAGGCATTAGAAGCAGCGGTTTCCCCAGAAATCACTTTCACTAATGCAATTACGTGTTTCCTGGCAATTTGCCATCATCGCGTCAACATCACATTAAGGGCTTTTGTGGGGCAATTGCAACCGCCCACTATGAGAGGGACCATAGTTTCCTGGTGGTATCGCTTTCACAGAGATTGCAGGGTAATCCCAAGAAGATCGCAATTGCCCTGCAATCACCTCAGTGTGAAAAATGGCCATAAAGGTGGCCAAAAGTAAAAATGATCCATACAGTCCCTTTATCCCCCACCACGGATTTGGAATGCTCATCCACCTAAAAGGGACCAAAGCCCAGCTTTCCTGGCCCTGAAGTCTAAGACTCCAGGGTCAGGCGATTTCCTGCCCTAGGGACAGCTCATTTTTGGATGCCCCACAGTGTGAATCCCCCAGTGCTTCCATAAATGCACTTCTATCTAGAATTCCACAGCTCATGCATGGTCTGTGTTTGGTATCCCTGCTGTATATACTTGCCAAGTCCAGCAGACCTTATTACCTACCAGCTCAAGCGTGCATGGCAGAGGGAGTATGAGTATGATGACACAGGCAAAGCATCCCATCAAACCTAGGGGGGGGTTCATTTACAGGGGCATCCCAAATTGGAATGGTCCTAAGGGGCCATGCCAAATGGAGGGGCATGATTTGGGGGCTTTTAAATCCCCTAGGAAGCCCAAACATAATACTATCAAAATAATCACCTTTCCACATTCCCAATACCAACCAATAGTGTTCAGCTGGGGGTTCCATAGAAAGCTAACAAAATATTTGTAAACTTAGGGTCCCTGCTCCAGCATCATTTGCATATCCCATGTGATGCCATTGGCAAATGGGGTTCATTGGGAGGGTTTGAGTCATCCATCAGGCCCCACTGGATGCCTGTAGTCACATGACAGATGCAAGCTGCACTGGAGCATGGTTAGGGTTGCCACCTGCCCAGTATTTTTTTAAATTTACTGTCCACTGGCCTGGTGGTGCTGGAATTTGTGTTTTTACTGATAATGGAAATTGCGGGTATACTTTTTCCATCCTCAATTACCAGAAACAAAATCATATACCGGCACCGCCAGGCCAGTAAATAAAAAGTTGGTGGATGGTTCAGTTGGTGGATGGTTCAGTGGCAACCTTTACATCCCCAAGGTCTGGAAACCCAGATCATTATTTTTACTGGATGTAGTGACATGTGATATATTTATGTGTATTATTAGGTGGCGCATTAAAGGCAAAATATATTTTAGAAAAGTTAGATCAGTTAAATTAAATTAATATATATCAGCTAAAAATAAAAAGCGCCTTCGTGTGTGTGTGTGTGTGTGTGTGTGTGTGTGTGTGTGTGTGTGTGTGTTTCATTTTTTTAATTAAAGAATATTACAATGTCAACCGGTTAAAGACGGGAGATATGTTCAGTCTTTAATAAAAGCATTATGTAAAAATGTACACTATGTAAAGTATATAATGATTTGTGGATATTTAAAAGGGGTTATTTATTGATGAATAAGATGAAGAGCAGATTGGGTGCCTGGGGGTATAGCCTGCATAATACAATCCATGCATGTAATGGGTTTAAAGGAAGTTCAAATCATTTCAATATGATCTGTCTTATTTTGCCCACATGTAACAATCCTTCACGTGGTACATTAACCCTACTGGGACTGCCCGGGATGGGAAATGTCCATAGACAAAGAGGAAACTGCACACTATGCAGAATTGTATACAACATGAGAGCATCACAATGTCTATACAACAGCAGATATGTCCCAGGATTTACATCAATTATGGATAAGCAAAGAACTGACTGGCCGTTATTAAGTTAAAATATGGCCAGCATGAGGGTACCGTATGGTTGGGGCATTTACAATATACCTATTGCTCAGATGACTTTGTAACATAGATTTGCAAATATATGGGCTTTATGTGATGCTACTCTATTTTATCTATAAAATGTCTTAAAAGAGTTCTGGTAATGAATAAAGAGCAGACTTGATAAAAACACCTCAACCCCCCCCCCCCTTGTTTATTCTACTAGTGCAAAGCTGTCCATCTAAACATTGATTAGGCGCCTATTCGGGTTTTTCTCCGTTTTTGAAACTTAAAGTGGACCAACACCCAGGATTTTGACTATCCTGGGTCTTGGTCCACTTCGGTGGGGCACCCCCGATCGGGGTGCCCCGCTGTGTGAAACCCCCCGAACTCACCTCTGTCCGCGGCGACGGACAAGCCGCGGACAAGCGGCTCCTCCGCCGCCGCCTCCCGCGCGTCCCTGTTGACGCGCGCGTGCCCGCGCCGGCCATTCACAGACGGCCGGCGCGGGCGCGCGCACGACTAGAGGGGCGCGAGGTAAGGAGTTTGGGGGGTTTGGGGGGGTTTCACCCCGCGGGACATCCCGATCTCGGATGTCCCGCGGGGAGGGAGGTGATCGGCCCGGGAATCTTATAGATTCCCGGGCCGATCACCCGTGGGTGTTGGTCCACTTTAAAAGCAGGTGTCTGATTGAATCATAAATAAGCTGATACTCACCTTTTCTCCGGTGCAACAGCTTCTTTGAGGTCTGGTACTGTAATACATACCAGCTTTCAATATCTTGTATCTGGTCCAATGGGGACTTTTTGGGAGACTCCAATACCATCTTAGGGAATGGAAGGCATCAGCACATCATTCGGGATGGACCCCAAATTCCAAATCCATGAAGTTATTGAGGGCCAGACCTCAGGGCTAAAGTAGTAGTAGAGTATAAGCCAGGGTTTCCCAAATTCTTTACATGGAGTATAACTTTCAATTTTCCAATTATCTTTAATACAGTCACTACAGTCACAATACAGTCACTTAATACGGTCTTCCATTGGAGGATGAAGGTCAGCTTTAAAACCCATTTTTGTCTGATACCAGAGTTTTGGAACACTTTACTGGGGCATCCTAATTTGGACAGCAGTGTGGTGGCAGCAGAAGAGGATGTGACAGTGAGAACCCGGAATCTGGCGACAAGAAGGGGACTCAGCAGAGACCAGCAGCAGAAGGGACCAGTGGCAACGTAATGTTAGATGGTGGTAAATACAAAGCTGTAATATGAACACGCACTTTACCTGTGCTGTGACTGTTCTGCACCACAGAGAAAGCAGGACCTTAAGATAACCTCCTATAGTGTGCACGACTGACTACCAGAGGGTGAAACTGGCTGCTTCAGAAGGAGAAAGCCATAGCTTCAGTAAATTGTAATTTGGGTCTGTGTTAAACAGACTTCTCAGTTGCCACCACATGTTGAAGCCGAACATGGCCATTAATAAGCTCCACAAAATGTTTTATCATGCATCTTGAAAGCTGTCGTCAAGCTTTTTGATGTGTGTAGTACCAATAATCGGAAATGTCTATGTGCTCTGGCAGCCAGCATTTATCAGGGGCAACACCTGTAAACATTATATCTGTAAATTGTCTAGACACCACAAATGATTCCATATGCACTGATCCCCCTTTCTGCATGTTTAATGTCCCACCCACTCCATAGCTCTGCTGAATCAGCTGTACAACATTATGCCAAACTGGAGGCAGGAAGATTAGGGAGGTTATTTAAGAACAGATAGCGCCAGGTAGTGCCTGTAGTGGCAGGCAGCGTCTGGTGAATGCCGGGCGCTGTACACAAAACTACATTTAAGAAAGCGAATCTGATGAACACCTCTAACAGCATCATGTAGCGTCAAATGTATTAATCCAGGTGGCTCAGTGTATAGCGTCGGTGCTCTAGGCTCAGGAGCGCCATGTAGTACCTGTCGCTCTGTAGCGCTCTCCCATACATTTCAATGAGGCTTCATATATTTCTTTTTTTTTGCTCAAATCATTGTGTGACCTCTCCTGGCTGCAAACAAACACTTTTATACATTTTTGGGACTTTTTATATTTTTATGCAGAATTCAATTTACAGGCCTGGCACTAAGGTCTTATTGTCCTAGTGTTAAAACATGTCATGTCATTCCATGTGTTTTCGCATTGTTACTGGTGTATATGTGTTCAAAAACAGATAAATCACACAGCGTCTGCCGACACTCTGTGTATGTGTCGCTTTTTGTTAAATATGGTGTGGAGCGCCGAGTGCCGGATGCACTGAGCTGGCGTTACCTGTTGCTCGCTGCAGCGCCGTACTGTTGATAGAGCGCCCAACACACATCATATTCATCAATGCCAGCCAGGTCACTAGAGCGACCGAGACACTCTGTTACTGTTACAGCGCCCGATACCCGCTTACAGCGTCTACTAGTGGTCACTTTAAGCGCCGTTATACAGATGCTTGTCTGGCAATACATGGTGTTAGAAGTGAATCAGCCTCCACGTTTACCTGAATGAATACTATACATGGGATAAGGGGCGTTCCAGTGTTACTGGAACCGGACCCCTCCTAGGAGCTCTGGTTCACAAATGTAATCACCACAATGGCTCCACACTGTGTGGGACTGGCGCTGTCTGGCGGGTGGGCAGACCCCCCCCCCCAACAGGTAAAAATCCTGAGTGCTTCACTGCATAAGATACTGTAGTAACCCACACAGGTCTGTTAATGTGAACCCTTACTCAGCTACTGTACACTGGTTGCCAGTCTCATCTTAAGGTCAAATGTGGCCTCTTAGAGGCTTAGTTAATGTCTGTTGGGCCCCTCTGCAAATATAGGGCCTTATTTAACAAGGGATAGCACCAGGTAGCGAATGGTGAGCGAACGGTAATGACGCTCACTGCCACGAGAACGCCGGCTCCCCTCCGCAATCACACATTTATCAAGCCGATCCTGCTTAGCGACTGACAGAGCGCCAGATAGCGAATTATTCATCATTATTCCAGCCTCACCCCACAGCGCCAGCGAGCGACCTTGAACAGCGACAGGTATGACCTCTCGCTACCTGGCGCTCTCCAATGCATTTCAATGGAGCAATCTTTAAATATTCATAATTAATTGCTATTAATTTTTTTTTTTAAATGTCAAAAATTCTGTGACCACTTCTGCAATGTTATTTTTTTTTTTTAAGGTAAAAAAAATAAATAAATAAATAAATTTGTGCAGAATTGATATTACAGGTCTGATATTAATGTATTCATATTACAAAATGTTTGTAAAAATTTATTTTTTCCAAAAATATGGTTGTTTGGGGTTAAAAAACTACTTTTAACCCATCGCCGCCAGCGCTCTGGGGTTTAAACACGCATTTTACAGCGCGAGAATTTTTTGAGCGTGATTTGTTAATGAATATGCTGGGAGCCGTTCGCTATGGCCATTTGCTGTAATGCGCTCCCATACAGCGCGAAACCTGTCAAATAGCGACTCCTCACCCAATATTCAACATTACCGCACACCGACTGAGTCGCTGTCAACAGCCGAACAACGGCCAAGCACAGCGAATACTAGCGTGCGCTGTGAAAATAACGCTACTGGCGCTCATCTGTCGCTACCTGGCGCTATTAATGAATCGGCCTCTAAGATCACCATATAGAGCAGACCTGGGCATTGTAAGGCCCGGGGGCCGTATACGGCCCTTTGATTGGCTTCGACCGCCCGAGTCCCTCCGCTCGTGATTCGGCGTCCCTCCGCTCGTGCCGCCTGCGAGACGCCCACCCGACCCTCTTCGCACCGGGTTGGTGCCTCCCACACTGTACACAGCCGATCACTTAAGCAGCAGCCGATCGGGCGCTCGGCTCGTCGGGTCTGGTGCGTTCTCCCTTCCTTACTCAGTGAGGAAGCGAGAAACCGCCGCGAAGAGGGACGGGCGGGGGCCCGACAGTAAAGAGCCCAACCAGGGGGAGAAGGAGGCAGGCTCTGGCTCCATCTTGCCTGGGTGGAGGGGCGGGACTCATAAGTGCCCTGACTGGAAGGAAGCCATCCTCAGGCTGCTGCTAAGCTTAAGGGGAAGGAGAGTAAGGGAAGAGGCTGCATTTGCTCCGCCCAATGTGGTGGAAGAGTGAGCTGCTGACATCTGTGGGCGATATCTCCCCTTTCTGTGGATCCGATCAACCGGAATCACCCTCCCCTCCAGTTGTCAGCTAAGTGCAAATGATCCTTGTCACAAGAAGCCCTCAAAATGTCCGCTAAAAAAAAGAAAGGTAGATGCTGAATGCAGGGTTTTACAAAAGAATTTACTGCTTTTTATAAAGAAATACGATTAATACTATACAGAATTGAGTTCAGCCTTTTGGCCCTACACAATATTTTCAGTTTCTCATGTGGCCCCATGGAAAAAATAATTGCCCACCCCTGATGTAGAGGAAGGCGTGAGGTAGTTATTATTTGATAGGGGGGAGGTGCCTTTATTTAGTTGACCCAAGGCCTTTTTACTACCTCTGCTATTGCGACCCCTCCAGGATGGGTGTCACCTTTTCCTCCTGTTGGCCAAATAATGCATCAGCATTAAACAATGGCAGATGACTAACCCAAAATAATCCAACCTGTCCGATCATATTTTGAAAGTTTTGGTGTGGGGAGTGTGAGCTATCATTCAATGCATTTTTGTTATCAGTAATCGAATTATCAGGATTTGTGTTTGCTGTCTGTGCCCAGCTTAACAGGCAAGACAAGCCAAACTGGCCTAACAATTACCAGTGCACGGCTATCACATTTTATTGCTGTAGCGATGGTCGGGTTCTATACATCCATTCTAGAAAGCGTTGCATGATCTGAAAACGAAAACAAAACATAACCCCGCACAGACTTGTTTGAGATTTTATATTCAGTGATTCCTTATTTTTAATTACAGTTTGCCCGTAAGGGGAAAAACAATCTCTCTCCCACTTGATAGAGTGTATACATGAGAGCATTGCTGCCTGGCTGATCCAGTTCCTAGAGAGACGGGCTTCTGTGGACAGATAACTTCTACCTGTATACTTGTATAAACACCATTTCTGAAATCATAGACAGTATAAGCCGCATTTCCATTTAACTTGTCAGCGATGACAGCTAGAAATTTCAAGCTGCACTTGAGAATGATAAATACCACCGTCCCCCCTGACCATGGCCTTGTGCTGTCAGGCTTGTTAATCAAAATGAAGTGTCCAAGATAAATGATGAACCCAGCCGCTCAAAAATGCTTTCAAGAAGGAGCCACTGATACGTCTGAGACCCGCTCTGTTTTACATTCATACATGGCTGCAAAAGTCAAGTCAGGCCTTGTTGGTGGTCTGAAAAGGTAACAGCGGTTCAAATGGGTTTATAGTGCTAATAATAAACTTTATGAAGCTCATCAACACATGACTATAAAAATATATACCAGTAAATAAAGATTCTATTAGAGCATGAAACCTCTTATATTTATCTATATTAATTTGTAAACCAATAATATGACACCAATGTAGGTGAGTTTTTTTTTAATCTAAAGAAATTCTTTACCCATATGCTTACCACTTTCTCATTCATTGTATAGCTACTAAGGACGTGACTGCCAGCAACCAACTAGGCTTGCACACCAAACCTGAAGGGTTGCTCGCAGTCCCATGTCTGGCTGCTATAAAGGTGGATGAGAAAGGCCCTTATTTATGAAGGAATAGCGACAGGTAGCGACTGGTGAGCGACCGGTAATGACGGGCCCCGCCACGAGAACGCCGGCTCCCCACCACAATCACACATTTATCAAGCCGATCCTGCTTAGCGACTGAGATAGCGCCAGATAGCCACTCATTCATCATTATTCCAGCCTTAGCCCACAGCGCCAGCGTCCGACCTTGAACAGCGACAGGTATGACCTCTCGCTACCTGGCGCTCTCCAATGCATTTCAATGGAACAATCTTTAAATATTCATAATTAATTGTTATTAATTTTTTTTTTTTTTTTAAATGTGAAAAATTCTGTGACCACTTCTGCCATGTTAGATAATTTTTTTAAGGTAAAAAAAAAAAAAAATTGTGCAGAATTGATATTACAGGTCTGATATTATTGTATTCATATTACTAAATTCTTTAAACATTTTTTTTTTTTTTTTTGGTTTCCAAAAAATATGGTGGTTTGGGGGTTAAAAAACTACTTTTAACACATCGCCGCCAGCGCTCTGGGGTTTAAACATGCATTTCACAGCGCTTGAATTTTTTGAGCGTGATTTTTTGATGAATATGGTGGGAGCCGGTCGCTCTGACCAGTCGCTATCATGCGCACCCATACATCGTGGAACCTGTCAAATAGCGACTCGTCACCCCGTATTCAACATTACTGCACACCGACTCAGTCGCTATCAACAACCGAACAATGGCCAAGCACAGCGACTACTAGCGGGCGCTGTGAAAATACTGCTACAGTCGCTCAACTGTCGCTACCTGGCGCTATTAATGAATCGGCCTCAAAGTGGTGACTTGACTAGTTCTTGAAAGTATATAAACTCTTTGATCAAAAGATCGCAGAACAATCGCGCTAAGGGAACTTATTAATATTAATATCTCAACTCTAATCCTAAAAAGATGAAGTGATCACAACCCATGTCATATAGGGGTTAGCAAAACGTCCACATAAATACTTTGAAAGACCCTTGTCTGGTACGTTTTGATTACCTTATTGGTGATTGGAGCACGCATGTTTTTGGCTCTTTGGGTGAATATCAGAAGATTTATTGCTAAGTTAAATTGATATATACATATCGGGTGAACACATGAAGATACATTGCTAACATTTGTATGAACTGTGTTTGATACTGATTGCACTTTATGGACTGCACATGCATTTTATAAAATAATTTATTTATATGTATGTATTTTTTACCCCGCAGAGTAAGGAATTAATCTCATAGGGATCAAATAGTTTATGTAGTTCTTGAAAGTAGATCAGTTTAGGCAGTGGCGTAGCGACCCGGGGGCGGGGGGGGCGGACCGCCCCGGGTGACACCAGACCTAGAGGGTGACACCGATGCTATGCCCTCACGGCGACACCTACGCATCTCTCCCACAGCGCTCGAGCGCCATTTGGCAGGAGGCGGAGCAGCTGCTGGTGCCTGTCCAGAATCTGTGGACCAATGGTGTGCGCGCACAGCAGGTCACGTGGACGAGGTGGGAGCTTTTGTTCGCTGTTGCTGAGAGCGCGCGCGGTATTCGTCGCCAGAAACAGGTGAGGGCGTGTGTGGTGTTGCTGGGGTGAGCGCACGCTGTTCCTGTTTTAAAAAAAATTTTTTTCTTTGGGGGGGGGGGGGGGTGACACCATTTCCTACCGCCCCGGGTGACACCAGCCCTAGCAACGCCACTGAGTTTAGACTTATTAGAAGAGAATCATTGTAACCCCTTGTGGATTGACATCTGGGACCTCAGCACCAATAGAACATTACAATACAGAACCAGACTTTCTTCTGTCAGCCCATCCATGAGGAGATACTCACCTTATTCCCTGTGTCTTCATCCAAATGGCAACCACAACGCACAGCAGACAGTACAGTAGAGGGTGCAAGCAGCCAGTGTATGTGCTGAGGTTGCTGGTGCCTACTGGAGAAGACCCATTGGAAAAGTCCAGTATCTCTTCAATGTCTGCGGGGGCAGAAGTGCTCTGTGCTGTAATTTAGGATGATACCCCCCCAAACACACACATACATTCAATCACAGATAACACTAGACTAGACTTCCCAACCGGTAACCAGCATTACAGGTACCACTGGTGGTACTCAAGATTCTATCAGGGGGTACTCGGTGAGCTTGCGGAATTTCTACACACCAACCTGATTTGCTGCTAAAACTGATTTATGTGCATTTTATGCAATTTTACATTGTTTTGTGCATTCTGACACAGTTTATGGTGACTGGCAGCCCCTATATACCAGCCAGCAGTACTTGAGAAAATTAGGAAATAGAAAACTGTACTTTATAAAAAAAAAAAAAAGAATCTACGTGCTAGATGAATAGAGAGAACGTCTGAGAAGAATAGAGGGTAAGTGAATGAGAAATTGGGATAGGAAGAGAGAGAGATGAGAGAGACAGAAAAATATGGGAGGCTAGAAAAGAGCAAACAATTCAGGAAACATGGAAAAAGGGACAGTGAAGGAAATGTGGGAAAGAGCAAAATATAGAAGGAAAATGAAAAAGAAAGATAGAGGAAATGTGGAGAAAGAGGATGGAGAGAATGTGGAAAAGAGAAAGATGGACATTTTTAGAAAAAGGGGAGGCAGCAGAAAAGTGGAAAAGAGATGATTGATGGAATATGAGAAAGGGGGAAATATAAAGGGAATGTGGAATGATGGAAATAAGGAGGAGAGGGAAGAAGAGTAAAGATGGATTTTGCTTTATTCAAAATTAAATAGAGAGCAAGTCTGGTGCCGTATAGGATGATGGCACCTTGTACGGGTGCTCCATCTGCACACCCCATCTACACAGTTTAGGGCAAACTTCCCCAAAATGTTGTAAGCCTGCTTTACATTAACAGAGAACTCACAGGTGTCAGTGAAACCAGGGCTGGGATTTTGCAGGTTCTCCACAGTTCTGCAGAACCAGTTGTTAACATTGTAGCTAGTTTTCAGAACCAGCGAAAACAAATAGGAATAAGTAGCAAGATATTGCTTCTAGACATTTTTATAGTATTAAAGTTTGGTGATTGTATGCAAACATTTTATGTCAAAATATATGTATGCAACTTCTGCCACACCACTTGATGGAAACAGGTTCAGGGATCTGGTTGGAAAAAGTTTGAATTCTACCCCTGAGCACGACTTAAAGGTGGTGACCAGCACAACATTTAGGGAAAATTTTCCAGTAGCACGCCTCCCTGCCCTGGTTAGAAGGATAATTCCAAGGAAGAAGTTCAGGTTAGATGGATGTTTAAAAGGAGAAGTCCACTTTTGTGGTAAAGTAAGTGGATCTGCTAGTAACTGCTGCCGCTGCTTGGCCCTGGAGTCCTAGGAAAAGTCCACAGAAGAGGATGTTTCCTTTAAAGTGGCTGAACTTGAACTTTGTGTATGGTCAAAAATCGTATGGGGAATCATGGCTGACTAGTTACTAGTTTCAAGTAACCTTTACAAGATCCAGATCATGTAAGTATCTGAAGTAGTGGGGGAGGGGGGCATGTGTTTTTTATTTTAGATTTTCGGTCCACTTTACTGAAGCATGTAGCATGTGGTGGAAGAAAACAACAGAGAAGAAAACCTGGAAGCTGAGGATGTCTAACAGATTAGGTAAGTACATTACTCTGGGCCTACCAGAGGATTTAATTCTTAGGACCCACTCCTCAGCTATTTAGATATAACAAAATAAAACAAATGACTAAAGTAACTTAGAGAATATAAAATTAACACTTCAGGTCTTGGACCTCCAGTACTGATGCTGGCCTTGGGTCAGTGTCTGGTGCCCTTTGCACTGGGTAAGTACATATGTTTTGATTATCGATATCCTTGAAAAGATTTGATACATCTCTGTGAACCACGAAACAAAAATGTATATAACACGCAGGGCCGGATAAAGTGTAGTGGAGGCCCCAGATACAGTATTTTTTCCCTTTAAAATAATAGTCCGGCCAAGTAACTGATTGGTGATTGTTTGGCATCTACCTGCTTGCTGGAACGTCAGATCGAGTCCCTTGTGCCCCCCTTGTGCGGGTGTGTGCTGCTCGGGAACTCCTGCTTTGCCATTCTGGGTGGGGGGTAGTGTAGTCACTCAGCTGGTCCAGCAGAAAACAGTTCCCTGCATTAAACTGCCAGTGGCTGTGCTTGGTGGCTTTTGTACAATGAGTGGCCGCTGATTGACAGCTCTGCACCCACCCATCACTGTAGAGTTGCTGACGGCGGCTTTGGACTCTCTGTCCTACCCTGTGGTGACTTTGGCTGCAGGTTTGCAAAAACAAAAAAGCCCAGACGCGCCCCACTGCCGCCGATTGCTTTGTTGCTGGCCCCGTGGCTCATCAGACCAAAGACTGAAAAGCTTCCTGGACTAGGTAATAACCCAAAGGTTGGTGGAGGCCCCCCTTTTGCAGGGCAAGTGGCGCCCCTTGCGCCCCTCTCATAATCCGGCCCTGATAACATGTGAAAACAGCAAGCTCAATAGAAAGACAGGATGTCCAAGCATCACTCATAATCAGATTCTTACACAACACAGAGAACGAAGGTGGTGGGATTCCCCTGCAGCAAAACCCCCTCTGCCATTCAGACATTAAGATCTAAAAACCAGTGACAGACATCTCAGGCGGGATACATTAGGAGGAGCAAAGAAAGTTCACAACAAAGTAAAGAGAGCAGCCTTTTAATGTTATCGGCAAATCTTCACAAGGCCATGGCTGCGCTTCAGGTGATAACATCTCCAGCACTCAATGCTTTAGGGGTATGTTGATGGAATTATTATGACTTCCAACAGAAAAAGCAGATGTTGACACAGAAGTTTAAAATTTAGTTAGCTGATTATTTGAATTCTACCATTAAGCATTTTAAATATGATGAGTGCTATGTCTTTCCTAGGCATCTCTACAGATAACAATAGCTCCTCATACCACATCATTGGCAGCAGTATGAAAGAAGATCCACCATCATGCCCTCTCGTGTTGATGGCGCTATTGGTGGGCTTTAGAGCTAGGAGGGGTCTAGGCATTGGAGAATGCTTTATTAGATCCCCAAAGGCAGGACAGCTTACATTTCTTTCATTTATACATCCACTTATAGTCTTACCTTTCTAAATTAAAACTGCTAAAATAATGGAGTCATTTCTACAAAGCAGGCAATTGTTGGAAAGATTGTACAAACGACTTCAAAGTTTATGGACTGTCAAATGTCAAGGCAAATAAATGTCCATACTCCCTAATTACTTCCGGTCATTAGTGTATTATTATGATATTTAATGTTGTCAGCCCTATAATGCTTTATAGAGCTTTTTCTGCCCACCAAAGTAGAGGTTCCCTTAGTAGCTTCTTTCTAGAACATTGACTTGGTGGTAGGAAGGGTGCAGCTGTAGTTACTTATCACCTGGCCCTTCCATAAAACATTATGGGCCTATGATGTGTGCCTTTTAGCATCTTTTTTTGTGGCTATAGCGCCAGCTTTCGGAGAGCTGGAATTCCCGTCTTATCTGGTGCTGTGCTGTTTACTACATTGGTGCTAGAAGTCGGTGTGCCGAATGTTACTAATTAGCTTTGATTGTTGCACAGGAAGTGATCAACCTATGTCAGTGCCTGTTGGACCCGCTTATCCCAGTGTCTGTGAGCGCCACTTTGTACTGCAATTATTCCAGCGCTCCCCAGCATTTCCTCCTTGAAATCTTTGGCGCTGGTCGGGGTTTTTTCATTACAGTTACAAGAAATCACTGCTGGGGACAAAGGGGACAAACAATACAGTGCGCTTAGGTTGCTATTTAGTTGTTGGTATCCAAATTACACATTGTTAAAGTGGACCAAAATCCAGGTTTTGATTATCCTGGGTTTTGGTTCTTGTCCCCAGGGCACCCTGCAGTCTGCAACCCCCCCCCCCCAGGTTGCTCAAAAAAACTCACCTTTTCCCAATCAGCGCACTCGGATCCGCTCGAGCCCCTTCATCCAGGAAGAGTTTGTCTAATGCGAGCACATCCCCCACTACCCTTTAACAGGGAGCGTGCCCATGCAAGACACTCACAAATACCTGGCGCAAGGGAAAGCAGGGATGCAGTCACTGCTTCGCGCATGCGCCGTTGAACCAGGAATAAAGGTGAGTTTTTGGGCAACCTGGGGGGTTTCACACAGCGGGGCACCCCTGATCGGGGAACTCCAGGAGAGACCGGGACGACCACGGGATCTGCCATGGCCCCAAGAATCTCTGCGGCCACTAGAGAGGAGGGAGCCACGGCCTCCTCTGGGAGCACGAAAGGAAGGGAGGGGGATGGAGGACCCCCGAATGGGCCGAGACTGCCTCCTACGCTGAGGTAGCCTGCCATCCTTGGCTAGAACATGAAGATGCTCCCCAAATAGCCGCAGCCCCGCGAAAGGGAGTCCAGTGAGAGCCTTCTTAGCAGCGAAGCAGGCAAACCAACTTGAAGCGCAAATACACTCTCAGCGCACGACACGCACACCGTGACACTGTTACTCACAGGGGATACCCCACACATGGAACACAGCCGAGCTTGTCCCGAAGGACCCCCAAGCACGCTATCCCCAGAAGCCTCCATATGGTGATTAACACAGGCACAATAGGCAAGCGGTGTGTAAAGGCTAATACAGAAGCCACCGGGGTGCCCCCAGAAATCGGTGAAAGGGGGGGATGAGGGGGAGGAAGGGGTAGAGCCGGGAGAAACCACAACCCAATGGTGTCCCGCCTGAATGACATAAGAGAAAAAGACACATGAGCATCCCACAGCCCATACCCCCAAGGTCAATAAAACCCCCCCAAGAGAATAGAGTGCATTATATAATGTCGATGGAGAAGATGTCGGCAATCAGGGATGGTGTGCTGGATGGATTTCGGGAGATGTGGACTCCATGGGTCCAGGAATTTATGCCGGCCAATTTTGATGTTAATCTGTTAGTGGTGTAAATTTTCATTTTTTTTTTTTTTTTTTTTTCTCTCATTCTTCCTTTCCCGTTCCCCTTTTTCCTCCCTCCCTCCTTCCTTGGGGTTACTCCTTCCCATATTTGGTTAGTCCATATAGTGAAGATGACCTAAGGTTATCTTCCAATAAGCATTGGATAATAGAGATAGCTGATAGTTTGATTTGTTATCTTACAGTGCTATGATAGAGTTTTGCATTTCTCTTTGTGTATTTCTGCAAGATGTTTAGTTCAGGTTGATATGCCTTACTTAGTAAAGTAATGTATGGCACTCTGTTGGTGCATGTATCATTGGTGATAATGGTATTCTAATGATAAATAAAAAATTGTATGATTAAAAAAAGAAAAAAAAAAACCCCAAGGGGGACTCACAGACCAAAGACACCGCAGGGTCACCAAGGCACAGACCGCAGGATGAAGCAACACACCAGAGGAAGCAGCGCTGCAGCCAGGAAGGGAGAAATCCAGATGCGCAGCTAGTCCAAAATGGCGCCGGCAGAGGTACCTCGAGGGGCGGGCCACAGGGAGACGACGCCATATGCGTCATCCCAAGGCCCCGCCCCCCTGAAGAGCACGAAAAACGGCGATCACGTGACCCGGCCGGCACCAGGACAAAGCAAAAAATGCCTCAGGTTATAACGCCAACCGCCGCGGAGCACAGTACAAGGCGCGCGGCGGCTGAAAAACACGCAATAAACACCAAAACACCACATAGAATACCACTTGCCGATGCCACCTGCCTTCCCCCCGAACAAAGCCAGAGAGGGGGAGGAGAGAGACGAGAGGACAGCGGCGAGTATCCAGGCCAGGGAGGGGGAGGGGGGGATCCCTGAAGGAAAAGAAGGAGACATAGTCCCCAAAACACTCACCCCCTCAGAAGCCAGAACATGAACTCCGCATCCCTAGTAGGCTCACCATAAAGCCTATGGCCGGCTACCCTTTGTGGTACAGGGTCTGCGGCTGGAGCTGCGCTCCTGGAGCACTTGACCCTAGTGCTCTTCTACCTTCACCCGATCTGTCAGCCGAGGCCTGGAGGCAGTGAGGGTCCAGAAACGGATGGAAATAGACATGCAGGGCCGCAGGCTTGGTTGCCCCGCTCACCTGCGCAAGAGAGAGAGCCATCTTCTAACTTCGCAGAATCACTGCAGAGGAAACACTGGGGAACTCTATGGTTAATCCCCCTTTTTATAGGGGGCCGGGAGATGCCACAGCTTTCTGCAGTACCACTGCGCCACCTTGTGGCAGAATAACCCAACTGTTATGAATACCGAAGCAGGCCATGCCATGCAATAAAGAAAAAGTGGCGCTGTGTGGCGCTGATGGTTCTTAAATAAGGCTCTATGTTTTTTTCTAAAACCTCTGAAGACTTTTAGACAGGCAGCACAATCTATTCAGATGTCTTTCAAGTCAACATTAAAACTGAGCTTAAGGGAGCCCAGCAAAAGTCCACGATCATCTCTATGGTTTTGGCTGAGGTAATTACTAGACTATTTGCTGCACACCAGTTGTCACAGAAAAGCATCCCAAATCAGAACTATATATAGGATCGGGATGCGCAGAGCCGTGGGCATCAATTGTGGGATTCAAGCAACGCCCTCACTGCTAGAAGGCGAGGCAGAACCAACCCTTAATTTCATAAAATCATTAATTTCAGCCATAAGAAATGAATAGAACCAAGGCTCTAAGCTCTCTTTAATAATAAATAACCAGGGTGACATGGGTGGACAGGGTGGGACATGGGGAAAAAAAACAACCCTAAGCCGGTGAAATCAAATTGAGCAAGTCTAACAAACCATTCCTCAAGGACGACATTATCTTCAACCTAACTGCGCAAGACACCAAGATGTTGGAGGGTAAAGACTATTCAGAGGGGGGAAAAAAAACTGTGGGCAACAACTCTATTGGCAGTTTATGTGGGTCATCAAAGCAAGGATGGAGTTAGTCTCAACATCCAATTTGAAACCAATATTTTTAATTTAGGACCATCTTATTGTAAGTGTAGTCTCCTCAGTCACCCAATTCCTTACATCTGTAAGTTAGCTATGCTGAAAGAAGGATTGGGCAGCGGCAGCAACAAAATAAGAAGTGAAATGATTTTAGATAAACTTTAGATAACCAAGTAAAGTGATGCAGGTGAATGGCTCTTTAGGTACAGTAATTAATGAAAATTAATAGAACTTTCCACTTTTTTTCTTCTGGTGCTAGAACACTCCTTCGATTTAGCCCACTTAAACACAGAGGTCGATACAACACTTTTTCACCTAAAGTGAACTTGTTACAAATGGTGCTGGATGGACACGTTTATCTGTGAATCTTCTAACACACAATAGTCTTGCATTGCTGAATAATAACTACACAAATTAATCCACGTATGTGGCTCTACACTCTGTCACTTGGGATAAGTCAAACAACAAATATCAGCATCTTGAATAACTAAATCTCAGCTTTCCTGAAACAATAAACCTCTGAACCCGGACCTTTATCTTCCCGTCTGTGCGTTCTCTGCAGCATTATGTTGAAGGATACAGGCGTGTGTTTTAGGAAGAGATATAAGAAATAAGGGAAATATGCTGGGATTACTGTAAACTGCAAACTGCTGGCAAAATATTTAGGTTTCTTTTGGTCCGCGGCCAGTTTTTTCGATTTTTTGCAGTAAATGAACACTACATTTTTATTAAGTCGTGGCTAATTTTTTTTTTTTTCAAATTCTTGGCTTGGTGACTGGTAGTAATATGATAATGCATTTTATAAACACATAAACAAGTGGCATTATGTAAAAAAAATAGGTTGGCTCACCATACATTTTATTCTGTGTCAGATTCTAGCGCACAGATATAACATGTAGAGAAGGTTTAATGTAAATTTAAGCAATAGAGGAAATCATCACAGTTTGCACAAGGGTGTGGATCATTTAATGGAAGCAAAAAGGGTATTAAAGGATATAATATTAATAATTCTATAATAAATTACACAAGACTCTAATAAACCTATGCTGTCTATCACGGTCAAAAAGGCTGCATTTGTGAAGATGAACACTGGACCACTCATCTTTTTTGGCAGGCAAGGAATACAGGCCATCCCTGTCCCAATATACTTTACAGGACAATGTACAGTAAGTTACTGTCTAATGCAATTTTCAGGAAGCAAATTTTAAAGCTTAACTTTTTAGTAAATTCCAAAAACTAATTAGTTGAACATTTTAGTCGATTGCCTGTTGATTGCCCTTGTAGATGCACAAACTTCTTCGCTTACTAGCTCCTGATCATTTGCTGCCCTGTCATTGCCCATGAGCCTAATGCCAACAGATCGACCATTTGGGTAATAAGACTTCTTGAGTCCCTTATTGAGACATTAGGATTTATACATACATTGCATATGATGCAAGGAATGTATTTTGGCAAGCGGTTATGATAGGGGTAGAATAATGAATAATAATAATAATAATAATAATGAATATTAACTTTGAACCAACACTTTGAACCAACCTTGTGGACCCATTAGCATTACTCCAAATAAAACCACAGTTATCTGGCAGAAAAGGTAGACTAGACACAATGTGAACGGAGTGGTCTTGTATTTGGGATAAGACACATGTAAGGTTAGGTCAGCACACGCATGCTTTACAGTTACACTGAATTGTCGTTCATTACGTCAGACTATGTTTAGAGACAAGTCATTGTTAAACTACTAATTTATAATGAGGGAGAAAGAGGATATGAAGGAAACACTGTGTACGACTTGCTATGGTTTACATTTTTCTTCTGTGGGGGACCTTATAAATATTACATTTTCTAGCACAGAACCTAGTGGTGACTGGTAAATAATGGTGTACCCAGTCTTGCAGTCGCACCACATGTCTATCCTATCACTATAGTTCTACATGCTGTTAAAGGAATGGAGTTTTGAAATAATTTTTTTTTTTCTACTAGCAGGCCTGGCATCAGCAATGGACAGGTCAGGGTAAGTGCTGGGGCACCTGGACTCTTTAAAGGGTCCACTCAGACTCAGGCTGAGCTACAGAATGATTCTCTGGTGGGCCCCATATGCATGACTTGCTCATGGATGACCTTAGGAGCAGGGTATGATCAGCGGCAATGGAGAGGTCGGCAAGAGTTATAGGGCGGTCAGTGGCAGCTTAGAAGCTGATGAGGACCAAAGTATGATCAGTAGCAGTGGTGAAAGAGGCAGTGAGGATGCTTGGCAGCAATGATGGACACCAGGTAACGGCTAAAAAGGCAGCAACGACTTTGGGATGCAGTGGAGAACACCACAAGGACATTCAGAAGCAGCAGAGAGGATTCCGAGGACTAGAGTAAGAATGATGGCAGTGAGTGTCACAGAACATCTTAGGTGTATTTTAATTCTCTGTGTGTGTATGTTGGGGTAATACATATGTGTGTGTGTATACATATAAATATATATATACACTTTAGTTGACCTGCCTGTAAACCCCTCATTTCTTTTCTCCCCCCTCCCACTTGGATTTCCTAGTTATCTAACCCTCACATGCCAGATCAATGCTGATAACCATCTCCTCTTCACATCCATTCCTCCCTCACACCTAGTAATAAAACCACTTGGAAAAGCCAAATAAACAAATGGCAAATAGATCCCAGCTAGGTCCCTCATGCTTGTCACCCCCCTCCCTTAGAATGTGGTCAGTTGGTATCCTATAGCAGAAATGGGAGGGGTAGGGAGACTCACTGTTCTGGGGCCTATAAGCATGCCTGGAAGAATGGCCAGAGACACTCGATCTGACCATCAAGAGTGACAGACAAGCTGCTTTTAACATCCAAGCAAAAGAAGACCAGAAAGCGTGTGAGGACAATTGATTTGATCAAACAGAATGCAGCCCAGACGGACTTTTAAGTATCTTTTCCACCTTCTTTTATTTTGCATTGCTATTTATCTTTACCGTGTTTTATAATTAACTCTGGTTTTATCACCTTGCATCGTGTTTTTGTGTTTTTCTGTTTGTTTATATAAATTCTAAAAATACAGCAGATGCTCTCAACTGATCTGATATAAAAAGCCCACGCTATTTTTGAAGAGCCTGGCTACCTTACTTGCCTAGGACGCTCGATCACCCCCACCTGGAAGTGGTTGTGGGTCGATCGATACGTTCGATCTGATTGTATTGTGTGTGGCCTGTATTATATTATAGAGTTGAGCACTGGTTGTGCTCTGGTGGCAGCAGTTTATAGCCACGTGTGTTGCCAATTGAAGAATTGCAGTGACATACGTGGGGTACGATTGGCCGGTCTGATCAGATGAACGATCAATAGGTCTGATCAACCCGTGCAATCGTCACAGTGAGGACTGGAGAGCGATTAGCAACAGAGGAGGACCCAGTAGTGGCAGAGCAGCTGATGGGTGACGGAGCATCAGGGCCCACTGAAGCTCTTTCACTGAAGGGCCCACATAAGCCTGGAGCCGACCCTGTTAACGCAGTATATACTAAATAGTATTTATACTTTTAGTATATTCCAAAAACGAATTAGTGGAACATATTAGTCTTGGAAAATAATAATATATTCCCATGCGACAGGGTAGACACATCATATATCAGAAAATAAAACGTGTCTTGCCCAGTCCACGTACAGGGATGTGTATTTAGAGCTGCTTTCATAAAACCAGATTCATGAAACATATATCTTTAGTTAACCTTTATACCTCAGACAGGCGCTTTAGTCAAACATTAAACTAATCACAAAATATTTAATAGCAAGTATAATGGGTACTTGTTCCATTAATGGACCCAGTTCCTGCAAGTCAGCCAGACGGGGTGAACGTGCCTGGCACAGTAGGAATGGCATTGACACATTTGATCTTCAGCAGCTATCAGAGGATAGAGGTTTTTTTTTATGGCTGGAAAACCTACTACAAAGTTTCATTTTAGAGTCACTTAATAAAACTTTAAGAAGAAGCATCAAAATACATCATACTTAGGCCCTTATTCATGAAGGGATAGCGTCAGGTAGTGCCTTGTAAATGACAGGTAGCGACAGGTAGCGTCAGGTGAACGCCGGACACGGCACGCAATTACAAATTTATCAAGCAGAATCTTTTGAGCGACTGGGATAACGCCATGTAGCGTTCGATTCATCATTATCCCAGCCTCAGAGTACAGCGCCGGCGGCCAGCCTTGCAGAGCGCCACGTATAACCTCTCACTACCTGTCGCTCTCCTATACATTTCAATGGACGTTCTTTTATTTCTCTTTAAACAGGGGTTTTTATTAATTTTTTTTTTTTAATCTCAAATAATGTTGTGACCACTTCCGGCACAGAAAAAGACATTTTTGAAAATATTTTTCTTGTTTTATATATTTATGCAGAATTGACATTACAGGTCTGGCATTAATGTGTTCATGTCACAATGTTATTACAATGTAATTCTGTATGATTTTGCTTTGTTACTGGTGGATACATGTTAAAAAAACAGCCTTTAATCACACAGCCTCCGGCGCTCTGGGCTACAGCGAAGCATTTTTGAGCGCCGGAGGTGTGTGAGGCTGTTTTTTAAATGAATATGCTGTGAGTCGGTCGCACTGACCAGTTGCTAACATGCGCTCCCATACAGCGCTGTACTGGTCATATAGCGACTCCCCACAACGTATTCATCATTGTTGCACAGCGACTGAGTCGCTCTGAGCTAGCGACCCACGGCCGAGCACAGCGACTACTAGCGGGCGCTCTTAAATGCCTGCTACAGAAGCTCATCTGCCGCTACCTGGCGTTAGTGATGAATCAGCCTGCCCATGCTGTTATGGTGCTGTTCTGTTCCAGAGAGCTACAGCCTACAAACCTTACCTTATCCCCATTCCAGCGGCGCATGCGCGAGCCGCGGGCGCATCTCACGCTTCTCTCTAGCAGGGCGCGCACCCGCACCGGCCGTTTGTGAATGTCCGGGGCGGGCGCGCTCCCTGTTAGAGGGAAGCGCGAGATGCGGCCTCCAGCGTGCACAGAGCCGCTGTGGTTGTCCGTCGCTTGTCCGTACATACCACAGCGACTCTGAGCGCTCTGATTGGACGAGCGCTCGCGTAGGAGCGGGGTGAGGTGAGTTTTTTGGGGCGATCGGGGGGGTTTCAAGCAGCAGGACACCCCCGATCGGGGTGCTCCCCGGAAGTGGACCAAAACCCAGGATAGTGAAAATCCTGGGTGTTGGTCCACTTTAAGAGAAAATGAATGAGACAGAAATGCAAACTGTAGTATATATCAGTTAAACCGGACCTTCAGCGTGATTTAATGAAAAGCCCAAACTCTTAAAAAATGATTCCCCAGCATCTAAAATGAATATATTTTACGTTTTTAGTCACTAACTTATTATTCTTTCCCCCACTGGGCTGCAACTCTGTTCAGGAATTTAGGATACGGGCGCCGCCATCTTGACTCAGAAGCATCACACTTACTGAGGAGAGGAGAGTGGGATAAGGTACAGGGGGGCGGGTTATAGCTGTGCTTTGCTCAGACAGAGCAGAGCTGGGGTCAGGTAAAGGTCAGCAGTCCCAGAATGCAGAGCAGCACAGTCAGGAGGCACTTCCTGTTTGCAGGCTGCCTGATAAGATGGCGGCTTCCATAAGCCGCCATCTTGGATGTTTAAGGCCTCATAACATGCAGTAGATGCAGGTAGGATGATTTTTAATGTGGCCAATCTGTATGTACAGGGTGTGGGAAACATATAAGACAGACTTTTTTTCAGAGTGAAGGACCGCTTTAAGGCAGGCAGTACTTCGTAGCGGCAGGCAGCGGCTGGTGAACGCCGGGCACTGTACACAAAACCACATTTATGAAAGCGATTCTGGTGAGCGACTCTAACAGCGCCATGTAGCGCCCAATGTATCATTACAGGTGGCTCAGTGCATAGCGCTGGAGCTCTAGCTTCCGGAGCTCCAGGTAAGACCTGTCGTTAACGTTCGCTCTCCCATACATTTCAATAGACGTTCCTTTTCTTCTGTTTAAACAGTGTTTTTTGATTTTAATTTTCTCTCAAATAATCCCGTCACCTCTCCTGGCCTAGAAAGAGTAATTTTTGAAAACTATTTTGATTTTTTATATTTTTATGCAGAATTGTCATTACAGGTCTGGCATTAAACCGGGCCTTCACCATGATTTATTGAAAAGCCTAAACCTTTAAAAAACAATTCCCCAGCATCTAAAATTAATATATTTTAAGTTTTTAGTCACTTACTTATTATTCTTTTCCCCACTGGGCTGCAACTCTGTTCAGGACTTTAGGATACGGGCGCCGCCATCTTGACTCAGAAGCATCACACTTACTGAGGAGAGGAGAGTGGGATAAAGTAAAGGGGGAGGATTATAGCTGTGCTTTGCTCAGACAGAGCAGAGCTGGGGTCAGGAAAAGGTCAGCAGTCCCAGAATGCAGAGCAGCACAGTCAGAAGGCACTTCCTGTTTGCAGGCAGCCTGATGCTCCAAGAGCTGCCCTCTTGGATGTTTAAAGGCTCATAACATGCAGTAGATGCAGGTAGGATGATTTTTAATGTGAGCAATCTGTATGTACAGGGTGGGGGAAACATATAAGATAGACTCTTATTCAGAGTGAAGGACCACTTTAAATTGTTAATGTCACAATGTTACAACAATGTAATTCCATGCGTTTTCGCTTTGTTACTGGTGGATATGTGTTCAAAAACAGACTTTAATCACACAGCGCTTGCCACTCTATGCTATAGCGCCCAGATCCAGAGCGCCTACGCTGTGCTACTTTTCGCTCCCTGCAATGCTGTACTGGTGATAGAACGCCCAACATACATCTCATTGATCAATGCTGGGCAGGTTACTACAGCGACTGAGGCGCTCTGTTACAGCGCCCGATAGCCGATCACAGCGTAGACTATCGGTCGCTCTTAGCGCCTCTGTACAGATGCTCATCTGCCAATAGCTTGCGCTAGTAATGAATCAGCCTGTCCAACATCTAAACGTTTTAAGGCACATTTTATGGGTAAAATATTTTCTTTGCTCTGCCTTTAGCCAGAACAGAATGACATACTGAGACCTCAGGTCTGATTTATCAAGCACTTCTGCTTCCAGAAAAAAACGTTTCAGTGCAAATTAGAGTAGTGTAAAATATGATTTATACATTAATGCTTTAGTAAATATGTTTCTTGCAGTGCATTATAAATGATATTTTTCACTACTGTAATTTGCGCCAATGTCTGGCAAAAGTGCTTGATAAATCAGGTCCTGCGTCATTATTTATCGAATGAATTAAGATAAATTGTGAGCAGTAACAATTTTTTTCTTTTTTAATTGTAATAGAGCTTTTGTCAGAATTCTGCTACATTCAAACTGAATGAGCAGCAATGTGGTCAAATTCGACTTAGACCAGATTCCCAGAAGCAACACTAATTATACTAAGGGCCTTATTTATCAAGGAATAGCGACAGATAGCGACTGGGGAGCCGGCCAGTAAAGCCAGGTACCGCAACTAGAACGCCGGCTCCCCTCCACAATCACACATTTATCAAGCCGATACTGCTTAGCGACTGAGATAGCGCCACCTAGCGACTCATTCATCATTATCCCAGCCTCATCCCACAGCGCCAGTGAACATCCTTGAACAGCGACAGGTATGACCTCTCGCTACCTGGCGCTCTCCAATGCATTTCAATGGCAGAATGTATTTTAATTAATAATTATTTTTTAATATATATTTTTTTTTTCAAATTTCCCAAAAAAAAAATCCGTGAACACTTCTTCCTTTGAAAATGTATTTTTTGGGGATTTAAAAAAACATTTTTTTTTTTTGCAGAATTGATATTACAGGTCTGATTTTAAACTATTCAGGTTTGAATATTATTTCAAAATCATTCCATTTTTTTTTGGGGGGTGGTTAGGGGGTTAAAAAACTACTTTTAACACATCGCCTACTGCGCTCTGGGATCTAAACATGCATTTCACAGCGCTAGGAATTTTTAAGGCTGATTTTTAAATGAATATGGTGGGTGCCGGTCGCTATGTCCAGTCGCTATCATGCGCTCCCATACAACAGCGAACCTGTCAAATAGCGACTCAGCATCTTGTATTCAACATTACGGCACACCGACTGAGTCGCTATCATCCACCGAACAACGGCCAAGCACAGCGACTACTAGGGGTCGCTGTCAAAATACCGCTACAGTCGCTCAACAGTCGCTATCTGTCGCTATTAATGAATCAGCCTCTAAATGTTGTGTGAAAATATTCAGCAGAAGGAGGATCACAATTTTTGACTTCTTAAACCGGAACACAACTAAAGATTTCCCAATCAGAGCCAAGATCAGAAATTCCAAAGCACTTTCAAGCATTTCTCTGCTTTTGTCAACTCATGCTCAGTGGTTTTGGGTGAACCTGAATCGCAAAGTTTGGGTTCGTACCAAGCTTTGCGACTTCGGGTTCCCAAACCCGAACGCGGACTTTAGCCAGAAGTCGTTTAGCCAGTGTTCGAGTTTGGCCCGAACCCAGGAAAAGTTGGTTGATGGGCTGCCTGATTTGGGGAGCACACTGAGGATTAGGCACCACGGCAGAAAAGGAAGCCTAATCCAGGTGATTTTGAGAAATGGCAGGTTAATTTGAGATCCCAAGCTTTGTGCCACATCATGGGTCCCTTCTAAGCAGGGTCTGGGATTCATCATCTGTCATCGCAGTAACAGTGTGGAAGAAGAACTGGCAGGAGAACAGTGATGTTCTTTGACCAATGCTAATAGTGAGTTGGTGTCATATTGACTATTATCTTAGAATCAATGCAGGCTTAAAGGCACTAGGGATTGTGCCCATATGCACTTATAGCAGAACAAAACCCAACACGGTCTAAAAGATTCCAGGGTCGGCCGCTGGCCTTCCCCTGGGGCATCCAAAATCATAATGCCCCTCTGTGTTAAACCCACCTGGTTGCTGCAAAACTCCCCTTTTCTGACAACTCCCTCATTGACGTAAACATCGGAAGTCAAATCTCTTGGCTGTGGTGCGTATCCCCAGCTGTGGGCGCAAGCATGTCTGCATCTGGGGATGCGGCTGCTCTCGCTTCCGATTCCCAGGCCCAAAGCCATTTGTCAAAGATTAATATGCATGGCGGGTGGCTCTGATTGGTTACGATCCTGCACATTCGCCTTAGGACTGAGGAAAGTAGGCAGCGATCTGGAGGGTTTTACACAGCAGGGCATCCCAAATTAGCATGCCCTGGTGGCAAGGAACAAACCCAGGAGCAACACCCCCCTTGAGTCTATAAGGCTCCTAGAGGGGTTTCTATTCCTCTTCATGCCAATGCGGGATGCCCCCATTGTGTGACACCCCCCAGATCACCCAATCTACTCATCAGTCTGTTGCTTCCATGCCTTGTTTATCTAAAGAAATGTTGCACAGCTAAAATAACAAGCAATTGGCATGCTACTCCACCAAAACTAACTGGGACCCCCTAGAACATGGGCCAAGAAAGGATGCACAGCCAACTGGATAATATACAAACTAAATTACACTTTATTGCCAAAACACATATAAAACAAACATATCACAGAAAATATTTAAAAATGGGGTAGCCCTGCAGCTTGACCCCCCCCCCCCCACATATATTACAAAAATACAATTCATATTAGTACATCAGCCAGCATCCAATACAATATACGGGGAGGCCGATTCATTAATAGCGGCAGGTAGCGACAGTTGAGCGACTGTAGCAGTATTTTCACAGCGCCCGCTAGTAGTCGCTATGCTTGGCCATTGTTCGGTTGTTGATAGCGACTCAGTCGGTTTGCCGTAATGTTGAATACGGGGTGACGAGTCACTATTTGACAGGTTCCGCGATGTATGGGTGCGCATGATAGCGACTGGTCAGAGCGACCGGCTCCCACCACATTCATCAAAAAATCACGCTCAAAAAATTCTTGCGCTGTGAAATGCAGGTTTAAACCCCATAGCGCTGGCGGCAATGTGTTAAAAGTCGTTTTTTAACCCCCAAACCACCATATTTTTGGAAACCAAAAAAAAAAAATTTTAAAGAATTTAGTAATATGAATACAATAATATCAGACCTGTAATATCAATTCTGCACACATTTTTTTTTTTTTACCTTAAAAAAATTAACTAACATGGCAGAAGTGGTCACAGAATTTTTCACATTAAAAAAAAAAAAAAAAAAACCATTAATAACAATTAATTATGAATATTTAAAGATTGTTCCATTGAAATGCATTGGAAAGCGCCAGGTAGCGAGAGGTCATACCTGTCGCTGTTCAAGGTCGGACGCTGGCGCTGTGGCCTGAGGCTGGAATAATGATGAATGAGTGGCTATATGGCGCTATCTCAGTCGCTAAGCAGGATCGGCTTGATAAATGTGTGATTGTGGTGGGGAGCCGGCGTTCTCGTGGCGGTGCCTGTCATTACCGTTCGCTCACCAGTCGCTACCTGTCGCTATTCCTTCATAAATAAGGGCCTAAGTGAATCACCAAACAAAAAAGCTTCAAGAAAAATAAAGTGCCAGTGCAATTAATAACATTAAAGAGTCTCCAACACACGTAAAAAGTGCCAGTGCTGCGGATCTAAACCACAGTAAGTGCAAAGCTGAACCATGAATAGTTAACAGTTCCACATACAACTGATAAACCAACACTAGGGCTGGAGCTGCTGTGCAAATAGAAACAGATTAATATCAATCCATCAAAAATAATATCACCAGACAAAGAGGGGTCTCAGCAGCAAGGGCAGCAATCCCAGAGTACCAATAGTCACCCGTGTCCTCTTTAAGGCAGACCTAAAGTCCTGATTTGGGGTTTGGTTACAAGTCACTAAGATCTGGGGGATCCACAGGATCTGTGGGACCAGTTTGTTTTTATTTTATGGTAATCAGGGTTATTATAATTACTATTAGCCAGATGCTGTGTGATTAAAGTCAGTTTCTGAACACATATACACCAGTAACAAAGCAAAAAAAAAATAGAATGACATTGTTTTAACACTGTGACACTAGCACTTTAGTGCCAGACCTGTAAATAGAATTCTGCATAAAAAAATAAAAAGTAAAAATACAAATATAATAGTGTTTGTTTGCAGCCAGGAGAGGTCACACAATGATTTGAGCAAAAGACAAAAACATTTAAATTCGCAAACGCGCTATTTATACACAACTAATAAAGCCCCATTGAAATGTATGGGAGAGCGCTACAGAGCGACAGGCATTACATGGAGCTCCTGAGCCTAGAGCGCCAGCGCTATACGCTTGCACTGTTAGAGTCGCTCACCACATTGGCTTTCATAAATGTGGTTTTGTATACAGCGCCCAGCGTTCACCAGACGCTACGAGGCACTACCCGGCGCTATCTATTCTTAAATAACCTCCTGTCCCACTTTGAGTCCCCACAAAAAACAGCCAATCTACATAAAATGGAAATAGCAACAGCTTTCTCTAGCTGCTACAAAGGTAAGTGTCCAACTGCAGTAAATCAACTGCAGCTCACCTGATACCCTGTCCCCTCACTCTAGCCACAGAAAGAAAAGGGAATTTATTCTTCCTCTTCCTCTGCCTCCAGCGTCTCCATCCTGATGCTGACCACCAAATCAATTCCAAGGCTCCTGTCAGGTTGACACCCCTTCTTTTAGTGATAGGCTTGAATCATTTCAAAGCAATGCACACAGTGTGCTTGCATCACTCAGCCCTGCCACTCCCATCACAGAGGACATGAGGGACAAGAGGCGCGGCTTTAAAATTACTCCGGCATGATAAGCTTGTTTTCAAAAATGAAAAAAATGAGAACCCAGCCATGTGTAGCCCACAACACAATGAAAATAATTTTGCACGTGCCTTGGACAATGTTTTTTAACTCCTGCAAGACCTTCAATCCCACTATGCTGTTCTTTATAATGGTCGATTACAACCAATAAAAAAATGTTAAAGAGATGTATGTACAATATTTAAGCTTTAATCTAAAGTATTAGGTTAATTTAGGTCCCTTTAAAAGCTAATGCGATGTTGAAAGTAAACATCTATCTGCTTCTTTTCTCCTTCGAGAGAGGACATGTAATCCAATACTATTCCACAGACTGAGCCCCAGGTTCTCAGTGATGGAAATCTCTCCCTTGGGATACGTCTATTAAGGAATCTGCTTAGTAATTCCATTAGGAGGAGTAACAAGCTGTGTCCTTGCTGTCACACCTCTGCACTTCCCAGCTCTCCCTACACAATGAACCTAAACAACTCAATTCCAGCAGACTGTGTCATGACACAGCCACCGGCTACAGGGCCAGGGATGAATGAAGAGCCCCTGTCTATCTGTCTGTCAGTCCATTTCCTTCTCTAGGAGTCATGCTCTTGTCAGACCAGCGAGACGCCTCGTACATGATATTAGTGGAATTCAGCCACTGTCTGGAGGAATTACTTCCCTGGATCCGAAGCAATCTGCTGCCGTGCTTTCTGTGGGAACGACACTTTGACGCTGTTTCCTCTACCTGACACTTGTGAAAGGTGCAAAATAGAAAAAGGGAGAAAACCTGAAGAACTGGAAAGTAACAGGATCTAACAAGTTTGATGAAACTCTTCTCTCAGAGATTAACCTGTTGGTTTCCTGAGGAATTGTTCTTTTCACTTGCATGGCCTTGCTTGTGTTGTGATCATAGATATGAAGCCTGCACAAACATGACTTAGCATCACACTCGCCGGCCATCTCTAGGGATTAGAACACTCAGCCAAACTTATATTCTTCACACAATCTTCCTAAAATCATAAATGTAATGAGGCCCTAGCGCAGACCTACAATAGGGGACCCAGCAGCGCTTATACATATATACATCATAAGCTTTTTCCTGTCATATTTGGCCCATTTTTTTAACAAAATTAAACATAGACCACTAAAGAGTGAAATAGCCGAGAGAAATGCTGCTTCCTTTCTGTACATGATGCCATGTGAGCACAAGTTAGACAAACAAGCAAACATGGTGTGGTCCTCAGACTTTATGGGCCAAGATGCAGTTGCTACCCCAGCACCTCCTGTAGTTACTCCTCTGCTTATGTTGGAAGATCTCCAAATCGCCAGTTTGCAATGCTTCAAGTCAAACTGTTGCCTTCAACTTTCACATCAGTTCACAGTTTAACTTAGGGGGCACACTACATAATTAGGATGTGACGTTCTGCAAGACTGCATTGACCCCCAGATGCAGTATAAAAGAGGCTGCCCATACTGGGAGCCTTAAAGTGGACCAGAACCCACTTAACCAGGTCCTGACGTCTAAAAGACTCTAGGGCCGGGTGGGAGCTTGGCCTCAAAGAATCCTGCTTTGGCATGCCTCGCTGTGTGAGACCTCCCAGTTCAACGTTTACTCACATGAACCAGTAATCTTACAAAATCGGTGATCACTGTTATCTTCTTCGAGCTGTGCGCACCTGCTGGGAGCCATTCGAGTCACAGAGGGTTTCATACAGTAAGGCAGCCCAAATCAGTAAAGCAGAAGTGGTGCTTTATGTGGTGCTGTGGGATGGCTTATAATGACCCTACGGCTGACCCTATGGATTACCTGTTTGGCAGTTTGAGTTCAAAAAAACCAAACACCATTTAAAGTGCACAAAATGGCATCACACTGGAGCAGTAATGTATTTATGGGGCACATCAGGTTTCAGGAAGGTTTAGATGCCAGCAGGTTTGGGTGTAGGTCAGTCTGCAGCCACAGGTGATACCCGTACATTTGAACCCCTTTTGTACTATTGTATCTAAAAACCTAACAGCAGATGTTAGATGGAAATGTAATTTGGTGCAAGTTATAAAGCAGACCAAAACCCACCAAACTTGTGAAATAAATGTAGCCGAAGCCTCTGCCAACGCCCACCTTTTAGGGTGTAGAACTAGAAACATTTGCTCTGGAACACTCATTTTCATTGCTCTGGTTCTACATTATCATTGCATGCCCCTTGTAGTCCTTAGATGTGCAATGGGAGGAGTGCAATTTCGGTCTATGGCCAGAACTTGTGCATGCGCCATTTCTTCACCTTGAGAAGACTGGGCCTTCAAAGGGAAACTGCAGAGAGATTTCTGTTACAACAATGTGAGATGGCAGGCGATTGGTCATTGCATTGGTGTGACAATGGCATCACCTGCCACTCACAACAGCGGCAAGGACTCAAGGAGGCGGGACTTCCAGCTAGCAGAGTGAAGCATCAAAAAATGCCAAAAGGTACTCATCAATCATGTGGGGTACAGTTCAGTGAATGCAAGTTAAAATTGTGGGTTTTGGTCTGATTTAAACCAGGGAACTGTATTTCATTTAGCATTTAGGGGATACAATTAAACCAAATAGATAAGGGGCCCCTAGAATTTCTTATTAAATACCAAATTATATTTTCTAATTATCTTAGGTACCAACTAAGTCCGATGTAGGGGTTGTCAATCACTAAAAGCAAGTATAGATGGCAGAAGATCAGGATGGGGTACGAAATAGTGTACAGCGTCACAGCAAATTGGCCAATAGGATCTTGCATAGTATCATCCTGACCCTCTAAAAGCTCAGTGCATTCACACATCCACAATGTTTGTACTAATGATCTGACCTAGGTTTTGAGTTCCCATTACAGGTTAACTTTAATTACGCCCGATGCCCAATCTGGCTCCCACATGTAAAGACCGTGTAAAGTTACCATCTATGACTTTCCTAAAGTTGTTGCAGGAGAAGTCTGAATAGCCAATGACTGACCAGTAGATAAAAATCCTGTGCATGCATAGAAGCCTTTAACTGTCATCCCTTGTGTAAAAGCATAAAAAGGGACCAGGAAAAAGAAAAAAATTAGTTAATTTTAAAGGTGCCCTTAAAACCCACCTATTCAGACAAGCATACAATCTGGCTTAAGCAATTCTCTAAAGGGCACATGCCACATAGCTCAATAAATGTTTGTCATCCTTCACCCTCGTCTCAATCCTTAAAGTGGACCAACACCCAGGATTTTCACTATCCTGGGTGTTGGTCCACTTCAGCGGGGCATCCGAGATCAGGATGCCCCGCTGTGTGAACCCCCCCCCCAAAAGCCCCAAAAAACATACCTTTTCGGCGACGGACAAGCGACGGATAAGCCGCCGCCGCCGCCTCCCGCGCGTACCTCTTACAGGGCGTCGGCGGCTGATCCGTCGCCGATAAGGTAAGGTTTTTTGGGGCTTTGGGGGGGGGGGGTGTTTCACCCCGCGGGACATCCCGATCTCGGATGCCCCACAGTGAGGGAGGTGATCGGCCCGGGAATCTTATAGATTCCCGGGCCGATCACCCCTGGGTGATGGTCCACTTTAAACTGTAAACTCACAAGGACAGGGGTCTTCCTCCTAATGTATCTTGTATTCAGAATATTCACAGTAAACTCTGTAACACTGCATTTGTAATTTCTAATAATAAATGGGAGCAAAACCATTAGAGTTGGGCCACTAGGACTGGTTCATTGGGAAACATTGGTTCATTGGGAAAATGGGAATCTCTTCTGCACACTGTGGGGATGATTGATGTGATGTATCAGGACCACAGATGATATCAATGTCCAAGTTGGTAATTGATTAAACACTTGTAATAAGCTACTTTGCTAACACACAAACATATTAAGAAGTAAATTTTCTTTCAGAGGGATCTCCAATCATGTGCACAGGATAAGTAAAAATGAAAGTGCTCTGCACATGGTGGGATGTTTGATGTGATAGAACTCTCCCAGTGACAGCTCCTTCCTTATTCCTGACCGTGTAACTCCAGTTGAGCGGAAAGAAACGCGTCGTCTTATGGCAGGTGTTCCTTCTTTACAACAAAAACCTCCAATAAAAATTGAACGTAACCCAAAGGGTTAAGAGCCTCTGTTGTGATGACCCTTGTCTTAATAAATAACCAGTATACATAATATCCTAAAAAAGATGGGCATTACAAATGTGATGCAGGCAAAAGCATCCAAAAAGACTCCCGCATAAGATATCTGCAACATGTTTGGAAACGTCAATATCATTTTAATAAAGAAAAAGAACACGAGCAGCATCTGAATAGAACATGTGTCTGAGCAACACAAAGAAACTCCGGGGCAAAGAGAGGCACGTTCAATGCTGACCTTCAGAAAATGTAGCGAACAATCGTTCATGACCCCCCCACACCCCAGAGATATCTGTCATAAAGCCGATTGGCCTGGCTGGATTTTTTTTCAAGTGATCCTCTGCCACAGTTTAATGTTGTTAAGAGAATTTGGCCAACAAGGGACCATTGGTATAGAAGGGGAGGTACAATAACAGAAGGAAAGTGCAAATGACATATATATATATATATATATATATATATATATATATATATATATATATTATTATATTACATATTTGTAGTATTAAATGGATGATGGAGTTTGTTCATGTTTTACAACTTGTGGATCAGTTTAAAGCGGACCTTCACTCTGAATAAGAGTCTATCTTGTATGTTTCCCACACCCTGTACATACAGATTGTCCACATTAAAAATCATCCTACCTGCATCTACTGCATGTTATGAGCCTTTAAACATCCAAGATGGCGGCTTATGGAAGCCGCCATCTTATCAGGCAGCCTGCAAACAGGAAGTGCCTCCTGACTGTGCTGCTCTGCATTCTGGGACTGCTGACCTTTACCTGACCCCAGCTCTGCTCTGTCTGAGCAAAGCACAGCTATAACCCGCCCCCCTGTACCTTATCCCACTCTCCTCTCCTCAGTAAGTATGATGCTTCTGAGTCAAGATGGCGGCGCCCGTATCCTAAATTCCTGAACAGAGTTGCAGCCCAGTGGGGGAAACAATAATAAGTTAGTGACTAAAAACTTAAAATATATTAATTTTAGATGCTGGGGAATAGTTTTTTAAGAGTTTGGGCTTTTCATTAAATCACGCTGAAGGTCCGGTTTAAGATTAAACTTTTTTTTTTGGATTTTAGATGTGTCAACAATCAACCTGTGCACAGCTTTGTGTATTTGGGATTATTATTGCTCCTTACCTCTATTGTACAATGTTATGAACACCCCACTTGAAACCATTTTAGGGCAATACCAAAACATGCCCTTTCCATGACAATTAATAGCCCCTGATGCTGAGGAAACCTAAATCTGCACATAACCCCCCCCCCCATCATAGCAAGTGAGAGATCCCTCAGCCTCAAGCATCTGCTAATGTGCAAAAAGAAAGTGAAAAAAAATCTCTCACTAAAGATGCCATCAATCCCTTTTTAGCAGTGAGAACACTTAAAACTGTACGTCCACTTTCGGTGGAATTTTTTAAATTGTATATTTGCTGTGCCAAAAGGATGTGCTGAAGGTGCTGAGCTGATCTATATTATATATTATAATATTTTTTTTATTTTTTTCCTTTGTTAGCAAAATGTTTTATGGAAGCAGATTTTTACTGTTGCTATTGGCAAGGTACACCAAGGCCCTTATTTATGAAGGAATAGCGACAGGTAGCGACTGGTGAGCGGCCGGTAATGACGGGCCCCGCCACGAGAACGCTGGCTCCTCACCACAATCACACATTTATCAAGCCGATCCTGCTTAGCGACTGAGATAGCGCCATATAGCGACTCATTCATCATTATTCCAGCCTCAGCCCACAGCGCCAGCGTCCGACCTTGAACAGCGACAGGTATGACCTCTCGCTACCTGGCGCTCTCCAATGCATTTCAATGGAACAATCTTTAAATATTAATAATTAATTGTTATTAATGTTTTTTTTCTGTGACCACCTCTGCCATTTTAGATTTTTTTAAGAGAAAAAAAATTTGTGCAGAATTGATATTACAGGTATGATATTAATGTATTCATATTACTAAATTATTTTATAAACTTTTTTTTGGTTTCCAAAAATATGGTGGTTTGGGGGTTAAAAAACTACTTTTAACACATCGCCTCCAGCGCTCTGGGGTTTAAACAAGCATTTCACAGCGCTTGAATTTTTTGAGCGTGATTTTTTGATTAATATGGTGGAAGCCGGTCGCTCTGACCAGTCGCTATCATGCGCTCCCATACATCGCGGAACCTGTCAAATAGCGACTCGTAACCTTGTATTCAACATTACGCCACACCGACTGAATCGCTGTCAACAACCGAACAATGGCCAAGCACAGCGACTGCTAGAGGGCGCTGTGAAAATACTGCTACAGTCGCTCAACTGTAATAAATCAGCCTCCAAGTCTGTACACCAAGAAGAGAGAATTGAGTCCTCTACACACAGAACATGCTATGTCCACCGCTGAGGTGAGGGGGCTCACTCAAACTTACACATCATGTAATAGACATATAGACACGATGTAAATTGTATATAAAGTGTCCCCAATCTAAAATCTAAACTTTAAATGTTAACATTAAGGGGGAGATTTATTTAATTAATCGCAGGGCATTTGCCGGGTTTAGACCAGTTTCCGCATTTAGCAAGCGTATGTGGCATGTTCCGCAGGTGATGTCCATGTTTTCTGGATTTACACCTGCTTTAGTTTGGCTCAGCGAATGCAGACAAACACCTTTTGCGTTCCCCAGCCTTCAGTGGCGAACCCCATAGGAATCAATGTTATTTTTGTAGAGATTGTCACTTGTCTTTTTAGCATCTTTGACTTATTTATATATATATGAACATAAGTAAGTTACCCAATATGTGAAAAAACAACTCATTTTAGTTGGTTTAGTTAGTTTACAACTAACTGTTTTTACATGACTTTTATATTTTTAAATAAACTTTTGTTCTTTTCAAACAACCCAGACACTCTTAAGATACCCCACATATCTTCTGAGACCCCTCCAATGCCGACATATGCTATAAAAGTGTGTTTTCTGCAGAATCATGTTTTTTCTAAAAGAAATCTGCCACAGGAGTTTTCTGCTATTCTTCAAACCAATTTTCAATGTAAATATTAGTGCCTTTCACCATCTAATTGTGGTGCAAACTTTTGCTCCATTCGCCACGGATTTCTCCTCTGGCCACACGTATAGAGTAAGCAGGGAAGACGAAAGTCACACGAAGTTGCCTACGTTGCAAATTGGCCCTTAAATCTATAACATTAAATGTAAAAAAGACAAAAGTTGCACAAAGTAGTACACGTTGCAAATTGGCCCCTAAATCTATAACATTAAACGTAAAAGACAAAAACACAAGTGTGTGAATGAGCCCTATGAGACACTGGATAACTGGCTGGAAAATCACACAGCTCACTCTAAGGCCTTAATCAGTAATCTTACCTTAAAATACCTCAAGAAAATAAGAGTCATTTCATGCTTGATAAGCAACAAGATAAATTAAGAAGTGATTCAAACAGGAACAATACAGGTGTTTTAAAATATATTTAAGTGCACATATGTTGGTTATTAACACCTAAAACTTTCACTGCATTGCAGTAAAAAGATATATGGATTATAAAACGTAACATTACTCTAGTGAAAGGACTCTAATGTCCTCTCTTTATTGAATCACACCTTATTGTAAAATATGCCTTATGTTGAATTAAATCAACATAAGAACAGTTCTTATTCTCTTGAGATGTTTTGAGGCAAGTTTACTGACTCGAGGCCTTAGACTTCATTCATGTACTGGAGGCTTAAGAACAAACAATATGAGATCATCAGACCTCCGCACTTGATGCCATTTATCTCATTGGCAAAGTTTAGTTGAATTAAAATCGCACATACAGTTCTGTCCAATTTGCAGTGACAACCATAGATACGCACATCAAAAACTGCGTTGTGTAGGCTGCCATTGCCGAATTTCTTCTGAAATATTATAGTGACATGACTGGCAGTCTATACTTCCATCCATTACAGGAGTCTCTGAGGTGGCACAAGCAGGAAAGTTCACCTAAATAGTATATACAGATAGTCCAGCAAAACCGGAGACCGCCAAGAAAAAGCCTTATATAAATGTAACATTTACTTCATCAATAAAAAGGTAGGAGGTGTACCCACATTCTGTTGGTGAAAGTGCAGATGCTCCCTCGTGGCATGTTTTGGGGGAACATCCCCGTTAGAATGGTGGACAGTGTCCAATCTACACTTTAGTTGATGGGAAATGGAACAGTAGATATTAAAGCTGATGGAGCAGCTAGACAGCTGTATAGAAATGGCTGCCCCTTATTCTGCTCCTTTAAAAATAAAATAACATAGATGTAATCTCTGTAGGCGACAATCATTTTTTACTATAAGAACTATAAATCTGTGGAACAGACTCCCACAGATGCTTGTTTCTGCACCAACTACCGACAGCTTCAAAAAAGGATTAGATGCTTTTTTTGAAGAAAAATACATTAACAGTTACTATAGCTGTTATCAGTAAATAATAAAAAACAAAAATTAAACTTTACCCAACCCCAACACTTGGTAGAACTTGATGGACATATGTCTCTTACCATATTAACTATATAACTATGCAAATGACATGGAAGGTTTCTCTTTCTTTATGTACATGATGTGACAAAGCTAGCTGCAAAGTAGCTTCTAGTTTCCATCCCGATTAGGTCTGTAACCTGCCTGATGGTTTGGTAACTACCTACGGTATGCCCTACCTGGGCCCCCCCCCTCCTACAATGGGGCTTGCTTGTTATCCCCTTGTAATGATTATTTGTAAAAACCTTATGCATTCTAAGAAAAGCTGCTTTTGTTGCTTCCATTCCTGGGCTAGGCAGGGTATGTTATGCGCCAGCTTTTTAGTTCATGAGCTGCAGGACCACTGTGATTTGTCATTCTGGCTCATGCTGAGAGCACCAAGGGACAGAGTGGATGTTAGAAAGTAGGGCAAACTTTGGAGCCCTGCTACGGCTTCCACCCATCACTGGCGAAATGTAGAGGCACGTGAAACAGACATCAGGTGAACTGCTTGCTGCCTTATTTTTGCTGCTGGGTTGATCGTCCCTTTAAATCATAGAGTTGTTATTACCGCTTATGCTTCGAAGTATCATCGCTGAGTAGTTATCAGTGGAAAACCTGTTAGAATGAAAACTTTCCAAATGAGTACCTAAAGCTGCAAGGGAGCGATCTACTTCTCTGAAACTTATGGGGCATATTAAGGGAGTATGCCAAGTGTGTGCCAGTTTCAGTCACTCAACAATATAAAGAACCATTTTGGACCCCCCGCACACCAGCCGCTACATCTTTACCAAATAGTCGCTGCGTGTGCTTCTGTACACTGGTTCTATGCAGGGCTGTGCCCCGACTAAGCTGTCATTTCTACTATTCTGCACATGGCACGTCCTGGCCTAGTATAGAGCACACAACACACATACTTGTAGAGCAAAAACATGTGTTTGCTAGTAAAAAAAACACTTTAGAGGACAAATACATTCCAAACACTTATACGTGTGTCCCGTGTGACAGGTACATTGATGATATTTCTAGAAACGTTAACTAAATGTTTCCAAAAATGAGATACATTTAAATATATGTATATTTAGGTTACTGTCATATTCCCAAATTCATGGACAACATTTGAAATAAAAAAAAATAAAGGTGAAAAAACTTTCTAGCTGAAATCTTTCTTGCACCCCTGCCTGACACCCATAAGCGGCACTGCCATAGTAAATGTAGCTTTACCACCAAGTACAAAAATGATGCACCAACTTGTGCCAGTCTGTGTCAGTGGGTACAACCAATAGCATGCCAACAGGTTAATTATTGTCGCACTAAAGTATCCACAGTGTACATGTGTTATTGTTAGTTCCTTTGAAAGGCATGGGTAAATGTGGATAGTTCTACCTTATCATGAATATATAAATAATACATTATTTAATTTACCCAATCCTGTAACTTTGTTTCATTTGTAAACAGCCACATGCCCAAGAGATCTTTAGCTGGTGACAGTTGTTTGTAGAGTCTTATCAGGTGGTATAAATAGCCTGGCATAGCGATAGTCCCCATTTCGTTCGGCTAGGGTCGTGCCATCATTTCTGGGGCTCAGGTGAGTCATTGTTTTGTAAAAGAAAACTTTCTGGCCGGCATAAGAATGAATCAAGGGACTGCAAGCTGACCCGGGAGGGGGGAAACCCGATCTCACATTGTCACTGTACGAGCGCTGCGCTCCCAGGATGCCTCCTCGTAAGCCAGAAAGCGATCTTTAAATCTTTCGCAGAAATCTTACTTTCCAATTAACTAGTTAAACCTTCACCTTTTTCCCCTCCGTCACGTTGGGATAAGGTGCCCGGCTTTTCCAACAATTTAATATTTCAGGTTATCGCAGAAAATAATTTGCAGCTGTGATAATATCCCGTCCCCCTTATAGCAGGGCTTTTTCTAATCACTGATAAAAGAAGAAGTCTGCGAATAATTAGTGATAGCAGCCCAAAGCCAGTTCATGTTCATGATACTGATAATAAACTATGGCCCCCAGGAGAACAGGTAACTACTTTGTAACTCTGACCTCTCTCGCTCTCACGTTACTTAACTGGGCTGCAGCGCCAACCTTACATCACTTACACACCATTGGTCCTCGCTCATTAACCCGCTAATGACTACTGATCTCTGAAGTGGAATGCACGCTGCCCTCACCACTTTCCCTGCTGCACTGTTGGTTAAAGACCCCCTAACACCGACTGCTGCTCTTTACTAAAACTTCCAGTAAAGTACCCTGACGTGTGTCGCTGGGGGCATACAATGCATGCATTGAGAATTTCAAAAAGTCATAATTTAAAAAAAAAATGAAAAACGAGCAACTAACCTCATGGACATCACTGAGTCTGTATTCCCTGCTGAGGCGCAGAACACGAGAGCCCTGGAATGAGTGTATGTAGAACCAGAGCCAAAGCTTAACTAGCCTGTGTGAGTCATATCCTTCCCATTTGATTCCCCTCCAGATGGTGATGTAATGCTCTGGCCCTCTCGCTCCCTCACGCTCTCTCTCGCTCTCTCTCCCTCTAGGAGCACGCCACCCCTCCTTCTCATTTTAGCTCAGTGCTGGTGAAGTCACTATTTAAATCTGGCAGGGCTGCTACAAAAAAAAAAAAAAAAATTAGCGTAACCAAAACAGCCTTAGGTGAGGTGCCAAACCTGGTGGCGCAATTGCCATTGGAAACGAGATAAACAGTCCAAGAAACAGTGCCACCTTGAGAGTGCCAAACAGCTGCCATACCCAATATACTGTGCCAACTGCCACTCACACAGAAAAGAATGCTGCGCATTTATCGATTCCATCATGGATATTATTACACACACATTGATTATAGCTATCGAGCGCACATAACTAATGAGCGAATCTTTGTTACAGGTTCGATTTAGTTGCAAAATTTGTTTCAGTCCAAACCAAATGTGGTCCAAGTGCCCAGAAAAGTCAGGTATGAGACTCTGAAAACTCCACTGACTGTATTCAAGCCAGTTCAAAACTTCTGAACTTTTTAAATTTTAACTTGATGTGCGGTAGAAGACACAGGAAAATGAAAATAATAATCTCTAATAAATAATCTCTAAATAATAATCTCTAATAATCAGATTTTGAATTTGTGCTGAACTGATGTACTTATCGCAACACATTACATTTTTTTACCCCTTTTTACCCCTGTTATTGTATCCAATTTTTAAGGCTTTAGGTCAGCAAAACTTTCAATGATATATATATATATATACATTAATTTTTATAGTTCAATATATATATATATATATATATATATATATATATATATACATTAATGTTTATAGTTCAATATATATATATATATATATATATATATATATATATATGTATATACTGTTTTTGGTGCCTTAAATAAAGGTATTCTTTTTTACCACTTAGGAGGTCATTTAAGAAGGGATAGCACCAGGTAGTGCTTCGTAGCATCAGGCAGCGTCTGGTGAGCGCTGGATGCTGTGAGCAAAACCACATTTAAGAAAGCAAATCTGGTGAGCGACTCTAACAGCACCATGTAGCGTCACATGTATTACTAGAGGTGGCTCAGCGTTTAGCTCCAGGATTATGACCTTTCGCTCAGTGTCGCTCTGTCCATACATTTCAATGAGATTTCATTTGTTGGTGTTTAAATAGCGTTTTGGGCAATAAAAATTTTAATTTTTTTGCTCAAATCGTGTCACCTCTCCTGGCTGCAAACAAACACTTTTATACATTTTGATTTTTTATATTTTTTAGCAAAAATGTGCAGGTCTGGCACTAAAGTGTCATTGTACTAGTGTTAAAACAATGTCATTCCATGTATTTTCGCTTTGTTACTGGTGGATATATGTTCAAAAACAGACTTTGATCACACAGCGTCTGGCGCTCTATGCTACAGCGCCCAGCTTTAGAACGCTGACGCTGTGTGTGTAGTTTTTTGTGGAGCGCCGAGTGCTGGACGCACTGAGCTGGCGCTAACTCTCGCTTGCTGCAGCGGTTTACTGTTGTTTGAGCGCCCAACACACATCATAAATCATCAATGCTGGCCAGGTTACTACAGCGACTGCAACGCTAGGTTACAGCACCCAATACCCGCTTACAGTGTCTACTAACGGCTCTAAGCGCCACTATACAGACACTCATCTGACAATACATGGCTCTAGTAGTGAATCAGCCTCTTAGTTGTGTGCAATAGTTTTGGGGCCATATCGGGGGGGGGGGTAGTCTATTGGGGGATCACTATATTTGTTCCTGGCATTTTTTATTATGTTATTATAGGTTTTAAGCTCTTCTCTGAACACAACATTTGTTTTGCTTTTTCAAAGTGTCAGTAAGGACTAAAACCTCAATTTAATATTATTTTGCTCTTTGCTTTTTCCAGCTTTTTGTTTGTGATGACTATGGCTGTGACAGGTTGGTTGACAACTATAGGGTCGGTGCGCAAAAACGCCCAGGCAGAGCACAAATGATTTCGCATGCGTCTAGCTGCATAATCATGACTGTGTGCACACGCTCAAAGTGCACCAAATGGCAATCGCACGGGAGACGTGGCAATAGCATCTTCTTGTGCCAAGCTGCACCTTCCACAAGCAAAATGTGCTGTTTTGAGGTGCAAATGGCTCTGCACCATGTGCATTTGGCCAGCTAAGCCCTTAACTGCTCCCGATGATCCCCCATGTTCTTCCCTTTACTGTTTCTCCATAGCGATTTGATCTCTCCAGCTTCTGTGTTTCTTGTGAAGCTCTATTCACCATTTCGGAGTGTACCTGTGTTCTCCATTTTTTTTTGGGGGGGGGCTGTTTTTTGGGGGGGAATATACTGATTCCAGTTAACCCTTAACATTTTTTGGCCCAATATTTTGTCCCATATATTCTCTTTAACCCCCCCTCCCCTGTTTGGGTTGCATATTAATGCTTAATTTTTGCTAAACTTTGGGGCCCAATATCCACATGTTTGTTGTTTTTGTTTATTTGATTTTTGACAACTTTTTATCATTTTTTTTCCAACAAAAACAAAAAAAAGCATTCAATCCCTAAAAAGAACTTGCGACTGACACTTTCATTGTTCCAAAACATGCCAGATGCCGCCGGCATGTGTTTTTGAAAAAAAAAATAGCCTGTTACTCATTGGCAATTTGGCAGTTTCCTCCACTTATTAGCTGGAGGAAATTCACTCTTCAAATTGCCACATTTGCGCACACCTTGCTGCCCTCTAAACATACCATAAATCAGGTGCTGGAAAGAGATTGGAGTGCAAAAAGGACGCTAGCGGAAAATTTCAGGTGCAAATTGGTGCAATGGCAAACACTATTGTGCAAATTGATGCTAAAACTAAAGCGCATTGCATGTGTGTGCGCTAAGTCACCGATGCACCAACCATGAATGAACCCTTGTATATCCTGGCAATTTAGACTTACTGTAAAATAAACAAATAGCAAAGCTAGATCACCCTAATGGTGGCACAGGAAGCAAATAAATAAATAAATAAATAAAATGATTTAACCTTAGTTATAATACCTACTGTTATTATGATATGTTTATATTTTAACTTGATGTTTGAATGTCTGTGAGGGTTCTTATACATCCAGAACATGGTATATCTGGAGGAATGAGTTACTTGATTTTTTACATCAAATACATTATTTGTAATATTAATATAAAAATTCACTCTGGCTAATTTTTTTTTAGGAGAAAAGACATGAATGGACAACCTGAAAAATCTAGCTTCATACATATTTGGAGAATATAGAATGTAGTGAGTAATGTTGTGAGGATGGATTTCATAAAGGTATGACTAGTCAGCCTTGTGTGCTCACAGAAACAAATCAAAATTAAAATCTTTCCTTCTTATTTTCACAGTTTTTAGGGCAAATTATTCAAAATCGGGAATGTAAATTCAAAAAGGTGATGTGATCTATCAAATTAAACTTTTTATCGATAAAATTTTAATTTTTTTTCTACAGATATCTAACTTTTTATTGAATAGTCACATTTTTGATAAGAATTTACATTTAATGAAACAGGATGTAGTTTGAATTGGAAAACCAATGTACTCCCGAAAAAATCAAATAAAACATTGATGAAATGAAATTTCAAAAAAGTATTTGATCATTTATATAGTTAGCAGGCACAGAGCAGAGAGAAGGCAGTAAACCTGCAACCGGTGAAATGATTTTTCAAAAATATCCCACGATGCATGCACATCAACAGTTTATCTCAGCACACGTGCCCACCACCGTTTGGGTGTACGGTTACCAGATATATCTAATCAAATGGCTTTGAAATGAATTCCACTGGTATGAGACAGCTCCGTGGTTTGCAATCCTTCAATCATGTATTGGGGAATCACTCCTAATAGTCACATATAGATCCCATGCATACATTAAAAAGAGAGCACAAAGAATCTAGTGCAACTTTGTCATCAAGTTTATAAAGAAATATTTAATGAATAAAAATGCACTCACAAATTTCCAGGTGGTACAATGGCGTATTAGATATAACATTCTTGGGAGTCCTTCCTTCCCTTATTCCACTACGGCTGTTAGTGGAATGAACCAATTAAATGTATGAGATTGATCAGCATAAGGTATCCGTCCCTTTACAGCCACCGTCTCCTACTTAACGCGTTTCGTTGCTGCGTCGCAAAGTCATTTGATTAGATATATTTGGTAAGCGTACACCCAAACAGTGGTGGGCACGTGTGCTGAGATAAACTGTTGATGTGCATGCACCGTGGGATATTTTGGAAAAATCATTTCACCGGTTGAAGGTTTACTGCCTTCTCTCTGCTCTGTGCCTGGTAACTATATACTGTTGTGGGACTTTGTCTGGATGGAAAGTCTGGCACCTTGAAGCAAGTAATTTAAGAATCAATACCTGAATATTTTATCTGAAAGACTTTACTATCTATATTTATTTGATCATTTATGCTTAATTTAGAAAAGGCCTATTTTATTGTTAACGGATTATAGGACTACCTTCAGTGAGGCTACAGTATCTAGGATAACTGTGTTCACTATTCTATCTATCTATCTATCTATCTATCTATCTATCTATCTATCTATCTTCCATATTACATGTACAGGTGTAAATAAATAGTAAAAAAGATGGTAAAATGATTTCCAGATTCCAGGAAACCTGGCCCCTGGTCTATAATAGATTCCGATTCAGTGGTAATAAATATGGTTGGTTTTGTTTTCTTCTAATATTTATATATATATATATTAAATGGATTGAAACAGATACTAAATTATTTCCCTAGATACCTGTTTAGAACTTAACCTTTTTTCTATATCTCTGTATGTAGACACACTGCCAACTATCATCTATCTATCTATATTCCATGTACATGATGCATAGTAAAACATTATTTATCCATTGTATGCTTGCACACACATAGGAATTTAACCCATCCGTACAGTGAGTGTACACGTGCCCGGAGCGGTGGGCTGCCCTAATTACGGCGCCCGGGGAGCAGTTGGGGGGTTAGGTGCCTTGCTCAAGAGCACTTCAGTCAAGTCCCAGGACGGGGATTCGAACCTGCAACCCTCCAGTCACAAGTCCGCTCCCCTTACCTCTAGGCCACAACTGCCCCTTTAACTGTGGAACAGATGGCAGGTGCCACGTCAGGGGAGCGGAGTCTAAGAGGCCACCGGTATTCACCAGAGCCCACCGCAAGGCAGGTTGGTCTTGTGCGACGAGTGACCCCCAGGTCGCTACCCCCCAACAGCGGCCCAGTCCCACGGCTAGCTGAGGCTCAGCGGGGTACACAAGAGGCAGGCAAAAGGCGTAGTACACACAGGCAGAGGTCAGGGCGGGCAGCAGAGGTTCATAGTAAAGGTGAGTAGCCAAGGTCAGGGCAGGCGGCAAAGGTTCAGTGTCGGGGACAGGCAGAGGTCGGTACACGAGTGAGCAATCCAAAAGCAACTGATTTACAACTGGCATGGAAAGACCAAGATCCGGCACTGAAGGAAAGGAAGTGCCTCTTTAAATAGGGGAAGTGGATGCAGGATTGGCTGAGCAGGCACCAATCAGTGCTGTAAAGGCCCTTTAAATCTCAGGAATCCAGTGCGCTCGCCCTCTAGTGGACGGGGACGTGCGCGCACCTGACCATGCGAGGAGGAAGCATGGGGGAAGGGAAATGGCTGGGAGCAGCCATGGAGGTGAGGGAAATGCTGTGAGATGGACGACGGCTGGATGCAGCCATGGAGGTAAGTGAAGTGCTGCGAGATGGGCGTGCAGCGCTCGCCCTAACAGTACCCCCCCCTTGGGTCTCCCCCTCTTCTTGGGACCAAGAAAATCCAAGATGAGACTACAGTCCAGAATGTTGTCTTCGGGTTCCCAAGATCTTTCTTCAGGTCCACAGCCTTCCCAGTCGACTAAAAAATATCTTTTACCTCTGGAGAGCTTAGAGGCCAGAATCTCTTTCACTGTAAAGGCATCCTCGGTACCAGAGATTGGAGCAGGCACCAAGGTTTTAGGAGAGAACCGATTGACAATTACTGGCTTCAACAGGGAAACGTGGAAAGAATTGGGAATTCGCAGTGATGTTGGTAGGTGTAGCTTATAACAAACTGGATTGACCTGTTGCTTGATCTTGTAAGGACCCAGGTAACGGGCCCAATTTGTAGCTAGGAATTTTGAAGCGAATGTATTTCGCCGACAGCTACACCTTATCTCCTGGAGAATAGACAGGCGGAGCTCTTCTCCTCTTATCAGCGCTAACTTTCATACGGGCGAAAGCTTGACAAAGGGCACGTTGGGTCTCTTGCCAGATGGTAGAGAAATCCTGTGTGATGTCATCCACGGTGGGTACTCCAGAGGACGTGGACAAGGGCAAAGGCGGAAGAAGATGCCGACCGTATACCACCAAGAACGGGGACTTCCTCGTAGACTCAGAATCCTTGAAATTATAAGAGAATTCCGCCCAAGGCAGAAACAAAATGGCGAAGATAATGCCCAAGAATCTGATTAACTCTTTCCACCTGGCCGTTTGACTGGGGGTGATAAGCAGAGGAAAAGTCCAGTTTAATTTTGATTTGTTTACAAAGGGCTCTCCAGAACTTGGAAACAAACTGCACACAGACACAATCCCCTCGATTCAAAGAGCAAAAGTTAATTGATTTCGGATCGAGAATCGTAAGTTTGGGTGGGTGTTAGTCATTTTTTCCTGTTTTTTTGGCCATTTACGACTCGCACGAGCCTACGTTTGAATGCGTATATGCTCTTACGATCATCGCAAGTTCGTTCCTAAATTTTAGGATGAAAACGTAAAACTTAGGATCAAATCCTAAAACTTAGGATGAAAACGTAAAACTTAGGATAATTGGATGTGTTTCGGTGTGATTCAGAGAACAGTTTTCAAACCTCTAAATACGTTTTAAAAGAAAGCCACTGCCGACACCTTTTAGCAGTCGTATTGCTGTTCTTGAACAGGTTTTTTGGCTATGTGGAGGAGTCTGCGCGTCTTGAGCTGCAATGAACTGCATGTATCAGCATGGCCGAGGCCATAAATTGTATGGCAATGCATACCTGATTCATGTATGCCTTATAAAAGCATTTTAATGTGGACCTTAATTAGTCCTTTGCATGTAAACCTTTATTTGGCAATATATTTGCGTTAATTAAAGAAACTTATGTCCTTTGTTATTTATTTTTAAATTGATGTACTAGAATAATATTTTTAGATTGCATTTATTGGTGTAGTTGTTTACCTTTGCTTTGTTTAATTATTTAAGCACATCTTTGGTCAGATGCATCACACTTACTGAGGAGAGGAGAGCGGGATAAAGTGCAGGATGTGGGTTACTGCTGTATTTTGCACAGACACAGCAGAGCTGGGGGCACGGAAAGGTCAGAAATCAAAGAATCCAGAGCAACACAGTCACAAGGCCCTTTCTGTTTGCAGGCTGCCCGATAATACCTGAGCCGCCATCTTGGCTGTTTCTAGGCTCATAACATGCAGAAGTTGCTGGGTGTTTTTTAATATTTGAGAGCAATCTGTATGTAGAGGGTGTGGGTAACCACACTAAAAATTTAAAGTTGTACCATTTGAAGCATAAATATTAAAATTAAATCCACAAGTAAAAAATGCAAGTTAACTAAAAATTAAACAAAGTAAGATTTACTTATGCAAATGCATTCATTAATGGTTGGTTACTACAAAATGAATGAAATAAAGAAAAATAAAAGACCAAATATTTAGAATGCACTTTAATGAGGTAAGTTTGCGAAGCCGCAAGATCAGAAGGATTTACGTCCAGACAAAAAAGGAAAAAGGGCAAAACCAATGTTGCAACCTGAGAAATGAAACGGAAAATTCAGGATGGAAACTGACATAGGTCTGATTCCCGAACTGCCATACGAACGGACGTATATTTTAGGATAGAAACGTATTTGCTTATAGAATCACTCGCAAGTTCATACGAAAAATAGGATGATCGGCACCAAAATCCAAGCTGTTACATGTTTCTTTGAATCGACCCTAATGTGTGTAGGAAGCCCATGAAGTCGAAAGATATGCATCAGGAAGTATTTCGCCAACTGAGGAGCCGACGGGAGGCCAGGCAAAGGAACAAAGTGCGCCATCTTAGAAAACCTATCCACTACCACCCAAATTACAGTATTGCCATGCGAAGAAGGGAGGTCAGTAATAAAGTCCATAGCAATGTGTGTCCATGGGGTATCTGGAATAGGCAGAGGGAGGAGTAGGCCAGCAGGTCTTTGGCGAGGAGTCTTGTCACGTGCACAGATGGTACAGGCCTGAATGAATTCCGTCACATCCTTTTCTAAGGAAGGCCACCAATAGTATCTAGAAATGATAGCACAGGTTTTTCTGACGCCGGCATGGCCGGCTACATGTGAAGAATGGCCCCATCTTAATATTTTGCGACGTTGGCGAGCTGGCACGAAAGTCTTTCCCGGCGGTGCCTCTACAAAGGCAGCGGGTGCGGAGTGGACAAGGCATTCAGGCGAGATAATATGTTGTAGAGTGGATTCAACACCAGAGATGTCTGAGGAGCGAGAAAGGGCGTCTGCCTTGATGTTCTTGGCGGCTTCCCGGAAGTGGATTTGAAAGTTGAAACGGGCGAAAAACAACGACCTTGTCGTGGGTTCAGTTGCTGGGCAGTTTCTAAATTAGACAGATTTTTATGGTCAGTATAGATGGACACCTGATGTGCGGAACCTTCTAAGAGATGTCTCCACTCCTCCAATGCCAACTTGATGGCGAGTAACTCCCGATCTCCAATGGAGTAATTTCTTTCAGCCAGAGAAAAGGTCTTCGAAAAGAACCCGCAGGTGAGAATTCTGCCAGTAGTAGATTTTTGAGTGAGCACAGCTCTGGCTCCAATGGAGGAGGCATCTACTTCAAGGGCAAAAGGCCTAGATGGATCTGGCCTAGACAGCACCGGAGCAGAGGAGAAGGCTTTTTTTAAGGCAATGAAGGCCTCTTCCACCTGAGGAGGCCAAGACTTAGAATTGGCGTTCTTCTTCCTGAGAGCCACAATGGGCGCCATTACAGTCGAAAAGTGGGGAATAAACTGTCGATAGTAATTGGCGAAGCCCAGGAAGCGTTGAATAGCCAGTAGGCCAATAGGACGTGGCCAGTCCAAAACTGCTTTTAATTTGCTGGGGTCCATCTGGAGACCACGAGCAGAGACAATATATCCAAGAAAGGGTAAGGCGGTTTGATCAAAAAGACACTTCTCCAACTTGGAGTAAAGGTGGTGTTGACGGAGGCGTGACAGAACTTGCCGGACGTGGCGGTGATGTTCTTCCAGATTAGATGAAAAGATGAGTATATCATCCAAATATACAACTACACAGGAGTAAAGCAAGTCCCGAAAAATGTCATTTACGTATTCCTGGAATACAGCGGGTGCATTGCAAAGACCAAAGGGCATCACAAAATATTCGAAGTGGCCATCGCGGGTATTGAAGGCTGTCTTCCATTCATCGCCCTCGCGTATACGTACCAAATTATAGGCCCCTCGCAGATCAAGTTTGGTGAAAACCTTGGCCCCATGCAGACGGTCAAATAATTCAGCAATCAAAGGCAAAGGGTAACCATTTTTGACGGTAATCTTATTGAGGCCACGGTAATCAATACAGGGGCGTAGAGAGCCATCTTTTTTTGCCACGAAGAAGAAACCCGCGCCTGCTGGAGAGGAAGACTCCCGTATAAACCCTCTTTGCAGATTTTCTTGAATATACTCCGACATAGCTTGTGTCTCCGGAGCCGAGAGGGGGTAAATACGACCACGAGGTGGAGTGGTAGCTGGCAAGAGGTCTATAGGGCAATCGTAAGGGCGATGAGGCGGAAGTACCTCCGCTTGTTTTTTGCAGAATACATCGGAAAAGGACCGGTAGACCTCAGGCAGGCCAAGTAATGGAGCTGAATAGGTCGAACAGGAACGGACCTCAAACACCTCTTAAAGCATGCCGCACCCCAAGTCTTGATGTCGCCGGTGTTCCAATCAAGCGTGGGATCATGACGTCGAAGCCAAGGTAAGCCGAGAAGAATCTGAGAAGTACAATTAGGGAGGACGTAGAACTCAATACTCTCTTGATGGAAAAGTCCAACCTTTAGAAGAAGGGGAACGATGCAATAACGCATGGTACAGTCCAGCCGGTCACCATTGACTGAGGCGTTAAATAAGGGCTTTGCAAGGCGGTTCACAGAGATATTATATTTATTAATCGAGGAGGCCTCTATAAAGTTTCCTGCAGAGCCCGAATCCAAAAAGGCGGACAAATTCAAAGAGGTGGTAGGTGCGATGGTAACTTGCACAGAAACTGTGAGACGTAGAGAGGAAGCACATACACCCAGGGACACCTCCCCCACATCCACTAGGTGCGCCCGTTTCCCTGACGAGGAGGTCGAATAGGACAGTCTTTCAAAAAATGCTCAGAGCCAGCACAGTACAAACAAAGATTCTCGTTCCTTCTACGAGTTCTCTCCAACTGGGTCAGGCGGGATCGGTCGACCTGCATGGCCTCCTCACTGGGAGGTACATGCACGGACAAAGGGTGTTGAAACACAGGGGCCAGACGGGATGCCCTCCTAGGGCGCTGAGTATCTCTTTCTTGGCGGAATTCCTCACGCCTTTCAATAAAACGCACATCAATGCGTGTGGCCAGATGGATGAGATCAGTGAGAGACGAAGGCAAGTCACGTGCAGCTAGAGCATCTTTAATTTTACCAGAAAGTCCTTTCTTGAAGCAGGCACACAAGGCCTCATTATTCCAAGACAGTTCGGATGCTAAGGTACGGAACCGGATGGCTTATTAACCAACAGACAATTCACCCTGGACCAAGTTCAATAGCATCCGATGAAGCAGATGAAGCCCGGGCAGGCTCCTCAAAGACCTGGCGAAATTCTGAAACAAAGGTGTGAATACTAGAAGTGAAAGGGTCGTTGCGATCCCACAAAGGAGTGGCCCAGGCCAAGGCCTTTCCAGAAAGCATACTAATGACAAAGGCCACCTTAGCTCGTTCAGTGGGGAATTGATCTGCCAACAACTCTAAATGTAGAGAGCACTGGGCAAGGAAGCCTCGGCATAACTTGGCATCCCGGTCATATTTAGCCGGCAAGGAGAGACGTATTCTAGCTGTAGATGCTACAGGAGTCTGTGGCAGCAAAGCTGGGGCCGATGGTGGCACTTGCTGTTGCTGAATCGATAGTAACTGCTGCATCATAGCCGAGAGCTGATTAATTTGGGGGGACTGCATAGCCACAATAGCAGGCAATTCAGTGGCATCAGGCAGCAGCACCTCAGCGGGATCCATGGCCGGATCTTACTGTCACGGACCGGGTGGAGCGGACTCGGGTGTGGATCCGCTTTAACTGTGGAACAGATGGCAGGTGCTGCGTCAGGGGAGCGGAGTCTAAGAGGCCATCGGTATTCACCAGAGCCCACCGCAAGGCAGGTTGGTCTTGTGCGGCGAGTGACCCCCCAGGTCGCTACCCCCCAACAGCGGCCCAGTCCCACGGCTAGCTGAGGCTCAGCGGGGTACACAAGAGGCAGGCAAAAGGCGTAGTACACACAGGCAGAGGTCAGGGCGGGCAGCAGAGGTTCGTAGTAAAGGTGAGTAGCCAAGGTCAGGGCAGGCGGCAAAGATTCAGCGTCGGGGACAGGCAGAGGTCGGTACACGGGTGAGCAATCCAAAAGCAACTAATTTACAACTGGCATGGAAAGACCAAGATCCGGCACTGAAGGAAAGGAAGTGCCTCTTTAAATAGGTGAAGTTGATGCAGGATTGGATGAGCAGGCAGTGCTGTACAGGCCCTTTAAATCTCAGGAATCCAGTGCGCTCGCCCTCTAGTGGACGGGGACGTGTGCGCACCTGACCATGCGAGGAGGAAGCATGGGGGGAAGGGAAATGGCTGGGAGCAGCCATGGAGGTGAGGGAAATGCTGTGAGATGGACGACGGCTGGATGCAGCCATGGAGGTAAGTGAAGTGCTGCGAGATGGGTGTGCAGCGCTCACCCTAACACATATATTTTATATTTATTTATGTTGATGCAGCAGAGGGCATGGCTTTTGCTGGAACCCGTTAGCCAGTATGTGGGAGGGTGTTAGTCGTATTGTTCTCCATTGTTATCAGAGGAGAGTTATAGCAGCTTGTTGGACAAATTGTATCTGTATGCAGGCCATTGATGGCTTGAGAATCCCTAACAATTAAATTATGCTTATCTATGGGAACAACAATCATAATTGTTTATTGTTTGTCTAGGACATAGGTGCTCAACCCTCTTCCCCAAAGGCCACCAACAGGCCAGGTTTTGTAGATTTCCACACTGTGAAGTAATTAGGCCTCGGTCTATACCTCTTCCTGTGTATCTGTGTGGAGGACTGCAAAATCTGGCCTGTTAGTAGCCCTTGTGTAGGAGGGTTGGGCACATGTGGTCTAGTATATACTTTACATACATACATGGAAAATCATGTGACAAGTACCGTACATGGGAGAATAGAAGGACCAATAGAAAAGCACTCATTAAAATGAAGATCAAGATCAAGGTTGGGAAATCTCCTCTTGTACATTTTCCCAGCTGCTTAGGCTGTAGTCCAAGACACTATTGGGAGAGAGAGGGTTATCAAAAAACTGCACAGAGTGGGCAGAGTTAGCATAAATAAAGCTGAGGGTGGGGGAGGTTCGGAAGTTTTTTCATGTACCAGAAGCTACCAGTCCAGACAGCTTTTTCTAGGAGTTCCTAGTGCCATGACTGAATGAATAGGGTCAAGTTACATTACAGTAGGTTAATTCACAAGGTTAAGAGCAGGGAAGGTGGTATGGATCTCCTTGTACTAGGACCTGCCTAGACAGGCATTACTAGGTGCCAACTAAAAGAAGAGAAAGTACCTATCCATGTTTCCACATGAGCAAGTATCTTAAGCCTATAGTGATTAGGACTTCAACCCTGATGTTCTCCAGCAGCTTAGCTTCTTCTTCTATTTTGACAGTGGTGGAATAGCCACACAGCCATTAAAGAAAAGAATAGTGAAAATCCTGGGTTTTGTTCCTCCTCCCTGGGCTTTTTGATTTGGGATGCCCCTCTGTGTGCAATCCCCCAGACTGCCCAAAAACTCAACTTTCTGGTGTGCTATTCAAAAAAAGGTGAATGGAGTGTGCACCGCTCCCCCACTCCTCTGCATACCTGCGGAGCCATTCAGAAATGCCTGATGAGGGTACTCACCTCAGTTGGAGGTGAGCACTAACAAGTTAAGCTTATGTGTGATCTGGGGGATTTCACACATTGGTGCATTCCAAATCGGGATAGAGAAAATAAGACTTCTACAGCTCACTCCACATAATGGGCTGTAGAGCACAGAGAAGAGTCCGGGATCCCTGTTGAAGACAACGTATGAAGCAGAGAGGCCAGCAATGTATCTATCCAAATGTTAAAACCTAACCTTTACTACCAGAGGTTAAAATCAAGACACATATGGTCTGGGTGGGTGCAACCTCGCAGGACTTCAAGGCCTTGATGGAGTCTAACCCTTAGTCGCAGTTGGTCCACACTGTTCTCTCTCTTTTTCTGTTTTCCTATCCTAAATCTAATTTCTCTCTTTATCTACTCTTTCTTACCTTGAGTTTTGCACCATAAAGCAGTTTCAGTGCGATTTGTTCTGTTGGCCCGGGGGTGGAATGTAATCATTATGGGATGGCCCGGTGGGTGGGGGTCTGCGCTGGGAGACGTGCACCGACCCTGGAGGTGGTGTCCTCTCTGGGCGGCAGCAGGGGGTGGAATGCTGCGCGGGGCCTGGGGGACGACTTTCCACATAACAGACTTGACATCACTGCCTGGCGGAGATAGATTTGGTGGTATACCGTTGACTGCATGGTATGGAATTATAATACTTTGTATCTTCTCTTTAATTGAGATTGTCTGTAAAATTTAAAAATGAAAAATAATGAAAATATAAAAAAAAAATCAAGACGCATGATTACGGTGATGCATTTCAGGCAGCCGTCCAAAGTTGTACCCAAATTTGGCTGGCCCAAAAAGAGGGAGACCTCTAGCCCTAGAGCCTTATAGGCTCTAGGTAGATGGTTGCTCCTCTATATGTGCAAACCCTCCATTTATGAAGCTGATAAATGACTGGGAATTTTTTGAAGCACAACAATAAGAAACAGAATAAAGACACACTCTATGTAAATTGAACATGTCAGCGGAAGCAAATTGCAAAGCTTGATGTCACATTTATCTTCAAGACTATACTCCATGCAGGAGAAGTATTTGACCATAAGTCAGCACACATTTCAGCTGTCCTGCCAGATAATGATAGATGTCTACTTTACGCACATTTATTGATGCCATTAAGTATGGTCTCTTCATGAGTCCAGACTCCAACTCTGTGACAGGGACATAAAAAATGGCTGGAGCCTATTTCTGCTGCTTGTTTGTCTTTTGGAGAGGGCACCTTTAATTCAATTAGGAAATTGTAAAAGCCCAGTAAAGTCTACACTTCCACACTGACATGAAGTTTATTGCCAGGTGATGCCCCCTCTCAATACATGTGGCAAGATGTGATTGCCATCCAGGCAAATTTAGAACCAGGGAGATAGAAGGGTAGAGGTGAATGGCTGTAATTATTGCTGGCGCCGCAGTATATTTTATCTGCTGTGACTTCAACACATTTGAGTGGATTAATTTCCCATTGTCGGCTGATCTGCGTTTAATACTGGTTTGAGTAATTAACCCTCAATAACTGAATAACGTCATTTTTTAGTCGATGATAAAACATGGTGCCCTATAGATGAAATATTTTATCCAGTGACCACTACCTGATCATCCACAATATAAATTATGGTCCCAGGGCAAGATAACCAAAAACCCCAAATGATCATATCCGTGTACATCAGATTATGTTGTAATTGTTTTCTATGAGTCACTAAGAAGGGGAAATTTATTGGTCTTTTTATTTAACAAATGTAACACAGTAGAAAGTGAGGGTTGATCTGTCTTAAATGTATTAATGTGCTTATTCAGAAACATGGAGGGAAATGCAAATATGTTTGCCAGCCTAGATTTAGCCCAATGGTGTTGAATCTAACATCACGGCAGTAATTTGGTTTCATTTTGGTTGAACGATCCAACGACAAGTATTATATCATGTGGCTGTGTGGTATCATAAATTGATTCTATTGAAATTGTCGGCCAAGGATGGTCATGTGACCACTTGGGATAGCCGGTGTCCCTAGCCTGTGTCAGAATTTTGCACTGCTGTCTTTGACAGCCCCTCTACTCCCTACCTCCTAAGTCTTCCAAAAACCCCTGCCCCCATATGGACCCCACTGTAACCCCCCCCCCCAGGACATACCGGCTCATGTGTTGCCCCTGCAATGTTATAGACTCAGCATCATGTCTGGTGGGAATAACCACACATACCCATGCCACAAAAATCTGCCCCTACAATACTTAAACCAAGTACATTAGTACAATATACATGGAATTCACTTTGGCGAGAGACGACAAATGGTAGAAAGAACTAGAATTAGAACAAAGTAAGTAGAAGGGAGAAGAGAAAAGGGAAGAAGGGAAAAGCCAAGGTGAATACAGCTAGCTGGACATAGCTGAACTGTGTTTGTTGATGGAATTTATGGACATGGGAAAGAAGCACCTATGGAACCTTCTAGTCATACAAAGATGGAGTGGGGGTTATTAATAAACTTGATTGCCTGGTATTTAACCCTTTGATCGAACAGTGCACCAATGGCTGTGTGCTGCCAATATTTTAGTCCTACAATGTGCCCGAAATTGTCCCAGAATGCTAGAAAGCAAGCTGTGGAGGGCAATTTTCGACTGGCTGGGAGGCCTCAGTGGTGATGCTAGGGGCTGGGTGGGGGACAGTAAAATCCGGAGCTGATTTTTAGTTTCAAAAAATGTACTCTGGTCTTGTCACCGCCACTTTTCTGTTATTCTTCCTGTTTGACTAAAGAGGGAACAAAACTCAGTGGACCCTCTTTAAAGTGGAAGTATAACCCCCCCCCCCCCACACACACACACACACACACACACACACACACACACACACACACACTTTTGTCCAGTTTCCAGAGATGATAGCCAGAAATTTTGGTTCTGGGCTTGAAGCGTGATCACACTGTATCCCACGTGAGGTAAGGATTTTATTTTTGTTTATGTTCGAAAAAAAATCATAAAAAGTTGTCCAAAATCACAAAAAGTAAGGTCCAAACAACAAAAATGTGGATATTGTGCCCCAAAGTTTAGCAAAAACAAAAAAACTATTATAGTTAAATTATTAACCATTAATATGCAAACCAAACAGGGGAGGGTGGGTTAAAGAGAACATCTGGGACAAAATATTGGGCCAAAAAACATTGAGAGTTAACTGGAATCAGAATATCCCCCAGTAAAACCACCCACAAAAAATGGAGAACTTCGAAGTGGCGAATAGAGCTTCACAAAAAACATGGAATCTGGAGAGATCAAATCGCTATGGAGAAACAGTAAAGTAAAGGGGAGAAACATGGGGGACCATCGGGAGCAGTTAAGCATTTAGCAGGCCAAATGCGCAGGGGGCAGGGACATTTGTGCTTCAAAACAGCAGATTTTCCTTGCGAAAGGTGCAAACTGGCGCAAGAAGAGGCAATTTGCACTTCTCCCATGCCCTTGTCATTTGTTGCGCTTTACACCTGTGGCTGGCATGCGCCTAGGCGTATGCGTAACCATTTGCGCTTCGCCTAAGCGTTTTTGTCATTGACCATGAATCAACCATTTAGAGACTAAATATTTTGATATTGTTAGGTAATGTATGGGTTAAAATAGCCACATCAGCCTTCCTTTTGCTCAGCATCTTGATAATACAGGTGATAGCGCTGTCAGAATATTTAATTTTTATTTGCACTTGCCTGCTGACCTTCTTTCATTTATCAGAAACATAAGTCAGCATTGACATGTTGCTGAATTATACAACAAAGACAAAACTTGGCTCTTCATTGTGGTTATTAAATGTAATTTATTAAGCTAATATTTCACCAGGAGAAAGCCCCTTTCTGGAGTATTTAGCGCTATAACTCAAGCAAACACCACAGAAGAGGCACTCTTAGCTTTTATTGCTAGTCAAGTCTCTAAAACCAGCAAGATCTATGGATGACCTCTCGTGCCACCCTCAGTCCCATCCTGAATTTAGGAATTAAAAGCCGAGCACTGACAATAAGGTTCATTAAACCATTTGGGTCCAATACATTTTAACCACACTTGTAAAAACAAAACACATATACCGTAATAAAATGATTTTAAAATAATAGCTTTTATTAACACTTCAAGCAGAGTGGTTATAAAATTGCCTTTTTATGGTTTTTGACCAGTGTTAAGTAACCGTAGGAACAGGTAAGTACTGTATATAGTGTAAGAGAGGTGTCTGACAAGGCACACTTATGTCTGATTTTTTTATATATATATTTGTATTGCTTTTTAGAAATAGTAAGGAAAAACATTACGATCCCAATGCCCCATTTATAATACTATGAAACACAACCTAGTTCTCCATACATTGCCCCCACCATTATTAAAGGGAACAATGATATGATGTGATGGGTCTTTGCAGGCAAGCCTAGAGAAGAAACAGATAGAGAGAGACGAAAGAAAAGAAGACATAAAAAGAAAAACTAAGAGGCCGATTCATTAATAGCGCCAGGTAGCGACAGATGAGCGACTGTAGCGTGATTTTTTCAGCGCCAGCCAGTATTCGCTGTGCTTGGCCGGCGTTAGCTTGATGACAGCGACTCAGTCGGTGTGCGGTAATGTTGAATACGGGCTGGGGGGTCGCTGTTTCACAGGTCCAGCGTTGTATGTGAGCGCCTGACAACGAATGGCCAGAGCGAACGGCTAGCTTCATATTCATCAACAAATCACACTCCGAATGTGCTGTCGCTGTCCATTCCTTGTTTAAACCCCAGAGCGCTGGCGGCGATGTGTATTAACTAGTTTTTAACCCCTAAGCAACCATATTTTTTGAATGTAACATTATACATGTTTTTAGAATCATTTTGTAATATGAATACATTAATCTCAGACCTGTTAGATCAATTCTGCACATATTTTTTTTAATTTTTTTTTTTACTTAAAAATAAATCCTAACATTGCAGAAGTGTTCTCCGATTTTTTGACATTAAAAAAAAAAAAAAAAAAATTAATACCAATTAATTATGAATAATTATAGATTGCTCCATTGAAATGCATTGGACATCGCCAGGGAGCGACAGCTCATACCTGGCGCTGTGAGGGAATTTGCAGCGGCGCTGTTCGGTCCAGGCGGCTTCATGATGAATGCCGCGCTAGCCGTCGCTCTCGCCGGCGCTAGCCTCATTTTGCTTGATAAATGCGTCATTGTGACCGCCGCCGGGCGTACTTGAGTCGGTAGTCGCCGTTAGCTGCCGCTACCTGGCGCTCGTCAGACACTACCTGGCGCTATCGCTTGATGAATAAGGGCCTAAGAAGGCAGTAGGGACAGGGCAATAGGAAGGATAGGCATGTTTTCAGAAAAAGCACTACATCTGACCAAATACTGTATCAGGGGCATATGGAATAAACTAGGAAGCTGGACAGCTATAAACCATTCCATGATGTCTGATATTGCTCTTAAACCCACTTCAAGATAAGTTCTTCCATTCTTCTAATGAGCTGGACTTCCTGTACCCATTGTTATGGACCAAAGAGACTGAAAACCCTCACCTATTTTCCTTTATCTTTGAGAAGTGGCGTGCATTGGCGCCACACAACTCATGCATTTGCATGGGGCCCCTATTTGTTAGGGGCCCCCAAAACTGAGTGAGCACTGTAAGCGGCTGGCGTCTTACTGTAATACTAGTGTAATACTGGTGATGCTGTTGGTGCCGACGCTACATGAGAAAGAAAACTGCACTACACTTTCAGAGGAGTAAACCAGACCCCTGCTTATACACAAAATAATTGTCCAACAGATGGAACTAAGGCCCTTATTTAACAAGGGATAGCGCCAGGTAGCGACTGGTGAGCGAACGGTAATGACGGTCACCGACACGAGAACGCCGGCTCCCCGCCACAATCCCACATTGATCAAGCCGATCCTGCTTAGCGACTGAGAGAGCGCCAGATAGCGAATCATTCATCATTATTCCAGCCTCACCCCACAGCGCCAGGGAGCGACCTTGAACAGCGACAGATATGACCTCTCGCTACCTGGCGCTCTCCAATGCATTTCAATGGAGCAATCTTTAAATATTCATAATTAATTGTTATTAATGTTTTTTTTTTTTTTTAAATGTCAAAAATTCTGTGACCACTTCTGCAATGTTAGTTTTTTTTTTTTATGGTAAAAAAAAAAAAAAAATTGTGCAGAATTGATATTACAGGTCTGATATTAATGTATTCATATTACAAAATGTTTTTAAAAGCTTGTTTTTTTTGGTTTCCAAAAATATGGTTGTTTGGGGGTTAAAAAACTACTTTTAACCCATCGCCGCCAGCGCTCTGGGGTTTAAACATGCATTTCACAGCGCGAGAATTTTTTGAGCGTGATTTGTTAATGAATATGGTGGGAGCCGTTCGCTATGGCCATTCGCTATCATGCGCTCCCATACAGCGCGGAACCTGTCAAATAGCGAATGAAACCTTGTATTCAACATTACTGCACACCGACTGAGTCGCTATCAACAACCGAACAACGGCCAAGCACAGCGACTACTAGCGGGCGCTGTGAAAATACCGCTACAGTCGCTCAACTGTCGCTACCTGGCGCTATTAATAAATCAGCCTCCCCGTGCTAATTTGTATGGGTGAACTCCTAGTTTGTTATGGGCGAGAAGAAGATGAAACAGAAATACTACAAACTCCAAGTCAGCACTTTGAGACAGAGGGTCCTCCATTAAAATGGAAGTTCAGTCTTATGTCACCTCCCCACCCTTTCTCCCTCCCTTGGTGCTGAGGCAGAATGGGTTGCAGTTCCACTCCTGGAACCTACGGGCACGGGCGGCTGCTGCACAGACAGAGCACAGAGCGGCATGTTGACACGAGACTGGATTTCCACTCTAAAGGGAAAGTATACTAATGTGGGCTTTCTCAGCAGACCTCAAATTAAAGTGGACCAAAACCAAAAAAGTGGAAATACGAGAAATGCGGTCGTCAGTGCACTTGGAGCCGTTCGCCTTAGACAAAGGCTTAGGGCCTTATTTATCAAGGGCTAGCGCCAGGTAGTGTCTGACGAGCGCCAGGTACCGCCAGCTACCGACTCAAGTACGCCCGGCAGCGGTCACAATGACGCATTTATCACGCTAAATGAGGCTAGCGCCGGCGAGAGCGTCAGCTAGCGCGGGATTCATCATGTAGCCGACTGCAACGAACAGCGCCGCTACTAATCCCATCACAGCGCCAGGTATGACCTGTGGCTCCCTGGCGTTCTCCAATGCATTTCAATGGAGCAATCTTTAAATATTCATAATTAATTGATTTTATGTTTGTTTTTTTTTTTTTTTTTTTTTAACTGTCAAAAATTCTGTGACCACTAGGGCAATGTTAGATATTTTTTTTAAGGTAAAAAAAAAAAAAAATATGTGCAGAATTGATCTTATAGGTCTGATATTAATGTATTCATATTACAAAATGTTTAGAAAAACTTGTATAATTTTTTCATTAAAAAAAAATGGTTGTTTGGGGGTTAAAAACTACTTTACACACATCGCCGCCAGCGCTCGGGGGTTTAAACAAGGAATTCACAGCGCGAGAAATTTATGAGCGTGATTTGTTAATGAATCTGCAGCAAGCCGTTCGCTCTGGCCATTCGCTGTCAGGCGCACCCATACAACGCAGAACCTGTGAAACATCGACCCCTAACACCGTATTCAACATTACCGCAAACCGACTGAGTCACTGTCAACAAGCAAACCCCGGCCAAGCACAGCGAATACTAGCTGGCGCTGTGAAAATCACGCTACTGGCGCTCATCTGTCGCTACCTGGCGCTATTAATGAATCGGCCTCCCCGACACGCTGACATGAGCAGATCCGAGCGTGCTGATGGGACGAGTGGCCACACATGCGCCGTAGGACTGGAATAGGGAATGATGCTTCCAGCCTGTAGGTGGCCTACTATAGGTCTGGTGTTGTAAACTACACATGCTCATTTTAATATACAAGCTCTTCTAGGAGGAGCAGCAATATCAAGCAGCAACAAAAACAGAAGAAAAAAATGAATTTTCATTTTGCCTACAGTTGCCCAATTAAAGTGGATTCCAGAGCCGGCCATTTTAATCCCCCTGGGGATGCCTCGCTGTGTGAGCCCGTGCAACCAGCTATTCAGAAAGGTACCTAGGCTACAGCTCGGATTGGATGAGGGCCGGCACATGTGGTATAGGAACAGGAAAGATGAGGTTTTGTGATGCACTGAGGGGGTTTCACACAGCGGGGCATCCCAAGTTGGGAGGCTCCCTGGGCAAGTACCTATAGCCAGGATAGTAAAAATACTGGGTTCTGGTCCACTTTAACAGCAGCTAAAACTTTAGCAACAGTGGGCGTAAGGGGATAATGCTAAGATAAGTATTATTAGTGTTATCCCTGTGAGTTACGCATCAAAATTCATGTAATGTAGAGGTTTGGCTACTAGCTATTGCATCGCATGGGTTTGATCCTAGCCATCAGTTTGACATCCCTCACTAGTGCATTAATGACTCTCAACACTGAAGAGAGGCGACAGCTTTAAATGCCGCCAGCCAGCAAGATCTTATTTTGAAAGAAACAAAGGCATGTAAGGAAAAGCCCTCAACATCAACTCAGGAAGACATACTTTCTCCTTCTCCTTCCTCCCAGCAGTCAATGATAAGCAATATCCTGCATTTGAGGAAATTCTGGCCAAATGAAATGCCTGTTGTGTCTAAGGCCCCCGTTATCCCGAGCTGGAGGGGTCTAGAGAGGACAGCTCATGCATAGTAGAAGTGAAGCCAAGCCACAGATGGCTATTTTAGTTCCCGGGGGAGTGAACACGAGGGCACAGCCACTGCATGGACGAGCCCAGGCTCAGGGTGCACCCAACAGCCCCATTTGACTCTTTTATGTATACTGTATTTGTGTCACATGGTTATGTAGGCATATGTGACAAAACACGCTGAATAGTAGGGGGGGGGGGCAATTTATACACTCACTGAAAAATGCCACTAAGCTTGGGTTATTTTATTACAGGCTTTTACAAGGAAAAACTTCTCACAACTTGAGACCCTAAAGTTTTTTATTCCCCCCCTCCAGCAGGTGCTGAGACAACCCTACATCTCTTCCTTGCCAACCCTACAACTGGGCATTTACTTACTACGGCGATCCCACAGTGCATGCATGGAACTTCCGCCAATACGTTTTCTACGATATGAATGTATATGAACAGCATAGAATGTTTTTGCAAAAGCTGGTGGAAGGGGTCACATAGCCGTGCATGGAACAAAACCTGGGCAGTTTCCAGGGCCGGACGATTCCTAATCCCTTGGGCATCCTGATTTGGGATGCCTTGCTGTGTGAAATCCCCCTGTAACGTCTAGTATACTCATCTCGCCAGCGATCTCATGCCACATCCGTGGGCCACAGCTTTCCTCTAGCGGATTATTAAAAAACTTTTTTTAACTGCAATTTCTTGATTAAATGACTACAATGAAAACAGCATTTTCTTCTTCTACGTGTCCAGCTTGTGTGATTTACACAGTCGCAATCTCATTGTTTTTATGGTAGTGAAACGTTATTGCGATGTAGCAATAAACAGTATGAGCCGCATAACAGCACACTGCTAGAAGGCCACGCCGACGCTATCACTCGCATTAAGCATTGCATTACCTGCCGATAATTCACTCGTCTCATTGGCACTGACAAGTGATCTCACATTTATACAAAGCCTAAGAATAAATGAAACATTACCATTATAACCAGAATGAGTCAGGTGAGAACAGGTTTAAAAGTGGATTATCTCCAGGGAACCCCCCTTTCTGCCTTCTCCCCAAGTGCTGAAGCAGGATGGGTTACAAAAATAAGAAAATGATTCCCTTGCCCGCAAAACAGGGTTGCTAGTGGCACTTGGGCAATGGATGGACAGAGGCCACACGCTCTATACAAGTGACTGGGCAGGCAGGTGCATGGACAGAGCGGGGGATGCAGTGGAGCCTCTGCAAGATGGCTGCACCCAGGGCCTAAAAATGCTGAAGGAACTGCGCTGGTTTCCCACACAGTATGGGAACATCCCATTTGGAATGAAATGCTAAACATATTCTTCGGCCTAATGACACGTACCACTTTAGTTCTTTAAAGTGGACCAAAAGCCGGGTCGAACGATTCCCTCCCCCCGGGGCATCCAAAATCGGGATGCCCGCTGTGTGAAACCTCCCAGGTCGCCCCATACACTTACCTTGTTTCCCGGTCCAATGGCGCATGCATGAGCCATGGCCGCATCCCCGCTACCCCTCTAGCAGGGCACGTGCCCAGCATTTGTGAATGGCCGGCATGGGCAGGCTCCCGATCAGGGTGTCCCGGGGTAAAGGATCAAAACCCAGGATAGTCAAAATCCTGGGTTTTGGTCCACTTTAACTTATTTTCTTTTTGTATTTTTTATGATTCAATGGCTGTGTGGAGGATGAGAGATTAGGCATAATGAATATATATATATATATATATGTAATTAAAATAATTTCTCCTCCTAATTTCCCATCATCCACACAGAGCATACCGTAAATTAAAGATATATATATATATATATATATATATATATATATATATATATTTACATATATATATATTGGCTAGAGGACTAGATAAGTGGGCATCATTTATTTATTTTCAGTCTCTATGTAACCCCCGCCCTGGCTCCTGGACCAGGGGGTCAGAAAAAAAATGGCTTACCTCGCCTGGGATCCAGCGCCATTTCCCCAGCATCTAGGGTCCAGGGCGCAGCTTGGAAAGAATGCACAGAGTGGCAGGTCTGTGGCCCAATCCCCTGCAGCAGTGCGACTGTACTGGTCCAACTGTCACTCCGCCCCCTGCTGGAATCAGGGGAGGATTGCGGTAATCAGTTGAGCTGTTTTATTATTTTAACACACAAATAGCACAGGGGGGAGGACGGGGTGGCTACACGGTTGGAAAAAGCTGAAGGTTCCTCTTTAATGTTGCTGGATAGGCAAGGGCTACTTAATTAAATGTTGCTGGATGGGCGAAGGCTACTTGATTACTAATAATTAGATATCAGTATTTGAAAATAGGTTTTGAGGACTCACTTTTAGCCTGGGTCCACAGTTTGCCGGAAACCAGCCATGGCAATGGAAATGTCACGACAGATTTCCCTTCTCTGACCCTCGCAACATGGGCGGCCATGATAGCAGGTGCAGTGCATTCTCGGGTGCTCGTAGCCGGTACAGCTTGAATAAATAACAAGCCGATTCAGGACACAGAGAAAAAGAAATCCTCGAGCAATCCACCAGGGACATGATTTCAGGCTTAAATAAACCCTAATCACTCTCACATGCCGGGAACAAGAGCTCACTATTACATTTTATTCAGAAAAGAAACATCTCTTCCTCTTTCCAACTCCATTGACTATGCAGGTGGTTTCTTAAAACATTGCTGTAAATTGTTTCCATTGAACCCTCTGGTTACAGACCACTGCAATCCCACATGATTTTATTCAGACCTCTGTCCCACCTTCACCAAGGGCGCAGCGCAACATCCAGGCCGAGTGTTATTTATTACTGAAACATTACTATGACTACGCTGTTACATAATGCAAAAACAACACCACTGTACACTCAATGTGCAGTAAACAAGGACCACAGCATACACGTCATTACGCGCTTGACTATTTCTTGTTCTTTTTTTTTTTTTTTAGGAAAGCAGAGCAATGCCTTTTTAAAGTGGATCAAAAGCCAGGATTTTGACTAACCTGGGTTTTGGTCCTTTCCCCGGGGGGCACCCCGATCGGGGATGCCCAACTGTGTGAACCCCCCCAGATCGCCGCATCCAACTCACCTTATACCGGTCCCATGGCGTCTTTAAGAGCAGCGGCTCTGATGGCCGCATCCTCCTCTTCCCTTTAGTAGACTCCCTGTTAGAGGGAGACAAAGGATGCGGCCGTCAGAGCCACTGCTCTTAGACGCGCCGTGGGAAGAGGGGAGGTGCTGCGGCGATCTGTAGGAGGGGGGTTCACACCCCCCTAGATCGGGGTGCCCCCATAGAAAGGAACAAAACCCATGATAGTCAAACATTTTGACTATCCTGGGTCTTGGTCCACTTTGAAGCAGACCCACCCTTTAACCGGGACATGCTGCCCCTCTACCTGCCCAATACCTGCATGACAGTCTGGCATCCTATAATAAGAATCAGATTTATTGTCACCAATATACATACATATATACAAGGAATCTTTTGGCAGGGGGCAGATGGAGTGTGTACAGTATGTTATAGGGGAACACTCAATAGTCATTAGTCAGTAATAGTCATTAAGGGATATCTGCATGAAAAGTTGAATAAAGGAGGCACATTGAACCAGAATGTTACAGAAATGGAATAGTATAAAGTCTATCTTACCTGGTACATACACGGTGCTGTCACAGAGGTAGGGAGAGGAGGGTGGGCTGAAGGACATGGACAGGTGCCTCAGCCCATTTGGCCACAGGGGGGAGGGGGAAGAGGTGGAGACTAGGGAGGCCCAGTTGATTGGCTGGCAAGGCCCTCTCCCAAATGGGAAGGAGAAATAATGCACAATGTCGATGACAACCATAGAGAACAAACCATATACCAATCCAAAATTGGCGCCTCAGCTTGTCATGGAGTACAAATCATCTGCACTCACAGTGAGAATCATGAACATGACATACTAATCGATGACTTGGGAGAAGATATTTCCACAGGTGATACAAGGCAGGGGGAGGCAGCTTGCACTGGGCCCCCTTCTGCCATGGACTTGGTAGCAGGTACCTCTCTTGCCTCTACTGTATGTGCGCCCCTGGCTCAAAGTACTTTGGGGAGGAAAGCAGGCCAGAAAGGGCTGCAGGGAGCATTCTATTTGGGGAGGTCACTTGAATTGTGGAACAGAGGCATGGTAGAGAGCACCCAACATGTTCATGCAGAGGGACAGCACAAAACCTAGAAAGGGGAGAACTGTGAGGAGTACGGTACTTGGGTACTAAACAATACTTGAAGGAGATGAGAGGCTGCTAAAATCTGACATCCCTCAATAGTGGTATAATGTTATCACAGTGCCGCTAGTGGTGTGCTGTGTGGTTAGGGTTAATGAGCCAGGCAGGTGGAGAGTCGTTCTGCCAAATTGCTGCAGCTTCCAGCACTGAACCCTGTTTCCGCAATTTTCCCATGTGGTGTCATGTGATGGCTCATGTGTGTTTGAGGAGTCCAGCATGTTAAATCTGGTCTGCTAGCTCATGTCCTTTAAAGTGGACTTGGCAACATTCTCCCATATAACAGCGCTACAAAATCTTAGAACCTTCCTATAGAAATAGCTTATCGGTGAAAGATGCGGATAGTTTAAAGTCAGGTTAGGGACCATTGCCTTTAGGTGGCTCTTGACCAGCCTTGCTACCAATTCAGACTACTTCAAACGATCCCACACCAGAAGATCGCTGTCAATCAGCAAAACTGGTGCTGCTCTTGTTAGGGAGAGGCAATACGATATGTGATGTCACCCCAGCACATAACTCTCTACAACCCCCAAAACCCAAGCCCTGGAACTCACCTCTCCTGTGCTCCTCCTCCTGGTTCCTAATCCACATAACCACCAGCAATTGTTGTCCCTGGCGGGGCAACATCCGTCGGTCGCCGACAGTCATGTGGGTCCGGGACTGGCTGCTGGCTTATTCTGCCCTGAAAAAGATGAGTTTTGGGGCCTGAGTTTGGGCCTGATGCCCTCCTTGGCTAACCACAAGGAGGGCATCACCAATCGGTAAACCCCCCTCCCCACCAGTCTAGCCCCACACCACACGGCAGGGTGTGAGGCCGCTGTAATTGGTGCTATACCGAAAGAGTAAAGGCCAACTGCAGCATGACCTGATGACTTATGTATACACCACATCAAATAGGTACAAAGTTTGGTATGGAGCCAATTAGAAGTGATCTGACACACAATTCTAGCCTAAGATTATGCTGAATGTTGTTATAAGAATTAGAGTAAGAATAAGAAAGTATTTGAATATATGAGATGGCCTACAATTTTATCACTGAAGAGGAGCCAATGTTTAATTCCCCATGATCTCCCTGAAGGGAAAGCTAGAGCAATGGAGTTAGGTTAAACTCCTCTAATTATGAAATATATATATATATATATATATATATATATATATATAGAGCCACCATATGGAATTTTGGCCCCATACAGCAACGTCTGGGGGCCCCCTCTGTAACCTAAATGTGATGGCTAGGTCTCTAGTTAGAAGGCAAACTAGCCTGGGAGGGCAAACACCCTCATTAGTGATTTTGTGCTGGCAGAAATTGTGTGTCATCCAGCAGGTCTCAGGTTAGAAAGGTGTCGCAACCTGACCTATTGGGCCCCACACTGACTGTCCGGCATCTGTTGGCTGATATATATATATAATCTCAGGGCGAGGAAAAACAAATCTACCCTCCATAGCATAATACCTCTGATCCAATACTTAATATGACCCAGTGATTATTAAGCAGAGCAGCAGTGGAAACCCCGGACCCGATGATAATTAATATACAAAGTGTATGCAGACTTGAAATTATTATTATAAATAATAGGCAGAATGAGAGCTGACACATTAGACCCAATCATTTACATAGGTGACACATGTCATCAGTCTGAGCAGGACATGAAGAAGAATGCAGGAGCCAAAATTAAGGGGGTAATTTAAGAAGGCATAGCACCAGGTAGTGCTTCGTAGCGGCAGGCAGCGTCTGGTGAACGCCGGGCGCTGTACAGGAAACCACATTTAAGAAAGCAAATCTGGTGAGCGACTCTAACAGCACCATGTAGCGTCACATGTATTATTACAGGCGGTATAGCGCTGATTCTCTAGGCCCAGGAGCGCCATGTAGTACCTGTCGCTCTGTAGCGCTCTCCTATACATTTCAATGGGGCTTCATTAGTTTTTGGCAACGTTACATTTTTTTATTTTGCTGAAATCATTGTGTGACCTCTCCTGGCTGCAAACAAACACTTTTATAAATTTTTTGGACTTATACTTATATATTATACTTATATACTTATACTTTTATGCAGAATTGTCATTACAGGTCTGGCACTAAAGTGTTAATGTCACATTGTAAAAACAATGTCATTCCATGTGTTTTCACTCTGTTACATGTCGATATGTGTTCAAAAACAGACTTTGATCACAGAGCGTCTGGCGCTCTATGCTACAGTGCCCAGCTTTAGAGTGCCGATGCTGTGTGTGTAGTTTTTTGTTAAATATGGTGTGGAGCGCCGAGTGCCGGACGCACTGAGCTGGCGGTGCCTTTTGCTCCATGCAGCGCTATACTGTTGTCAGAGCGCCCAACACACATCACATTCATCAATGCTGGCCAGGTTACTAGAGTGATGGAGGCGCTCAGTTACAGCGCCCGAAACCCACTTACAGCGTCTACTAGCGGTCGCTCTAAGCGCCGCTATACAGACGCTCATCTGGCAATACCTGGCGTTAGTAGTGAATCAGCCTCCACGTATCACTGCAAGCTTCCCAGCAGCACCTGTCAAATGCTGCACCTCCCTGATCCACCCCTGCTTCCCCTGGATGAATTGGGTGCCTCAGTACAATGCAAAAGGCACTGCACTCAGAGCCAGCATGGCCCTGGTTCTGCTCGCCCGGGGCAAATGGCTATATATATACAGTATGGGGGTTATTTAAGAAAGGATAGCGTCAGGGAGCGCCTGGTTAATGAGAGGTAGCGACAGATAGCGACTGGTCAATGCCGGACACAGCACGCAATTCCACATTTGTCAAGCAGAATCTGTTTAGGGACTGGGATAGCGGCATGTAGCGCCTGATTCATCATTTTCACAGCCTCAGCGAACAGCGCCAGCATTCAGCCTTGCACAGCGCCAGGTATGACCTCTCGCTACCTGTCGCTCCCCCATACATTTCAATGGACGAACCTTTTCTTCTCTATAAACGGGGTTTTTTTCCTCCCAAAAATCACAAATAATCCTGTGACCTCTTCTGGCATTGAAAAAGCAGTTTTTTCACATTTTTTACATTTGTTAAATATTTCTTCAGAAACGACATTACAGGTCTGGCATTAAAGTGTTCATGTTACAATGTTGCTACAATGTAATTCCATATGTTTTCACTTCGTTACTAGTGGATAGATGCTTGAAAACAGACTTTAAACACACCACCTCCTGCGCTCTGGGCTTCAAACAAGTATTTTTCAGCGCCAGAGATTTGGGAGGCTGTTTTTTTCCTGAATACGGTGTGAGTCAGTCGCTATGAGCAGTCGCTAACATGCGCTCCCATACAGCGCTGTACCGGTCAAATAGCGACTCGTCACAATGTATTCAACATTACTGAACAGCAACTGAGTCGCTATAAAGTAGCAACCCACGGTTGAGCACAGTGACTACTAGCGGGCGCTCTGAAAATGCCTGCTACAGACGCTCATCTGTCGCTACCTGGCGCTAATGATGAATCAGCCTCTCCATAAATAAATATATATATATTCTCTGTAGAGAAAGAGAGGGAGAGAGATTGTGTTCTTGTTTTGTATATTTCAAATTATGATTGGAGGAGTTTTAAACAGCCGAGTTGTTCTATCACAAGTTATTGTGGCAGCCATTGGCTACAACAGCCATAAGTTCTTAAATCTTAAGAATTCCTAAACAATTAAACTAGTCCCCCCTTTTTTCCAAAATCATAAAGCTTTCGAGGGAATTCTATTTGTTTTCAAAGAACATAAGGTCTCATTTCCTTTTAGCTCCACTTGACAGATCTCACCTCATGTAGGTGAAGGTAATGGCTGCATTCTATCACTGCAGTTGTGCAAACTCCCAGGGAGGGCTGTGGCCTACCATTACCTCATCATAATCTTTTCAGAGTTGAAGTAAATTCTATATGTTTACCCGGCATAGCATTCATTGACATCAGCTTTGAACATTTTTTTGGAGACCACATGATGCGGCTAAAACAACACAAAGAATTACGTGTGTCTCTAAATATGTTGTGAAGAAAATGAAATATTCATGTGGTTTGGAGCGCGTAGGGACGACCACAAGAGACTTCAAAACATACTTTATATTGTTACCAGGGGTCAGGATCAAAGTCCAACATGACTAGGAACAGAAACATTTTGTATCTACACTTTCCGGCATCATGTTTTTCCTGAGTCATGCGTAACTGCCCCTGTCGCAGTAGTGCTGGTAAATGGCTGTTTGTTAGAATAAAGCTTTAGACCCAACACAGAACATGCGATGGCCGATTCAAACTAAAATACCTCTGTCTTACACTTAGGGGTTTATTCATCAAGGGATAGCGGCAGGTAGTGCCTCGTAGCGGCAGGCAGCGTCAGGCGAACGCCGGGCACTGTACGCAATACCACATTCATGAAAGCGATTCTGGTGAGCGACTCTAACAGCGCCATGTAGCGTATGATTCATCATTACAGGCAGCTCAGCGTACAGCGCCACGTATTACCTGGCGCTACCTGTCGCTGTCCCGTACATTTCAATGGATGTTCCTTTTCTTCTGTTTAAACAGGGTTTTTTGTGTGTAATTGTTTTTTTTCTCTCAAATAATTGTGTCACCTCTCCTGGTCATTTTTGAAAACTTTTTTGATTTTTTATATGTTTATGCAGAATTGTCATCACAGGTCTGGCATTAAAGTATTAATGCCACAATGTTACAACAATGTAATTCCATGTGTTTTCGCTTTGTTACTGGTGAATATGTGTTCAAAAACAGACTTTAATCACACAGCGTCTGGCGCTTTATGCTATAGCGACCAGATCCAGAGCGCTGACTGTTTTTGTTGAATATGTTGTGAGTCGCTGAGAGTCGGTCGCAATGAGCTAGCGCTACCTTTCGCTCCCTGCAGCGCTGTACTGGTGTTACAGCGCTCAACATACATCAAATTCATCAATGCCGGCAGGTTACTACAGCGACTGAGGCGCTCTGTTACAGCACCCGATAGCCGATCACAGCATATACTAGCAGTCGCTCCTAGTGCCTCTGTACTGACGCTCATCTGCAGATACCTGGCGCTAGTAATGAATCAGCCTGTTATACCTGCACTTGTCTCCTTGAGTAAGCGGCCCTGCCAAACGCGTTGCAGGGTGCTAGATCTGGTGGAAACAGCAATATGTAAGATATATATATATATATATATATATATATATATATATATACATTGATTAATAGCAGACCCCTGAAGGTTGTGGATTATAGAGCACATAGGCATGTATTCACTTGCCATGTGGTATAAACATATATACTTTGTTTTTTTGTATTGGAATTTTATTCAATTTCCATATAGATAGGGCCACTGGTAAAATATATCCACATCCCACCTAGAGTAATGAACCCCATTTAATTTCGCACTAGGCACAAAAAGTGTTTTTTCGAAGGAAAAAAGCGAATCCATTTTAATGTCAGCAACAGGTGTAATAAGTAAAAAAAGAAGTTAAAAGTTAAAAAAGAAAGGATTAAAAAGTCCAATTCCATTTTATTTTTCACCTAAAATGTGCATTTTACAAATGGTGTCGGGCCCGACACTCTGGCCTGTTCCAGGAGGAGAGGGGGAAACAATGTAACAAAGTATCAGCTGTTCAGTGCTGGCAGCCGTCCAGCATAACATAACATTGCCTGGCCAGAACTCATATATCTAAAACAGAGAGAAAAGCTCTAGAAGTCATTTAGCTGATTTTGACAGTTTTCCCTTCATGTTGGCTCTGCTGCAGAATCTTTCAGTTTACCATTTTCTCTCTTTTTTCCATATCATCTTTCTTTCAGCTTTGTGTGTTTTGAGCAAAGCCCAACCCAGGATTTTCACTATCTGGAGTTTTGTTTTGTGCCCCTAGGGGCATCCTGACTTGGGATGCCCTGATATGTGAAATCCCCAAGTTCGCCTGTGAAAACGTACCTTTCCCTGTCCCACAGCGCATGCGTGGGCTCTCATCCAATCCTCTGTTTGCACGCAGATGGGGAGCCTGAGCAGTAACCTTCCGGCCGCCCGGCCTGTCTAAATGACTATCTACGTGAGCGCGCCAGAAAAATGGGGGGATCTGTGGTTATCCAGGGGTCGTTTCACACAGTGGGCATCCTGATTTAGAAAGCCCAAGGGGGAAGGTCAATGGCCGGGTCTTATAGACTTCAGGGTCGCCACTCAGGGTTTTGTTCCACTTTAATACCTTTAGATTTTCCAGCACAGTTATTCAAAGAAGAATTTCAGTCATTTTCAGTTAGTTTAGTTTATTTTGTATAGATTTTACACATTTGAGTCACCTGGTCTCATAACAAAAGCAGCACCTCACACACACACAGCCGTTACCACTGATTACAGTGTCAGCCTCTGAGGTAAAGTGTTGCTAGGAGACCAGTGGGCTAAATGAAGCAGCTCACTAAATACAACCCAGCAGATCCCCCTATTCAGCAAATGGACTGAGCCATTGTCATTATACAATTTAAAAGAAAGGCATATATTTTTTCCTTTTTCTATCGCCACATTATTTATACACATGTTAGAAGCTATTGTGTGGCTATTTAATTATTTCTCTTTTTTAATGCAAATTTCGCGATACTGCTCCTTTAAGTATTCACAAATTGTGTTACTGCTCTCCAAAGAAAAGCAGCTTTTGACCACACCAATGTTTTTCATTATTCCGAGAAAAAAGTAAGAGGAATAACACAAATATCATCCCCTCTGCATGGTAATGGAGGCTGGGGAATAATGGTCGCGGGTTAAGTAGTGCGGAAAACACATGTAAAGATGAGCAAGGAAACCCGGTGTATATAGAGATCACACTTACATGTATTACTGAGCATGCTGGCCATAAATACATTGCTTATTAATTGTTATTACCATCGTTATTAATATTATCATATTTATTCTTCCTACCCTCCCTTTCCAAATAGTATAGAATATACAGCACTCTGCAGATATGGACGCCACACTCTCTTTCTCCATCTCTCTCATTTCTTTTGATTTATAAATATATATATATGAAAAAGTATTTCAAACCATCCCATTTTTTTTTACATTTTTGAAAGTTTTAGCCACAAACTTAATTTTTTGGGGGAGATTTTATGTGATAGAGCAACACAATGCAGCAGGCATATATAAAGGCCCTTATTCATCAAGCGATAGCGCCAGGTAGTGTCTGACGAGCGCCAGGTAGCGGCAGCTAACGGCGACTACCGACTCAAGTACGCCCGGCGGCGGTCACAATGACGCATTTATCAAGCAAAATGAGGCTAGCGCCGGCGAGAGCGACGGCTAGCGCGGCATTCATCATGAAGCTGCCTGGACCGAACAGCGCCGCTGCAAATTCCCTCACAGCGCCAGGTATGAGCTGTCGCTCCCTGGCGATGTCCAATGCATTTCAATGGAGCAATCTATAATTAATCATAATTAATTGGGATTAATTTTTTTTTTTTTTTTTTTAATGTCAAAAAATCGGAGACCACTTCTGCAATGTTAGGATTTATTTTTAAGTCAAAAAAAAAAAAAAAAAAAAAAATATGTGCAGAATTGATCTAACAGGTCTGAGATTAATTTATTCATATTACAAAATGATTCTAAAAACATGTATAATGTTACATTCAAAAAATATGGTTGTTTAGGGGTTAAAAACTAGTTAATACACATCGCCGCAAGCGCTCTGGGGTTTAAACAAGGAATGGACAGCGACAGCACATTCGGAGCGTGATTTGTTGATGAATATGAAGCTAGCCGTTCGCTCTGGCCATTCGTTGTCAGGCGCTCACATACAACGCTGGACCTGTGAAACAGCGACCCCCCAGCCCGTATTCAACATTACCGCACACCGACTGAGTCGCTGTCATCAAGCTAATGCCGGCCAAGCACAGCGAATACTGGCTGGCGCTGAAAAAATCACTCTACAGTCGCTCATCTGTCGCTACCTGGCGCTATTAATGAATCGGCCTCAAAGTGTAAAGAAAATGCTTTTCCAAAATTAAAGACAATAAAAAAGCTGAAAAGTCTGGCGTGGACTCTGACAGGATCATTCCAACACATGAATATACTTTGACTAAAAACATTTCATTGTAATTTTGTCAATTTTTTTTTTTTTTTGGGGGGGGGGGGGGGGGGGGTAGAGATGGCCTTTGTATGCATGCGCACACATAGGAATTCTTTCTCCACATTTAACCCACTCATGCAGTGAGTGTGCACATGTCCAGAGCACATTTCTTGGGGGATTAGGTACATTGCTCAAGAGCACTTCAGTCATGTCCCATGGTCATTGTCCTGCTGGGAGGTGAACCTATGCACCAGTCTCAAAGCTAAACAAAACCTGGGATTTTGAGTATCCCGGGAACTTGTTTGGGATGCCCTGCTGTGTGAAACCCCCCAGATTGCCCATACATTCCAAGCAGTAGATGCGCTCCCACTCCCAGCCTATCTGAATGGTTGGGTGCAGGAGTACATTCACAGCCCAAAGATACTGGGGAAGCGGCTGCCCGATATTTACATTGGCAAGGGACCCAGGAAGGAGGTAAGTTTTGCTGGGAGCTTGGGGGGGGGGGATTTACAGCGATTCCGCATGATTTGTGATGCCCCAGGAGAAGGCCAGAGGCTGGCCCTGGATTCTGATTCTGGAGCCAGCCCTCTTGGGTTTTGTCCCACTTTAAAGGAACTGTAAACCCAATGGCAATAATAAGTCATCAAGCAGCTCACCTGATTTCTGTCCCATGTGCCTCTCCCCTATCTCCTGTGCAGGGTAGAAGCCATAGCAGAGCTCTGACGTTGATTTAATTCCTCCAGTACAATGCAAAAATGTGGTCTAACCACCACTCTCAGCCTGAGGAAGCCTGGCAAGCCATGGTTGTCCTGCATTTGTCTCTGACCACAGCAGAGCTTGCACATGACCTTTCTTACCCAACTACAACCCAGAAATTGAAGCCAAGAAATTGACTTCATTTAGAATACATGGTATTTACATATACGTGTTTTGAAGCCTGTAACGGGTTTTCCTCTAAGGTTGCCCTGTGTTTAGCTTCAACCATCTTCCCATCAACTCTGACCTGCTTCACAGTCCCTGCTGAAGAAAAGGACCCCCACAGCATGATGCTGCCACCAGCACCATGTTTCATAGTGGGGATGGTGTGTTCAGGGTGCTGTGCAGATGTGTTAGATTTTCTACACACATAGCATTTGGCACTTAGGCCAAAAAAATCAACTTTGGTCTCATCTGACCAGAGCACCTCATTCCATATGCCTGTTGTGTCCCCTGTATATCTTGAGACGAACTGCAAGCAGGCCGTCTTATGGCTTGCCTTTAAAAATAGCTTTCCTCCTGCCATTTTTCTATCCTGCAGACGGATCCTCCCACCTCAGCTGTGGATCTCGCAGAGTGGCCCTGGACCTAATGGCTACTTCTCTAAGGCCCTTATTTAACAAGGGATAGCGCCAGGTAGCGACTGGTGAGCGACCGGTAATGACGGGCACCGCCACAAGAACGCCGGCTCCCCACCACAATCACACATTTATCAAGCCGATCCTGCTTAGCGACTGAGACAGCGCCATATAGCGACTCATTCATCATTATTCCAGCCTCAGCCCACAGCGCCAGCGTCCGACCTTGAACAGCGACAGGTATGACCTCTCGCTACCTGGCGCTCTCCAATGCATTTCAATGGAACAATCTTTAAATATTCATAATTAATTGTTATTAATGTTTTTTTTTTTTTTGTTAAATGTGAAAAATTCTGTGACTTCTGCAATGTTAGATATTTTTTTTAAGGGAAAAAAAAAAAATTGTGCAGAATTGATATTACAGGTCTGATATTATTGTATTCATATTACAAAATTATTTTAAAAACTTGTTTTTTTTGGTTTTCAAAAATATGGTTGTTTGGGGGTTAAAAAACTACTTTTAACCCATCGCCCTGGGGTTTAAGCATGCATTTCACAGCGCGAGAATTTTTTGAGCGTGATTTGTTAATGAATATGGTGGGAGCCGGTCGCTATGCCAGTCGCTATCATGCGCTCCCATACAGCGCGGAACCTGTCAAATAGCGACTCCTCACCCAATATTCAACATTACTGCACACCGACTGAGTCGCTGTCAACAACCGAACAACGGCCAAGCACAGCGACTACTAGCGGGCGCTGTGAAAATACTGCTACAGTCGCTCAACTGTCGCTACCTGCCGCTATTAATGAATCGGCCTCTAAGTAGTGCTCTCCTTGCCTGAGCTTGCAGTTGTGCCAAACTATTTCCATTCCCGGATGATGGATTGAACAGGGCTCTGTGAGCACTATGTTCAGATCTCGGGCTATTCTTTTATAACCTAACCCTGCAATACACTTCACCACAACCGAGCTGTGTGGTGTGTTCCTTGGTTTTCATGATGTTGCTTGTTGACTAATGTTCTCTTACAAACCTCTGAGGATTATCAACTGAATAGAAACATAGAAGGTTGACTGCAGAAGGAGACCATACGGTCCATCTAGTCTGCCCTTATGTGTATACTGTATGTACTTTATCTTAGGATAGATGTGTGCTTATCCCAGGCATGTTTAAATTCAGTGACTGTTGATTTTTCAGCTACCTCTGCTGGAAGTTTGTTCCAAGCATCTACTACTCTTTCTGTAAAATAATATTTTCTAACATTGCTCCTGATCTTCCCCCCGACTAGCTTCAGGTTGTGCCCCCTTGTTCTATCATTAAGCTTCTTCTTAAAAACACTTCCCTCCTGAACCTTATTCAATCCTTTCACATATTTAAAGGTCTCACTCATGTCCCCCCTCTCCCTTCTTTCCTCCAGACTGTACAAATTAAGTTCTTTAAGTCTCTCCTGATAAGTTTTAAGTTTAAGTCCTTCCACCATTTTCGTTGCCCGCCTTTGGACACATTCTATTTGAATAATGTCTTTTTGCAGGTAAGGTCTCCAGAACTGCACACAGTATTCTAGCTGTGGCCTCACCAGGGCTCTATACAGCGGCATCACAACCTCCCTCTTCCTACTGGTGATGCCTCGAGCTATGCAGCCGAGCATCCTGCTTGCTTTACATATACACACCACACTTTTCATTTTTTTATATTTACAAATTTGAAAAATACAATTGTAATTTTTTAAAACATCACAAACAACTGCCCTATCACTTAAAATCTCGATAAAATACATTAACGTCTGTAGCTGTAACAATTAAAAATGTAGAAAGGTTTAAGTGATCTGAATACCAAGGCCCTGTATATATATATATATATATATATATATATATATATATATAGCAGATAGGAAGCTCAGTCTGTAGCACAGACTTGTCCTTGTACTCTATAGGTTCCTGTCTGTCAAGTGTCACTTGAGATCCACATCCTTTTGTGTAACAGGACGACCTTTTGTCTGGCTCCCATCTCCATCTCTGCAGTGCAGGGATCACACTGTTAAAGGGGCGGCTTTGTAAGCCCTACTGGGTGCTGGGATTCATGTCAACCCTGTCTGCTGAGGCTTTTGTAGGAAATTATTTCACAAGTTCCACTCCTGGGTGTCAGTCAACATCCGAGATTCTGGTCGCCCTCCTGCGTCTGAGATGATTTATTTTGTGACCTACATGTGTGGGTGGCAAGGCGTAGCTTCTTTGGTTAATATTTAGACAAAATGCCAACTGTAACCCTATCAACTCATAAACTACTCCAGGCCAAAAACCTGTCAAAAGCAGTTGAGCGTGGCTCTCTGCAGAAATTGTTCAGTTCCCAAAACATGTTACTGCTTTACATTTATTACAATTTAATACTTCAACATAGGCAGAGATTTGCTCAGCCGTTTAGACGATTTTAAGGTCTGCTTTTATGTATATTTGCTAAAGCGCCATTAAACTATATCCTGCACTGGTTTTACTGCAGTCTATGGGGTTGATTCGGCTTAAGGTGAAAAAAAGTGCATGTTATGTGAAAAAAAATAGTGAATAGCAGTTTTCTCTCCTAAAAATGTTTTCACCTGGCGCTGAACTGGACTCCTATATATGCTTGTCACTGAGAACATTTCACAATCATTTTTCATAGCATTGTTGATTAGATTAACATAAAATGTGTAGAATAGAAAGACGGGCAGACTGATTCATCACTAACGCTAGGTAGCGACAGATGAGCGTCTGTAGCAGGCATTTTCAGAGCGCCTGCTAGTAGTCGCAGTGCTCGGCCATGAGTCGCTAGTTTATAGCGACTCAGTCGCTGTGCAGTAATGTTGAATACATTGTGACGAGTCGCTATTTGACCAGTACAGCGCTGTATGGGAGCACATGGTAGCGACTGCTCATAGCGACCGACTCACAACATATTCAAGAAAAAAAAGCCTCACACAACTCTGGCGCAGAAAAATGCTTATCTGAAGCCCAGAGCGCAGGAGGCGGTGTGTTTACATTCTGTTTTTCAGCATCTATCAACTAATAACAAAGCGAAAACATATGGAATTACATTGTAGCAACATTGTAACATGAACACTTTAATGCCAGACCTGTAATGTCATTTATGAAGAAATATATAAAAAATGAAAAAATTGTGAAAAAAACTGCTTTTTCAATGCCAGAAGAGGTCACAGAATTTTGATTGTGATTTAAAAAAAAAAAACAAAAAAAACAAATACCCCGTTTAAAGAGAAGAAAAGGTTCGTCCATTGAAATGTATGGGAGAGCGCCAGGTAGCGAGAGGTCATACCTGGCGCTGTGCAAGGCTGTACCCCGGCGCTGTTCGCTGAGACTGTGAAAATGATGAATCAGACGCTACATGGCGCTATCCCAGTCGCTAAACAGATTCGGCTTGATAAATGTGTAATTGCGTGCCATGTCCGGCGTTCACCAGTCGCTACCTGTCATTAACCAGCCACTACCTGACGCTATCCCTTCTTAAATAAGGGCCCAAGAAAAAATACTGCATATGTCACTTAATTGGATACACCTGGGGGGGGGGGCATGGTTAGAGCTCTACTTTAAACTGTACCACACAACTTTTAGCTGGCACTATGGATGAATGGCTGATCCAAACCCGTAAGATGCATCAAGACATATCCAGCCAGGCTTGTTTTTTTTTTTTTTTTTTTTTAATTTAAATGAAAGGAAGACGAAATCAGGGGTCACAGGTTCTGTCACCCCTTACACTAAACCTGTCACCCCTGGGATGTATTCCTACCAGGAGGAGAAACCACAGGTTTGGAGGGAGATTTATTCATTTCTCTCATTAGCTGTTTTGATGTACTTTTCTCATTAGCCTACGTGTTTATATGGATTTTTAATATTTCAAGATAGTGCTTCTTTACAGAGGCCCTGGAATCTAAAAGACTCCTGGGCCATCCGAGGACTTGTCCTTGGGGCTTCCCGACTTGGAATGTCCCACAGTGTGAACCCCCCCAGATGCCCAGATCCACTCACCTTCTCCCGATCCCTCGTTGCCCCTCTGTGCTACAGCTGCATCCCAGCACACCTCTAGCCGTGCGCGTCCGTGCCCGGCCTTTCTGAATGAACGGTGTGGGCACGTCTCGTCTGCAAGGTTAGCAGGGGATGCGGCTGGAGCCGAGTGACAGTGAGCACGATAGAGTGATGCCATTTGCAAAGTTAAAAGTCACTTTATAGAAAAAAATCTGCAACCCATGTAGAACTACGACATATTCGTTAAAGACTGTTCAGACAATAAATTATGTAGCACCTTCATTTTAACATGAAAATAAACAGTGGCATTAACAATTCTCAGTTTTGCCGAGACCATTGCATTATGGGTGAAAATCTACACAAACCAGCAGAACAGCAGGAGCAGTAAACTTCTATTCATCACAGGCAGCTCTATTTAGACATTCGTTCTCTGTAAAAGTAGAATGGCGTGTCCAAATACCCGTCACCTGTTCTCTGCAGGAGGTTAAATGGATTTTCGTGCAATTATTTACAGGCCACCAATGATTAAAGCGGACCAATTTGTATATACTTTTTGTTTAATCTGTGGCTTTTAGAACAGAATACAATAGAAAAGAATATTTGGTCCATAAAAGATGTTGGTAAATGAGCCAATGCTCAGAAGTCCACGCATTCCACTACCACCATTCAGACGGGGAGGCTGATTTATTAATAGCGGCATGTAGCGACAGTTGAGCGACTGTAGCAGTATTTTCACAGCGCCCGCTAGTAGTCGCTGTGCTTGGCCGTTGTTCAGTTGTTGACAGCGACTCAGTCGGTGTGCAGTAATGTTGAATACAAGGTTACGAGTCGCTATTTGACAGGTTCCGCGATGTATGGGTGCGCATGATAGCGACTGCTCAGAGCGACCGGCTTCCACCATATTCATCAAAAAATCACGCTCAAAAAATTCAAGCGCAGTGAAATGCATGTTTAAACCCCAGAGCGCTGGAGGCGATGTGTTAAAAGTAGTTTTTTAACCCCCAAACCACCATATTTTTGGAAACCAAAAAAAAAAAGTATTTTAAATAATTTAGTAATATGAATACATTAATTTGAGACCTGTAATATCAATTCTGTACAATTTTTTTTTTTTTCCCTTAAAAAAATTATCTAAAATGGCAGAAGTGGTCACAGAATTTTTCACATTAAAAAAAAAAAAAAAAAAAAAAAAAAACAATAACGATTATTATTGTTATTATATGAATATTTAAAGATTGTTCCATTGAAATGCATTGGAGAGCGTCAGGTAGCGAGGGGTCATACTTGTCGCTGTTCAAGGTCGGACGCTGGCGCTGTGGGCTGAGGCTGGAATAATGATGAATGAGTCGCTTATGGCGCTATCTCAGTCGCTAAGCAGGATTGGCTTGATAAATGTTTGACTGTGGTGGGGAGCCGGCGTTCTCGTGGCGGGGCCCGTCATTACCGGCTGTTCACCAGTCGCTACCTGTCGCTATTCCTTTCCGCATTCTGCATTTGGTGGGACAGTCCTCCCCATGTCAGTAAATTGGGACATTTAGATGTTCCCAAAGCTTTCGGAGGGACAGGGGCCTCAGAGTGGGAATGTCCCACCGAAAATGGGACATCTGGTTAGTTTATTTATAAGAATGAAGAGATGCAATCCGATGCAACCAGTTTTATTATTCAATAAATATGTAGGGTACATCTATAAAATGATCATGCCTTCTTTAAAGTGGACCAAAACCCAGCGGGATCGACTGATCCATTCCTTCCCCTGGGGCATCCAAAATCGGGATGCCCTACTGTGTGAAACCCCCCAGGTCGCCCGCTAAACTTACCTTACTTCCTGGTCCAACGGCACATGCGAGGGCCGCGGCCGGATCCCTGCTATCCCTCTAGCAGGGCGCATCCCACGCCCACCATTCACAAAGGCACGGTCCCTGTTAGAGGGAAGCAGGGGATGGGGCCGTGTTTAAGGCCTATCCATAGTTTGATGGAACCAATTGACTATTTTGGATAGTACGGCCACTTTGCAGTAAAGTTCCAAATCCGGAAAGCCCGGAGCTGATACTTTATATTCTTTTTGGATTTATATTTGTATATTGAGAAAGGGTGTGGCCTGAGGAGATCAAGACCCAATTTTAAGGTGTGCACAAAAACAGGCAGCCTGTTCTCTTTAAATAGACAAAAAAAAAATGTAACTGGCTCTAAATGTCTTATGGGGATGTGACCACATGTAGTTGCTGCTGCACAAAGTTGATTTTCAAGAGATTAAGACAACTGATGGTAAGGATGGCAGGCTTATGACTGTTATAAAAATGAAGAGTGGCTATATTGATAACTGATTTTCTTGGGTTAATGTCAGATATTTCGGGAGTTGTTTATTATTCTAACTTTAAAGTCTGAATAAGGGTCTATCTTATATGTTTCCCACACCCTGCACATACAGATTGCTCACATTAAACATCATCCTACCTGCATCTACTGCATGTTATGAGCCTTTAAACATCCAAGATGGTGGCTCATGGAGCAGCAGGAAGCCTGCAAACAGGTCTTCTGACTGTGTCGCTCTGCTTTCTGGGATTGCTGTCCTTTCCTTGACCCCCACTCTGTTCTGTATGTGCGAAGCACAGCTATAGCCCCACCCCCTGTACTTTATCCCGCTCTCCTTTCCATGGTATGTGTGATGCTCCTGAGTCAAGATGCCGCGCCCGTATCCTAAACAGAATTGCAGCTCGGTGGGGGAAAGAATAATAAGTAAGTGACTAAAAACTTAAAATATATTAATTATAGCTTTGCTGGGGAATAGTTTTTAAGAGTTTGGGCTTTTCATTAAATCATGCTGAAGGTCCAGTTTAACAGCTGAAAAGAAACAAGTGAGATTGGGAAATGTTTCCTTTTCATTTAGCTGCTTAATAATTCTTCACACATAGGCCCTTATTTATGAAGGAATAGCGACAGGTAGCGACTGGTGAGCGGCCGGTGACGGGCACCGCCACGAGAACGCCGGCTCCCCACCACAATCACACATTTATCAAGCCGATCCTGCTTAGCGACTGAGATAGCGCCATATAGCCACTCATTCATCATTAGTCCAGCCTCAGCCCACAGCGCCAGCGTCTGACCTTGAACAGCGACAGGTATGACCTCTCGCTACCTGGCGCTCTCCAATGCATTTCAATGGAACAATCTTTAAATATTAATAATTAATTGTTATTAATGTTTTTTTTGTTTTTTTTTTAAATGTGAAAAAGTCTGTGACCACTTCTGCCATGTTAGATAATTTTTTTAAGGGAAAAAAAAAAATTGTGCAGAATTGATATTACAGGTCTGATATTATTGTATTCATATTACTAAATTTAAAAAAAATTTTTTTTTTTTTGGTTTTCAAAAATATGGTGGTTTGGGGGTTAAAAAACTACTTTTAACACATCGCCTCCAGCGCTCTGGGGTTTAAACATGCATTTCACAGCGCTTGAATTTTTTGAGCGTGATTTTTTGATGAATATGGTGGGAGCTGGTCGCTCTGACCAGTCGCTATCATGCGCACCCATACATCGCGGAATCTGTCAAATAGCGACTCGTCACCTTGTATTCAACATTACGGCACACCGACTGAGTCGCTGTCAACAACGGCCAAGCACAGCGACTACTAGCGGGCGCTGTGAAAATACCGCTACAGTCGCTCAACTGTCGCTACATGTCGCTATTAATAAATCAGCCTCTAATAGTCCAATCCCTAGTTTAGGTATTCAGTGCCTACGTGTGTGCAGATAGACTTTAAAGACAGGGAAAGGGTTTTAGGGAGGCTGATAATGGTTTCGGGGGGGGGGGGGGCAGCGGAGCATGCTAAAATCACCTTTTGCTGTACAGAGAAGCAGCTGGCGGAATGTGTATGTGAGTGAAGTATATTTCTTGCTGTCAGGGGGAGAACCACCATCTATTCTCTCACAAGCAGTTCTGGTTAATCCCATATAGGTTAAAGAACAGAGATGAATGACGGGGAAATCTCTCTTGCTGACAGTGGGCGCATTAATGGGCTCCATTTTACTGCTTTCTGAAGAGTAAATAAGGTGTTGGCTCAATGTCAATGTGCACATTATAGAAGCATATTCACTTAATGGAAGGATGTCCTTAATAGTTGTTTTTTTTATTCTTTTTTATGCTGTTATAAATTTTCAACGGTACAATAAATTTCGACAAATTTCATTTACCCAGTTTGCTTTCGGCTAACAGATCACTAATAAAAATATTTATTGCATACAAAGCGGAGGAACAATATTTGAACTTCAACAGGGTTCATGTCGGTCTAGGTACGCTTTCAGCGGTGAGTTCTCTAGCGTGGCGCATCCACAAAAGTAGCAGGGACCCTTGTGGTGCCATCCCAGAGGTGGTCAAACTTCCTGTGTCTAACCCTGTCCATCTTCTTGTGCTTAGCTACAGGCTGCATCCTGGGGCCTGTCATGTACGGAATTCTGCGTCCAACTATGTTCTTTATTCTGAGACTGGGGTGCACCCGTAATGAGGCCACATGAGGAAGCTGCCTCAGTTGGCACTGCATGGCAATCGGAGGAGGTTTCCCTTATTTATTTTTTTTGCTCATTAGTGGTTGTTTGGAGATCGGTGGCGATGATGCATGCTGTCCTGTTTTTAAAGTTACAAAGGGGGGGGGGGGGGGAGCCGCTCAGACCATTTTATAACTAACCCGGGAGGTGCACGTTAGCAGGGCAATTAGAATACAAAAGTCTTAAAGGAGCCACAGCACTCAACCCTGTTAGCTTGCAGGCCAGCCTATAATCTGTCTCTAAACTTGGTTAAAAACAGAGGGATCGGTCACACACATCTGCAGAAGTATGCTTAAGCTGCACCACCAAGCGCCAAGGTGCCTCTGTGGGGTGCAGTCCTAACTCTAATCTCTGAGAGCACTTTGGCGTAGTGGTGCAGCTTAAGCATACTTCTGCAGATGTGTGTGTCCGAGTCCTCTGTTTTTAACCAAGTTTAGAGACAGATTATAGGAAGGCTACAAAAAGTAATGGAGGGTGCACCGCACACAATCAAAGATAGGTGCTGACCATAGGGGGGAAAAAATAGGACAAATGAAAGCTACAGATAAGAGATCCTAGACTGATCTCCAATCCCCCACTGAAAAAGGCCGCACACTGGGTGGCGGCTGCTGCGGGGGATCCCCGGTGACTTGGTGATGTAACTACTGTTATTGTTTATCTATTATTGTTACTCTCTATCCATTACGCATGTGTGGCTAAGATCAGAATACTTTGTTCTTTGGTGTTGATTATTCATAGGGCCCAGCCGGGCTTAGTTCAAGCTCATATCATATACTTTTCACAGCTAGCTCTAACTCTGTTCACACACTGCACAGCGGCCTGTCATGTATGTACAGTACAGGCTGCATCACTAGTTGCACACATTATATGGGTTGTTATATTTGTAAACCTTAAATAGTTTTTCTTTGCACTCAGCACTTTTTGTCCACCCTACTATTGTATACATTGTAATCAATTGATGAGTTGTTTGTTTTGATTTAGATTTTCTCACCCAGTATCATTGATTTTTATCTGGGCCCATTTCTAGTATTTTTACACCACATGCTTTATACTGTCTGTATTTATTATTCAGCGTCTTAGATCAGTTTTAAAATAGTCACCATTGTTTGGGATCACCCCCATCTTGTGTTTTTTGTGTTTTTAAATTTGTAAATGTCCATGTCAGTGCCTTTACTTTTGTACTAATTTTTGTATGAATTCATTTAATATCTATTAAATTGATTGAGTTTTTATAAAAAAATTTTCTCAGTGTGTGGCCTTTTTCAGTGGGGATTGGAGATCAGTCTAGGATCTCTTATCTGTAGCTTTCTAGAGACAGATTATAGGCTGGCCTGCAAGCTAACAGGGTTGAGTGCTGTGGCTCCTTTAGGACTTTTGTATTCTAATTGCCCTGCTAACGTGCACCTCCCAGGTTAGTTATATAATGGTCTGAGTGGCTGCCACCCCCCCTTTGTTTCTTTTGAATTTGTGCAAGCACATGGTATGTGGGGTCTAGGCTGTATTGCAAGGTCTTTGACCCTTCCACCCCATGGCTTGCACTTGAGAGGTTTAGGGCAACCTCAGGTAAGCCTGCTCCCAATTTATCTATTGCACTGTATGTCCCAGATGGGCTCTCAGAGATTAGAGTTAGGACTGCACCCCACAGAGGCACTTTGGTGTAGTGGTGCAGCTTAAGCATACTTCTGCAGATGTGTGTGACCGAGTCCTCTGTTTTTAACCAAGTTTAGAGACAGATTATAGGCTGGCCTGCAAGCTAACAGGGTTGAGTGCTGTGGCTCCTTTAAGACTGTTTTTAAAGTTAATCATTGGTGTCTATGGTCCTGCCCACTACTCCCCAGTAAGTAGGTGCCACTCTCATCATGGGAAGGAGCCAGGTAAAGTGGCATGCAGCTCTAATGAGCAGTGCAACATCCCATCTTGGCGGCGATTTTCTTTAGTTTGTCTCAGACAGCAGAGAGGCTAGGTTAACCCCTGTCACGCCCTGCATCCTGTGCCCAGACATGTCCTAAATCTTGAGTCCAGTGGTGTCTTGCTATTTGTGACCAGCTGTGCCGAGGATGTTGTGTCCAGCCATGTCCTAGATCCTGTGCCCAGCCGTGCCTTGTATCTTGTGTCCAGCTGTGTTCTGTGTCCCACCATGCCCTGCATCATCAGGTCTGCATTACATGCCTCCAGATGTGACACCTTAGGGTCAATTCATGCCTGTGCACAAGTGAACCCGCATGCGGAAACTTGCGCTTCGACGCACGATTCATGGCACTCTGTGCAAGTTTCACGTGCATGTGCATCGCACCAAATGGCATGCGTGTAGTGCAATCAGACTAATTCATCTATTTTCATGTGAAAATGACCATCTCTGTGCACATTGTGAAAGGTAAGAGAGTCACTGGTTCCCATGGGCCCCGTGTTTCTCCCCCGTCTTTACTGTTTAGCAGTTTAGGAAAATTTGTCTCTCCAGCTTCTATGTTTGAGGCGAATCTTTATTCTCCAATCTGTAGTGGATTCCCTGTAGCGGCTGTGTTCTCCTTGTTTTCATGTATAGTGTTTTATTTGGCGATATCTTGATTCCTGTTGACCTACAGGGCTGTTCTTCCCAATGTTTGGTCCAAGATGTTCTCTATATCCCTCCCTCACTGCCTTGTTTGTATTTAGTGCTAAATAATTGAGCTACTAACATATTGTTTTGTCCATGTTTTTTAAGCTTAAAACAATATTATATTTGTCAATTTTTCAAACTATTTACCAAATAATTTTTTTACCAAAAATTGCAAAAAATAGTTAACAATTTTGAAAAAAAAAAACTTGCGGATGACATTTTTATTCATAATAAACATGCCAGTTATTGTCAGTATGTGTTTAATGAATGAAATAAGCATGTCAGTTAGTGAAATGGTGCATGACAAAACACATTTGCGCACACTTTTGACACCTCAAAAAATCGCTCTCTAAATCGCACACAAATGTAATCTTGAGAGTAAATTTGAGCATGAAATCTTACTCCATGTACAAATTTACATGCAAAAATAGGGCACAAAAAATGTGTCTTATGAATCGGGAGGAGAGGGGGAAAACATGAGTAAACCATTTTTCAGCATGAAAAGTGTGTGCAAATGACTCATGGCCATGAATCGACCCTCTTGTCTTCATCAGTAAGTGGCACCTTGCCTGCAACCATTAATGACACCTTGTCTGGAGTCTTGATACCCCCAATACTGCCTGCCTATACACTCAGGTCGCTACAGAGCAGCTGATCTCCGGAACATTTACTCATGTCCTTCATGAGGACATGTCTAGACTTCTAGTCTAATTGTGGCCAAACCTAGAACCACTTGGTGGTCTGGAACTTGTACCTAGTATATGCATTGACTGTTGCTATTTAGGCCCAGTTACACATCACAGACAAGGAACTGTCTGTCTTTTCCAACTGTACCACCGGTCCAGTTTAAGTGCCCTAAGAGCACTTCATTCATGTCCCAACCGGGAATCGAATCTGTCACCCTGCTCGAATCAGCCGCCTGCTTCCTTAACAACTAGGCCATGACTGCCCCATCTAGGCTATGACTTGTTTATTTAATTAGTATACAGTAACTGTCTGTTTAAAGAGGAGCAACCACTGGCCTAGAGTCTATAAGACTCTAGTGGCATCGGTCTCCCTCTATGCAGGGCATCCAGATTTGGGGGAGTGAAACCCCAGGGATCACCAAAGAAACCTCACTGTATGCCAGTCCCAGGGCACATGCATGTGCCGTGGCCGCATCCCCACTCTATCCACCAATATCAGCCATCCAGAAACCTAGAGCGGGTGCCTGCAGCGCAACGCACTCTCCATTCCCCTTTACTTGCCGGTCTGAGCTCAGAGTGATAAATGAAATAAGTGGAATGCATGCCAGTGATTGGGTGGCGGCCCATGCATGTGCTGTGAGAGAACAAAGGAAAGGTGAGTTTACAGGTGATTCAGGGGGATACACCTTGGGGTGCCAAATCATCATGCCCTAGACAGAAGGAATGAGAAACCCAGAATGGTAAAAGTCCTGTATTTGCTTTTCTTACATTGTAAGGCTCATTGTTTAGCAAGGTTGGCCCTGCACTTGTGGGCTTTGGCAACTGATTATTGATTATAGCATTATAGACACATTTATATAATTCAAATCAACACTTTAACTGCTGGAAGCTCTTAAAAAACAGCATAGAGGAGGCCATGACAAATGCATCCCCACACACAATACATTCCCTTCTCTACACAAAATACTGGTTTTTGAAAGTTTTGACTTCATTGAATAGTTAATGAGTTCTTTACATAATTGCCATTTGTAGCCTATACAATATCTAGGGGAAGATCTGTGTGGACAAGTCTCTATCTTATTCTGTAGCTCACCTCTAGACAAACCAGCCCTGGATGGGAAAGTGTCCAGTGAAGTGTTTGATTGATGTTACGGCATTTGTCATGGCCGTCTTCAGCATCCTATTTGCAGACAGAAACCCGACATGAACTAAACAGCTGCATCCTCACAGAGCGAGCGTGTCCAGCATGACTGCAGCATGTGATAGCCGCAGCCATAAATTCAAAGCCGCCACACAATCTCCCAGTTTTCTCCCAGGATAGGACGGGTAGGAAATCTCAATACATATATGAGACACATCCAAGAAACACCAGGTGCATCGGGAAACCCATGTGCTTATTATTTACTAAAGCAGATTCTGCTTATGGTGCAAATATTTTCCGCTGAAATACCGCAAATATCAATGATTTTCTTTTCATTCATATTCCCAAGGAAGGCTAAATACGGTTTCTTTATTTTTTCTCTTTTTTAGATACAAAAAAAAATCACTTTTCCCAAGTACATATTAAAGTCTTTACATGTTCCAACATCCTATATATACAATCCGTATACAATCTTACATTATTATAATTATTATTATTATTATTATTAATAATGTTTATTTATATAGCGCCATCAACTTCCGTAGCGCTTTACAAGTTAAGAATACAGACAAGGTAAAACATATAGCACAGAGAACAATACAAAATTAGATGCCACAGGTTAAAAACAAGTGTTGTGAGCACAGGAGACAATAGGGAGGAGTGCCCTGCCCTTGCGAGCTTACAGTCTAAAGGATGGGGGTGGAGACGAGGGGGTGGGGTCACAAGTGGTAGAGCTTGAGTATGGCTGCATGTGCCATTGAAGGTTATAGTAGTTGCTTAAGCCAGGTCATATGCTTGTCTGAAGAAGTGAGTTTTGAGGGCGCTTCTAAAGGCTTGGATTGATGGATGTACCTATATTGAGGCCAAGTGAGACAGACACCTTAAACAGAGCTATTTAGAAGAAAGCAGGGGGTGGATATTGCTTACATAGGATCCGCCCCCCTCTACCACCACCACAGCGGTCCTGGCCATTTCCCCTTGTGCAAAGATGTGGAGGCTGATTTAAGACTAGTGCCACGTATTGCCATTTGAGCGTCCATGTAGCAGCGCTTAGAGCGTCTGCTAGTGGACGCTGCAAGCGGGTGTCTGTCGCTTTAACCTAGCGTAGCGGGCGGACAGGTTACGCTGTTATATCTTGTCCAGCAATGACAAATGTGATGTCTGGAGGGCGCTGTAGAAGGGCTCTCCCTGAATCAATGCATATGCAGCGCCCAGAGAAAATGGCACATATAACAACAGGACAATGCTCAGCAAACGGTAGTTAGCGCCAGTGCGTCCGACACTCAGCGCTGAAGGTCATATTTAAGAAAATCAAACACAAAACCAGCGTCGGCGCTCTAAAACTGAGAACTCTAGCGTCAAGCGCCAGAAGCTATGTGATAAAAGTCTGTTTCTCAACACATATACACCAGCACCAGAGCGAAAACACATGGAATGACATTGTTTTAACACTGTAAAAATGACACTGCAATGGCCGACCTGCACATACAATTCTGCATAAAAAAATAAAATATAACAATACAAGTGTTTGGTTGCTGGGCAAGAGACACAATAATTTGATCCTAAAATTCAGAAAAATAATGAATTAAAAAGCTATTTATACACAAGCAATAAAACAATGTATGGGATAAGACTGCTGAGCGACAGGTGCTACATGGCGCTGCTGAACATACAGCTGCGGCGCTTTACACTGAACCATCGCTAGTGATACATGTGACCAGTGCGTATTATAATGGGTGCGCAAGGGGCGCGTGCCCCAGGGCATCCACCATCCTGGGTTATGGTCTGGTTTTGAAGGCTTTTCAGTCTTTGCTCTGATGGGCCGGGGGCCGGCAACAAAGCTGTCAGCAGTGGGTAGTGGGGGCCCTTCTAGGCTGGACTATTATTTAAAAAAAGGGGCCTCCACCTCACTGCATGTGATGCGACATGACGCTATTAGAGGCGCTCACCAGATTTGCTTTCATATAGGCATTCACCTGACGCTACGTGGTAATACGTGGTGTTAGCGTTTTTTAAATAACCCCCTTACATTTTATAACCTTGTTGCTGCAATTCTCCTCTAGTCAAGGTGGTGGCCCGGCACTTTTGCATGGCAGCTATGGAAAGGGGACCTGCTGTGACCCCCAGGGATGATTCTAGCCTCTCTTTTGCCTGAGGTTATGTATAGAAACCCTGCCTCCTTATTAAATTGCCGGCTACCTGTATATGAAATATGACTGGTGCTCGTCATTATGTTTTCTTTTAATACATCTACTCATTGGTGGCATGTAACAAGGCCCCATCCCCGCTGAACCACCAATGAACTAGGAAAAAGACAACAGGTCCAGCAATATCCACCCCCTGCCTTCTTCTAAATAGCTCTGTTTAAGGTGTCTGTCTCACTTGGCCTCAATATAGGTACATCCCTGGGGAGAGCTGAGACAACCAATTGGAGGATTAAGGGAATATGGCAGGTCCTAGATCCTTTGCTACTGTGGTGATCAGAGGGGGCAAGGAGAGTACTTATTCCCTTATTTTTTAAATCTGGGTTTGCTCAGGGGCGGTGGCAGGGAGGGAGGCAGCGTTCTCTTAAAAGTGGACCAAAACCCTCCCATGATCGGCCCAGGAATCTATAAGATTTCCGGACCGATCAGCTCCCTGACTGCGGGGCACCCCTATTGCTGTGTGATACCCCCCAGAAACCCCTAAATCCCTACCTGCTCCTCGAACCAGCGGCGCCCGCTGCCGCCTCCCGCGCGTCCCTCTAGCAGGACGCGCACCCACGCCGGCCGTTTGTGAATGGACAGCGCGGGAGTGCGCCCTGTAAGAGTGACGCATGGGAGGCGGCGGCGGGCCCGCTCTCTTGTCCGTCGCTGCCTCCCGCTTGTCCACTGGCGGGGATTGGCTGCAGCGGTCACGTGGGAGCGGAGAGAGGTGAGTTTTTGGGGCTTTCTGGGGGGTTTCACACCAAAGTGGACTAAAACCCAGGATAGTCAAAATCCTGGGTGTTGGTCCACTTTAAAGTGGACCAACACCCAGGATTTTGACTATCCTGGGTTTTGGTCCACTTCGGTGGGGCACCCCGATCAGGGGTGCCCCGCTGTGTGAAACCCCCCAGAAAGCCCCAAAATCTTACCTGTCCCCGCTCCCACGTGACTGGACGGTCCAATCCCCGCCAACGTCCAGGCGGGGATCAGGAACGTCCAAGCGGCTGCCGCCGCCGCCGCCTCCCTCGCGTCACTTTCGGCGCGCGCGCGCCCCCGCCGGCCATTCGCAGACGGCCGGCGCGGGCGCGAGCACGCCTACAGGGGCGCGAGGGAGGCGGCGGCGGCCGGCCGCCGCCGAAGTTCAGGTAAGGTGTTTGGGGTTTTTTTGGGGGGTTTCACCCCGCGGGACATCCCGATCTCGGATGTCCCGCGGGGTGGGAGGTGATCGGCCCGGGAATCTTATAGATTTCCGGGCCGATCACCTCTCGGTGTTGGTCCACTTTAAAATAAAGCCTTTGATTTTTACCGACACCCCCCCCCCCCCACACACACACACACACAGACACACAAATTCTCTATAATGCAAGACATTCACAAATAAATCTAGTATGTGATATACTTATCCAAGTGGCTCATTCTTGCATTCTTGGGGTACCTGGCTGGGTAATATTGTATTGAGACAAAAATGTCCACAATACTTCCTTTCCCAGCCATCAACAATGTGTTTGGGCTGGTGGGTTGGTATCATAATACTGCAGCAAAACAACTGGCTGCTAGTGACTATAGCCTATGGTTTGAAGTGACCCATATGGACCCATATGGATGGCTAGCCAGGGGTAGGAAGTGTGAGGAGAAGTAATTAAAGCTGTGAGCATTGATTGTTACAGTACACAATAAAGTGTGTGTTTTGTATCACATTAATTATCATTTTTACCAATTTATCATGTTTATTACATTACTTGTGTTTGTGGAACCCTGAACACGTAGAAGCCACTCCCGAGACATATTGCCATTGCTGCCTTATCATAGTGATGTATTCATTTCCACATACTTTTCCTCCTCCTTATAAACACTGACGATATTTATGTGTATATAAAAGTGTTATTACTGCATATACTTCAGTTTGACATATCAGGCTAATTATGGATTTACCTTGTAAAGTGCTACGGAAAAGCATGGCGCTATGTAAATAATCATTAATAATAATAATTTATTGTATTTGCATATTAGCAGCTGCACAGGTGGCATTTGTATTTCAAGGTCGAACGTCTTTGTATATTTAGGTTTTAATAAACTTGAACTTTGAAAAGCACTGCACAAAATGTCTCTTATAGCAATATGCAGTGCAAAACGTAACATACCTGTGTAGCTGGACATTTACATCAATTATTGTCCAGGAGATGGTACAACTATGACATCTAGGCCCTTATTTAAGAAGGGATAGCGTCAGGTAGCGCCTGGTTAATGAGAGGTAGCGACTGATAGCGACTGGTGAACACCGGACACGGCACGCAATTACACATTTATCAAGCAGAATCTGTTGAGCGACTGGAATAGCGCCATGTAGCGTCTGATTCATCATTTTTACAGCCTCAGCAAACAGCGCCAGCGTTCAGCCTTGCACAGCGCCAGGTATGACCTCTCGCTACCTGACGCTCTCCCATACATTTCAATGGACGATCCATTTCTTCTCTTTAAATGTTTTTTTTTTTTCAAAAAAATCACAAATAATTCTGTGACCTCTTCTGGCATTGAAATAGCAGTTTTTTCATATTTTTTTAATTTTTTAAATATTTCCTCAAAAATGACATTACAGTGTTCATGTTACAATGTTGTTATAATGTAATTCCATAGGTTTTCGCTTTGTTACTGGTGGATACATGTTCAAAAACAGCCTTTAATCACACAGCCTCCGGCGCTCTGGGATTCAAACAACTATTTTTCTGCGCCAGAGATTTTTGCAGCTGTTTTTTTCCTGAATATGGTGTGAGTCGGTCGCTATGAGCAGTCGCTTACATGCGCTCCCATACAGCGCTGTACTGGTCAAATAGCGACTCCTCACAATGTATTCACCATCACTGAACAGCGACTGAGTCGCTATAAAGTAGCGACCCACGGCCGGGCACTGCGACTACTAGCGGGCGCTCTGAAAATGCCTGCTACAGACGCTCATCTGTCGCTACCTGCCGCTAATGATGAATCAGCCTGCCAGTATGTCGTTGGCAGGGAAAGGGTTATTGCCGTTCATCTAAGTACCAAATAGTGAAGCCTCTTGTTTTTTCCTTTTGCTATCTTATTGAATTGACCTTTTTTGCCGTGATCTTGTCCCAGTTTCCTATTCACATTGCTTTTGCTTCCTGTGGAACTGTAAAAGATCCAGATGATTGCTGCACAGAGACAGGAATCCTGTAAACTGTTATTTTACACAATATGTGAGACCAGGAGACTATTGACGAACTTGTTATATATGAGAAGAGCAGTGTGAATAGGGAATATGTATTTTACGATTATTAGTAAACTAATATTACCCAGAAATGTACATCATGACCATTACGCCATCAGATGTAGTTTGTGTATATCAGCTTATGTTAGAGCATACAAAGCTGTTACTGATACTGACATCAGTTTAACAGCAATGGCCAATTAGTTGTGGCCAAGACAAATTCACAATAGTACTTCTGTTTCACTGTTGGGGTGGAAAACAGCACAAAAGCAACTAAAGTGGCCTGAGGGAGGTCATGGTGCCCGATTCCCCCACTTCTATGTCTATGGAGTCTCTGCTGTCAGTCACCGAGCAGGAAACGCTTACTGAGCTGAACACATGGCTGGCTCTGCTGCTATTGTCCATGACTGATACTATGTTCCCTGAGCAAACACATATTGTCACATTGTATTCAATTCAAAAAAAATCTTTAAAGTGGACCAAAAGTCAAAATACCACCCCCCATCCCAAATGGGGATGACTTACTGGGATGAGTTTTAAAAGGGACATAAAGTAATTTTAAATATTTGCTCCAATTTTAAAGTGGAGCAACAGTCAAAAGTGATTTAAACCAGGCCAACACAACAAAACAGGAAGTGCTGCGGCTTTCTGTGACTAGGCATTGTCAGTTATGTCAGTTGGGAGTGGGAGTTCCAAAATGGCCGCTACCTTTCTTTTCCAACTGTGCCAGGCTGCTGATCCGGTTTAAGATTGGATGTGCAAAGCTCATTCGGAAATTCAGATTAGTCACCAGCAGTCATATGATTAACTGCCATTTTGTGCCATACACCATGAATGAGGAAGTGATGACTTGCTCATCCAAGGCCAAAAACAAATAATACTCACCTTTCTCCCCAGCTGCTTTTCTGTCCAGGTCCGAGTGAACAAAATGGGTTCCACAGATTATGTTGGACAGGCCTGTTTTACCATTCAGCAGCTGTCCCTGCTTCATTTACAAAGATTTCAGCACATCCTTATTCACTGGGTTATCATTCCTGTACTCCACATAACCACTGGATGCCAATTATGTTTGCATTTGCAGGGGGTCTACATGCCTACTTGGCAAACCTAACTGGCTGTGCCCAAGCATTCCCCAAGGGGGTATTAAAGGCTATGTTGGGGGATTCTAGGGCTTATCTGGGAGCGGGACATCCCAAATACCCTGGGTAAGGGAGGTTGTCAGTGGATCTAAGGCCTGTTTGTATCTGCAGTAAAGGGACGGTCCAGGCAATGGTAATAATACGGCAGCAAGGAGCTCACCTGCAGCCTGCAGCCTAAATCTCTTTAGATACTGTAGCAAAGTTTGACCCTCCTTTCAATTCCATTTCTACATGACCATGTGTCACCTCTCCCAGTGTTAGTGAGCCCCCGTGGTGACATTGCACTGAAAGAAGCTGGGGCACAGGGTTGGCCATATGACCACATTTGGTGCATGGTTGTGGAAAAATGGAAAGTAAGGAAAAACTGTACAGCATATACAGAACATTGCAAGGAATAGGCATCAGGTGAACATTGCAGGGAATAGGCTTCAGGTGAACATTGCAGGGAATAGGCGTCAGGCCAGATTGCCACCATCCTGCAACTTTTTCCATCCCCCTGACATCTTAGCCGTGTGTGACAGACGCAGGGGGGGACTTAGCTGTGCTGAGAGCCTTTGCTATGTTCTTCACTCTTGCCAGCCGCTTCCAAATTATTGTGGCTTTTCTCCTCCTGCTGTGGCTGCCCTGGCCCAAGATGTGCAGTGCAGACACTAAACTGTGTAGGCGCAAGATCTCAGGGGGGCTGGATGCATTGTGGGACAGAGAGAGAAAGATGGCGGCCGGACAAGAATGGTCGAGCACAGAAGCAAAGGCAGAAGACAGGTAAGTTTAATATGCCAGTTGTACAAAGGCAGGTTCAAAGGGAATGGCGGGTGAAGTTTGGGGAGTTTTTGAGAACTCCCCAACCCTCTCCTCAAGTGCCACCAACAGGTTTTGTGGAACTCCACATAGCTCTGTCTGAGCCCTAATTACTCCACCTGAGCATCTGCAAAACCTGAACTCTTGAGAAAGGGTTTGGGGAACACTGCTTTAAAGCATCAGGAAGGGTTAGAACCAATGTAATATTATCTTTGCTGGTTGTGACCACATTAGGGAGAAATGTTCTGCCTGAAGTGACCAAACAGAACTACTATTGGACAGAAAATTAATGAGCGTCATTGGACCCTTTAGATAACCTTATACCTCCCACTGAGTGAATATTTTTTCTTAAAGTGGACTAAAACCCACCACGATCAGTGCGGGTATCTATAAGATTCCCGGGCCAATCAATTCCCTCCCCCCGGGGCATCCAAAATCCAGACACTTACCTTGTTTTCCGGTCCAACGGTGCATGAGTGAGCCGCGGCCACATCCCCACTATCCCTCTAGCCGGGCACATGCCCGCACCAGGCATTTATGATGGTCCGGCATGGGCATGCTCCCTGTTAGAGGGTAGTGGGGGATGCAGCCGTCAGTGCGCTCAGAGCCGCTCGCCTTAGACAAGCTGATATGAGCGTATTCAAGCTGATTGGACGAGTGGCCGCTCATGCGCCATAGGACCAGGGAGAGGTGAGTTTGTTTCGGCGACCTGTGATATTTCCCACAGCGGGAACAAAGCCCAGGATAGTCAAAATCCTGGGTTTTGGTCCACTTTTAAGGGCCTGTGCCATCTTTCTCGCTGCAGTAACTTTGCATCCGGTACTCAATACTTACTCATCTTGAAGATTTGGCACAGCGTTCCATGTGCATGTGCACTGTGCATGCTTCTGGAGGCCGTCCACTATTTGCAAAAGCGACCTTTTTTTTTCTAATTATCCTTCAAGTCCTAAAAATAATGCACCTTTCTTGTTAATATTCCTAATGACATACCGTATTTTTCGTCCTATAAGACGCACTATTTCCCCCCAAAAGTGGGGTGAAAATGTCAGTGCGTCTTATTGGGCGATTGTGAAAAAAAAAAGAAAAAGTATACTTACATTATGCGCCCGCCGTCCCGGCTCTGTCAGCGCAGCCGCCTCTCTGGCTGACATTCGGGTGTTTGTGTCAGCGCTCACTGACACCCAAACGGCGTGCCTTTCGTGTGTCAGTGCGCTCTGGGCCAAGGAATGGTGGGAGGGCAATGCCACACTACCTGTATGGGGAATAGGAGGGGGAATGCCACATTGTCTATATGGGGAAGGGGATGGGGGGAGTGCAACACTGACTATATGGGGAATGGGATGGGAGGAATGCCACACTGGCTATATAGGGAATGGGAGAATGGGAGCGGGATGCCACACTGCCTATATAGGGAATGGGAGGGGGATGCCACACTGCCAATATAGGGAATGGGAGGGAGGATGCCACACTGCCTATGGGAATGGGAGGGAGGATGCCACACTGCCTATGGGAATGGGAGGGAGGATGCCACACTGCCTATATAGGGAATGGGAGGGGGGATGCCACACTGCCAATATAGGGAATGGGAGGGAGGATGCCACACTGCCTATGGGAATGGGAGGGAAGATGCCACACTGCCTATGGGAATGGGAGGGGGGATGCCACACTGCCTCTGGGAATGGGAGGGGGGGATGCCACACTGCCTCTGGGATTGGAAGAGGGGGGAATGCCACACTGCCAATATAGGGAATGGGAGAGGAATGCCAAACTGCCTATGGGAATGGGAGGGGGGATGCCACACTGCCAATATAGGGAATGGGAGAGGAATGCCAAACTGCCTATGGGAATGGGAGGGGAGATGCCACACTGCCCATGGGATGGGGGGAATGCTACACTGCCTGTAATGGGGTGCTTTATTTTTATTTTTTTTTGGTATTTTGCAGTTCCTTTTGGAATTTTTTATATAATAATTATCATAACAACCCATAATTCTGGTGATCGAATAAAGTACACATGTTCAGTAAAGAAAGACAAAAGCCATGAGTGGTGGTCCGGGAAGGGATGGTACACGCTGAGCCGCGCTTGCTATGTGGTACATAGTATCTCTGTGTGTCTTATAGAAGAACGGAGTGATTAGCGTGGCCGCTGCTGCCAGGAAATTCTGAGACACAGGGTGGGAAAGCAATACAGCCCAGAACAAGATGTCACACGCACTATTTACAAAGCCGTGTTAATGAAAGTGGTAAGCGCAACCGCTCTGCAGCTGGATGACAAAAAGTCTACTAAGGGCTCGGCCGCAGTTTCATTTCTGTTAATAGGTAAAGCCACAAAGACACAAGAACTATTTTATTTTAATATCTAACAAAATCAGGTACTTACATGTTTAACATTCAAGGGTTTAATACAGCAACATTAGAAAAAGGGAGAAGGTTACAGAGGTTTATAAAGGTTTTAACCCCCTAATTGTCCTTGTGAAATCGAAAAAAACTTCTAAATCTCCTGAAAATGTGTCTCTATTAGCAGAGGCAGCTCCAGACACACACTACAGAGTGTGTGTGTGTTGGGGGGGGGGGTCCTGCCACACAGGGCGGGGGGACATTATGGGTCAGCAGTCTGCTCAGGTAAACCTAAAAGCTCATTTTATTAAAAGATCAGAGGGTTAAAATGGTTGTATCCACTTAAAGTGGACCAAAACCCACAGTGATCGGCCCGTAAATCTATAAGATTCCCAGGTCGATCTATTTCCTCCCCTCGGGAGCATGTGAGATCGGGATACCCCGCTGTGTGCCATCCCCCCAGGTCACCCTTACACTTACCTTCTTTCCCGGTCCAATATCGCATGCGCGAGCCGCAGCAGGATTCCCTGCTATCCCTCTAGCAGGGCGCGTGCCTGGGCCAGGCATTTGTGAATGGACGGCATGGGCAGCTCCCTCTTAGAGTGTGGCGGGAGATGCGGCCGTCAGCATGCTCGGAGTCGCTCACCTTAGACGAAGGATTAGACAACGTGACGTCAGTGGATCCGAGCTCGCTGATTGGACGAGCGCCCGTGCATGCTCCATAGGAAGAGGTGAGTTGGTTTCGGCGATCTGGGGGGTTTCACACAGCAGGGCATGCATGAAGAAAGACAGCACAAGTGAAAGAAAAAGAGAAAAAGAAAAAGAAAAGATGAGAGATAGTAGCTGGAAAAGAGGGATGGAGGGAAGGTAAAAAAGGAGGACCCTGAGAAGAAGCTGAAAAGAGAGGCAGACAGAAGGAAGGTAACGAGAGAAAGATAGAGGGAATGTGCAAATGACATGAAAATGGACGAGGGGTGAGAAGGAGGTACAAAAAGAAAGGAAAATGGAGGGATCATGACTAAAAGAGGGAAAAGGAGAAAGGGAAATTCAAGATGAAGGAACATGGTAAAAGAGAATTATTTAGTAATTCAAAAAAGAAAGAAAAGCAATAGGAGTGTTTTGGAAAAGAGAGACTTAGGGCCTTATTTATCAAGGAATAGCGACTGGGGAGCCGGCCAGTAAAGCCAGGTACCGCAACTAGAACGCCGGCTCCCCTCCACAATCACACATTTATCAAGCCGATACTGCTTAGCGACTGAGATAGCGCCACCTAGCAACTCATTCATCATTATCCCAGCCTCATCCCACAGCGCCAGCGAACATCCTTGAACAGCGACAGGTATGACCTCTCGCTACCTGGCGCACTCCAATGCATTTCAATAATTATTTTTTAATATATATATATTTTTTTTAATTTTAAAAAAAAAAATCTTTGAACACTTCTTCCTTTGAAAATGTATTTTTTGGGGATTTTTAAAAACATTTTTTTTTTTTGCAGAATTGATATTACAGGTCTGATTTTAAACTATTCAGGTTTGAATATTATTTCAAAATCATTCCATTTTTTTTTGGGTGGTTAGGGGGTTAAAAAACTACTTTTAACACATCGCCTACTGCGCTCTGGGATTTAAACATGCATTTCACAGCGCTAGGAATTTTTAAGGCTGATTTTTAAATGAATATGGTGGGAGCCGGTCGCTATGTCCAGTCGCTATCATGCGCTCCCATACAACAGCGAACCTGTCAAATAGCGACTCAGCATCTTGTATTCAACATTACGGCACACCGACTGAGTCGCTATCATCCACCGAACAATGGCCAAGCACAGCGACTACTAGCGGGCGCTGTCAAAATACCGCTACAGTCGCTCAACAGTCGCTATCTGTCGCTATTAATGAATCAGCCTCCTGGTGTTCTAGTTGAGAGATTCTGGCACCCCAGTACAGAGAGGTTGGGATGGCGCCCTGTGCAGCCGTACACCTCGCACTCCCAAAAGGCCACCCTTGTCCACATGACTTGGTCCACATATATAATATAATATAATATAATATAATATATAGATAATTTAATGCCGCATTATCCCGGAGAGGTCAGTGTGCTGCTTGGGGGAGGGGGTGGGGAATCCCAAATCTCCTTCCCATATGAGTGGACCAAAAGTAATTTACTTTTGAGTTTTGGTCCAATTTAAAGTTTTCATATTTCAATGATACGTTTCATAGGGATTATCCTTTGTATATGAATATGTTGGATTTTACCTTATTTGTAGGTGAACCTTTTCTTTTGCTTTGCACATTAAAAACACATTAGTGAAGGCGCAGGCATGTGGAAATCAGGAAAATGTGTTTAAGCTTTGGTAAATATGTATTTCATCACAGCTTAGCCTTAGAAAATCCATGAACACAATTTTCCTCCCATCTGCAGAAACAGGCAGTAAGGTTTTCCTAAACGACTAATTACATTTTAATTCAGCTTTGGGAAGCGACAAAAATATGATTATGACTTCTCAGTGAGGAATTTTGCAACTTTTTGATTGAGCCTGAATTCCCTCAATTGAAAATGCGATCTGATAAATCTTTGCAATAAAACAGCATGGTGATCCTAATGCTTGGGTGTATTAACATCTGGCAACGCCCTGCCCGGTCCCCACAGCGCAGCCGCCACATTTTACAGCTCATTTGAGTTAGGATTAAAATGTTAGTAATTAGGGTGGGAAAACATCACCAGGGTGCAGTGGCGAACTGGGGCCAAAAATCAGCCCGGAATTTTACCAGCACCTGCTCTGCCCATCACCAGCCAGTGGCATCTCTACTGCTTCCTGGCCAGTCACCCAGTGAGCTCCAAGACTTACAGGCTGATTCATTACTAACGCCAGGTAGCGACAGATGAGCGTCTGTAGCAGGCATTTCAGAGCGCCCGCTAGTAGTCGCTGTGCTCGACCGTGGTTCACTAGTTCAGAGCGCCTCAGTCGCTGTGCAGCATTGATGAATACATTGTGGGGAGTTGCTATATGAGCAGTACAGCGCTGTATGGGAGCGAATGGTAGCAACTCCTCAGTGTGACCGTCTCACACCATATTCATCAAAAAAATAGCCTCACACACCGCTGGCGCACAAAAATGCTTCGCTGTAGCCCAGAGCGCCAGAGGCTGTGTGATTAAAGTGGACCAACACCCAGGATTTTGACTATCCTGGGTTTTGGTCCACTTCGGCTGTGTGAAACCCCCCAGAAACCCCGAAATACTCACCTCTCCTCACTCCCACGTGACCGCCGCTACCAATCCCCGCCGACGAACAAGCGGGAGGCAGCGACGGACAAGAGAGCGCGCTCGCCGCCGCCCGCAGTCAGGGGTCTGATTGGTCCGGGAATCTTATAGATTCCCAGGCCAATCATGGGAGGGTGTTGGTCCACTTTAAAGGCTGTTTTTGAACACATATCCACCAGTGACAAAGCGAAAACATATGGAATTACATTGTTATAACATTGTGACATGAACACATTAATGCCAGACATGTAATGTCAATTCTGCATAAATATATAAAAAACTTAAAAAGTTTGCAAAGATGTTTTTTTTCTAGGCCAGGAGAGGTCACAACATTATTTGAGAATAACATTTTTTTTTAAATAAAAAACCCCTGTTTAAAGAGAAGTAAAAAAAACGTCCATTGAAATGTATGGGAGAGCGCCAGGTAGTGAGAGGTAAGACGAGGCGCTCTGAAAGTTTAAACGCCGGCGCTATACACTGAGGCTGGGATAATGATGAATCGCACGCTACATGGCGTTATCCCAGTCGCTCAACAGAATGCGCTTCATAAATGTGGAATTCCGTGCTGTGTCCGGCGTTCTCATGCCGATACCTGCCACTACCTGTTGCTATCCCTTCATGAATAAGGCCCTGAGGCTCTATCATTAGGGGAGGGCACGGGCTGGGGATGCTTGGGTAAGGGGGTAGAGTGGTGAAGGAGATGGGGAGCTGGGATTACATAGGAGTGTTAGTAAAGGTAGCATCCCAGACTGCCCCAAAGTAGTGTGGCCCACTGGGCATTTGCCTGTGTCTCCCTATGGCCAGTTTTTCCCTGCCAGGCCGGAGAAGGGGTAACATCAGCAATGAGTGGTAAAAAAAAAAGGGTTTACAAAGGTTTTTTTTTCAACTTTATCCAGATTGCTTTGAGAGCATTGGCAATTTTTGGTTTTGGTTTTGAAGAGTGTTACATTTAATCACATGATCGTTTTATTGCTATTCATGGCAGGAAAAATAAGCTGGAAAAGATGCTGATTTTTTTAAGAAGAGCAACCACCTCTTTAGGGTTTATAGGAGGCTGATTTATTAATAGCGACATGTAGCGACAGTTGAGCGACTGTAGCGGTATTTTCACAGCGCCCGCTAGTAGTCGCTGTGCTTGGCCGTTGTTCGGTTGTTGACAGCGACTCAGTCGGTGTGGCGCAATGTTGAATACAAGGTTACGAGTTGCTATTTGACAGGTTCCGCGATGTATGGGAGCGCATGATAGCGACTGGTCAGAGCGACCGGTTTCCACCATATTCATCAAAAAATCACGCTCAAAAAATTCTTGCGCTGTGAAATGCATGTTTAAACCCCAGAGCGCTGGAGACGATGTGTTAAAAGTAGTTTTTTAACCCCCAAACCACCATATTTTTGGAAACCAAAAAAAAAATATTTTAATAATTTAGTTTATTAATAATATAAAATTAATAATTTTATTTAATAATTTAGTAATATGAATACATTAATATCAGACCTGTAATATCAATTCTATACAATTTTTTTTTTCCCTTAAAAAAATTATCTACAATGGCAGAAGTGGTCACAGAATTTTTCACATTTAAACAAAAAAAAAAAACATTAATAACAATTAATTATTAATATTTAACGATTGTTCCATTGAAATGCATTGGAGTGCGCCAGGTAGCGAGAGGTCATACCTGTCGCTGTTCAAGGTCGGACGCTGGCGCTGTGGGCTGAGGCTGGAATAATGATGAATGAGTCGCTATATGGCGCTATCTCAGTCGCTAAGCAGGATTGGCTTGATAAATGTGTGATTGTGGTGGGGAGCCGGCGTTCTCGTGGCGGGGCCCGTCATTACCGGCCGCTCACCAGTCGCTACCTGTCGCTATTCCTTCATAAATAAGGGCCTAATACTCTGGGAGCAGTGGTTTTTCTCTTTATGGGACATCCCGAATTTTGATGCCCTTGCTGTGTGTATCCCAGGGGGACAACCTGGTACACTCACCTCTCTGGTGATCCCACATTGCATACCTTAGCCTAGGCATGTACCAGCACCAGGCATTTCTGAATGGCTGGCGCAGGCACGTGCCCCAGCTAGATGCGAGCAGGAGTGCGGCCAGCGTCTCTCAGTGGCAATAAAATCTGAATGAAACGCAAGCCACTGACTGGCATGCTCAGTGGCAACAAAAGAAAGGTGAGTTTGCGGGCAATTGTGGGGGGTACACACAATGAGGCATCCCAAATCAGGATATTCCAGGCAGGAGGAACAAGACCCAGGATAGTCAAGGCCAAAAATACAGGGAGTGCCTTTCCAGGAGGCTGCGTAAACATTCTGTTGGCGAGCCACAACTGCAAGCATGCTCTTTTCCCACAAGCCCTAAGCTAACATTATTAAAAACTACTCATATTTTATGTTCTGTATATTTAAATAATTTAAAAAAACGTTAAAAAACGATATGCAATATGATTTACTGGCTCTGCTGATCCTGCAGCAATAAATCTAAAGATCCGCCGCAGCCGATGAGAGCTCAGGACAAGTATCCGCCTTCACCGCTAGGCCTCTGTCCTACGAGCAGGAAAAGGCAACATGGTTGGTGACATTTTGGGGGTTCTGATATGCGGCCTTCACCTAATTTGGCTCCACATCTGAATAAATATCGTCCCAGCAAATGTCACGCTGCTCAGAAAATATTTATGTCTGCGCAGGATGACTAGAGCAGCCCGATGAAGCCTTCCAGCAGCCCAAATAGCGCGACCACAATTTTTTTTCTAAGTAAAATAATTCCTTTTTTTTGCTGCCTATGTGATTTAAGGAATAATCTTTCAAATTGTAAATGCAAAGTGAAGAAGAAATAAAGATACATCATGTTGAAAGCTTTCTAAAGGCAAAAATAGTAATACTCACCTTACCGCCTGTAGGTTCCATCCCCTCGTGTGGGCTAAATAACCCTATTCTTGCAGATCAAGCTCACAGGGCACTCTGGGGATGGGTTCTGTGCACATCCCTCCCAGTCACAAAGGACTCCCTTGTTGATTGGCAGAAGGGGGGGCACCATGTGATAAGCTTATCAGCAGTGGACTGAGAGGGCTGCTGGAACCCAAGATGACAGAGCAAGACTGAACCAATATGCTTTTGTTCCAGTGGGGTAAAGGACTCATTCTGCAGGCCAGGTAAGTGATTTTTTTAATCTTAACTAGGTTAGCCGGGGATGGCTTTTTATTTCACGGTATAAGAACAAAAATGGTTGCAGCCAGCCCTGGAGTCTAAAAGACATGATTTGGAATCTAAGGCCCTTATTTAACAAGGGATAGCGCCAGGTAGCGAATGGTGAGCGAACGGTAATGACGCTCACCGCCACGAGAACGCTGGCTCCCCTCCGCAATCACACATTTATCAAGCCGATCCTGCTTAGCGACTGACAGAGCGCCAGATAGCGAATCATTCATCATTATTCCAGCCTCACTCCACAGGGCCAGCGAGCGACCTTGAACAGCGACAGGTATGACCTCTCGCTACCTGGCGCTCTCCAATGCATTTCAATGGAGCTAACTTTAAATATTCATAATTAATTGCTATTATTTTTTTATTTCTTTTTTTAATGTAAAAAATTCTGTGACCACTTCTGCAATGTTAGATTTTTTTTAAGCTAAAAAAAAAAAAAAAAAAAATGTGTGCAGAATTGATATTACAGGTCTGATATTAATGTATTCATATTACAAAATGTTTTGAAAAACATGTTTTTTTTTTTTTCTAAAAATATGGTTGTTTGGGGGTTAAAAAACTACTTTTAACCCATCGCCGCCAGCGCTCTGCGCGAGAATTTTTTGAGCGTGATTTGTTAATGAATATGCTGGGAGCCGTTCGCTATGGCCATTCGCTGTCATGCGCTCCCATACAGCGCGGAATCTGTCAAATAGCGACCCCTCACCCAATATTCAACATTACGGCAAACCGACTGAGTCGCTATCAACTACAGAACAACGACCAAGCACAGCGACTACTAGCGGGTGCTCTGAAAATGCCGCTACTGTCGCTCATCTGTCGCTACCTGGCGCTATTAATGAATCGGCCTCCCCGGCACCTCTGATCTTCACTAGAGCTCCCCGCAAGGAAGGTTAGCCTAGACTGCTTTTGAAGCCCCAGATCGTGCCTCAGGGAATCAAGGGTCTGGGTAAATAAGCAATGGTTCCCTGGCCCACAGCAGACTGGTAGCAGCAGGATGACAAGGCGTGAAAAGGTATAGACAGGGTTGTGGGCAGGCAGTAAGAATCGCTGTCAAGTTCCATAGCAACAGGTCATAGGCAGGTGCCAAGAATCAGGGTCGAAAGTCCAGAGCAAGGATCAAGGGCAGGTTGCAAGAATCCATGGTAAGGAGTCAGCAACAGTCAGACAATCAAACACGTATCCAAGAACTAAAACAAAGGCACAGAAGGATAAATCCTAAAAAGAACTTTGGGTGTCATCTTGTGCATGTGCACTGCGTGTAACAGTTAGTGCACCTGTACTTGGCCCGCAAGTTTGTGCACATGCATTGTGCTTAAAAATAAGTGCATGCATAATTGGGGATTGCCGATAAAACGTACCCTTCCGGCGTTCCCACACCGCAGGCATAGGCGGGCAGCCAATCAGCATGCCCAACTCTATTCAACTTCTCTTGCCGCACTGACATCAGAGTGTCAGACAAACTGAATGGAGCTCGCCTCAAGCTGGGGGGGGGGGGGAGGGGGCTGTGGATGTGCTGTCAAAATGGTGGCTAGGTGAGTAAATTCAGCAGTTGCTGGGTTTCATACAACGGAGCATGCCCCAGAGAGATGGGGTTTGGTCCACTTTCATTTGAACAGTCTGGAGGAAAGAAAGGAGAGAGGAGACATTATTGAGACTTCTAAATATATAAAAGGATTAAATAAGGAGGGAAGTGTTTTTTAGAAGAAACTTAATTAGAGAATAAGGGGGCACAACCTTGTCCAATCGGGAGCAATGCCAAAAAATTTTACTAAAAAAGTAGTAGATGCTTGGAACAAACTTTCAGAAGTTAGGGGTAAGTGAACATTCCTGGGATAAGCATACATCTATCCTAAGATAAAGAGAACATATGCACATAAGGGCAGACTAGATGGACCATGTGGTCTCCTTCTGCTGTCATTCATTAATTTTTTCTATTAAACCGGACCTTCAGCATCATTTAATAAAACGCTCAAGCCCTTATAAAACTATTTCCCAACATCTAATATTAATTAATTTTTTGTTTTTAGTCACTTACTTTTTATTCTTTCCCCCACTGGGCTGCAACTCTGTTTAGGACTCTTGAATACGGGCGCCGCCATCTTGCTTCAGAAGCATCACATATTGAGGAGAGGAGAGGGGGAGAAAGTTTAGGGGGTGGGGTTATAGCTGTGCTTCCCACAGGCAGAGCAGAGCTGGGGTCAGGAAAAGGACAGCAATCCCAGAATGCAGAGGAGCACAGTCAGAAGACACTTCCTGCAGTCAGCCTAACACTTCATGTGCCCCCATCTTGGATGTTTAAAGGCTCAGAAAATGTAGTAGATGTAGGTAGGATGATTTTAGATGTGGGCAATCTGTATGTACAGGGTGGGGGAAACATATAAGATAGGCTCTTATTCAGGGTGAAGGTCTGCTTTAATACAAATGGACCTAAAGCAATTTCTTTTTTTTCCAGAGTAGATGAGTGTTGTCTATTTGATGTTTATTTGTCAGCCTATGAAGCTTTTTGACAATGAACAAAACATCTTCCAGTGAGGGGAAGTCATTTTATAGTCACCATATTGTAGCTGCAAGTCCAGCGATCTTCAGCAGATGCCACACTGATGTCTTTTCAGTGTGTACAGGGAATAAACTAAAAAAGGCAGCTGTGTCAGGTCTTCTGTACTTACATTAGCAGCATTGAAAATGAAGGTGAATATTACCGGAAACATTGGGGACGGTCAAATACGCAAGAGTAAATAATAAAGAAATGGCTGGCTTGTAATGTGGTACAGTAAAGAACGGCGACTGGAAAGCGTGGGCTGCCATGGCCAGATCCAAACCCAATGTTTGCCCTGAGACAACTATCCCAACATTTAAATAAGACCTGGTACACCAAATATGTTTATATGCTGGCGATCCAAATTAGCAGCTGCAGAGAGTGTCAAGAGTGCACATGGAGTACAAGCAACGACTACACCCACGACGCTGCCGAGATTTTCTATTTTTTTTTTTTTTTTGCGTGGCAGCTGCCATTTATAAAGCTCAGTCTGCGAAAGCTGGAATCTTGCCAGAATGTCAATCCGGGACCCTCTGGCTGTGTTTATGTACATTAAAGTTTAAAAGAGCTTTAGTGAACCTTTGTCAAAAGCATCACCAAGATATTATCTATGCCCCGAGTCCCAAGTGAGATGAAATGCGCTCTTATTGATTAAAACAATTGCAAAGTAAAGGCTGCGATCACTTATACTAACAAAGCCCTGCTGAAGAGTACATTCCAGCTCCTCTGAGATCATCCCCCCTTCGCGCCCGCTAACATCTCTTCTACTGACCAGACAATGGCACTAAGGTCACTTTAGTCTCGGGAATAAACAAATCTAGGAGGCTTTTGATGTAAAATATGATGGCTTCTAGCATTAACATGATTAAAATGGAATCAAGAGGCGCTACAGGAATTACGCGTTGCACTTAGCTGCTCTAAAATGTCACCTTACAACTCCTTAATAAGCATCGTTCAAGGATATATCCATCAGAGGACATGAATGCATTTTGGCATTTGATATTAAAGCCATCAAGCATTATAGATGACCACTTGGTTAATGTATTTCTGTTTGCTATTTGCGAGGTAAATATTGCAGTATCTAAGCCAAAAAGTCAAGTATTTGGCTGATCTGAGTGCTACAATAGACGCCTGGAATTGGGGGTGCAGACGGGACCCCAAGATGGTAGCTGGTACACAGTTCAGGAGTGAGAGAGCCCACCCATGTGTGCATTTGGGCCAAAAATAAGCCCGGGATTTTACCAGCACCTGTCCTGCCTATGACCAACCAGTGGCATTTTTTCTGCTTCCTGACCAGTCAACCAATCTGCTCCAAGGCTGAGGCTAAATCATTAGGGGGAGGATATGGGCTGGGGTTGCTTAGGTAAGGGGGTAGACTGATGAAGGGTATGGATGGCTGGGGGGAGGCAAGGATTCTTTGGGGGTGGTAGTAAAGGTAGCAGCCCAGACTGTCCCAAAGAAGTGTGGCCCACTGGACATTTTTTCTGGGTCTCCCTATGGCCAGCCTGCCCCTGCATGTATGTATCCAGTCAAGGTGGATGGCAGGACATGGTCAAACATGGCTAGTGGTCTACAACAGAATAAGGCACTTAGTCAAGCTCAGAGGTGGCAATGGTTGGTAACTGGCAAAATAGAAAATTAACCCTCTGCATGATGATACAATTGAAAAAGCTAGCTAACGCTTAAAAGCATGGGCTGTTAGTTAACATAGATTGCAATGAATATAAAAGTGATGTAGCCACGACAAGGCCCCAACCCTAACATTGCTAAGCCTAGAAGAGTTTGTGCAGACATGCTACACACAGCCTGCACAGTGCTACAGTTCAGCTGAGGGGTTTCAGGTAGAGGCCATTTGGACTGCATTGGGAGAGCTACAATCCAGCAAATCTGGCCATGCAACAGCAAAAAGAAAGATAGGATGTGCTTATCCAGTCTATATATGGCAGTCAAGGAGGTGCTAGAGGGGTGTGACCACACTCCATAGACAAAGAAGAAATGTAACCCTCTGCACGCTCATATTATTGAAAAAGCCTGCATGTTATAAGCATTGACTGTTAGGTAACATAAACTGCTACTGGCAACTGGGCCGGGCACTTGGCCGTATTCAGACAGGTAGTGGTTGGCAAAAGGGCTTAGCTGGCATGCCCATTAATGCAAACTGTAACAGTATCCAGCTTCCCTCTTTAAAATGTAACTTTTAATCCATGAGTTAAAAAAATACAATTCTGTGATTACTCACCTGTAGAATTGGTATTATGAGTACACAGTACGTCCTGCTCCAAATCTAATACTTACATGTGGGATATACTCTGCCAGATGGCGCTGGACTGCAGAGACATCGAAAATAGGCTCCTCCCGGCCGCTCAAATGCCCAGGGACCTCCCACAAATGCCCAGCATTGAAAAGCAGTTAATGAGAAGCCGGGAGAATTAAACAATCCAAACTATCAACTATAACAATGATAAAAATCACCATACAGGGGATCCAAGATAATGCAAAACCAAGGGTGGGTTGGAGCAGGACGTACTGTATACTCATAATACCAATTCTACAGGTGAGTAATCACAGAATTATATTATTATTAGTATACAGTACGTCCTGCTCCAAATCTAATACGTACAGTTGGGACATCCAATAGCAGTGTCCATAAAGTAGGGTGGGATCCCCAAGAAAAATCAGCAGCAGACAGTTTAAACCACTTCCGCCTGAAGAACCTTTCGGCTAAAAGCAGCATCAGCTGAGACCCTAACATCAACCTTGTAATACTTTGAAAAGGTATGAACAGAAGACCAAGTAGCGGCCTTGCAAACTTGTTCAACAGAAGCCTGGTGCTGAAAAGCACACGAGGCACCAATAGCACGAGTGGAATAAGCAGTAAGGCGGAAGGGAGGATTCTTCCCCTTAGCAGAGTAGGCCTGAATCACAGCCTGACGAATCCACTTGCTGATAGTAGACTTGGCAGGAGCCAAACCCTTCTTAGGACCAGAAGGGACCACAAAAAGAGCATCAGTTTTCCTGAAAGGTGCAGTAGCCACCAGATAGTACTTCAGACACCTAACCACATCGAAAGAGTGCAAAACCCTCTCCTTAGCATTGCTAGGATTAGGGCACAAAGAAGGAAGAACAATGTCCTGATTCAAATGAAAAGCAGACACTACCTTAGGCAGAAAGTCAGGTTTGAAACGAAACACCACCTTGTCCTGGTGTCTCTCATAGTAGGGGGGGCTGAATGGAAAGCGCTGCAAACTCAGACACACGCCTGACAGAGGTGATAGCCACCAAAAATACAACCTTGAGCGTAAGAATGGCCAGGGCAGCATCCTGCACAGGTTCAAAGGGAGCACCCTGCAAGGCTGACAGAACCAAGTTCAAATCCCAAACAGGCACTATAGGCTTACGTGGAGGGCGCACATGAGTGACCCCCTGGACAAAAAGTTCTGATCAGAGGGTGCTGAGTTTCCATGCGAAAGCACCTGCCCCTGACAAATTTGTTGAGGATCTTCAAATCCAGGATGGGCCTGACTGACCCATCTTTTTTGGGTACTGTGAATAGATTGGAATAAAAGTCCTTGCATTTTTCTCTTAAGGGGACCTGGCAGATGAGCCCCAGCTCCAGGAGGCCTTGCACTGCTTGCACTAGCTCCTGAGCTGACACAGGGTCCTGAGGAATCCGGGGTCTGATGAATCTTGGAGGGGGACAGGCAGCAAACTCCAACTTGCAACCAGAGGACACTACCTCCTGAATCCACCGGTCTGAGACATGAAGCCTCCAGATGTGAGCGAAGTGCTACAGCCGTCCCTCCACCCGGATGGGTGAGGGCAACCCATCATGCCTGAAGGGGCTTGGAAGAGGATTTTGCTTTGGGACCCCAGGAGGAGCCAGTACGTCCACATCCTCTGCCCCTACCCCAGATATCTCCCAGGCCCCAGGAAAGGAAACCCCCCTTCCCTGTCTGGCACCACGGTAAGGGGAGGAGAAGGAACCCTGACCCCGAAAGGGCCGAGATTGCCGCCTGCGCTGGGGTAACCTGCCTTCCTTAGCAAAAAGGTCCAGGTGGTCCCCAAACAGGCGCAGTCCTTTAAAGGGAAAACCAGTGAGGGCCTTCTTGGCAGCGTTGTCAGCAGCCCACTGGCGCAGCCAAACCGAGCGGCGTATAGCCACCACGAGGGCAGAAGTTCTGGCACACATTCTGATGGTGTCATCCAATGCTGAGAGGACAAAATTTGCAAAAACATCACAACTGGAGAGTGCATTGAACACCTCACAAGGCAAATCATCAGGGGCACTATCAAGCATATTTCTGATAAGGGTTCTAGTGGCCACAGCAGTAATGGCAGAGGCACAGACCGGGCGCAGTGCCGTCCTCGCACATGCAAAGGCGTGGGATGCCAGCTGGTCAATACGCCGGTCCTCAGCATCCCGCAGGGTAGTGGAGTCAGGGGAATGCATGACAGAGGTGTTAGATAGCCCTAGGATCGGGGCATCCACCTCGGGGGGGGGATGACCAACATTTAACCACCTCAGCAGGAAAGGGATACTTCCTACCCCAACTTTTTGGAACCCCGGGAAGTTTACTGGGGCGCTCCCATTCCTTGAGCACAAGGTTATGGAAATGTGCCTGCTCGGGAAATTCCAAACGTGATTTTGCTGTATGGAAAAGCTCCCCTCTTTGCCTGGGAGCCTCAACAGGGAGAGAGATGGACAGAACCTCAAAAATCTGGGTCAATAATCTGTCAGTGTCATCCGGGGCCCAGGGGTCAGAGCCAGAATCGTCATGACCCCTTGGTCTCTCATCAGATGAGCCTGAATCAGAAAACTTCATCAGACGGGGTATAGCCACAAAGATTCCAAAACTCCTCAGTTCCCATAAGGAAAACAGTGACATTAGGCATCAAGTGGCGCTTCTTAGCAGGGGCCTTACGCGCTAAGGATTTAGCAAACAACTGCTCAACAGTAGCCAGTCTAGAAGACACATCAGGCTGAGAATCCCCGCTAGTATGCAACTCAGTAGGAGTGAGATTTAAGCTTGGGGGAGTAAGCGAAGTGAAGCGAGGTGCTGCCACTGGCAGGCCAGATTGCAATGCAAGCACCTGCTGAGCACAGGGTACACAGACCCGCGCCTTGTCAGCATCAGCATAAGGCTGCCCACACGCTACACACAGCCGGTCTTGTCCCGAAGGGACCCCGGTCACATTATCCTGGGATGCCTCCATATGGTGATTATAGTGGCGCTATACGCCGATAGGGAATAACGCTATATAGCAACCCCGGATGCCCCAATAACCCGCTAGGAAAGTGGGAGTATTATTTTTACAAGGCCTACAAGTTATACACTAATACAGGGCCGGGCGAAGCCAAAAGGGTTCGCCCCGCTTGAAAGGCATAAGCAGACAAGACCTGTAAGCACACAGTAACAAAAGTGAAAGATATAAAGCCGCCTGCGAGGGCACTTACGGACTGCGTTAAGTAGGGGTCCGTCGCGCATGGGCCAACCAAGCAGGTTAAAGATGGCGTCGGTATACCTCGAGAGGCGGACCGGTATCAGCGATGACGCGGAGCGCGCCATAGACGGGCCCCGCCCCCCGAAGAGCGCAAAGCCAGAACGTGCAAGCAGCCAATGACAGCGCACCAGCGCCTGAGGTAATGCAATTTTTAAAAATACAGTAAAGGCAAGTCAGCGCGGCTGCTGACACAAGGCTAAACAGAATAAAAAGAGAGTGTAAAACACAGAATGCATAGCATACATATTTACACACACCCCCATCCTCTTTTCCCCCGAAGGCTACAAGGAGAATGAGGGAGGACAGCGGCCACTTAAACAGGGCCCACCGATGGGCAGGGGCAAGGGGCAATAGTGCGGGAGGGGCATCCATAGAGGCTCACCATAAGCCTGAACCGCCTACCCTTTGGTGGGGGATTGCGGTGGAGCAGCGCCCCATAAGCACCAACGGCGGTGCTGCCTACCATCACCCGGACCAGCGCAGCCAAGGCTGGGAGGCATATTACTAGTGGAACAGGTGGGAATAGTCCTACAGGGCCGCAGGCTAATAGCCCCGCTCACCTGCGAGTAGAGAGCCATTTCTCGTCCTTCGCAGCCAGACTGCAGAGAAATTCTGGGGATTTGTGGGAGGTCCCCGGGTATTTGAGGGACCGGGAGGAGCCTATTTTCAATGTCTCTGCAGTCCAGCGCCATCTGGCGGAGTATATCCCAACTGTAAGTATTAGATTTGGAGCAGGACGTACTGTATACTAAGAATGCAGCCTATTACCCATGGGGATTTATGATTAAGGGCCAAACCGGCCTGAAACATGTCACTTTGGTCCCAGCAGAGGGACCTGTTCTTTCACTGAAGCATACATATCCCCATGGCAATCGGCTGGCTTTTTACTGATGGATTAAAAGTTACGTTTTAAATGGTTACACTACTATTACATAATTCCCGGCGGGCCACAGTACTTTGGGGCCAGCCCTTTGCACCTACTCCATATTCTGTCCCTGCAATAATCAGCTGGGGTGACTGGGCTAATTCTTGCCCCCAAGGGGGTTGAGATGTGGCAGGACTAAGGACTGTGGTGACTAAAATATGCTAGATGTCCACTTTGAGTATCTGCCTTTTGTGTAGCCCATTACTATGCCACCACAATGTGTGAGATAAATTATTAACTGTGCCTACAGAGAGAGTAGCTTCTCAGAGGGACAGGCAGAGGGAGAGGTGCCCCATTCTTCATTCAGAGCCCGAAGATAACATTCTGTCTGTGAATTACAGCGGCTAGAGAGACAATTGCAAGGTTACAAAGCATTGGATAGAGCTATCCCCCCCCCATTTGGGTAGTAAAAGAAAACCTCCCTCTAATCCCATGCCTGTGGCACTGATTCCGGGACTCTCTGCAGCAGCCATTGGTAAAGCTTGAGAACATTAGTGACTGTCCTGCTGTAGCACCGATTGTGTGACTCACCAGTGACTACCAGCTGGGAACCTGGAATCACTGCTACACAACCCTTCTCTTGGCATGGGTTTGAGAGCTAGGGAGGTGTTTTTATATAGCCCTATTCAGGCTTATCGCCTGGGAGGGGTGGGATGGGGTGGTGGGGCCGACCGGTGTCCAATGGTCTTTAAAAAGTGAGGAGGAGGAAAAAGTAAGTTAATATATGCTGATGTACACTGGAAGTGCTTAGTGGTGGTGAATCCATTGCCTCTAGAAACATACCCACGCGTTCTGTGGCTTACTGGCCACTTCTCCAAGGTGGACAGCATGTCAGTGCACTTATGCTTTTGTAGCTGGAATAATGTATTAATTCACACCACAATTAGAGATCTTTGGTGGAGGTCAAGCAAAATGATCAAATAAATAAAATAAAAATAAAATAAAAGATGCACCACCATTCCACATTAATAGTCCCCCATATAAGCAGCCCACTGGCTCTTTATTGTTGGCTAGCGGAGGGCCTGGAGTGAGGGGAACAAGCAACGCCGAATACCGCGTAGCTCAATAGTTATTTTAATAACAGCTTTCCTCGTTCCATAATTTTTAATTGTGTCCTTAGGGACTAAGAAAAAGGAGGCAATGCTGTTCTCAATTTTATAATACCTGTGCACCCACCTTTAAAACTGGTAAACCCAAATCTCCACCGGCTAAAATTCCTAGTTTTACAAATAAAATTGTTTTTCTTTTTTATTATTCCTCAGCATTTTTTTTTATCAGCCTAAATCCCAAACAGGCCAAACAGCCAATTTAACAGTGGGCTCTAGTTTGCAGATTTTCGCTGCATAAAAATGGCATAAAATGTAAAACAAATGTTTTAGTAATAAACAGAGGGCTTCAGGTGCTGTTGCAATGGGAATATATCATTTTTTTTGGCAGTCCAACACGTCAGTTGTTTTTTTTTTCTTAAATGAAACAGTATTGATATGAAATCCTTGACCTCTTTTCAGCATTTGAGGCAGACTCATTAATTTCACTGAAACATTTACTCTGTGGCCTAATTCAGTAAACTTGCCTTAAAAAGTCTCAGGAAAAAGGGATGGGATAAAATGGGGTGGGATTTAGTAAGAGAGGAAATTAGAGAAAGATTTGTACCTAAATCTTTCAGTAAAGCATTTGTGACAAATTTTCAATTCTGCTTTTATAACGAAAATCTTGAAGTGGACCAACACCCAGGATTTTCACTATCCTGGGTTTTGGTCCACTTGTGTGAAACCCCCCAGAAAGCCCAAAAAAACTCACCGGCCGAAGGACAAGCTGAGGCCGCCTCTCGCGCGTCCCTCTTACAGGGAGCGCGCCCACGCCGGCCATTCACAAACGGCCGGCGCGGGTGCGCACCCTGCTAGAGGGATGCGTGAGAGGCGGCAGCAGCCCGCGCATGCGCCGTTGGAACGGGGAGAAGGTAAGGTTTGTGGGCGTCCGGGGGGTTTCACACAGCGGGTCATCCCGATTTCAGATGCCCCGCGGGGAGGGAGCTGATCGGCCCGGGAATCGATCAGCGGTGGGTGTTGGTCCACTTTAAACAAATCTAAGGATTTACAGTCAGTGGTGCATTTTACCACCATGGAATAAGTGTTAATAACTAACATATGTGCACTTTAGGCATTTATAAACTCCTGTAATGTTCTCTTTTCTTTGAATGACTCTTTATTGTTTGCATATATTTTTATTGAGGCATGTTATAATTATTGTACTTTCATACGATACATAGGTTATACCTATATATCTTTTGACTACCCTCATTTGACATGTCCATAAGTGGAACATAAGAAAATAAAACATGATCCATATTTGTTTGTTTCCTTTTTTATCTGTAGTTGATTGCCAAGCCTTATAACAGGTTTTTATATATACATTGAACGTTAAGACATTCCAAATGCAAAAGGCAAAATTGGAATTGCACATTCTTTCAACTCTCCATAGTAAAAGGGATTATCCACACAAATGAAAAAACAAAAGGGCACTCACTTTTCAACCCCCACAGCTGATCAGTCCTTCTCGCCCAATCCCTGGATCACATCCCATGCCACCTGGGCCAGAACTCCAGTCACTGGCAGTTCCATGTTGGGATTGCACCCCTCCATCATGAGTAACAGGGGCGTACCCACACCTTCTCCATTTAATGCAGTTGAGGGGGCGTTTAGGGGGCCTGACTTCAGGTGAGTTGCTGATTGCCAGAGTAAGACGGTCAGCTGTGGGGGAAAAGGTGAGTACACCTTTGGTTTTATATTTGTGTAGGCAATCCCTTTAAAGCGGAGTGAAAGTGCCAATGGTCGAGACTTCCAACATGCGTTCTGCAATGCCCAATCAGCATCTGCGGATATTCGGGTGACTGACGTTACCCAGTCTGCACCTGCTGCTCTTGTGTCCTCCCCCTGCCACAGCATTGATTTAGAAATGAATCAATGTCACCATCATGCAGGTGTGCAACCTCGAGGCTGCACTCAAGAGGATTGTGGGATACATACCTCCGAGTCGCAGCAAGATGGTGGAGCAGGAGACCTATATTTGGGAGCGAGTGGCCAGATAAGGTGAGTAGGTCATTGGGATGCAGCAGTTTGCATGCTTATTAAAGTAGACCAAAACCCAGGATTTTGACTATCCTGGGTTTTGGTCCTTGCCCCCGAGGCTGCCGCGCTGTGTGAAACCCCCCAGGTTTCCAGATCATACTCACCCTTCCTCAGTCCTACGGCGCATGCGCAGCCTCTCGTCCAATCAGCGCACTCTGATCTGCTCATGTCAGCTTGTCTAAGGCCCTTATTTAACAAGGGATAGCGCCAGGTAGCGAATGGTGAGCGAGCAGTAATGACAGTCACCGCCACGAGAACGCCGGCTCCCCTCCGCAATCACACATTTATCAAGCCGATCCTGCTTAGCGACTGACAGAGCGCCAGATAGTGAATCATTCATCATTATTCCAGCCTCACCCCACAGCGCCAGCGAGCGACCTTGAACAGCGACAGGTATGACCTCCCGCTACCTGGCGCTCTCCAATGCATTTCAATGGAGCAATCTTTAAATATTCTTAATTAATTGCTATTAATGTTTTTTTTTTTAAATGTCAAAAATTCTGTGACCACTTCTGCAATGTTAGATATTTTTTTAAGGTAAAAAAAAAAAAATTTGTGCAGAATTGATATTACAGGTCTGATATTAATGTATTCATATCACAAAATGTTTTTTTTAAATCCAAAAATATGGTTGTTTGGGGGTTAAAAAACTACTTTTAACCCATCGCCGCCAGCGCTCTGGGGTTTAAACATGCATTTCACTGCGCGAGAATTTTTTGAGCGTGATTTGTTAATGAATATGGTGGGAGCCGTTCGCTATGGCCATTCGCTGTCATGCGCTCCCATACAGCGCGGAACCTGTCAAATAGTGAATCCTCACCCAATATTCAACATTACGGCAAACCGACTGAGTCGCTATCAACTACAGAACAACGGCCAAGCACAGCGACTACTAGTGGGCGCTCTGAAAATGCCGCTACTGTCGCTCATCTGTCGCTACCTGGCACTATTAATGAATCGGCCTCTAAGACGAACAGATCTGAGCATGCTGACGGCCACATCCCCCTCTACCCTCTAACAGGGGGCATGCCTGCGCTGGCCATTCACAAATGCCTGGCGCGGGCAAGAGTCCTGCTAGAAGGATAGTGGGGACACAGCTCGGCGCTTGTGCCGTTGGACTGGAAAACAAGGTGAGCTTATGGGTGACCTGGGGGTTTCACACAGCGGGGTATCCAGGTTTTGGATACCCTGGGGGCGGGTGAATCAATCGGGCCAGGATTCTTATAGATTCCTGGACCGATCTCTGTTGGTTTTGGTCCACTTTAATTTCCCTTTTTATTTTCCATATATATATATATATATATATATTCCATTAGTCCAGATTTTCCATTTATACGATTTTCAGTGGGTATATTCTCCAGTATGTCCACCATCACAGTCAAGGCTCAGTTCTTATTGGTGGATCCCCAGAGACTACCCTCTTGAGGTACCATGTTGTTTCCCACACCTTATTCTAATACATGCCTTATACTGAAATAGCTTGGAATGGCCCTAATTCTAAGGAAAGTTTACTGATTTGAAGTTCATGCAAATGCTAGTGGAACCAGCTAAAAAAGCACAATGTGTTCACTTTCTGTTTGGTCCCAAGAAATACTGTAAGTAGTTCCTTTACCAGGGCATGACTGGGTGCCTTTGGGACCAAATGTTAGTGACATTTTTTTCAATAACTACTCCCTATGGGGTATTCTCTATGGGCCCCAACACATATGTTCCCCAACATTTAGTGACTTGCCCACTCATTCACTAAAGCTTGTAAGTGTGACAGCCTTATGTATGCCTGCATAGAGCTGTAACGCACACCAAGCAATGTTATCAAATGGTGTCAACTCAACTAAAACGACACTGGTGCAGATTGCAAGTGAGAGTTCTTTTGGTAGAATACAATTCAGGAGTGAAGATCTAAGAAGGGAGTTAAAGTGATCCAACAAGATTGATTTACTACATTCCCTACCTGCTCCTTGCACCCTTGGCCCTACAAAGTGAGGAATACTTGACCACCGGTAGGCAATCATAGGGGCTGAATCATGACAGGAAACGAGGGATCGGTAAGAATATCTCAGGCAGGAGGCAGAGCAGGGGCGTAGCTAGGGTGTGGCGGGGGGCATGTGCCACAGGTGCAGCAGGTCAGGGGGGCACCAAAGTGGGGCCTGAGCACAGACGGGGGGCGCCATTTCAAATCTTTGCCCGGGTGCCAGAAAGCCTAGCTATGCCTCTGTGGCAGAGTATGCACGGCAGCGCATCACCAATCAAGATACCTTCCACCCCATGCAGGGACCATGTGCCCTAAATTTAAGAAGAGATAAAAAATGGACTGCATCACAGTCTAGCTACAGCAGAATGTCAGGGACATACAATGCATACAATGTAAAGAAACTGCAACAGAATCATAAGAGTAGAGAGAAGCTGACATAAACACAAGTCACACAACGCTATTCAACACAAATGTGGCAAAAACACAGTGATCCTATTAAAAGATCTACAGTCTAATACAGTCAATAGCTTTATATTTACATGTCGTTTTTTGCTTCCTTAAATCTTAAGCGGATGTAAACAAAAAAGCCCCAAAAACTGTAAGTCCACTTTCGAATTAATTTTTGAAAGTGTATATTTGTGTGTGGCACAATTATGTCTTCAAATTGCTCAGCTGATCTAGAATTTTGTTTCAATGTTAACATGTGTGTTTTTTTTGGAAGCAGTTTTCACTACCTGCAATCTGTTGCAGACTTGGGCCCTTATTTAACAAGGGATAGCGACAGATAGCGACTGGTGAGCGGCCGGTAATGACGGGCCCCGCCACGAGAACGCCGGCTCCCCACCACAATCACACATTTATCAAGCCGATCCTGCTTAGCGACTAAGGCCCTTATTTATGAAGGAATAGCGACAGGTAGCGACTGGTGAGCGACCGGTAATGACGGGCCCCGCCACGAGAATGCCGGCTCCCCACCACAATCACACATTTATCAAGCCAATCCTGCTTAGCGACTGAGATAGCGCCAGATAACCACTCATTCATCATTATTCCAGCCTCAGCCCACAGTGCCAGCGTCCGACCTTGAACATCGACAGGTATGACCTCTCGCTACCTGGCGCTCTCCAATGCATTTCAATGGAACAATCTTTAAATATTCATAATTCATTGTTATTAATTTTTTTTTTTTTTTTATGTGAAAAATTCTGTGACCACTTCTGCCATTTTAAATAATTTTTTTAAGGTAAAAAAAAAAATGTACAGAATTGATATTACAGGTCTGATATTAATGTATTCATATTACTAAATTATTTAAAAAACTTGTTTTTTTTTGTTTCCAAAATTATGGTTGTTTGGGGGTTAAAAAACTACTTTTAACCCATCGCCGCCAGCGCTCTGGGGTTTAAACATGCATTTTACAGCGCGAGAATTTTTTGAGCGTGATTTGTTAATGAATATGGTGGGAGCCGGTCGCTCTGACCAGTCGCTATCATGCGCTCCCATACAGCGCGGAACCTGTCAAATAGCGACTCCTCACCCAATATTCAACATTACGGCAAACCGTAACTGTCGCTATCAACTACCGAACAACGGCCAAGCACAGCGACTACTAGCGGGCGCTCTGAAAATGCCGCTACAGACGCTCAACTGTCGCTACCTGCCGCTGTTAATGAATCGGCCTTGGTGTACACTGCCCATAGCAACAGATTGCAGATAGTTGCACAGAAGAGCTGCAGTGTTCTGTTTGTACAGGACTTATTTCTCTCTTCCTGGTGTACAGACTTGGCGTATGTTGCCAATAGCAACAGATTGCAGATGCACACATTGCTAACATAGGAAAAAATAAAAAAAAATACTATATCAGCTCAGCACCTTGAACGCATCCTTTTGGCCCAAAAATATAATATATATATATATATATATATATATATATATATATATATATATCTACCGGTATATATATAAATATAAACTTTCAAAAACTTTCAAAAATTCAATTGAAAGTGAATTTTCCCTTTAAACTGGTTCCCTTGGCTTTCTGAATTTTAAGACTCTTGATAATAGGGTCTCCGCTACCTGTACTGTATAATACAAAGTGTAACTTCATACATATAAATGTAGACATTCTTCCTTGTACCCGTTAAGTGTCCCAGTTGTAGACGATAATGATCAGTTTTCAAGTCCTCTTGATGGAAAATAAAACATACAGTTCTCAGGCTTATTTCCTCAATTAGGCAAAAGAAAGATAATCCATGTGAAGCTGAAGATAGAGATGTTGTGCTGTCAGTCAGCTCAAGGAAACACTTTCTATCAGTGTCCCAGTGTGTTCAGACAGGAAGCCGAGGAAATGCTAGGATTTGACATTTGCAGATTGGCAGCTGATGTAAACCAGTTAGAGGTGATTTTTTTCGCTAAATGGTTATCCCCCCCATCCCTCTTGTTTTAGCGAATGGATAGACTGCGTCTTCAGGACAGAGTCTTCTCTTTGATCAGATTTCAGAACACTCACTTGTTACACTTTTGTATGTCTATGAAATGCTGAGGAGGCTGATAGTTTATAGCTGTCAACACCACATCATAGCTCAGGGCAGCTTTCGTCATTATTAAAAATAATGTTTTCAACATGTAATGAAAACTGGATGAAACCAATCACAGCTTGCCTCCTGTTTGAAATTTTGCAACCCTAAAACAGTACTTTCAGACTAGACGTAAGATCTAATTTGTGTTTAATCATTCATCAGCCTTGAGAATGCTCAGATTTTTACATCAACCCTGATTGCTGGCTCTAAACAGGCCCAGTGGAGCAGCCGAGTTCTTTACCTGGGGTCCTGGGGAAGGGTGGCCTACAGTGCCATTACAGCTTAGCCACAACAGTAGGTAATCCAGCTTTCTCCTAAAAATAACTTGTATTTGTCCAGTTTAAAATGTAGCCCAGAACCAGAAGTATACAAAAATATCCCAAAACAAGTGTCAAAATCCACAAACAGGACCCAGATCCGAGTATGTCCCACTGTGGGGACCCTGTAAAGAGTTTCGGGGCGTGAAAGGCACTTAATCATACCATATCATAGAATGATTAAAGACCTTTCACGCCCCGAAACGCATTACAGGGTCCCCCACAGTGGGACATACTCGGATCTGGGTCCTGTTTGTGGATTCTGACACTTGGTTTTGGATATTTTTGGATACTTCTGGTTCTAAGCTACATTTTAAACTGGACAAATACAAGTTATTTTTTAGGAGAAAGCTGGATTACCTACTGTTCTGACTTGAACAGTCAGTGCTTCTTGACTATTTAGTAAGCCCAGTGCACATGCACATACTGTCCAGTGTTCAGTTGTCACACAATAAGGCCCTACAACACTATAGCCTGGTGGATATAAAGTAGCATAAATCATTTTTTGGCACCGTTTTGTATTTATAGGGCAAATCAGGCTTGGGTAAAGTATAGCTAGTTGCAGATATGGATACAGGTCAGTCTGCAGTCTCACCATGAACAACCTGGTTGGAAACCCCTGTATTATTAGATTAGTTTTTTCCGTCAATTGCAAAGAACATGGTGTATTTTGTATGGCTTGTGGATGTGACAAATAAACACTGATTGGATTCAATTTGCATCCCAGTATCACCCTGGCAGTTCTCGCTTGGGCTCATCTACCAACAAAATGTCTGTTTGATGTGTTTTGTCTGCTGGTTAGATGGGGGTGTGCCTATAAATAAATAAATCGTAGATCATGGCATAGCTAGCTAAGACTGTATTTTTTCCTGGGCAAATTCTAAGACGGGAAGGTGAGATTGGTGTAAGCATATCCTCCAAAATAGTCCTTGCACAAAATGCCACAGTGTCCCAGTTACAGCCCCATCAGCAGGGAACAACCTAAAAGAAGATACAATTCAATGGCTTTGCCAGACAAGACGGAAGCTGACAGCATGCTCCCAGGTGGCTTCTGTGCACCAAGATTGTTGACCACTAAAATAAGCACCTCACCATGGACAGTCAGGGTGCACCCCCCACCATCCAATAAAGAGAGGAAGTAAGTTCTCTCATAAATGGGCCAGGGGTGCACCACAGAACAGACCGTTATGCCACAAATTGAAAGAAGAGGAACATCTGCTTTTAGTTGGATCAAGTCATTTTTTATTTTTTTTCAACAAAATTGACACAGAGGATCAGGGTCTATGACACACTAACCCCCTCCCCCTGCCACTGGTAAGCCCAACAAAGAGAGATGTACACTTTAATTCTGGAGACCCTTTTGGTGGGGGACCCTGAAATGGCTGCTCACTGCAATTGGAGGCGTGCCTGTCATACTTGTGTGGAGCCATAGCTGAGTTCCTGTTGGATTACTAGCAGGAGTAGGATGTGACTTAGGCCCTTATTTATGATAGGATAGCGTCAGGTAGCGCCTGGTTAATGAGAGGTAGCGACAGATAGCGACTGCTGAACGCCGGACACGGCCCGCAATTCCACATTTATCAAGCAGAATCTGTTTAGCGACTGGGATAGCGCCATGTTGCGTCTGATTCATCATTTTCACAGCCTCAGCGAACAGCGCCGGTGTTCAGCCTTGCACAGCGCCAGGTATGACCTCTCGCTACCTGGCGCTCTCCAATACATTTCAATGGGCGAACCTTTTCTTCTCTTTAAACCGGGTTTTTTTTTTTGGCCAAAAAATCACAAATAATTCTGTGACCTTATTAAACCTCAGCCTTGCTTAGGGTTCCTTCATGGAACAAAGTTGCCATGTATGGTTTAGGTCTGTTTCAAGCCACCTTTAACACATTATCCAGGGCCCATATCTATATCTATCTATATATATCTATAATCTAAATATATAAAGATATATAGATATACATATACTATAGCCTTGATTCAGTAAATTTGCTTTAAAATATCATTTTATTTAAAAATAAGGCATAAGAAGTTAAAATAATGTGTGATTTAGTAAGAGCGGGGGTAAGAGCATAATTTGCACCTAAAACTTTCACTAGAGTAATGTAACAACTTTATTATTTGCTTACATAAAGTAAATCTTAAGCAAATTTTACAGTCTACCAATTTTTTTTTTGTACATGAATGTTGTAGGCGTTAAGAACCAAAAGATATTTTAGGAAAACTTTACGGAATCAAGGCCTATGACTTGACTTTCACTTTAGTTTACTTAGGTTAAATTTAAAAAAAAAAAAAAAAAAAAAATATATATATATATATTTATTACATATACGACATTTGTTCATTGTGAAATCTGGAATTCTAGAAGAAACTATAGATATATATGTATAGGTTTTTTTAAATATTCTGCTGAAAAATCTATGGGAAACAATTCCAACGACCAATCAGTCGGATACTTCTTAAAGTGCTTTTCATGGTTCTGTGATGTTGTACTTGCCCTGTAGCATCCCCAGATTGGATTACAAAGTCACAAGTTTGCGGTAAAGCAAATACAAACCTTGAAGATTCAATAACAAGACTTTAGATTTTACATTTTTGGAAGGGGAGGGGGGCTCTGCAGATGAAAAGAATTTTTTCCCATACACGCTGTAATTAAATGCAATTGAACATGCCTCTAGTGCAAGCTTGCAACATGCTTTGAACTGTTTTTAAAACAAGGCAGAGGAGAAATATTATGCAAAGTTGACTGCGCGTTTGAATTCAAAGTGGCCGAGGTCAACTAGAGATCGACAGGGACCATTGGTACAGCAAGAGGAAATATATATTTGGTTGTCACAATGGAATTTTGCTGTAAACTGTAAAATACAAAATAAATGATTTTGCTTTAATTGTGGCTTTTAAGACTATTTTACATAAAACAAACGTGTGTGTCGGTCAACATTCTATGGGCAATGGCTGGCTTTAAGGGATTGCGCCATTGAAATATCATGTCTTCATATAATTCTGGTACCTATGTGCAGTAAACCATCCTTTTCAGCTCAATGCTATCTCAAGCACACAGCCGCTGTGCGTGCAATTCTTGGGTATAGTTTATATTTACACTGCAATTATTTTCCCCCTGTGAACATGTGTTGTGAGCTTTTAAAGCGCAGTAATAGGGGCAAGCCACCTTAGGGAGAGACTAATGTTAGGCTAGTGGAAATGGCCCCCTTTTGGCTTTTCGTCTGACCACTGCAGGGTGTGTTGGGTAATTATATTATTCCTTGTGTTGGGTAATGTGCAAATACTTTCAGTTCTAGGAAAGCACCTCTTTTCCTTTATCTTTGAGTAGAGGGTCTTGTGGTCTCTTTAGCAGGGCTGTGGAGTCGGTAAGCCAAAGCCCGACTCCAACTTCTTCAATTTTATCACGGCCTGACTCTGATGCCTTCATATATGGGCAATAATTAGTAATACATTTACTGTAGTAAAATGGCTTTTTTCTCAGCATTATATAATCAGGCTACTTAAAACATAAAGCATATTTTTTAGAATACAATTACTAAACAAATACCTTAAAGTGAACCAACAGCCAGGATCTTGACTATCCTGGGTTTTGGTCCACTTCGGGGGGCACCCCGATTGGGGGTGTCCCACTGTGTGAAACTCACCTCATCACGCTCCCACGTGACCGTGCCGTCCAATCCCCGCCGACGGACAAGCGGGTGACAGCGACGGACAAGACAGCGCGTCCGCCGCCGCCTCCCGCACGTCACTCTTACAGAGGGAGGTAAGGTTTTATTGGGGTTTTGGGGGGTTTCCCGGGCCGATCACCCCTGGGTGTTGGTCCACTTTAAAGGGACATTCCAGGCACAGGGATAAATGAATGAATGATAAAAGCTGACTTTGTCATCTGGTTATAGGATTTGTAGACAAAATGCTGATTGCAATAGTAATAATTAAACAACGGTTATTTCCATTTAAGTATAGAGGTAAGACCTGTACAGAATTTTTATATTACCATTTATTATTATGAGAACAACTTGCTAAATTGTACAGAAGAAAAATAATAACTAGGCTAGTAATACTCTTAAACCAGGCCTTTAACATTATTTAATAAAAAGCCCAAACCCTTAAAAACTCTCCAGCATCTAAAATGTATATTATAAGTTTTTAGTCACTTACTTATTATTCTTTCCCTCACTGGGCTGCAACTCTGTTCAGGACTCTAGGATATGGGCACCGCCATCCTGCTTCAGAAGCATCACATACTGAGGGGGGAGTGCAGGGAGCAGGATATAGCTGTGCTTTGCACAGACAGAGCAGAGCTGGGGTCAGGAAAAGCAATCCCGCAATGCAAAGCAGCATAGTCAGAGACACTTCCTGTCTGCACTTGGTGCAGGTAGGATGATTTTTTTTATGTGGGCAATTTGTATATACAGGGTGGGGGAAACATACAAGATATACTTACGGCCTTATTTATCAAGGGCTAGCGCCAGGTAGTGTCTGACGAGCGCCAGGTACCGCCAGCTAACGGCGGCTACCGAATCAAGTACGCCCGGCGGCGGTCACAATGACGCATTTATCACGCTAAATGAGGCTAGCGCCGGCGAGAGCGTCAGCTAGCGCAGGATTCATCATGTAGCCGACTGCAACGAACAGCGCCGCTGCTAATCCCATCACAGCGACAGGTATGACCTGGCGCTCCCTGGCGTTGTCCAATGCATTTCAATGGAGCAATCTTTAAATAATCATAATTAATTGCTATTAATGTTTTTTTTTTTTTTTTTTAATGTCAAAAATTCTGTGACCACTTCTGCAATGTTAGGATTTTTTTTTAAGTTAAAAAGAAAAAAAAAAAAAATTGTGCAGAATTGATATTACAGGTCTGATATTCATGTATTCATATTACAAAATGTTTAGAAAAACTTGTATAATTTTTACATTAAAAAAAAATGGTTGTTTGGGGGTTAAAAACTACTTTACACACATCGCCGCCAGCGCTCTGGGGTTTAAACAAGGAATTCACAGCGTGAGAAATTTTTGAGCGTGATTTGTTAATGAATCTGCAGCAAGCCGTTCGCTCTGGCCATTCGCTGTCAGGCGCACCCATACAACGCGGAACCTGTGAAACAGCGCCCCCTAACCCCGTATTCAACATTACCGCACACCGACTGAGTCGCTGTCAACAAGCAAACCCCGGCCAAGCACAGCGAATACTAGCTGGCGCTGTGAAAATCACGCTACTGGCGCTCATCTGTCGCTACCTGGCGCTATTAATGAATCGGCCTCCCCAATTCTGGCTTAAGGTTCAGTGTTAGGGAGGTAGGGTCCCCAGTTGCTTCACTGGGGATATGTTGGGGTATGTTTCTTCCTTTTATGAAGCACCCAGTTGCTGGCTCGCATCCATTGGAAAGTATGAAGATGCTAGCACTGCGTGGAGGAGCTGTGGGGCAACACCGGACCTGCTGGTAAATATAGACTTGTTTTTGCCTGGACAATACCTTTACATTACTGTAAGTTTCAGGTGTTGTAACTGAGAGCCTTGAGACAGCATGAGTATGCCGAGTATAAGGGGAGACTGGAGGACTCATCTATCACCACTAGATCACTCTGCTGCTGTTTATCACTGATTTTTATTTACAAGGGCCTTAGATTGAAAGTTTCTAAACGTCCTATGAAAGTAACATTCATTATACAATATTAGTAAGAGATTTTCCTTTTTATGCTAGAGTCGGAGTCGGTACCTTTTTTCCGACTCCGACTCCAGCCCAAACTAGCTCCCACTCTGACTCCGACTCTGCAACTCGGACTCCGACCCTGTTTTGTCTCTTTCAGGCAAAATATTGGTCTCTCCCTGAGGTGACTTACACCACCAAATCAAAACTAAAGCTTACATAGAACAGCACAAACGTGGCCAATGTCATAATCAGCAGAATTGTACTTATCATCTTAGAAAATTGGTGAATGTGAGGTCAGATGTTTACGGAGGAAAGGACACGTGTTAAGCAGAGTGAAATTAATCGATATAATCAGGACAATTGTGTACAGTTTAGGAAGCTCCTTGAAAAAGAGAAAGGTGGAGCTTTCAACCAACCTCGCATTAGGTTCACTTGTGCCTGCTGTGAGCCATCTGTTCTTACCTACTACCATTTTTGGGTCTCCTGTTGGCTGCTCAGAGAACTCAACAACAAGGAATGAGGCAGCTTGCCTTAAAGTGGACCAACACCCAGGATTTTGACTATCCTGGGTTTTGGTCCACTTCAGGGGGGCACCCCGATAAAGGGTGCCCCGCTGTTTGAAACCCCCCAGAAAGCCCCCAAAACTCACCTCACCACGCTCCCACGTGGCCGCGCTGACCAATCACCGCCGACGGACAAGCGGGTGACAGCGGCGGACAACACAGCGCGTCCGCCGCCGCCTCCCGTCTAGAGGGGCGCGCGGGAGGCGGCGTCGGCGGCCGCCGCCGCCGATGAGGTAGGTTTTTGGGGGGTTTTGGGTGTCCCGCAGTGAGGGAGGTGTTCGGCCCGGGAATCTTATAGATTTCCGGGCCGATCACCCCTGGGTGACGGTCCACTTTAAGTCCACAGACAAGTCCAACATCTAACACTTTTAGAAGATAAAAGTGTAGTGGCTGTGCATCAAGATGCCACAGAAGAAAGAAGAGGAACTTGGAGGGATGGCAAGGCCAACTGAAGATGGAGATGTCCTTCACACAAGAAGTGCATCAACTCCAAAAACTTGGTAAACTCAACAACTTAAACCGGACCTTCAGCATCATTTAATGAAAAGCCAAAACCCTTAAAAACTATTCCCCAGCATTGAAAAATGTATATATTTTAAGTTTTAAGTCACTTACTTATTCTTTCCCCCACTGGGTTGCAACTCTGTTTAGGACTCCAGGATACAGGTGCCGCCATCTATCCCTAGAAGCATGACATGCTGAGAAGAGGAGAGGGGCGGGTTATAGCTGTGCTTGGCACAGACAGAGCAGAGCTGGTGTCAGGAAAAGGACAACAATCCCAGAATGCAGAGCAGCATAGTCAGAAGAAACTTCTTGTCTGCAGGGAGCCTGAGACTCCACGGGCCATCTTGGATGTTTTAACATTTAAAAATACAAAAATACAAGACTCTTATTCAGGGTGAAGGTCCGGTTTAAGCTGTGAAGCTCAAAATGCTTCAGAGGTGCTCTAGGAATAGTTAGGTTACTGTATGTCTAAAACAAATGACAGCAGCTTTTACAAAGTCATTATAGATTCATTTAAATCAGCCAAAATGTGGTGTTAAGGTTTGTAAGAGCCGAATTCTGAAGGTAGCAAATATTCCCTGGGAAACTAAACACTTATAACTACATGGCTAGACTGAAACCATATCGATATGTTGTGTTGTTCTGCTTTCCAGAGGATTGTCAGCGTTTAAACTTCAGCCTCGTTACCATTAATAAATCAAACACGTGGTTACTCCTAACCACAGGACTCGCATTATAAAACTGCCGCAATGTTGTTAAAGGTAAAAGGCAATATTTATTTCTTACAATTTCGTTTCCTGTGCTAGGATGAAAGAACTGATATTATATTGTTCAGTTATGCAGTATTAGGCCCTAATTTATGAAGGAATAGCGGCCGGTAATGACGGGCACCGCCACGAGAACGCCGGCTCCCCACCACAATCACACATTTATCAAGCCAATCCTGCTTAGCGACTGAGATAGCGCCATATAGCCACTCATTCATCATTATTCCAGCCTCAGCCCACAGCGCCAGCGTCCGACCTTGAACAGCGACAGGTATGACCTCTTGCTACCTGGCGCTCTCCAATGCATTTCAATGGAACAATCTTTAAATATTCATAATTAATTGTTATTAATGTTTTTTTTTTTCAATGTGAAAAATTCTGTGACCACTTCTGCCATGTTAGATCATTTTTTTAAGGTAAAAAAAAAAAAAAACATTTGTGCAGAATTGATATTACAGGTCTGATTTTAATGTATTCATATTACTAAATTCTTTAAAAATTTTTTTTTTTGGTTTACAAAAATATGGTGGTTTGGGGGTTAAAAAACTACTTTTAACCCATCGCCGCCAGCGCTCTGGGGTTTAAACATGCATTTCACAGCGCGAGAATTTTTGGAGCGTGATTTTTTGATGAATATGGTGGGAGCCGGTCGCTCTGACCAGTCGCTATCATGCGCTCCCATACAGCGCGGAACCTGTCAAATAGCGACTCGTCACCCCGTATTCAACATTACGCCACACCGACTGAGTCGCTATCAACAACCGAACAATGGCCAAGCACAGCGACTACTAGCGGGCGCTGTGAAAATACTGCTACAGTCGCTCAACTGTCGCTACCTGCCGCTATTAATGAATCGGCCTCCCCGTATTATCAAGTGATCTTTGTCAAACATTTTGTTTGCAGTGTCTTTTTTAAATAACATATTCACTTTGTTACATATTAAAGCCTATCTTTAAAGTGGACCTATCACCAGGTTTTCTTCACTATCCTGGGGATAGGTCCTTGTTTCTAAGGCATCTGGTGTCAAACCCCCAAATTTCTCTCCAAACTGACCTTTCTACCAGTCCCACAGAGCGGCCTCTCAGCACAGTATGCCGTGTATATTAATGCATGACATACAGGCCTACCTAAACTCACAGACTGAATTAGGATGCCTCAGTGGAGTTTATCACCCAGCCATCAAAAAAGCTGATAGGTCCACTTTAATCAGAAACTTCCCACACTCTTTTTTTCCACCCATAAAAAGCATGGCACCTACGTAAATAATTACAAGTATAACCTCATATCTGAAGCAATAAATCAAGACAATCACCTTTGATGTATCATCCAACTGACTTTTTGGTTTTAAACTAGACCAACAGCCCGGCACAGTTGGAAAAGAAAGGTAGCGGCCATTTTGGAGCTTCCTCTCCCAGCATCTCAGCCATGCTGCTGCCTGGATTCAACTGACATAACTGACAATGCACGGTAACAGGAAGCCCAGCGGCACTTCCTGTTTTCAGGCGGCCAGCAAATGCATGAGCAGCCATCTTGTTTTTAAAATTTACCACAACAAGAGTTAGAAAAGTGTAAATTATATTTATGTGCAGCAATCTAAATCGCCCTGGGGAGGGAGACATATGAGCACTGTTTGCTGTGTTGGTCTGGTTTAAATCATATTTGACTGTTGGTCTGCTAGGCAATAGCAATGATAAAGCAGCAAGGAGGTCCCCTGAAGCCTGACCCATTTGCCTCTACATCATTCCCTGCAACACACTGTAGATGCTGTAGCGGGTCTCTGAAATTTTCCCCTTCTCTCCTCTCCATTTTTTCATGACCATGCTCCAAATATGGTCTCATGGCCACCCCTGTCCTTCAGCGTTACCAGTGTGAGCCAGCCCAGCAAGCACAGCTACTGTGACCTGCTGGGCTCACTCATCTTTATTCACATCTTCAGGTGGTACTTCAATGCAATGGACAATTCGAGTCATCAGAACAATCTCACTCCGTAGTTGGTTCTCATACCTTCTATAGCCGGGGTTCCCAACAGCTCCCAGTTCCCAGTAGAGGTTGACTAGGCCTTTAGCTCATTCCTGACCTTCCAAGGGCTGTCACTTTACTACTCATGCGCTGCTTCTAGGCCTAAACTGCTTCAGCTCCTAGTTTCCTGCTCAGATAGTTTAGAACAGGGGTCCCCAACCTTCCTCCTCAATGGCCACCAACAGGCCAGGTTTTGCAGCTCTCCACAGAGACACATAGGTGAAGTAACTAGTGCAGCAGCAGAGCCATAAAGCTGACTAGGTCGAGATCAACAAAACACAACAAACATGGCCTGTTGGTGGAGGGTTGGAGACCACTGGTTTAAAATACACTAGAAAGAGTTACTCTTTCTCGTATACACTCTGTTCCCCTCCAGAAACTCTTCTGTACAGGTTCAAATGCCCAAAGACACACAGAACATATTCCCAAAGTTCCCTCTAAAACTACCGGAACTGTTCAAAAACATTCCCTGTTGTACTATATTTTTGTTGTTGTACATCTAACCTAGTTCTGAGTCCAATCACTGCCTTCTAGAAGAGTCTCCATGTTAACCAATGGCTAAGGTCGCAATGCCATCTAGTGCCTATATATGCTAACTACACTAACAAATCAATTCCCTAAACATTCCTATGGGCTCAGTTCCAATAGCATGGTTTGAAGACCTCCCTATTCTATCTATTTAGGTTACTAACTGACTATCTAGCATATGACCAATCTGTCACAAATGCAATGCATTGAAAGAATATTTGACTTCAGTTACGAAACAGACAGTGCCAGAGGTAAATAGTAAAGTCTATGGCAACGCAGGGGGGCAATTGTGGCCTAGAGGTAGGGAAACAGGCCTGTGACCTGAAAGTGGCAGGTTGGATTCCCAATCATGGGACATGACTGTAGTGCCCTTGAGCAAGGCACCTAACCCCCAATTGCTCTCCGGGGGCTGAGTTTAGGGCAGCCCACCGCTCCACTTCACTGCCCTGTAGTTTGTAATGGACAGCAAGTAAATATTAACGTCCATGGCAATGCAGTGAGGCAGTTATGGCCGATTCACATGGTGTCTATTTACTGGTGGGTACACGGAGTTGTGTTGTTCACAGTGCACGGATGGGTAAAATGCCGAGAAGGAATTCCATGTGTGCATTGGCACACAATGGCCACTATTGCACTATCATCACTATTATAATGCAGTGCATCCTCAATCTTCCATTAGAGATATAATAAGTGGTTTATTCATCAAGGGATAGCGCCAGGTAGTGCCTCATAGCGGCAGGCAGCGTCTGGTGAAAGCCAGGCACTGTACACCAAACCACATTTATGAAGGCGAATCTGGTGAGCGACTCTAACAGCGCCATGTAGCGTCCGATGTATTATTACAGGCGGCTCAGCGTATAGCGCAGGCGCTCTAGTTTCCAGAGCGCCAGGTATTACCTGTTGCTCTCCCATACATTTCAATGGAAGTTCCTTTTATTCTGTTATAACAGGTTTTTTATTTTTTTTTTCTCTCAAATAATTGTGTGACCTTTCCTGGCCTAGAAAGAGTCATTTTTGAAAACTTTTTTGATTTTTCATATTTTTATGCAGAATTGTCATTACAGGTCTGGCATTAAAGTGTTCATGTCACTATGGGCCTTATTTATCAAGGGCTAGCGCCAGGTAGTGTCTGACTAGCGCCAGGTAGCGCCAGCTATCGGCGGCTACCGACTCCAGAACGCCAGGCGGCGGTCACAATGACGCATTTATCACGCTAAATGAGGCTAGCGCGGGCGAGAGCGTCAGCTAGCGCGGGATTCATCATGTAGCCGACTGCAACGAACAGCGCCGCTACTAATCCCATCACAGCGCCAGGTATGACCTGTCGCTCCCTGGCGCTCTCCAATGCATTTCAATGGAGCAATCTTTAAATATTCATAATTAATTGATTTGAAGGTTTTTTTTTTTTTTAATGGCAAAAATTTTGTCAACACTTCGGCAATGTTATATATTTTTTTAAAGGTTAAAAAAAAAATAATAATTTGTGCAGAATTGATATTACAGGTCTGATATTAATGTATTCATATTACAAAATGTTTCTAAAAATATGGTTGTTTGGGGGTTAAAAACTACTTTTAAGCCATCGCCGCCAGCGCTCTGGGGTTTAAACAAGCATTTCACAGCGCGAGAATTTTTTGAGCGTGATTTGATAATGAATATGGTGGGAGCCGTTCGCTCTGGCCATTCGCTGTCAGGCGCACCCATACAGCGCGGAACCTGTCAAACAGCGACTCCTAACCATGTATTCAACATTAACGCACACCGACTGAGTCGCTGTCAACAAGCGAACTACGGCCAAGCACAGCGAATACTAGCTTGCGCTGTGAAAATCACGCTACTGGCGCTCATCTGTCGCTACCTGGCGCTATTACTGAATCGGCCTCTATGTTACAACAATGTAATTCCATGTGTTTTCGTTCTTTGTTACTGGTGGATATGTGTTCAAAAACAGACTTTAATCACACAGCGTCTGTCGCTCTATGCTATAGCGACCAGATCCAGAGCGCCGACGCTGTTTTTTTGTTGAATATGGTGTGAGTCGCTGAGAGTCGGTCGCACTGAGCTGGCGCTACCTCTCGTTCCCTGCAACGCTGTACTGGTGTTAGAACGCCCAACATACATCTCATTCACCAATGCCGGCCAGGTTACTAAAGCGACTGAGGCGCTCTCTTACAGCGCCCGATAGCTATACAGACGCTCATCTGCCGATGGCTGGCACTAGTTATGAATCAGCCTGTAAGTAAATACTAGTGTAACACGTTCATGTAACCAGCAGGAGTCGAGGGTTTACTGTAATGGAGAAAACAAAGAATCTTGCTGTTTATTCATGTTGTTCCCTATAAATTGTTTTTCTAAGCCCCTAATTATTCCAGGTCTTGATGTTTATGAGGTTCTATGGAGCAAACAAACATTTGCCTTTCCAAGCAGACCCCAGGCTATTTGAGGCAGTAAGAACACACATATCCAACTCATATTAAAGAAAGGTAACCTGAAACGGTACCTGTGGGTCCTATTTAATTAACAGTTTGCCAAGGAATGCAGCATTGCGGCAGCATGGCAGGGGCCAATATTTAGCGCATTTGCATGCCTGTGATTACAAGATGGATTCATATAACAGGAGCTGGTGAACAGAAAACTTACATTAACACATACAAATCAGATCTCACTTATTGTGTCTTATGTATAAGTCGCTTGCAACCGGCTCATGAAACCTGATCAGCTGTGAAACACTGTATCTCTCAGCACTGGGTGCCATTAGATAGCAGATATATAGTATACATTCTACATAGATAGGGACATATATACAGATATTTCCTAGGGAATGTGAATCTGTCACCAGGAAGATTCAGGATGGCTGTTGCAGGCTTAATTTATGCAACATACCCCCCCCCAACATATAGAGGCTGATTCATTACTAACGGCAGGTATCTGCAGATTAGCGTCTGTATAGCAGCGCTTAGAGAGACCGCTAGTAGACGCTGTAAGCGGGTATTGGGCGCTGAAACAAAGCACCTCAGTCTCTGTAGTAACCTGCCAGGCATTGATGAATGTGATGTATGTTGGGCGCTTTGACACCAGTACAGCGCTGCAGGGAGCGAAAGGTAGCGACTGCTCAATGCGACTGACTCTCGGCGCTCCACACCATACTTATCAAATAAGGACACACACACAGCGGCGGCGCTCTGGTTCTGGTCGCTATAGCATGGAGCGCCAGACGCTGTGTGAAGTCTGTTTTTGAACACATATCCACCAGTAACAAAGGGAAAACACATGGAATGACATTGTTTTAACACTGTGACATTAACACTTTAGTGCCAGACCTGTAATGACAATTCTGCATAAAAATATAAAACGTAAAAAAAGTTTCTAAAAGTGTTTGTTTGCAGCCAGGAGAGGTCACACAATGATTGGAGCAAAAAAAAAAAAAAAGAAAAAATGTCAAACACGCTGTTTAAACACAACTAATGAAAGCCCATTGAAATGTATGAGAGCGACACTGAGCGAAAAGTAATACCTGGCGCTCTAAAAGCTAGAGCGCCGGCGATGTACGCTGAGCTCCCTGTAATAATACATCGGAGGCTACATGATGCTGTTAGAGGCACTCACCAGAATCGCCATCATAAATGTGGTTTTGTGTACAGCGCCCGGCGTTCACTAGACGCTGCCTCCCGCTACGAGGCATTACCTGGCGCTATTCCTTCTTACATAACCCCCAAAGGCTAAGGGGGGTGTCAGCACTGGGGCATAGCCAGGCAGGTGCCGGGGTCCCTGCACCTTGGGAGGGCCTACCTCATTCTCTCTACCCTGGACAGCCCCTATGCAGGACACAGGGCTGTGCAGTAACCAGGACAAAGGACTGTCAGCCAGCCTTCTATTATTTGTTTCCTTCCTTCTATTCTTTTCTTTTTTTCTTTCTTTTGTCTGATCTTTCTGCCATTCCTTTTCTTTCGTTCTATCTTTCTTTTCTCCTTTTCTTCTATTATTTCTGTCAGTCCTTCTATTATTTTTTTTTCCCCGTCTATTCTTTCCTTTTCTCACCTTCTAATCTTTTTCTTTCTTTCTACCTATTCTTTGTTTCCTTCATCTATCCATTCTGTCACTCCTTTTCTTTCTTTTTTCTATTATTGTTTTTGTCATTCCTTTTCTTTATTTTTATTTTGTCAGTCCTTCTATTCTTTCTTTCGTTTCATCTTTTCTCCTATTCATTCTCGCTTTTTCCTGCTTGTTTTTCTGTCATTCCTTGTATTCCTTTTTTTCTGTCATTCATTCTATGCATTTGTTCCTTCTTTCCATTTATTTTTTTTTTATATTTCTTTATATCTGCCTATCTATTCATTCTTTTTGTCATTCCTTTTCTATTATTCTTGCTTCCCTTTTTCCTTTTATTTCTTTCTATTTTTTTTTTCTTTCTGTGATTCCTTCTATATTTTTTATTTTTATTCTTTGGCAGTATTCACCATTCATGCGACTTTATTACCATGTATAGAGTCATACCCCACTGCAGGGGGGCAACTGCTCAAATGCCTCAAATGCCCAAGGGCCCGCATAAACCTGCAGCCGGCCCTGTATAGGCTCACTGTCTTTAGTGATCAATCAGTTTCTAACAGAAATGCCACAGGAGTCACAAAGACCAGATGGGAATCTGTGGCCCATGAGTCATCTTTCTGTGGCTACCCATGGAAGTTCTATTACATCTTGTCCAGTAATAAAACAGGAAATGAGGCTATGAGGCCGATTCATTAATAGCGACATGTAGCGACAGTTGAGCGACTGTAGCAGTATTTTCACAGCGCCCGCTAGTAGTCGCTGTGCTTGGCCATTGTTCGGTTGTTGACAGCGACTCAGTCGGTGTGGCGTAATGTTGAATACAAGGTGACGAGTCGCTATTTGACAGGTTCCGCGCTGTATGGGAGCGCATGATAGCGACTGGTCAGAGCGACCGGCTCCCACCATATTCATCAAAAAATCACGCTCAAAAAATTCAAGCGCTGTGAAAAGCATGTTTAAACCCCAGAGCGCTGGAGGCGATGTGTTAAAAGTAGTTTTTTAACCCCCAAACCACCATATTTTTGGAAACCAAAAAAAAAAAAGTATTTTAAATAATTTAGTAATATGAATACATTAATATCAGACCTGTAATATCAATTCTGTACAAATTTTTTTTTTTTTTTTTTACCTTAAAAAAATGATCTAACATGGCAGAAGTGGTCACAGAATTTTTCACATTGAAAAAAAAAAAAACATTAATAACAATTAATTATGAATATTTAAAGATTGTTCCATTGAAATGCATTGGAGAGCGCCAGGTAGTGAGAGGTCATACCTGTCGCTGTTCAAGTTCGGACGCTGGCGCTGTGGGCTGAGGCTGGAATAATGATGAATGAGTCGCTATATGGCGCTATCTCAGTCGCTAAGCAGGATTGGCTTGATAAATGTGTGATTGTGGTGGGGAGCCAGCGTACTCGTGGCGGGGCCCGTCATTACCAGTCGCTCACCAGTCGCTACCTGTCGCTATTCTTTCATAAATAAGAGCCTAAGTCTAATGTAAATGATTACATTTGAGAACATTGGATTATTTGGGGGTTAGGTACCTTGCCTAAGAGCACTCCAGTCATGTCCTGGCCAGGTATCAAACCTGCACCCTCCAGGTCATAAGATCTATTCCTTACCATGAGGCCGTTACTCCCCCTGCGGATGTAACAATGCAATCTCACGTGCCCCTAATAACCTGGGTTTTTAAAAACAAGAGGATCATTTTTAATTAATGATACCAAACCAGTATATGTCCACAGTGGAAAACAGATCTACAAAGCACTGGAAATCATTTGTACCTGGTATAAGTCTGCATGCAGCCACTACCCTGATCAGATTCAAACTTTCAGTTTAAAGAAAAAATCCTGGGCATATATTTTTGCACCTGGTTTTGTGATACATTGGAACAATGGCCCAGTGCTTTTCTTTTGAGTCATTTTGGATGGTGATTTATGAGCGGGATTGAGTCCCGCAGCAGACCCACCTATCCCCAGTCACAATTCACCCTTAAACCTGCAGCACTTGTCAGCACGCTTTAAAGTTTAAAAAAAAAGGAACAGCTTTAACAGGAGCGCTGTGATCAGAAACCGTCTATAAGGCTCAGATCGTGTAAGCGGTTTCCAGGAAACAAGAGGTTAAACCACGGACCTCAATTTTGTGGTTTTTACATAACTCTCAGCAAGAATTTGGGGTTTTTAGTGTAAGTGGAAAGTATACATGCAGAATTACATATTTAACTGATATTTCATGATTCCTCCAAGAACCTCCAATGACCCTTGGTATCCCTTGAGGAATATCTGCTGCAACATATAGCATGTACCCAGCGCAGGGGGATCTGCTGTGGTTAGTAAATACATGGGATAGAGAGAGAGAGACAGGAATCACTGCCTATTGCTATTGCTACAGTTAATGGTCCTCATTTCACCACCCAAACCTGCTTCTCCTTCCTTGCCTCCTTCTCTATCCCTTCAGTTCTTTCCTTGTGTCTACCCTTGTGCTTTCCTACCTGCTCTTGGTGGTGGGGGTGGTGGTGGGGCTCTAGAAAACAAATTTAGAAAAAGATTGAAGAAGCCATTAGAATCTGGAACAGCATAGAACACCATAGAATACCTATAGTTTGTGATGTTGTCATATGTCATTATTTTCTGCTGGTTCACCTATGTTGCATCACACTATAGCCCCTCACTTAAAGGAGGACTATGGCGAAAAAATGGCCCAATGTTAAAGGAGGGTCACTTATATACCTGGCATCAGGAAATATCCTGCCAGGATTTTTTTCCCTTCTTTAAATGGAAAGAAAAGGACATCCAGGGTGACAGGCTCTGTCACCCCAGATACACTCAAACTTGTCACCCCTGGATTTTAAGTAGCTTTATTCGGTTTGGGTGTATAAGTGACCCCTCCTCTCATAAGCTAATGTACTTATATGGATTTTTACATAATTTCGTGATAGTGCTCCTTTAACATATAATTAGAGGTAGAAGGCCATTTAAAGTGGACCAAAACCCAGCATTCCCTCCCTTACCTGAATCCCGGTCCAACGGCGCATGTGTGGGCCGTGGCCACATCTTGCGCTTCTCTCTAGCAGGGCCGGAGCGGGCGCGCTCCCTGTTAGAGGGAAGCGCGAGATGCGGCCGCCAGCGTGCTCGGGGGCCGCTGAGATAAGACGTCGCTTTGACACGCATACCTCAGCGGCTCCGAGTGCACTGATTGGACGAGCGGCCGCGCATGCGCCGTAGGAGCGGGGTGAGGTGAGTTGAATCGTGCGATCTGGGGGGTTTCACATAGCGGTGCACCTCCGATTGGGGTTTCCCCGGGGAAGTGGACCAAAACCCAGGATAGTCAAAATCCTGGGTTTTGGTCCACTTTAAGTCTATAGCAAAGACACCAAGGAAGAGTTACCTTAACTGCATTTGTTTCTTTCTTGTGTCACTGACAGTCTTGCCCCACAATGTTTTCCATATATACAGGTGTTATTCAGACTGTTCATTTTCTGCCATGATAATTCTGTTCAATCTAAATACCTTTTAGGAATATTCCCACCTGCTCTCTGTAGTCAGCCTGTGATGCTCTGCTACAGTTCACTCCGAACTATTGTTCATTTCATTTCCAGCTTCCTATTATTTGCTTTAAAACGTACGTTCGTAATCAAAGTCTTTGGCTAAGGTTAAAGAATGTGCATAATACAACATAACATAAGCACATCATAGATAATATTAATGTGCTACAGCAGGCAAAGGCAAATGTTACACCAACGCATCAGGCACATTTGGTCCTAAACGGTTTCCCATTTTTAAATTGAAGGAGAAATGACCGAGATATCAAGGTTTACAAGTTTGCCTCATGATTTCTATTCTGAAGCAAGAGGATGTGGCTTTTGGCTTTGTAATGCTGCAAAATAATCAGCATAAAGGGGCGGAGTCTGTAAGATTCACAGAACTTGCTTCAGACATCCTGGCAGTGCTTCTCCCCTCTCTCCCTGTTGCTAGGTGACATTGGAGCCTAGACTAGCACTCCCAGACACACATGAGCCAAATGTGCATACCACAAAAGTGCATGTCCGCACTCCCAAACACACATGCACACACTCCCAAAGTGCATGAGAGCACTCCCAAGTACATGCATGCACTCCCACATGCAGTCCCATGCACATGCATGCACTCCCACATGCACTCCCATGCATGCACTACCACATGCAATTCCACGCACATGCAAGCACACCCACACGCACACACTCTCAAAGTGAATGCGCACATTTCCAAAGTGCATGTGCACACTCCCAAATGCGCATAAGGTGGTAAAAAGGAGTGACTGCAGCATGAATAGAACAAAGGAGGGAGAGGGGCAGGCTACACAGGGGAGGGGGGCTTAACCATTGGTGGGTGTCTATGCGTCCAGAGGACGAGGATCCTCATTGTTCAACAAATGGATGGGAGGGGGAGTCAGGGCGGGCGAGGTTTGGTATAGCCTAATGACTTCCTGGCTGAACGCACGGAGCTGTAAGATGATGGAGAGGCTGCAACATAAGGTAAGGCAGCCTCTCCACTGTTTTTATACTTTTTCTTTAACCTTTATAAAGAACTGATTATTTTAGCTATTAATTGGTGTGCAGGTTTTCCAAAGCTAATCCTGTCCCATTTCTTACACCCATGCAGGCTAAAAAGTGAGTCATAAAAAGACTTCTAGGTTGCTAAGCAGTTTCTAAGGGGTCATCCAGATGGGGATTTCTTCTACTGCTAACCTAGGAAGAAAGCTTGCGATACTCACATTCTTCCAGGTTCCAGCAGCGTCTAAATGCAGTAGAGAGCAGAAGTCTTTTTTGACTTTTGGATAGTTCTGTACCATTCATTTCAAGTTTTCAACCATGTCGCATTTCCTACATTACAGCTACGTACACCAGGTATGGGAAGATAAACATTTCAATAGGCAGAACCAGGGTGGAAATGTGGATTGTACTTTAGTTGTATCAGGTTCATATCCTATAGGGGGTTAAGAATTCAGATATAGGGGGTGTTCTCTCTAAACCATAAGCTTCCTGCCTAGGCAGCCATTCCAAGGGTTCCATGGATACGTTCTCGGGGTGAAATAGGAAAGGAGGAGCTGAAAGGGAGGACAATGCTTGGAGGCTAGGGGAATTGGGTAATGAGAGGACAGGCCATTTGGGCTGGATGCTTTGTGGTGTTGCGTGCGGGAGTTTAAAATTACCGATTAAAAAAATCTCTATCAAGTTCGACCTCCCAGAAGAAGGCAAAAACCCATCAAACAAATGAATAGTAACTACTTATTTCTGACAGAAAATGAAAGAGATACCTTCTACAACAAGAAATTTTAGGTAAGATTTGTCCAAGATATTGGAAAATATGTGTTAGGGCGAGCGCTGCGTCTTCCCCGCGCAGCGCCCCCCTCCGTGCCTCTCCTCGGGCGAGCGCTGCGTCCCCTTCCTGCAGCGCTCCCCGCTTCACCGCCATCCGGGCGTCTGCTGCTGGCCCCCCTGGCTGCAGTTCCCCCTTACCTGGTCCCCGCGCCTCCTCCTCTGACCGGCATGGCCGCCGGCTTCCTCCTTCTGTGTCTGTTCCGTCTTCCCTGCGCGCACGTCCCCGGCCACTAGGGGGCGCGCGCGTCAACCTCCTCAGATTTAAAGGGCCAAGGCCCTGTTAATTGGTCTCTGCCATCCAATCTCTTTTTGGCGCTTCCTATAAATTAAACCCTGCCTTACTTCCTGTGCCGGATCTTTGGTGTTGTTCCCTGAATGATTATCGCTGTATTGCTTGATTCCTCGTGTATGACCTCGGCTCTCCTATTGACCTTCGAACCTGTGCTGGCCGTCCCGACCTCGGCTTGTCTCACCGCTATTGAACCCGCGCTGCCAGTCCCGACCTCGGCTTGTCTCACCGCTACTGAACCCGCGCTGCCAGTCCTGACCTCGACCTTCTCCTCCGACCACTGTTTGTCTCTGCTGCACGTCACTTCAGCAGTTTGTGGAACTGTGCCGCTGTTGGGGGGTAGCGACCTGGGAGTCACCTGCCGCACAAGACCATCCCGCCTTGCGGTGGGCTCTGGTGAAAACCAGTGGCTCCTTAGACTCCGCTCCCCTGACGCGGTATCTGCCAAAAACAGTTCTGCAGACCCTGCGGGTCCACTTCTTCGCACCCGGTGCGTAACAGTAAGATCCGGCCATGGATCCCGCTGAGGTGCCCTTGCCGGAGACTTCCGAACTCCCAGCGCTGGTGGCTTTGCAGTCTCGGCAGATTAATCAGCTTACCGCTATGATGCAGCAACTCTTGACCCAGCAGCTGTCGCCTTCTCCACCGCCACCGGTGCCGCCACCGCAGTCTCCAGCAGTTTCCCCATCCAGAATCCGCCTCTCCTTACCAGCAAAATATGAGGGGGACGCGAAGTTGTGCAGAGGCTTCCTAGCCCAGTGCTCTATGCACCTGGAATTATTGTTTGATCAATTTCCCACCGAACGCTCTAAAGTGGCCTTCATCATTAGTCTGCTCTCCGGAAAAGCCTTGGCTTGGGCCACTCCCTTGTGGGACCGTAATGATCCTCTCACCTTCACCGTTCAGGCCTTTGTTACTGAATTCCGTCAGGTTTTTGAAGAACCCGCTCGGGCCTCATCTGCCGAGTCCGCTCTATTGAATTTAACGCAAGGCGATCTTTCTGTTGGTGAATATGCTATTCGATTCCGTACTTTGGCCTCCGAGTTAGCATGGAATAATGAGGCCCTCTGCGCTTGTTTTAAGAAAGGTCTTTCTAGCAAGATCAAAGATGTTCTAGCGGCCCGAGAGATACCTGACTCCCTTTCTGAACTCATTCATCTCGTCACTCGCATTGACATACGCTTTGCTGAGAGGCGTGAGGAACTTCGCCTGGAGAGAGATTCCCAACGTGACAGGAGGATGTTCCGTTTGGCTCCCACCTTTCAGAAACCTTTGTCTGTACCATCTTCTCCAGAGGTGGAAGCCATGCAGGTCGGCCGCTCTCGCCTAACCCCCGTGGAGAGGTCTCGCAGGAGAAATGAAAATCTCTGTCTGTATTGCGCCAGTCCTGATCATTTTCTAAGAGATTGCCCCATTCGTCCTTCTCGATTGGGAAACGGGCGCACCTAGACTCGGTGGGAGAGGCGTCTCTGGGTGTGTGTGCTTCCTCTCCAAGATTTACCGTACCTGCACAGCTTTGTCTCTCATCTGCCTCTGTGCTTAATTTGCCGGTCTTCCTGGATTCTGGTTCGGCGGGCAATTTCATAGAGGCCTCCCTGATCAAGAAATACGACATAGCAGTTAACCGCTTGGCCAAACCGTTATTCATCGCCTCAGTTAATGGAGATAGACTGAATTGTATGGTGCAGTACCGTACCAAGCCTTTGCTCCTTAAGATTGGCCTCTTTCACCAGGAATACTTGGAACTCTTTGTGTTACCCCATTGTACTTCCCCAATCCTATTGGGTCTTCCTTGGCTTCAGCTTCATAATCCTACCCTAGACTGGGTCACTGGGGACATCAAGGCGTGGGGTACAACCTGCTTCAAGAATTGCTTGAAAGCTTTACCAGTTCGAACCGATCATCCTACCACATCTCTACCGGGCCTACCCGAAGTTTACCGGGCTTACGCTGATGTCTTCTGTAAGAAGCAAGCTGAGACTCTTCCGCCTCATCGCCCTTATGACTGCCCGATCGACCTCCTGCCTGGGACCACTCCTCCTCGTGGCCGAATCTACCCACTATCCGTCCCCGAAACTCAAGCAATGGCTACTTACATACAAGAAAATCTGCAGAGGGGCTTCATCCGGAAGTCCTCTTCTCCCGCTGGGGCTGGCTTTTTTTTTGTACAGAAAAAAGACGGTTCTCTCCGACCCTGTATCGACTATCGGGGTCTTAACAAGATCACGGTAAAGAACCGATACCCCTTACCCTTAATTCCAGAACTCTTCGACCGTCTTCGTGGCTCCAGGATCTTTTCCAAACTGGATCTCCGAGGAGCCTACAATCTGATCCGCATCCACAAGGGAGACGAATGGAAGACTGCCTTTAATACCCGTGACGGTCATTTCGAGTATTTGGTGATGCCCTTCGGGCTTTGTAATGCCCCTGCCGTATTTTAAGAATTCGTCAATGACATCTTCCGGGACTTGTTGTACTCCTGTGTCGTGGTCTATTTAGATGATATCCTCATCTTCTCTTCTTCCCTCGAAGAGCATCACCGGCACGTTCGTCTGGTACTATCCCGCCTTCGGCAGCATCATCTTTATGCCAAATTAGAAAAGTGTCTCTTTCACCAAACCGCTCTGCCCTTTTTGGGTTATACTGTTTCAGCCCAAGGACTACAAATGGACCCTAGCAAATTGAGAGCGGTTTTAGATTGGCCTCGGCCTGTTGGTCTGCGTTCCATTCAACGATTTCTGGGCTTCGCCAACTATTACCGTCAATTCATACCCCATTTTTCCACTATCGTGGCCCCCATTGTGGCTCTCACCAAAAAGGGAGCCAACCCCAAGTCATGGCCTCCACAGGCGGAGGCAGCCTTTTTAACTTTGAAAAAGACTTTCTCTATGGCCCCGGTGCTCACCAGACCAGACCCTTCTCGTCCTTTTTCTCTAGAGGTTGACGCCTCTTCCATCGGAGCAGGAGCTGTTCTCACACAGAGGTCTCCTTCAGGGAAAAATCATACTTGTGGGTTCTTTTCTAGGACTTTTTCTTCCGCGGAGCGAAATTATTCTATTGGGGATCGTGAACTCCTGGCTATCAAATTAGCTCTTGAAGAGTGGAGACATCTTCTAGAAGGGTCGCTTCACCCCATATCTATTTTTACCGACCATAAGAACCTTTTGTATCTTCAAACTGCTCAACGCTTGAATCCTCGCCAAGCTCGTTGGTCACTATTCTTCGCGCGGTTTAATTTCCGCATTCATTTTCGACCTGCCTCTAAGAACATCAGGGCAGATGCTCTATCTCGCTCCTCGGACGTCACAGACGTGGACGCTGCTCCTCAGTTCATTATATCTCCTGATCATTTGGTTCATTCCGCTCCTGCCTCCCTAGTGCAGGCTCCGCCTGGGAAAACCTTTGTCCCGGTTCGCCGACGCCTCCAAATATTAAAATGGGGTCATGCTTCCCGTATTGCCGGGCATGCTGGTATCAAAAAGTCTAACGCAATTATTGCCAGATATTATTGGTGGCCCTCCATTGAGAAGGATGTGGCAGAATTCGTGCAAGCTTGTACCACCTGTGCACGTAATAAAACGCCTCGCCAAAGACCGGCGGGTCTTCTTCATCCTCTTCCTATTCCTGAAATCCCTTGGTCTCACATCGCTATGGACTTTATCACGGATCTTCCTCCATCTCAAGGCAATACAGTGATCTGGGTTGTTGTGGATCGTTTTTCAAAAATGGCGCACTTCGTTCCGCTTCCAGGACTCCCATCCGCACCTCAGTTGGCTAAGAACTTTTTTAAACATATTTTTCGGCTCCATGGACTTCCTTCCCATATTGTCTCCGACAGGGGAGTTCAGTTTGTTTCAAAATTCTGGAGGGCTCTCTGTACTCAGTTAAAGGTGAAATTAGATTTTTCCTCGGCTTACCACCCCCAGTCCAACGGCCAAGTGGAGAGGGTCAATCAGGTTCTAGGACAATATCTACGTCACTTTGTTTCGGCCCGACAAGACGACTGGGTCGATCTCTTGCCATGGGCGGAGTTCTCTTATAATTTCAAAGATTCTGAAGCCACAAAGAAATCTCCATTCTTCATTGTTTATGGCCGCCAACCTTTGCCTCCTCTACCCTTACCTACACAGTCGGGGGTACCCGCCGTGGATGACTTAACACAGTTTTTCTCCTCTATCTGGCGTGAAACACGACATTCTCTTGTTCTAGCCTCTACCCGCATGAAGAGCAGCGCTAATAAAAAAAGGAGAATCGCTCCTGTTTTCTCTCCTGGAGATAAAGTTTGGCTTTCAGCCAAGTACATTCGTTTCAAGATACCCAGTTATAAATTGGGCCCTCGCTATTTAGGGCCGTACAGGATCAAGCAACAAATTAATCCGGTCTGTTACAAACTTCATTTGCCAGCCTCCTTACGTATTCCCAACTCTTTTCATGTTTCATTATTAAAACCTCTGACGACTAATCGATTCTCTTCTAAAACGTTGGAGCCACTTCCGGTCGCGGGTACCGAAGATGCCTTCTCGGTGAGAGAGATTCTGGCTTCCAAAACATCCAGAGGGAGACGATACTTTCTAGTGGATTGGGAGAATTGCGGTCCTGAAGAGAGGTCCTGGGAGCCTGAGGAGAATATCCTCGATCGGAGCCTTATTTCAAACTTCCTCGGTCCCAAAAAGAGGGGGAGACCTAAGGGGGGGGGTACTGTTAGGGCGAGCGCTGCGTCTTCCCCGCGCAGCGCCCCCCTCCGTGCCTCTCCTCGGGCGAGCGCTGCGTCCCCTTCCTGCAGCGCTCCCCGCTTCACCGCCATCCGGGCGTCTGCTGCTGGCCCCCCTGGCTGCAGTTCCCCCTTACCTGGTCCCCGCGCCTCCTCCTCTGACCGGCATGGCCGCCGGCTTCCTCCTTCTGTGTCTGTTCCGTCTTCCCTGCGCGCACGTCCCCGGCCACTAGGGGGCGCGCGCGTCAACCTCCTCAGATTTAAAGGGCCAAGGCCCTGTTAATTGGTCTCTGCCATCCAATCTCTTTTTGGCGCTTCCTATAAATTAAACCCTGCCTTACTTCCTGTGCCGGATCTTCGGTGTTGTTCCCTGAATGATTATCGCTGTATTGCTTGATTCCTCGTGTATGACCTCGGCTCTCCTATTGACCTTCGAACCTGTGCTGCCCGTCCCGACCTCGGCTTGTCTCACCGCTATTGAACCCGCGCTGCCAGTCCCGACCTCGGCTTGTCTCACCGCTACTGAACCCGCGCTGCCAGTCCTGACCTCGACCTTCTCCTCCGACCACTGTTTGTCTCTGCTGCACGTCACTTCAGCAGTTTGTGGAACTGTGCCGCTGTTGGGGGGTAGCGACCTGGGAGTCACCTGCCGCACAAGACCATCCCGCCTTGCGGTGGGCTCTGGTGAAAACCAGTGGCTCCTTAGACTCCGCTCCCCTGACGCGGTATCTGCCAAAAACAGTTCTGCAGACCCTGCGGGTCCACTTCTTCGCACCCGGTGCGTAACAATATGTTTTTTTTTATAGCGCGCCATTGTATTCCCTGGTCGTGTACAAAGTAGAAATCACAGGAGGGTTAGACAAGTAACATATGTATAATATGGTATTGATACAGTTGGCCAGCTCAATCCATGTGAATTAGACCACCGAGGCTCTGGACATGTTTGCCACACATAATCTACTCAAATGTCCCAGAAAAGTCCGGCTCTCAAGTGTGTCTAAAAATTTTCTTTTATTGAATCCATTAAAAGATCATGTTCATTGGTCCAGAAATATAATAAAAAGTTCTTACGCCTTTCGGGCCATAGAATTCCATGCCCTTAGTCATATAACTTTGCTTATACAGGTTAATTTCTACAAAGTGGTCCCACACTGCCCAGTGATTAAAGGATATATGGTGCTGGCTGGCAAGGACACCCCTATGGGGCAATTTACTATATACAAAAACTGAGGTGAATGGACTACCAGTAAAGTCCACCAAACCTTGCCAAAAGGGAAATAGCCGCACTACATATAAGATTTAGATACAATACTAGTTTATTATAGAAAAATGTTTTACATAATTTTACATAGCATGATTACAATAAGACACAAGACAAATTTAAAAACAATTAAAAATTTGAGAACAGGGAAGAAAATTGGACCATACAAAGTATATGCTCTAACTGATAAATGTAAGAAAAATTCATTCAAACGGTTATTTGATGGTGTATGGACTGTCACAACTCACGACACTGGTACCTGGAGCTAAAAGAGAAATGTGTGGGACCAAGGGAAATGTTCCTTGTCCAAAAGAAAGTGTAAAGCAGTGTCCCTATTTATCTAGGGAATACCATAATGGGAAGTGCATGTGCGAGATAGAAAGTGCAGAATTAGTGCATAAAGTGCAAGATAATGATATTAAAGTGGACCAATACCCAGGTGGGATCGGCCCGGGAATCTTATAGATTCCCGGGCCGATCAGATCCCTCCCCGCGGGGCATCCGAAATCGGGATGTCCTGCGGGACGAAACCCCCCAGGAAGCCCACAAGCCTTACCTTCTCCCCGTTCCAGCACGGGCCGCCGCCGCCGCCGCCTCCCGCGCATCCCTCTAGGAGGGTCCGTCAGCGGTGATACGCTGGAGTGGTCATGTGGTAGCAGGGTCAGGTGAGTTTTCGGGGCTTTCTGGGGGGGTTTCACATAGCGGGGCTCCCCCGATCGGGGTCCCCCACCGAAGTGGACCAAAACCCAGGATAGTCAAAATTCTGGGCGTTGGTCCACTTTTAGGGGTGTACCAGTCTCTGAGCTGCATAAACCATAAAATGCTAATACAAGCCGGCAGCGGGTGGATGAACTAGCTCTCCATATCTGGTGATATACACTTTCATTGGCTTGTATTTCCATTATTTTCTATAATAAACTAGTATTGTACCTAAATCTTATATGTAGTGCGGCTATTTCCCTTTTTGGCAAGGTTTGGTGGACTTTACTGGAAGTCCATTCACCTCAGCCTTTGCTTATACACATCAGGATTTATATATAGCAAATAACTATCAAAATCAACTCACCTGTCCGGGCGGGAGAGCTTCCATCGGCTGCATGTTCTGTGACAAACATATGTATAATACACATGTATTATGAGCCGGATGTGACTAAAGTGCAACAAAATACATTGGTCCAGGAGTATGTTAGGAGAAGGCCTTGTCCTTTCAAGCTTACAATCTATATTATAGATGCCATTCATTCTTGTCTTGTTACTTTTTATTACCAGCCCCCCCCCCCCCCCCCCATTATTCGCATATAAAACATGGAGGTCTAGACTCCAAACCTCTATACATAGCCAACACCAAAAACAAGAACTCCAGCCTAGTTTGTCTTCAGGCAAGCAGAGATAAATGGGAAGGGACATTTTCTTGCACACGCTTGATATGCTTAATATATTTTCTTGCCGTACTCCACTATTAAAACAGTGGCTTGTAATTGAATTTGGTAAAAAGCATACAAAAACCTGTTTGAGTCTATGGCGCTTGTTTCATATCATTGCCAAGGGCAGTCTGACTTCAATAAATGTTTTGTGAATGGCCATTTACAAAACTTCAAGTTATAAGCATACCCTTGACACAGCGCAGAAAATTTCCATGAATAAAAGCTGCAGCCCCAAAGCACTTCTACATCTCTTTCAGGCAGCTGATCCTTAGCAGACTTTATGAGCGGCAATTAGACTTACTGTACTTTCTCTGCTTTGATTAGGCTGTTTTTAACCTTAAAATGTTTATAGTAGGTTGGTTCTGTTGTAAATGATGTGGGCTGTCCAATTAAGTTAATATATTTGCAGGAGCAATCAGGACTCAAGGTCCAACAGTGACCTATTCTTTCTCACATCACAGGCCTTTACTAAGTAAGACTAAGAGGCTGATTCATTAATAGCGGCAGGTAGCGACAGTTGAGTGACTGTAGCGGCATTTTCCGAGTGCCCGCTAGTAGTCGCTGTGCTTGGCCGTTGTTTGGTAGTTGATAGCGACTCAGTCGGTTTGCCATAATGTTGAATATTGGGTGAGGAGTCGCTTATTTGACAGGTTCCGCGCTGTATGGGAGCGCATGATAGCGACTGGCCCTAGCGACTGGCTCCCACCATATTCATTAAAAAATCACGCTCAAAAAATTCTCGCGCTGTGAAATGCATGTTTAAACCCCAGAGCGCTGGAGGCGATGGGTTAAAAGTAGTTTTTTAACCCCCAAACAACCATATTTTTGGAAACACAAAAAAAGTTTTTAAAATAATTTAGTAATATGAATACAATAATATCAGACCTGTAATATCAATATCTAAAATGGCAGAAGTGGTCACAGAATTTTTCACATTTAAAAAAAAAACAAAAAACTATTAATAACAAATAATTATGAATATTTAAAGATTGTTCCATTGAAATGCATTGGAGAGCGCCAGGTAGCGAGAGGTCATACCTGTCACTGTTCAAGGTCGGACGCTGGCGCTGTGGGCTGAGGCTGGAATAATGATGAATGAGTGGCTATATGGCGCTATCTCAGTCGCTAAGCAGGATTGGCTTGATAAATGTGTGATTGTGGTGGGGAGCCGGCGTTCTCGTGGCGGGGCCCATCATTACCAGCCGCTCACCAGTCGCTACCTGTCGCTATCCCTTGTTAAATAAGGGCCTTACTATAGCAAAACAATACACCATATATATCTGTTACTTTCGATAGGAATGTTTAATTTTGAGTTTCTCCACTCTTTTCATTTAGTGGCCACAGCCTCAGCATTGCAGGGATCATGAGTGACACTTTCATCAGCCAATCCCTATAGCAGCCAGGCCAGCTATTGCAGAGATTGGTGCATGGCTGGCCTCTGGGGTGTGAAATCGCACAGGGCGCCATCCCCATTCCTCTATGAGAGGGCCAGGAGACCCCATTCAAACACCATATTAGAGAGAAAGCCCTCAGGTGGCCCAGCAGGTCTCCCGCTTTTGGCTCTATCATGCTCTCTCTCTTACTTTATCTACAGCATTTTCTTAAGTTCATCTTCTCTTTCTTTGTCTCAGTCTCTCTCTTTTACATTATCTCTATATCTTTCTCTTTTCCATTACCCCCCCCGTCTCATCTCTTTTTCACAATCCATCACCATGTTTCTCATCTGCTCTCATTTCAGCACCCCCTCGTTTGTCTCTTTTTCTTCATTAGCTCCTTCTTCTTTTTTCCAATTTCACCATCTCCCTCCTTTCTAACTTCCTATTTTCTCTTCCCTTCCATTCACCTCCCTATTTTTTCGCCTCTAGATTCATTATTTCTATCTATTCACTTTGCTATCTTCTTGCTCTCTTTCTCTACTCTCGTTTTTACAGATTTTCTTGTCTCTCTTTTTTACCTTACTACCAGACTTTCTCTCTTTTTCCCTATTTTCCATGGCCCCTGTCTCTCTCTTTTATTATTGTTCACCTCTTCCCAGTTATTTCTCTCTTTTTCTCTGGTTTCTTCTTTTTGTCTTTGTTCCCTCTTTTTCCTCATTTTTGATGGTACTGAAGCTTTAGCATTATAATAGCAGACAATGTGGCATGGTGGTTATGAACCCCCAAAGCCATGATGCTGATGCTATCATAACAGTGATAGAACATGATCGGGGCTTGGCTTGGGGGTACAGTGGGGCCAGGTACAGGGGGGCTGGGGGAGACAAGAGAGACAGTGTTTGAATGGGGAAAGGAACCCAACTGGCCCTAAAGCACTGTGGACCATCGGGAATTCTCCCTATGACACTCATGACGCGTTACATAGTTAATACGGTTGAAAAAAGACATATGTCCATCAAGTTCAACCAAGGGTGTTGGGGTAGGGGAAGTTATTTTTTATTTTATAGGGGAAGCTATTTATTTTATTTATTTATTTATTTTTTTTTACTGATAACCGCTAATAGCAACTGTTAATGTTATTTTCTTCTAAATAAGCCTCTAATCCTTTTTTGAAGCTGTCAGCGGTTGATGCTGTAACAAGCTTCTGTGGGAGGCTATTTCATAGATTTATAGTTCTTATGGTTAAAAAACGATTGTCGCCTCCGGAGACTAAATTTCTTTTTTCCAACCGAAAAACGTTAGAAAAGGTAAGAACAGTCATTTCTCTAGAGTAAAATATATATCATATTTTTCGCCCTATAAGACACACCTGCCCATAAGACATACCTAGGATTTGGAGTAGGAAAAAAAGAATAAAAAATTATATAAACCAAATAGGGGTGATCTATTAACTATGTATAAATATATTCGGGGTCAATACAAAGATCTGTCCCACAATCTATTTATACCCCGGAGTGTAACCATAACCCGAGGGCATTCACTAAGGTTAGAGGAAAGGTGCTTTCTCCACCGACATAGGAGGGGATTCTTCTCTGTAAGAGCAGTGAGACTATGGAACTCGCTGCCAGAGGAGGTAGTAATGATGGATACAGTAAAAACGTTCAAAAGTAGCCTGGATGCCTTCCTGGCATGTACTAACATTTCCAGCTATGGCTACTAGACCACTGGAAGGAGATAAACAGGCTGAACTGGATGGACTAAAGTCTTTAATCAGCCTTACATACTATGTTACTATGTTACTAAATGTTGTGCTAAAACACCTTATTACAGGCAGTGTGGCATTCCCTTATCCCATTCCCATAGGCAGTGTGGCATTCCCCCCACCCATTCCCATAGGCAGTGTGGCATTCCCCCTCACCAGGGGCAGTGTGTAATTCCCCCCCCTCCCATTCCCATAAGCAGTGTGGCATACTCCCTCCCATTCCCATAGGCAGTGTGGCATTCCCCCCTCCCATTCCCATAGGCAGTGTGGCATTCCCCCATCCCATTCCCATAGGCAGTGTGGCATTCCCCCATCCCATCCCCATAGGCAGTGCGGCATTCCCCCTTTACATTCCCCATAGGTAGTGTGGCATCTCCTCATCCCAATCCCCATATAGGCAATTTGGCATTCCCCCACATCCCCTTAATCAGTGTGGCATTCCCCCCAACCCCCCAGACTTAGAGGCAGTGGCGGAGCCGGAATAAAGAGTGGAGATGCTGCCTGTCCCTGCTCTTGCTTGCAGGCCACTACTGCCTCTCAAGCGTGGAAATCGCTGTCAGCGGGCAAAAGCGGGGACAGCAGGCACGTGATAGATGTAAGTATACCTTTTTTTTTAATTCGCTCAATAAGACGCACTGACATTTTTCCTCCACTTTTGGGGAAAATGGTGTCTTACCGGGTGTAAAAGGCGGTAACTGAAGTGAATTGGGGGAGCCAAAATATGTGCTTCTAATACACTGTTTTTTCTTTAAAAGGCATAGTATTGCTGTCCGAAAGCAAGTCTGCATATATTTTGTTCTTTGCAAGAGCTTTGTGAGAAGGTGGTAAAGTGAGTATATTTTTCCTGCAAAAGCCTTTTTATCTTCCCTGTACATGGGTGTGTAAGATGAAGGGTCATCATTAGCTCCTGCTCCCTTCTTACCAGAGGTAGGAGGGTAAGACTCGGTGCTATGTATATTATTTTAGCCAAATCAGCTTTAAAATGGAAGTGGTTCATTTAACACTATGGCAGGATGTGAAAATATCATAATGAGATTGTTTTTTCCAATGTATGTGCATATTTTTAATTTTTTGCTCTCTTGTTCCTAACCTAAATAGCCCATACTCTACTCCAGATGATGAATAATAAATACCATGCATAGCCAGTGTAAGTGTGACACATGTATAACATAATATACTTTATTCATTTTAGAATGAATAGGCTTGTTAGATCATTTAACACATTTTATTTAAAACTATGATAGGACATATAGTGCAAATAAGAAGAAAACGGCATTGAAGCTTAGCCCAGCGTGTGATTGCACTTTACACCCACCACTAACATGGACTAGCAGCAACGACAAGCGCCATTCACACACACACAAGTAAGGCTGTGCAAGGTTTATTAGAGTCTTCTTTGATGTCACTGAACTGAATTATTTTTGGCCTTAGAAAAGTAGCATGCGTGGGTTGAAATTTTTGGATGTCAGAACGAAGTTCTAGATCCTGTTTAACAGGAAGACACTGAAAACGACATTAATGCACCAACAGAAAGCACTTTTTGTGTCCCTTTTTTCACCTTAGACAATTTTTACAAAGCCCTTGCAGACAGAAACCTAAAGGGATGCACTCATGTGCAGCACTGCAATCCATATTGAAAGTCAAAAATGCCAACTTCAGCTCCTCCAAAATTTTGCAGTGTATTGCTGTACGGAATACGGAATTGTTCCTCTGAAATCGGCATCTACTTGATGGATTCCAGTCTGGGAAACCCAATCCCTGCGCCCCTCCGTAATTGATTTTGTGGGCTGCGGAATCGCTGTCCCGGTGACTTGACTGGTTGCATCTGGTCACTTGGGGCCATGATGCTACAGGGGAGAGCAGAAGTTGGTGAGTAACAAAGCCGGGGAACAGACTTCCCCAGCCATTATGCACATTGAGCATTAGGTGCCTGGCACCACACAGGATTAGTGGAAGGTTAGACCTAACAATGTGACCTTGAATATGGAGAAGCAGGGCTCAAGATGCCCCACTTCTGCAGCATGGTTGGCTGCCTGGCACCACACATGCTTAGTGAATGGTTAGACCTAACAATGTGACCTTGAATATGGAGAAGCAGGGCTCAAGATGCCCCACTTCTGCAGCAGGGTTGGCTACCTGGCACCACACAGGCTTAGTGGGAGGTTAGACTAAACAATGTGGCCTTGAATAATGAGAAGCACGGCTCAAGATGCCCCACTTCTGCAGTAGGGTTGGCTGCTTGGCACCACACAGGCTTAGTGGGAGGTTAGACTAAACAATATAACCTTGAATAAGGAGAAGCAGGGCTCAAGATGCCCCACTTCTGCAGTAGGGTTGGCTGCTTGGCACCACACAGGCTTAGTGGGAGGTTAGACTAAACAATATAACCTTGAATAAGGAGAAGCAGGGCTCAAGATGCCCCACTTCTGCAGTAGGGTTGGCTGCCTGAGACCAGGGTTCAGGGTTTGGACTGGAGTTCTGATTTAGCAATGTGGCCTTGAATAAAGTATCCTAAAAGCAGAGTATATTAGGGATAGTATAAGTACAGTCCCAACTAGGGGCTTAGGAAAAACTGTGTTCTAATTGCCCTGCTCACGTGCACCTCCCAGATTAGTTATAAATTGGTCCGAGCAGCCCCCCCCCCTTTGTATCTTATAGAAAAACTGTTGTGTGCCAGCGGTTCAGGGTTTCCAGCTGCTGTATAGCGCTCAAGTAACTGCTTAGTCACCCAATCAGTGCATCAGTTGCGTGGCTGCTACATAGTGTAACTTTTTATATTATTTATCCTTCCTCATATTGGGTTTATGGCTGGCAGGGGGGGGGGGGGGAGGTTAGTGGACTGTCACTTTAACAATTTGTTAGGAGGGTGAACATAAGTGAGTCTGATAACAGCGCACCCAAACTACATTAGCACCTATTTTAATTTGCTGCCCTTGTAGAGGGGTGGGGATAACATTAAAGCTTATAAAAGTTCTACATAGTAATACAACTTCTACAAGGGTCACTTTTCTTACGTTACTGTACAACTAAGTAAACATGCCGTACACTTATCTTAAGACTTGTCTGCTTGACTAAATATCTTGTGTATGTTGTGCTTTGATTTTCACAGCAGAAACATTCTGACAAAACTGATAAGTCCGCAGTATCCGGCATAGTTTTTGGGTGACACATCTTTCAAAGATATCAGTGCGCACTTTGCATAGAAGCCATATAAAGCATTCGATTATACCCTGCGTGGAAACTTCACAGCTTGCCCTTACCTGCCCATGATGTCATCTGTAAATATGTCATCTGGCCCCCGGCTACTGTACGTGAGATTGCATCACAGGTAAAGAAATAAATATACAGTGCTACTCAAGGGAGCTGTCTGCATTCAGCCTATGACCACAGACAGAGAGGGAGAAATCTGGCAATGGAGTCCCTTAGCTCATATTCCAGCCTGTGTTTAAATCTAGCGTAGCAAATTCATTACACAAGCATGCGCCAGAAAGCATTTTTCATGTTAATTATCTCTTTATTACTAATACTGAACTTATTTGCACTTACTATGAAAAACAGTCTATACAATCCCCAAAGAAACTTCCCTAAAGGGGTTTCCCCCAAACATGACTTTAATCTATTTTTCGTATTACTAAAATAGAAATATATAGAACCTTTGTGTAAACAGGCTTAAAACATATGCCATTTTTTTATATTTACAAGTAGATTACAGTACGTGGATGGCATGTAGTCATAGTGAGAGTCATTTTACATTGCTGGAAAGATAACCTACATTGTAACACCTCTTTGGTTTCAGGAGCTGGGGTGCCATTCATTAAACAAAATGAAATTCATTAAAACATTGAGAGCGGACAGTTACTCACTAAAGACGGGGCATCCTATCTTGCTCTCCCTTTAGCGCCTTAACAATTGATTGTCTGACTGCACTTGTACAGGATAAAGACTAGGCTTGATAAAAGCGACAGCTTGGAGCGATCGGGACTTAACTCAAAGAAGAAAAATGTTTGATGATGGTTAAGAATAATGGCAACCAGCTCTGTCAGGATTAAATGTCAGTCCACCTGTTTCCCTAATACAGAATCTTAAAGTATAAAGTATTTTATGCATAAACATAACCTTAACCTTGGAACAAAGTAAGACTTGCTCTTATGTGTTTCACCATAATTAGGCTTCTTCAGAGGAGCTTGTGCTGGCTAAGAATTCTGTTAGGGTTGATGTAGTAAGGGTAACACTATGGGAGTATATTCGGTTGGGGGTTCATTCCAGATTTCTTGTAAGCCGGGCACAACTGTGCACTTGTAGTGGGGGGGGGGGGGGGGGGGGTCACTGCCTCCCACCAGAGAATTGTTGGATGGTTTGGTGTGAGGTCCTGTCGGAGAATTGTTGAGTGATTAAATATATGCTCCTGTCGGGGGTTGACAAAGAAAGCATGCTTGATTCGCATTGGCAGTAAAATGTGGGGGTAGTGGGTCCTAAAGTGTGCCAGGCATGTACCAAGAATTCAGGGTGGTGCCCCCCCCAAATGTCCACATACATTCACCCTCACACAACAGTAGAAATAGATGAATACAAGAAGCAGGATAGAATGAAAGTGAAGGAATTGAGATAATGGAAAAAGAGAGAGATCAAAGGAAATGGAAAAAGGACAGACAAAAGGGGGAAGGTGGAATAGAAAGTAATATGCAGAGAATATGGGTAAAAGAGGTGGAGGAAATGAGAAAAAAAGAGAAAGATGGATAGAATGGGAAAAAAAGAGAAAAAAGGGGGTATAGGAAATGTGGAAGGGAACGATGGAGGAAATGGGGAAAAGAAAAAATGACGGAGGGAATGAGGAAAAAAAAAAAAAAAAGTAAAAAAGGAGAGTGATAAATAATGAAAAAAGGAATATGATGAAGAGAGAATGAAAGCAGGAAGAAAAGGAAATTTGAAAAAGAGAGAAGACAGAGGGAAAGTGAAAAAGAGTGAAAGTGGAAGGGTATGTGGAAAAGAGAAAAAGAAAGAAGGCTTTTTTACATTCAAAAGTTTGGTCAGCAAGTCTGGTCCTCCACCGCACACCTCCAGGATGATGATGGTGCCCTGGGCAGGCAATCCATTTTTTTCATCCAGTCTGTATTGGTGGCGTCTTGCTCTAAAAACTGTTGAACTGAACTCGAGGACAGAAACCTTGATACAGCATTCAGCCAAACTCACACTCACTTTCAGGGTCCTGGTAAAAACAGACATGTCAATGGACTTTGCACGCACTTTGGATGCTTCAGCTACTATTTTTGGTGGACTAAACCTGTGATTTTCACCATCCCAGGTTTTGGTCCTGCCTCCTGGGGCACCCCCCCCCCCGGTTTGAGGTGCTCCGCTGTGTGAAACCCCCCAGGACGCCAAGCTCACTCACCTTTCTTCAAGCCCATGGCGTAGGTGCTGATCCCACCTTGTATATTAATGTGTGGCTAGAAAAGCTGAATGGAATCCCAGATGCACTTGCAAGCCTGGCACAGCATTACTTCCTCTCTTCGACTGTGTGCGGCCATACACAGCCTTGAGGGGAGACAAGTGATGCCAGCGCCAGCCGCGCATGCACTGTGGGCTTTGGAGGAAAGGTAAGGTTATCAGGCGCCCTGGGGGGTTTCACACAGGGGGACATCCTAGTTTGGGTTGCCCCCGGGGAAGAGAGTAAGCGTGCCCTGGAGTCTCATACTCCAGGGTGGGTTTTTGGTTCACCTTAAGCCTGACAGTCCTTTAGTTAGAACAATGATAAAATGTGCTTGCACTACAAAAAGCCTCTAAAGAAGACATTGAATTAGCCCTTACCATGCAGGGTTACCCTATCACTAACACGTTCACAATTAAACTGCTATAAGCGAGACTACTAGCCATATATGATGTAAGCCAGTTATAATGAAAGTGCAATGATGGCACTGTCCTAAAGGCTTTTTTTAAACAAGCAATGTAAAACAACTAGACAGGAAACGCCAGCCTTGATCCAGTTGAAAGGATAAAATATCCATATTTATTGTTCCATACAAAACTTCTTTAAAATCATTCCATCCATAGATACGAGTCAGAATACAGCATAAGGGAGCAGTTTAGTAGCCATGTAAAACAACAACTGTTTTAGGTGATAGGCATAAAAAGTATACATCTAAGTATAAAAAGTCCAAGTAAGTGGGTGGTGTTAGAAACTACAGCTAGTCTGCTTAGATTGCTGGAGAGGGGGAGAACACTGTTACTGATATCCACACCAACACCCACAAGCATTCCAATCATAGCCACTGGTTCGTCAGCCCACGTGACCACTGCCCACCATTCTAACCCATTTGGTGCTATGGCTGTGGGGTAGTAAACCAGCGCCAGCAATAAGGCAATGCCTCTGGCTATGCGCTGTGTGGTTTTGAAAATTGGGATGCTACTACAGAGGAGAGTTAGAAGTGAGGGTAAGGTCCCCTTTTAAAGTTCTAAGGAGAAGCCTGTCCCACATTGATCTGTTTCCTCTCAGAATATTTAAAGGGAACCTGCATCCAATTATGTGCACTTCTGCACCCTGTAGGCCTGTCCCACATTGATCTGTTTCCTCTCAGAATATTTAAAGGGAACCTGCATCCAATTATGTGCACTTCTGCACCCTAACACCCTTGCTACAGCCCTCAGTGAGCGATTCATTTTACCTGACTGTAAATCGCAGGAAACTCAACAGCAGCCAACACCTCCTACTGCTGCAGTGTTCCCTGTGTCTGGCCTGTCTATGGATAAAAGGGATCACTCACTATGGGCAGTGAAATAGGTGCTTAGGTGCATCTATTGCTATTGGCAACTGTACACGGGGAGGCTGATTCATCATTAGTGGCCGGTAGCGACAGATGAGCGTGCATCATTAGTGCCCGCTAGTAGTCGCAGTGCTCGGCCGTGAGTCGCTACTTTATAGCGACTCAGTCGTTGTTCAGTAATGTTGAATACATTGTGAGGAGTCGCAATTTGACCAGTACAGAGCTGTATGGAAGCGCATGTTAGCGACTGCTCATAGCGACCGACTCACACCATATTCCGCAAAAAAACAGCCTCCCAAATCTCTGGCGCTGAAAAATACTTGTTTGAAGCCCAGAGCGCAGGAGGCAGTGTGTTTAAAGTGTGTTTTCAAGCATCTATCTGCTAGTAACAAAGTGAAAACATATGGAATTACATTGTAGCAACATTGTAATATGAACATGTAATGTCATTTCTGAGGAAATATATAAAAAATGAAAAAATTATGAAAAAAATGCTATTCCAATGCCAGAAGAGGTCACATAGTTATTTGTGATTTTTTTGTAAAAAAAAAAAAAAAACAAATCCTGTTTAAAGAGAAGAAAAGGATCGTCCATTGAAATGTATGGGAGAGCGACAGGTAGCGAGAGGTCATACCTGGCGCTGTGCAAGGCTGAACGCTGCCGCTGTTCGCTGAGGCTGTGAAAATGATGAATCAGACGCTACATGCCGCTATCCCAGTCGCTAAACAGATTCTGCTTGATAAATGTGTAATTGCGTGCCGTGTCCGGCGTTCACCAGTCGCTACCTGTCGCTACCTGTCATTAACCAGCCACTACCTGACGCTATCCCTTCTTAAATATGGGCCTAAGTCTGTACACCAAGGTCTACAAGAAGAGAGATGTGAGTCCTTTACACACAGATCACTGCTGCTGGGCAGGTTGGGTGAGCTCCCTCACTTCAGCAGCGGCCATAGCATCTTACAAACTTGGTTTACAGACTTGGTGTACAGTTGCCAATAACAACACATTGCAGATAATGAAAGCTGCTTCTATAAAACATACATTTGCAAACATAAGAAAAAAAAATACTAGATCAGCTTAGCACCTTTTGAAAATATTCTCTTTCAAAAAGTGGACTTTCCATTTAAGTTTGATTCCATATGAAAAAGTTCATTGATATATATATATATATATATATATATATATATATATATATATATGTAAAACTGCTTTATCTGTAGGCATTTTGTCAATAAATACCAAGGTTGGCCTGCGACTTTGTCGGGCAGGCTGATTCATTAATAGTGCCAGGTAGCAATAGATGAGCGACAGTAGCGTTATTTTCACAGCGCCCGCTAGTATTCGCTGTGCTTGGCCGTTGTTCGGCTGTTGACAGCGACTCAGTCGGTGTGCGGTAATGTTGAATACGGGGTTAGGAGTCGCTGTTTGACAGGTTCCGCGCTGTATGGGAGACAGCGAACGGCCACAGCGAACGGCTCCCAGCATATTCATTAACAAATCACGCTCCTAAAATTCTCTCGCTGTGAAATGCTTGTTTAAACCCCAGAGCGCTGGCGGCGATGGGTTAAAAGTAGTTTTTTAACCCCCAAACCACCATATTTTTAGGAAAAAAAAAACATGTTTTTCAAAACATTTTGTAATATGAATGCATTAATATCAGACCTGTAATATCAATTCTGCACAAATTTTTTTTTTTTTTAAGCTTAAAAAAAATATCTAACATTGCAGAAGTGGTCACAGAATTTTTGACATTAAAAGAAAAAAAAAAAAATAGCAATTAATTATGAATATTTAAAGATTGCTCCATTGAAATGCATTAGAGAGCGCCAGGTAGCGAGAGGTCATACCTGTCGCTGTTCAAGGTCGCTCGCTGGCGCTGTGGGGTGAGGCTGGAATAATGATGAATGATTCGCTATCTGGCGCTCTGTCAGTCGCTAAGCAGGATCGGCTTCATAAATGTGTGATTGCGGAGGGGAGCCGGTGTTCTCGTGGCGGTGAGCATCATTACCGTTCGCTCACCAATCGCTACCTGGCGCTATCCCTTGTTAAATAAGGGCCTAAGTTTTTAATTTTGGCTCACTGTGCATTTGAGCTTGACACCCCTGGTATACAGTATATAGTATAGTAGTATTTGAAACAGGACGCTGATGCGCCCGAAACGCGTTTGATTTTATCCCTGTAATGTCATTTTGCTGATTTTAACTGGATCAAATAAAAGAATGCTTTTATGGGAGTGCGGATACTTCATATTGCGGCTTGAGAGTGAATTCCCCTTTCCAATATATACAGTATATAGAACACACATACTAGCGCCAGTCCTTCTCTAATCCCAGTGCTTTGTCCTAACAGGTCAAAAGGAAATGCTTACTCTTATCTCCTTACCTTATAGTTGTTCATGTGATATGTTTTTAAAGCACATAAAGAACAATATTATTATTAACAAAAACAAGGCCCAATCAGCATCAGGCTATGCTGCCACTGCAGGGATTTAGCTGCCTTGTAAATGTCGTCTAGGCGCCTGTCAGCTACATAGGTTGAGCAGCCCATATAGTCCACAATTCACAGCGTGAATTTCAGTTAATACCAGCGGCCTGTGGTTAATCATCACGGATTTATATAAAAATATTGAGTCAAATTTACATTTACAGTGCAGGTAACAAAAAAACTCACTCATGTTCCTTAATGTATGAAACAAAAGAGGTATATGCGAGAAATCAACATTCTTTGGGAAATCCCGTTGTGTAGGAGGATTAGGGTCCGGGCTGCCTATAGATCTTTGAAATTCCTCCATAAACATACAACTGTTTCTTTTCTGGGGAATGCTGGGCCGCTTGATGTGAGCCCAGTGACAGGCCATTCTCTGACATTAAATTTATTGCCTGGTTATCCTGAGAGATTTTATATCACCATTAATGTTTCCTTTTGAAAACTTGAGCGTGCATTAAATTCTCGTCGAAGGTTTCCTCGTGTTTTCCTTGGAAAACCATTTCTGTGGTATTTCATATTATACAAATCCCTCCATCCCCCCCACCTCATTTAATACCTCGGGCACAGGGGTACGTACAATAATTCATCTGAAAAGACCTTTCTATCCGTTCTAAAATATTGTTCTTGCTATTTGTCGGCGGGATTACCTATTACCTCTAGGCGTCCGCGCCACAGAAATGAAATAAAATGCCTTGAAGAAAAAACTTGTTACAATTCAATCCGATTGTCGATCTGGCAAGACGGGACAGGCAAACCGCTAGTCAAAACACGTTTTAGCGTTTCTTTTTGTTTCGGGTTCATTTTCACTTTATTTTACATTTGAGAAGAAATGTTTCAGAAAAGCGAAATTCCAGCAAAATGTGATTTCAAAATATGGCTAATGCAAGCCAGATATCTCATCAGTTTTAATGGCGATTAAATCCGTGGGATAGAGGTATATAACGTGATGGTTATAAAACATGGGTATGGAGCTAGGTTGAGGTGTAATTGAGCTGTGCACTTCATTTGTAACCAGGTCTTTGCGAATGAAGCTTTCCTCGTTGCATGGAGAAGGAAAAATAACACGACATAAGCACCTTCATTACCGAACGAGACTGAATCAACGCATGAGATCACAGTCTCTATAATAAGCTATCATGGGCAACGACCGCTAAAGACTTTAGTGCAAGCATGCTAGAAACTTTTGGATTTTTTTTTTTGCTTTCTCTGTTGTTATAAAGGAGAACCAAAGTTAAACTAAAAAACCCACTGCTCCCCACTACCCCAATTTAGCACATTAAAGCAGATTTAAGGGAATGTTCATTTTCATTGACTTCCTGATCAGATCTCAGATCAGAGCTGTCATAGGGAAGATGGGTGCCACACTCCCAGGAGTAGGAGTAGGTGCGGAGCACAAGGCCAGACAGAGACACACAATATTCTCTATGTGTGCCCCAGCTGAGCTTCGTACTCCTCCAGGAAGCTAAAACCCAGAAATGCTGCACCCATCTTCAGAATTGCAAGGGAAAGGCGAGGGAGGCTAATGACTGTATAGCATCACTAAAATGAGGTTTGATCACATATGGACTTTCCTAAAATAAATGATATACTTAAACTAAAAGTCATGTCATGTTTAAACCCCTCCACTACCCATTCACCTCATTGCTGAGCATGATTTGGCTGTTTAAAACAAACAAACGTGAGTGACTGCTTATTTAGCCAATCAGAGCAGTAGCTGCTGTACAATGATTGTCTCACTAAGCAGCCAATGTCCTGCAACAGCTACCTAACACCAGGGGACTTATTGCCCTGCATTGGGAAATTGAGTTCAATTTTTTGTTTTAATCTGCCAAATTGTCCTAATCCGGGTGGTAGGTGGGTTTAACCATGACTGGACTGGCCTCCCAGGGAATCCTGGTCTGCGATGACCCTTTTTTTTACTAAATAGAATGTCCATGTGCTGTGGCAAACTCAAGCCCAAATATCCTCTTTTCCTCCAGGGACCAATCTATTTTCTTATCATACAGCATGCTTGCATGTCAGCTGTCATGTGGAGTGCAAGAGTGACAAGAGAGCATGGGCCAGCTAAGTAAGCTAGCCAAGTTCTAGCTCTATCCTGGGTTTTGGTCCTTTCTGCCGGGACACCCAGATGGGGAGTGCTCCGCTGCATGAAACCCCCCCAGGACGCTGAGACCAACTCACCTCTTCCCGGTCCTATGGTGCGTCTAAGAGCAGTGGCTCTGAGCATGCTGACGGCTATTGTCATTGGACCGGGAAATGAGGCAAGTGAATGGGGCAACCTGGTTTTGGATGCCGCGGGGGGAGATCGATTGGCTCGGGAATCTCATAGATTCCCGAGCCGATCGGCATGGGTTTTGGTCCACTTTAAATGTAAAAAGAAATACCCATTCCATGTGAGGAGTCATTTCCCAGGTCAGAAGGAAAATCCCTTTGGCATTTCCCATATTTCAGAGAGACTTTACAATGTGGCATTTTGCACAGCAGCAGCAGCATCTCTGCCTCTGTGTGTGACCTGCGCCAAACCAAACCGGTTCACCAAGAACGAAGGGCAGCCAAAATGGGGGCAGGGAGGCCGTGCTGGGCAGAATGGGTGAGTATCTTAACTATTACTTTACCACTGTGGGGCATGTGCAGGGGAGACAAGGTGAGCCTTTTTTAGTTTATGCCAGCAGCATCATTTCTGCAGCGTAACTTATTACTTATTTACATACTTTTTCTATACTGGCTCCTTGCATTAAATTAAAATATTGATTTCCAAAGTATAAAGTAAGGTATCACCAGTGGTACTCAATATTCCTGTAGGTGGGATAGGACATCTATAAAGAACATGGATCAACATTTTATATAAGCCCCAGTGGCAGTGGGGGGGAGGGACTTCTACCAGGTGGGGCAGGCAAGGTTGCCATAGTGCTCAGTTAGGCAAACACTAGAAGCCCAATTAGGTCAATCTGTGATGAAATACAAGTTCATGATTCAGTCATCAGTCAGCAAGTCTCAGTCTACTGCAACTGAAACTTTAGCTCTTCAATTGGCATTTCATGGAACTTCCGAAAGAAAACATAAGGGCGACTCAAACACCAGGCAGAAATGAAAACAGTATAATGATTATGCCACTAGACCAGATGTTACTAGGTATTCAACCCGACTCGGGGAAACTAGACCTACAGTCTTCTGCATTAGGTGGGCGGTAATTGTGTTGATATGTTAAGTGATCTAGTTCTTTTACTTCTGACCTGTATAAACTGCTATAGCACATGATGGGACCAAGGGGGTTATTCACTAACACGCAGGGAGATCACTGTCTTAGCCGGTTGGCAGTCACTAAGGTTTGGTGAATGCTTAAAGTAAAAATGATAAAGATCTCGATTTGGGATGCCTTGCTAATTGAATACCTTGGAAATTCTCACTCGGCCTGTACTCCTGCACCATTCTTGATCTTCATGTGACTGCCAATGGCCAATAGGGTTTGCTGGGCAGGCATGTGCATGGAGTGTGTACGCCTGTTCATCAAACCCTACAATTGAACACTAGTGGCACAGTCCAAATAAATGTAGTGGTGTGCTGACCAGTAAATATTATGCAAAAGGAAAATGGGGTGTAGACTTCTCCCCCATGAAATCTAGTCATACAAGATTCCACCAATATGTATAACATATATAAATACCTTTATTAAAGCCCACAAAAAAGAAAAGACAATAAAAAGTGGGATCACACACCCCAAATAGAATAAGGTGCAAGTCAAGTGCTAAATAAACAGTGCAAAGATTTCAAAACCATTTTAAGTTCCTCAATAATACAAATATATAGTAATAAATAGTAATAAATCTATCTAAAGTAAAAAAAAAAAATATATATATATATCTTATATTGGTAAACTGGGTTTGAATTTACACACTGTGAAAAATCCAATACTGAACACAAAAAAGATATGCTTTGCTCCAAAGTAATGAAGTAAAACATATATTGACCCAAGTGCTGTATTGGAGGGGGGCAGCCAGCAGCACCCACATTCTCCATTGCTACTCTGCTGCTTCCAAAAGTTGCAGGTGAAAAAAGCTGTAGCTGCCATGGTCCTGGAAAGCGCAAAGGTATTAAAGCCCAATTTCACAATGTCCCATGGGGGCCTGAATGGTGATGGCATATTTGGACCCATAAGCACAGTGTGAGACAGGGGTCGCTTTACCAGCTCCCTGCAAATGGCATTGGGGAATGGAGAGGAGATATTCTTCCTTCTTTAGGATACAACATAAAAACGACTTCCAGTTGTGGAAATATCTTGTGCATTGGCCCACACCCATGCCTATGATGCTTCTTAGATGAACAACAGTCATTGTCTCAGTGCTATTTGCTGGTTCAGAGGGTCCCCTGATAAAAACTGTCAAACTGACAACCCGTTAGAGTTCCCTTTAACTGGTAGCCTCTTTATGTAGAGCGGAGTCTAGGAGCTCCAGAGACTTTGTGGTCACCTGAGCTCACTCTAGGTCACTGTAGGCCAAGGCCCCCCAACCTTTATTACCATGAGAGCAACATTCAGAACTGAAAGATAGTTGGGAGACATATTTCATGTAAATAGTTTGTAGACGCTTCATAACCCTTATTAAACAGGAGACCATAGTCATTGCTCCATAGTCATTCAAGAGTACAGTGTCATCTTCAAAGCAGAGAAACCTGCACCCAGCCTGGCCACAGCTCTATGAGGGATCAAGCCTGCAGGCTAGCAAGTAAGTGAGGTTTGTTATTTTTAATTGCCTGGACAGTCAGTTTACATTTGTGAATTCAGTGCCATAAAATACTTTCCCACACAAGCAGATCTTACATACAGAATCAGGCAGGTAGAAGTGGATGCATGTTGCACTTGGTTTCCCAGGTCCCATCCTCCATGTGTCTCAGGAATGTGACACAGGTGCTGCATGACACCACACAGGGAAGCTGTGAAATTGAATGTGATGAAGCTGCTGAGAAAGGTAAGCAGGGACGCTCCTCCGGCTGTCCCACTCTGCATTTACCCCATGCACAGTGCTGACATTGTTCAGCCCTGGAAAGCATTAACCCCCCCCCCAGCCTCAACAGTTTGCTAAACCTCCAGACCAGCAGACAGACCGCAAGCCACACATCAGAGGTCTGTGAGCCACATGTGACTCCCGAGCTACAGGTTGGGGGCCTCTGCTCTAGGCAATAGAGAGGCTCATATGCCAAGAGGTATGCAACCATATGCATACCTCCCACATTTTTTAGGGTGGGAAAGAGGGACAATTGTTAAATTAAGCCACGTCCACTGGGGTTGAATAAGAGATAGGTTGTAACAGTTACAACAATATACTTTCAATAGGCAAATGAATCATCTTTTGATGTAGATCTATTAATGTAGATCTGTATGTTACACCTCAAAGAGAGACAAATGAGAACAACCAGGTACAGGGGACATGGACTCAAAAGACAGAAGGGCGCCGGCCCTTTTAGGGCTGGCAGCCCCATGACTGGCCTCCGCTTCCTGTTGGAAGCTGACCAGCCATGGGATTGGGGGAAGACATCGGGGGAAGTGACCTCAGGGGAGGGGGAGGGGGGAGTATATAGGGGCAGGTCCCCCCCTCCTCTTCCTCTTTGGCCCCTGATCTCTTCGCTGGAACGTGCTTTCCCACCCGCCCGCCCTTTATTGGGGGTGATGGAATGGTCGATTGGTCGCAGCAGTAGCGGGTTGGTTTTGGGGCAGTTTGGTCGGGACAGGTTGTATTATGTTGTATGTATATACATATATATATATATATATATATATATATATATATATATATTTATAAAAAAAAAATATATATATATATATATACACTTTAATATATATGAAAAAAAAAACATTATTTAAAAAAAAAAAAAAAAAGATAAGAATAAAGAAGATTTATATGTATTTATTGTCATTTGTTCAGTTAACAGGGTACAAGTAGTGGTCATTTTATGTATAATTTGTGGGGAATTTATCGGGCATATGTGTCAATGCGTTTGTATCGGGGGATTGTTGTACATTCATTGTTACTGTTTTATTTTATTTGTCACAGCTTTGGCGGTCTCCTCTGCTCGGTTCGGGTCTGAGATGGCACGGAAAGTGGGGGTAGGTTACAAGGAAGCGGCTGTTTCGGCGGAAACGGGCCAGGAGGATGGGTGACTGAGTTTAAGGGGAGGGGAGGGACCAAGGGAAGGGGTTAAGGTGGATCTTGGCAGTTAGCCCCGTTTGAGCTACCAGGCCTAGGAGGGATGCGGCCGGGCTCATGAATTGGCTTCTGTTTCAGATTCCGGGAAGTTGGTGAGCCTACGGGCCGCCTCCCCTCCCCTTCTGTTGGTAGGTAGGGTGTGTTGGAATCTCAGACCTGGATCGGGGAGATCGGGAGTGCATCGATAATTGTTATTTGTTATTGTTTTATGTTGAGGCTGTGGCCAATTAAAATTCCATCAATTCCAAAGAAGTGGTTGTTGGCTCCTTTATTTTGGGAGTGTGGGTGGGTTTGTGTTAGCTGAAGATGTATGGAACGCTAGCACAGTCATGACAGTGCCTCCAAATCAGGGACACTTGGGAGGTATGCAAATCATTGTGCAGCTGCAGCAGATACCCTTCCCTAGCTGCTTTTTGAATGATATGTTTGCATATCCTTTTAAGACATAGTACAATCTATTACAAGTAAAAACAGATTTCATGAGTATTTGTAACTATCTGAATGTAGCACACCACAGTCCAATGTGTTATAATGAGGGTCTTAAAGTGGACCGTCACCCTCCCGTGATCGGCCCGGGAATCTATAAGATTCCCGGGCCGATCACCTCCCTCCCCGCGGGACATCCGAGATCGGGATGTCCCGCGGGGTGAAACCCCCCCCAAACACCCCAAATCCCCTTACCTTGTCTTCAGGAATGATAAGCAATTGTCAGACTTCATAAGTAGATTAAAGTGGACCAACACCCAGGATTTTGACTATCCTGGGTCTTGGTCCACTTCGGTGGGGCACCCCCGATCGGGGTGCCCCGCTGTGTGAAACCCCCCGATCACCCGAAAAACTCACCTCTCCCCGCTCCCAGCGCCGACGGACAAGCCTTTTGACAGCCGCGGACAAGTGGCTCCTCCACCGCCGCCTGCCCTTCCCTACACTGTAAGAAGCAGCACTGAAGCTTCTGCAGAATGATGGGTCTCTCATTACCTCTCATTATCTCCACCAATCTCTTACATTTAATTTGACCACCCCACTGCATTTTATGACAGATCCTTATTTTTGCCTGACCATCATTGGTAGGTGGCACTAGGCACCTTGTCAATACCTGTCCAAGGTCCTGAAAGGTAACCAAGAAATGGTCAGAGGACCCTCCACACAGCATCATGCAAAAATGGTCCAATAATAAAAATCCACATAAAAGGACGGATGGCAAAAATGGGTTACTTATGCACCTTGCATCAAAATAATTCTTTTACTGGCAGGAAGAAAAAAAATGGTTTTGAATTTACCATTCATATTTTATAGAGAAGAATTGCTCACTGCTAATGGCCAGTCCCCTGAGGCAGCATGTACTGTGACAGTTTACTGCAATACTTCATGTGGGTAGATGCTCTTACTGAATATGCAGTGCTTTGGCATTGAATGCTTTGCCATTAAAGTTACCAGTTCTCCCCAGTAAAAGTGGAATAGTACTCCCAAAAACCTGTTCCGCTGGTCCCCATTCATGAGGGAAAGGCAACCCCCTCCAAAACAACTGCCCAGCCCTTCATTCACTTCAATGGAGGGGTGTGCCAATCCTATCTGTTTATGCCTGGATAGACAGTTTCATAATAGAATTCCTTTTAGACCGCTAATTAAACACTTTCTTAAAGTTTCCTCCCAGTTCTTTCCAATGAACATGCAAGCATATACAGGATACAATATGGAGCCTTTTTGATACAACGATTTTGATTTTTTAGTGTTGTGGGCATTACAAGAATACCTTCACCATATCTTTGATGCATTGTGATACATTGTGTATGCACAGATAAAGAGCTTTTATCTACTGAACTTCCCACTCCACCTAACATCTATATAAGGGGTGCTGACCCAGCCACAAACTTTCCTTTCCAGGGAAAAGGAGGCATTGTAAGTTCCAGCACATTCCAAGCATGCACAAGGCCAGTCTGTGGCCGGCTGCCAGTTAATCTATGAAGAAGAGAGGCAAGAAGGAAAAGGCCTGTCATATAACATCCCCTTATCCATTAGACTGTCAGTTCCTGAGGGCAGTGCTCTCTCCTATTGTATCTTGTATTCCGAAAATTCATGATGAACTTTTGTAATCGTTTATGTACTGTATTTTCTACCCTGTCTGTAATCACCACGTTGCACAATGCTATGGAAGATGATGGTGCTTTATAAATAAATAAATAATAATAACATAAAATATAAAATCAAAGTTCCCAACACATTGGAAATCCTGCAGTCCTCGTCTTTTACCTGCAAAGCAGATACTCGCCTCCTTCCAGCTATATGCATGGCCATTAAAGCCATCAGTTAAAAGTTATACTGTATGATCTAAGTGGCATTAAGAGACAGACAGTTCATTAGGGCTTATCAAGAAATATAAAACAGGCTGAAATGAAAGATGCACCCCCTCATAGCCAGCACTTAAACTCAGGCGATGCATGAATTTTGCTGTATATATTGTATGTTATTTATTAGATTTCTTAATTGGTAATTACATTATTGATTGCTTAATTAATTAGTTATCATCAAATAATAAAACTAGAGGTGAGTGAACTGTTCCGAATTTCAGAAAAAATTTTATTTGGCACGAAACCGAATATTTGGGGGTTCGTGATGACCAAATTTTTCCTGTAGAGAAAAAAAACTCACCACCATCCTCGTTCCAGCGCCCTGCACGGGGGAGGAGGGGAGCCGGCTACACTGTCAGCTGTGTGGCCAGCCTCCCTTGCTCCCACCGTGCTGTGTGTTTTCCACTTAGCGATTCTCGATTCCAGTGATTCTCAAAGATTTAATGCAGACGAACACGAGTTTCTTGGAGAAATTCAGCGAATCGCCCAAATCAAGTTCGCTCCTCTTTAAATAAAACCATATACATAGTCAAAGTGGTAGTAGTTTATATCTTATTTGAGTTGATTAGCAATACATTCCTAGCTTATGTCTATAGCAGTGGTCCTCAACCCTGTCCTCAAGGCCCACCAACATGTCATGTTTTTTAGATCTCCAAATAGCCAGCTCTATTGCTCTGCAGCTGCACTAATTACTCCGCCTGTGCATCTTTGTGGAGATCTGCAAAACCTGGCCTGTTGGTGGGCCTTGAGGACAGGGTTGGGGACCACTGGTCTATAGGAAAGTTACACAGATGGGGAAATGGGGAACCCAAATGTGGAGTTGTAAGATGTAGGGTTAGGTAAGCCAGCATGCTTCTCCCTCTGTCCAGCTCTGCAATAACCCCAGACAGCCCACAAGCCACACAGAGAAGAACTATTAGCCACATGTGGTTCCCGAGCTACAGGTTGAGGATCCCTGGTCTAAACTCAACACTCAGTTTGGGTTTATCCTCAAGAACCTATTTTTCCTTCTAAATCCAATAAATATGTTTTAACCTAAAAGATCTAATATCTGTCCATACACTTAGCAGCCAACTGTGGGAAAGCAAGTGTTGTGTGATAAGGCACTTGAGTATTATATGCTCTTCTCTTCATGGTATTATGTAAGACCAAGAACACTGCAGATGCCCTACATGCCATATGTAACCTCTTGCCCCCCATGTAATGTGATGATAATGAAGGAAGCATCTTATTTGGCTTACTGTAGCATTTGCTTATGATCAGTAAGCCGTGTTTTGATACAGCAAATGCCAGAAAACATCTGGAGCGCGCTATTATCTGTACGAAGTCTTCTAAAAACTTTTTTACTGTGCCTCACCAGATGACCTTTCCTAAGGTAAACCCCGAAAGTGCTCACAAACAAGAAGCAGATGGGGAGGCTAACAAAACATTTGAAACCTACTGGGCTTTGTACAGGGGGCCTCAATACAAAAAATGCCTGAAATACCCGCTGAATAATAAATAGTACAGGGCAGTTACTTTACAGTAATTTGGAGTAGCAACATTTCCAATGCGGAATTCTAGTTATAGTGCGCGGGTGAAGTGGGTAGATGGTCTATCTTGCATGTTGGATGCCCTTCTACCAAGGGTTATCACCAGGTCAAAATTAATACGGTGGTAATTTTATTATATCACAGCTTTATCCCACTAAAAATTTCAATGTCAACGCAAAAGACGATTTTGCATTGTATTGGAAAGCACCCAAGACTTTAAATACATAGGGTTATTAAAGTGCACCTATACTTAGCCCAGTGCCCCAAAACAGCCTGCGTTTCTTTTTTCTTAATAAAGACTAACAGAAAGCAGTATTACGATAATTAGACACATGCTAATTAGTTCAGTTACAACTAAACTGTCACATTTGTGCTGATTCAACACCGTGAACATTTTTTTTTCCAACATCGGCCAATCATGGATTCCTTTCTCGACGCTGGCTCATAGTAAAGTTAAGGATATTGGGCATTCTGGGGGGGGGGGGGGGGGTTGGGGGTTATGAGCAAGGAGGCTAAAGCATTCTGGATGCCCCCCCAAGCAAAGGGTTTTAAAGAAAAAACGGGTGTTGGTCCTGTTTGAATGGACCACTTTACAGAGTAATGGGTGTGACAGGATTTGTACTGTAGTCCACAGACTTTTAAGGAACCACATTATTCAATGTTACTCTATACTGTGTATAAGTAGGTGTAGTCCTATCCCCAGACATATGCCTAAAGCACGTCTTAGATATCTCTGGTCCATAAATTATGCTCAGCCAATCCACACATTCCACTACAGCAGTCTGGCCGGGGCATGGCCTTCTTCAGGCAAGCATATGACCTGGCTTAAGCAACTACTATAACCTTCAATGGCACATGCAGCCATACTCAAGCTCTATCACTTGTGACCCCACCCCCTTTGTCTCCACCCCCATCCTTTAGACTGTAAGCCCGCAAGGGCAGGGTACTCCTCCCTATTGTCTCCTGTGCTCACAACACTTGGTTTTAACCTGTGGCATCTAATTTTGTATTGTTCTCTGTGCTATATGTTTTACCTTGTCTGTATTCTTAACTTGTAAAGCGCTACGGAAGTTGATGGCGCTATATAAATAAACAATAATAATAATAATAATGGCCCCAATTGTAAATTTACAAAACATCCTGTATTCAGTGGGATGTTTCTCCCACTAATATCAGCAAAACGTTTAAGCATCCTCATTGTTTTTTAGAGGGCACTGGGGTATAATTTCTTAAAGTGGGACTGTCCCACCAAATGTGGGACTTCTGCAAGCCAATGGTCTATCTCTGGAAGATGGTAATTGGATCAAATACTGGTTGGTGTGGCCAGGATTACCTTCAACGTGGAAGCAGAAAAATATTTAAATTTATTTCCTTGGAGAGTTCAGTTAAGGGAGGTGGAGTGTTATTTTGCCTCTATGTTATATTATATATCCAAATAGATATTGGAGACTTGTCCGTCCGGCAGCCATGTGACCCCCGCTAGCCAATCAGAGCGCTGGATTTCTCCAGGGAACCAAGGAGAAATGTAAGGTTCCTTCTGTTTTGTGCTGGTAATGCACAGGAGGATGCCTGATGGGACATCGCTGCATGGACACAGTTCAGATGAGTACATTTGAGTCACATTCTGGACTGTCAATATATTTACTGCAGTCAAAAGTCATCTTTGACCTCTTTAATTTGAAATATCTACAGGTGTTACCTATTTATTAGTTAAAGTCCCTGCTCAGTCAGTAAAAAAAAATATATAAATGGGACTCACATGTCAGATCACAGACTCAGTCCCACAAAGTGCTGTGGGGTTCGGTTTCTGAGTTGTCAGCTCTCCAGCCTCCAGCCTTGTATTTCCCTCTCTGCCTCTACAAGTGTGTTGATTTCCAAATGGGCCATATAGAGTATCTGCTTAGAAGCACCTTATGCTGATTTAATTTCAGTGCTGGATTGAGCGAGGGCAGGGGTGAAGCTGGGAGTTGGCATCGGGGCTGAAAGTGGACCAACAGTCAAAAAATGACTTAAACCAGACCCACACAACAAACAGTGCTCATATGCCCCCCTCCCCAGAGCAATTTGGATTGCTGCACATAAAAATTAATTTACCCTTTTCTTGATGTGGTAAATTTAAAAAACAAGATGCCGGCTAATGCTTTTGCAGGTCACCTGAAGCCCAGAAGCAAGTGCTGCTGGGCTTCCTGTTACTGTGCATTGTCAGTTATGTCAGTTGATTCCAGGCAGCAGCATGGCTGAGATGCTGGGAGAATACGCTCCAAAATGGCCCCTACCTTTCATTTCCAACTGTGCCGGGCTGTTGGTCCAGTTGAAATGCTGAAACTGGAGATCAGGATTATGTTTACAGGCAGGTAAGTGCCATTTCTTTTTTTTATTCGTGATTGTCCCCTGAAAGGGATCATCCAGGCAAATGAAAATTGTACCCACCAGCCCGCAGACTCAAGCTGCAGTCCGGTTTCAGTGGTCCTGAGGAGCCCCCTGCAGGTATACGAGCGTCCAATGCTGATTTGTGCAGTTGGCTTGTGATTGCCCCCCACTGCCAATCAACGAGGGAGACAGCTCCCTTGTGACCAGCAGTATGGACGCACACCGAGGCCAAGTGGGGAGCAGTTTAATGGGACCCTAAGCCAGTGCTGGTTGTAGCAGCCTGCAGGAATCCATAGGAACCAGCTTGCAGTCTAACAGATAATTATGGTTAGTTTTTTTTAGCCTGGATAAAGACTTTAAATATTCTACTTTGTAATACAAACAAGTAATGGGACTAAATTCGACCAACAGGGATATATCTAGGGGTCGATTCAAAGCCTGCAGAGAAAGCTCACTTCTTTTTTAGGAGAGAAAATTGCCATTCATTTTCATTGTCTACCTTGGGGCTGATTCAGAGCCAGGTGAAAATTTACACACCATAGACTATGAAAGTGAATGGCAATTTTCTCTCCTAAAAAGGACTGAGAGGCCGATTCATTAATAGCGGCAGGTAGCGACAGTTGAGTGACTGTAGCAGCATTTTCAGAGCGCCCGCTAGTAGTTGCTGTGCTTGGCCATTGTTCTGTAGTTGATAGCGACTCAGTCGGTTTGCCGTAATGTTGAATATTGGGTGAGGAGTCGCTACTTGACAGGTTCCGCGTTGTATGGGAGCGCATGATAGCGACTGGCTCCCACCATATTCATTAAAAAATCACGCTCAAAAAATTCTCGCGCTGTGAAATGCATGTTTAAACCCCAGAGCGATGGGTTAAAAATAGCTTTTTAACCCCCAAACCACCATATTTTTGGAAACCAAAAAAAACAAGTTTTTAAAATAATTTTGTAATATGAAAACATTAATATCAGACCTGTAATATCAATTCTGTACATTTTTTAAAAAAAAATTTTTACCTTAAAAAAATTATCTAAAATGGCAAAAGTGGTCACAGAATTTTTCACATTTAATAATAAAAAAAAAAAAATTAATAACAATTAATTATTAATATTTAAAGATTGTTCCATTGAAATGCATTGGAGAGCGCCAGGTAGCGAGAGGTCATACCTGTCGCTGTTCAAGGTCGGACGCTGGCGCTGTGGGCTGAGGCTGGAATAATGATGAATTGAGTGGCTATATGGCGCTATCTCAGTCGCTAAGCAGGATCGGCTTGATAAATGTGTGATTGTGGTGGGGAGCCGGCGTTCTCGTGGCGGGGCCCGTCATTACCGGCCGCTCACCAGTCGCTACCTGTCGCTATTCCTTCATAAATAAGGGCCTATGAAAGTGAATGGCAATTTTCTCTCCTAAAAAGAACTGAGTTTTCTCACCAGGCTCTGAATCGACCCCATAGTGACAAAAAATTGATTATAACCAGTTTTTACTCTATTTAGTATAAATACCAGAATAAGGGATCAAACCCACTCACATATACATATTACAGCCTAATTAATGTATATCCACATTGGTACGAACCTCATTCGTGGTATATGTTATTCAAATTGTAATATATTTAATCAAACCTGTTATGGGTCTTTATTAAAGCAATACTATAGTACAAAAAGTTCTTGTTCTTCAGTCACAAATCGGTTAATACACAATGACAGCCTAGATAACATTTGCAATTAGTTTGAAGGAACAAACTGTTAATGGGTGATGAGATGTCACATATAAGTAGCCATTCCTTAGTGCTTACCAAGCTGATCGCTTCCATCAAGCAAATGAATCATACAAAGCCAGACACTTCTGCAGCTCTGAAAATAAGTGTCCAAGAAGATTTATTTCGTAGGTCAAAAGGGGACAGCATTTAGAAATTGACAACATGAGTTACAGAGGAGTGAAGCCGGCAAGGGAGGAAAAAAAAAAAAGGACCAAAGTCTTTTTTTTAAATGAGACTGGCGGCGGTCCAGCTAGCAGTCCAGAACAAGGCTGACATTTAGCCCCATGATCAGTGATGTTTGTCACCCAGGTCAAAGATTCTTGCTGGATGACGGCTCTTTACTGTGTGTGTATGGAAGCCAAAATCTCACCCCCTCCAACGCCCACCACATAATCCTGACAATATAACAACAGGTTCTGGATTATTTTAGTGCCAACAAACACACTGCATGTAAAGCTCGCTATTAACTGCCACCTATGCATATACATATGAAAGATTCTTGGAATATTTAAATGGAAATTCAAAAAACAAAGGTAAGATTTTGGTGCATACTTTATATTTGGGTATTTCGGTCCATTTATACCCCCACCCCCTGGGCATCATGATTTGGACATGTTGACATGTGAAAATGCTCTAGCAAAACTGAAATTGAGCATTGATACTAGTTTTTCATGTCCACCCGCAGTCCGAGGGGCGTTAATACTAGCCTGGGGAACTGTTTTGGTCTTGAGTATCTGCTCCTCTCTTACGGTGCTCTCAATCTACCCCCCTTCCCCACAGAAATCAGGTCCAGGCTGGTGCCGAAAAGGTCCAAAAGCCTGAAGCACAGTGTCCACAAGTAAACTATAGCCAGGAATTTCAGACTCATTTTCTGAACTGAAAATTAAGTTATACTACTCATCAGAAAGGTGTTTTATTCTGTGCATGTGGGGGACACAGCAATCAGAACATTTTATTCTAAGCTATGGGTTTTGGTGAGTCCGTATTCTCTTAAAGTGGACCAACACCCAGGATTGGTCCACTTTTGGTGCCCCGCTGTGTGAAACCCCCCAGAAACCCTGAAAAACTCACCTCTCCTCGCTCCCACGTGACCGCCGCTGCCAATCCCCGCCGAGGGACAAGCGAGAGGCAGCGACAGACAAGAGAGCGCGCCCGCCGCCACCTCCCGCGCGGCACTCTTACAGGACACGCGCCCGCGCCGGCCATTCACAAACGTGCTAGAGGGACATGGATCGTGGATAAGGTAGGGATTTAGGGGTTTCTGGGGGGTTTCACACACCGATCGGGGTGCCCCGCAGTCAGGGGTCTGATCGGTCCAGGAATCTTATAGATTCCCGGGCCGATCATGGGAGGGTGTTGGTCCACTTTAAACCGATGAACACCCGTACAAGAAATAGTAGTCAAATGCATCCTCCTCAGGGCAATTCAATTTGCCCAATCTGCTTTGGTTGATTTTTCCCCCTTAATGGTGTCCGATGGAGTTGCAGGCATCCTCCGAAGAACAGGTGCTGCTGTGGGTTTCCTGCCACTGTGCATTGTGGGTTATGTCAGTAAAATCCAGGCAGAAGCACAGCTGGGATTATGGGAAATGAAGCCTCCTGGGTCCTGCAAGATGGCCACAACCAGAAAAAAATCGGTAAGGTGGTGTTTCAGGTTTGGGTGGATGCAGGAGCAAATGTGCTGACAATGATTCAGTATCATGCATGCAGATGGGGCAAGTGAGATTTGGGGGGGTATTTTTCCAGCTGTGCAGGGCTATTGGTCTGGTTTAAGGACAGCTCATCAAAACATGTTGTTTAGAATAAGAAGCCTCTACAGGCAACAGAAGAAAGAGATGACTTGGAATGGCCCCACTCAGTAAGAATCATGGGTAAATCTTGTTATTCGTGGTCTGTATATGCCATGCTTTTTTACCTCTGAAACCTAAGAACATTACATGCTGATCAGAGCAAGACTTTGGGGGTTATTCAAGAAGGGATAGCGCCGGATAATAACTGATATTGAAGAGCCAATCCAATACATTTTCAGGGATCAGACCTTGAGAGCTCACATTTTCCATAGACCTGTGTCTGTTTCTTGATGACAAGAGGCCTAAGACGCAGTACACCTGCATGCAAGTTCATTGCAGAGCACTCCGTGTTGTTTCAGCTTTTACACACTACATTAGCTTCGAATGCTTCAGGCAATGAACCTGCACTGAAGCCAAAAAAGAAACAAACCGAAAACTATTTACACTGGGAAAAAGTTTATATCTCCCATTTACTGGCTTTTTGTTGGCAACGTGGATTATGATTTGCAGCTTATATAAATTGGATTTAAAAGTGTTTATTTCCTGAACGTGTGAGGAGGATTTTTCATTCTACCTTCCTTTAAATCTGTGCACTTAAAAAGAGCGCTGCAGGCTATTGATTGACTCAGAGCGTAGCTGGTGTCTTCACCACTTTTATTTTATAAATTACAAAGAACACTAATTAAACTTTCTCCACCAACGCAAGTTAAATATGGCTATGATAACAATTCAAGACAAGCGCTGATTCATCCAGACCATGAGAAGTGCGCATCCCCGGCGCTCACATCGACTCCAAGTAAACACAACACAACAGATGCTTATATAATAGGTGGAATATATGGAAAGACTATACAAAGGGGATTTCAAAATGTACAAGCAGAGAGAAGGCGCAGACGCAAAGTCACGTCTGAATTTGTATGTTAGAGGCTGATTCATTAATAGCGACAGATAGCGTCAGATAGCGACTGTAGCGGTATTTTGACAGCGACCGCTAGTAGTCGCTGTGCTTGGCCATTGTTCGGTGGATGATAGCGACTCAGTCGGTGTGCCGTAATGTTGAATACAAGATGCTGAGTCGCTATTTGACAGGTTCGCTGTTGTATGGGAGCGCATGATAGCGACTGGACATAGCGACCGGCACCCACCATATTCATTAAAAAATCAGCCTTAAAAATTCCTAGCGCTGTGAAATGCATGTTTAAATCCCAGAGCGCAGTAGGCGATGTGTTAAAAGTAGTTTTTTAACCCCCTAACCACCCTCAAAAAATGGAATGATTTTGAAATAATATTCAAACCTGAATAGTTTAAAATCAGACCTGTAATATCAATTCTGCCCAAAAAAAAAAATTTTTTTATAAATCCCCAAAAAATACATTTTCAAAGGAAGAAGTGTTCACGGATTTTTTTTTTTTTAATTTAAAAAAAATATATATATTAAAAAATAATTATTAATTAAAATACATTCTGCCATTGAAATGCATTGGAGAGCGCCAGGTAGCGAGAGGTCATACCTGTCGCTGTTCAAGGATGTTCGCTGGCGCTGTGGGATGAGGCTGGGATAATGATGAATGAGTTGCTAGGTGGCGCTATCTCAGTCGCTAAGCAGTATCGGCTTGATAAATGTGTGATTGTGGAGGGGAGCCGGCGTTCTAGTTGCGGTACCTGGCTTTACTGGCTCCCCAGTCGCTATCTGTCGCTATCTGTTGCTATCTGTCGCTATGCCTTGATAATTAAGGCCCTTAGTATTTCAGAGAGTGGGGCAAGCTATCATCAAGTAATCCATACAAGATATTGATAGAAGCATAGAACTTTGCTGCTGATTGTGACCAGGGGATATCCTAGTTGCTGATGTTCTGCCTGAAGACCCAAACTCCCCTCCTCTTGCTTTCCTCCCGGGATCTGGCCCATTTCAATGGCGGCAGTCACACACATTTTGTTATAATGCAATTGGATGCCAGGGGTGATGTCACTCCTGCAACCAGACACTAGTTGATGGGATCCAGAAAGAGGTTAATATTGGGCCTCCAGGTATGAGGCTTGTAGGTAGTGGGGTGCTGTGCATTAATCTACAATTAAACCGGACCTTTACCATGATTTATTGAAAAGCCCAAACCCTTAAAAAATGCATCTAAAGTTAATATATTTTATGTTTTTAATCACTTACTTATTATTCTTTCCCCCTCCAGCCTGCAACTCTGTTCAGGGCTCTAGGATACGGGTGCCGCCATCTTGACTCAGAAGCATCACACTTACTGAGGAGAGGAGAGCGGGATAAAGTACAGGGGGGGCGGGTTATAGCTGTGCTTTGTTCAGACAGAGCAGAGCTGGGGTCAGAAAAAGGTCAGCAATCCCAGAATGCAGAGCAGCACAGTCAGAAGACACTTCCTGTTTGCAGGCTGCCTGATGTTCCATGAGCCGCCATATTGGATGTTTAACCCTTTTAGTGCCAAGCACGTAACACCTACATGCTGGCTTGGCAAGGACCAAGCACGTAGGTGTTACGTACTTGACATTTCCTCACCTCGGGGCCATCAGCAGCCGCAGATGTCCGCGATTCCGGATCAAGGCAGCAGAAGGGTCCTCTGGGGGTCATGGGGAGGTGACCCTGGGCTCACCCAAGTCTCCTGATCACCCCCAGACCAATCAGAAGTGGGGAGCGCGGCTGCTGTCATCAGCCGGCGCCACCACTATTTAAACAACATGCAGTGGCTTCCTGCCCTCTTTGATCGTCGGACCAGAGGAGGGTGAAGGTGTGTGGGATGGTGTGGGAGGGTGTGTGGGTGACTGTGGGGGTCTGAGGGTACTTATTATGTGCCTGGGTGGGTGGCCGTAGTGCACCAGGCGGCCACCATCGCCACCATTTTAAATCTTAGTTACCTGGGGTGCCTGGCTGGGGTGCCAGGGGGGTCTGCCTTGTGTGTGGGGGGGTGACTTTGCCTGGGTGGGTGGCCGTAGGCTTGCTGGGGCATGTAGTTCATTAACAAAAATATTATTTTTTTGCTGATCCTTGCTTTTTTTTAATTTTTTTATGCTGATCTGAGGTGTGTGGGGGTGCTGGGTGTCACCACTGTGTGGGTGGGTTCTTTTTTGGCTGGGTGGGTGGCCGTAGGCATGCTGGTACATGTAGTTCGCTGTATAGAAACATACTGTGGGCGCTGCCTTTTCTTTTTATTTGCTGATCCTTGTTTTTTTTTTTTTTTTTTTTTAATTTATGCTGATCTGAGGTGTGTGGGGGTGCTGGGTGTCACCACTGTGTGGGTTGGGTCTTTTTCGCATGGGTGGGTGGCTGTAAGCATGCTGGGACATGTAGTTCACTCGTCAGCCTCTCTAAAAATGCTGTGCGGTTTCTGCTGTTTTTTTTTATTTTTTATGCTGATCCTTTTTTTTTGTTTTTTTATGCTGATCTGAGGTGTGTAGGGGTGCTGGGTGTCACCACTGTGTGGGTGGGTTCTTTCTTGGCTGGGTGGGTGGCCGTAGGCATGCTGGGACATGTAGTTCACTGTATAGAAACATACTGTGAGCGCTGACCTTTTTTTTTTCCCAGGTAGTTATTACCAGGGATTCTCATTTTTTTAAAAACTTTTTTCTTTAGGTGTCGCTGAGATTTGGTTTTACCCGAAGATCGCTGCTGCCTTAGTTTAGACCTTAGCACTTGCTCTTTTGGGACCCTAGCCTCCCCCTCCTTTTGGGACCTTAGCCCTCGCGCTTTGGGACCTTAGCTCCCCTCCTTTTGGAACCTTAGCCCTCGCGCTTTGGGATCCTAGCCTTCCCCCTCCTTTTGTAACCTTAGCCCTCGAGCTTTAGGACCCTAGACTCCCCCTCCTTTTGGAACCTTAGCCCTCACGCTTTTGGACCTTAGCTCCCCTCCTTTTGGAAGCTTATCCCTCGCACTTTGGGACCCTAGCCTCCCCCCTCCTTTTTTGGGACCCTAGCCTCCCCTACCCTTTTAGGACCAACCCCTCCAGCTTTTGGAAACCTATTCCTGCTACCCCCAGGAAGACCTTCTTCATCCACCGGATCTGCTGCTCCAGGGATAGACTGAGTTTGCTGGGATCCCGTGACTTGCTGCTCCTGACTCTACCACTTCTCTTTTACAACACTTTTATTTTCATTTTTGACTGTTTATTTGCATTGTTTTATTGTTTACTGTGAAATTTTATTTTGTGTATTTTGCATTTAGTTCTAGCCTTTAGTTCTAGCCTTTAGATCGGGAAGACCCTTTAGTTTAGTTTAAAATTTTTAGTTTTGTTTTTTCAGATTTTTAGTTACATTTGGGTATAGCTGGTAAGAGGTACTCTGCACAGGAAGCTGTGGCTTACCTGATGGCGTCTGACTCAGAAGATTTAAGTCAGTCAGGGTCTGAGTACTTCCCATCAGACAGCGAGTCTGACAGTGTCTCCTCTACTGAGGAAACACAGCCGCGCAGTGCTACCAGTAGTAGCCACCATAGAAGGGATAGTGCCACACAAAGTGAGGCCACGCTGCAGGCTAGTGTAGTGCACCAAGTGCTGAAGGCACCAAGTGCTGAAGCTGGTGAAGGAGCGTCTGCGTGGAGGCCTCCTAATAATTTTTCCCCTGAAATTCCCGCTTTTGATTCGGTCCCCGGGGTCAATGTAGATGCCACAAACTTTGGTGTCATTGACTTTTTCAAATTGTTTCTTACAGAAGCCATCCTACTGGATATGGTCTTCTATACTAATCTCTATGCCGAGCAGGTCTTAGCGCAAAACCCCCACCAGAGGCACGCCCGAGCTCAGGCCACAAATTTGAGTGAGAAAAAGAAATTTTGGGGGCTCACTCTAGCAATGGGTAATCTAAAAAAATGTAGTATTTCCTCCTACTGGGATACCCAATCCATATTGGCAACCCCATTATTTCCGGCAATAATGTCCAGAAACCGCTACCAAATTTTACTGCGGTTTCTGCATTTTAACGACAACTCCACTGCTATTCCCCGTGGTCAACCCGGTCACATCAGGCTGCATAAATTAAGACCCCTAATTAATAGGAGCGCTTCACAGAAGTGTACACCCCCTCCCAAAAATTAAGTATTGATGAGTCACTTCTGCTGTTTAAAGGGCACATTATTTTTCGCCAATATATCCCTAGCAAGCGTGCCCACTATGGTAAAAAAATGTTACAAATTATGTGATAGTGCGACTGGGTATACCAAATATTTTCTAATATATGAAGGAAGGGACACACATTTGGACCCCCCCGATTGTCCCCTTGATTTTTCAGTCAGTGGAAAGATCGTTTGGGAGCTCATGACTCCTCTATTGGGGAGAGGTTACCACTTATATGTGGACAACTTCTATACCAGCATCCCCTTATTTAGAGCCCTTTATTCATTAGATACCCCGGCCTGTGGCACCATCAACCCAAATCGAAAAGGCTTGCCCATGTCAAAACTTAAACGGGGTGAGTCTTACGCTCTGAGAAGCAATGAGCTCCTGGCCGTGAAATTTATGGACAGAAAAAAGTATTCCTACTGACAACAATCCACGATGAGTCAGTGGTGAATGTACGGCAGAGTAGTCCCCTAGCCCCTTCCCAAAAGCCATGTTGCATAAAAGATTATAATAAATTCATGGGTGGCGTTGATAAAACAGACCAAATATGTCCAAAAAGCCTTAAAAAAGCATCAGGAGGAGAGAAGAGGGCGATTTAGAACAAGTTATTTACAATTACCCAAGAAATAAATGTCAGATTTGTCAGGCATGAAGAGCTCACAATAAATATTGATGGTATCTGTTTCTTGTCAGGAAAAGGCACCTAATTGCTTAGATATAGTGGGACATAAAGATGGAGTGAATATTAAGTCAGATTTGCAGGGTACAAAACTTTTTTATAAGTTTGAATTTCCATACTTTCCTGCCTTCAGCCTCAATCTCCCCTTTGGGGAATATATTGAAAGAAATCGCAATAAATGTTGTACACAGAATCACATATGACATTCAAGAATAAAGTCAGGATAGAATACAATATACTCCTATTTGTATAGCTAATGCAACATAACCACTTGTCATCCAGAGAAAATGTAGGGTTTTCTGACCAAGGCTTAAAAGCAACAGGGGCGAGAGATTAGACAGGTGCACTTATCTGCAATCAATATACTGCATAGTAAAATACAGTACAGTAGCCAAATACAGTGTATACAGAGGTTAGACCAAAATAGATTAATTCAGCCCAAAAACACCCATTTAGCAGTGAGAAATTAAGTGCTATTTACATATATACACATCTGTGGCCAAAGCACAGAATGACAGCCATAAGTAACAAAATTAACTCTATTATTATCTAGGACTTGTGGAAAATGCATAGCTGACGCGCGCTTTGGGGCTGTGCCCCTTCATCAGAGCTTAGCAGCAGTGATGCGGGAAAAGCGAAAAAAAAAACGAGTGACCAAATAAGAAAAGAAAGAAAAGCTTTCCCATTGGCCAAGATGCATAGGGGTTGCCCAGGGTAGAGTGAATGACCGTGGCCACCGCAAGGAAGAGCTGTGTCACATGACCACTATGTCACGTGGGCCCTTGCAAGGTGCAGGGGCCCTGGCACCTGCCCGGGTAAGCCCAGTGCTGACGCCAGTCCGGCATCTGTGTACTGCTGTTAGTGCAGGTGCGAGTGCACTTGCTACTTACATCTCAATTACTAAAATAGAAAAATGCACAGGGGCCGATAAGGTATTTCTCAAATTAGCATGATTCTCCATGAAAGGATCCAAGATGGCAGAACTAGCAGCAAACCTCATTAGCAGAAGGTAGCAGCAGAGTAATATTTCATTTACCAACAGACATGTTTAACATATTCGGTATCCCGTTTTTAGCAGCGCCTTTACAAATGAAGCCTATGTCTAGGATACCGCATTAATCCTGAAATTGAAGGTGTAAAGTAAAGTCATAAACAAAGCGAGCATAAAGTAAAAAATCTCCTCACTCTCGTTCCACGAGTACACTGCGGCATAACAATGTCATCCACTATAAACAGTGTCAGCAACACAGTCAGGCCATTCATACACCGTATGGTGTCTAAAGCATGTACCGATCTTTTGAAGGGTGTTAAGAAAAATGGTGTTATACGCATATGAAGCACATATGTGCAATAAAAATTTTATTTACTTGGCCGATGAGGAAAAGAAACACAATAATCGCCATTTTATTCCATTAAGTACTGAAATGGCCATTTTCATCCATGTTTACATAAATCAGCGATTGATACTTTGTTTCAAAAGATTGATTTACTTCAGCTGTGAAAATGTCATTAAACCAGCATTAATGAGCATTATGGGATAAAACCAGCAATTTAAAGCATGAGGGGGAGGTGTTTCATTTCCAAGGAGTTAGCCTTCTATGGTGTATAGGTCTACACATAGCAGATTTTAAAATGACTGATAATGATAGAAATGATTATATATATATGAAAATAAAATTATTAAAGTTTAGAATATGTACTTCTTATGTTATACAAACTGCAAAAAGGTATCTTTATTATATAAGGATTATATAAAATGTACACAGGCTTGCTGTCTCTGCTGTTGGCATGGGCCGGCATTATTATGCCAGTGCGCTGGGACATCCACTTGTACCCTTTGATGAGGTGGATAGTGGTGGTGAGTACCTTTCTCCCCTCCTCCCCAGTGAGAATCATATTCTTGGGTGTGGGGAGTCAGCAGATGAAGCTGGTCAGGGGCATGAGGACACAGCAAGCCGCGCAATGTCAGATTGTAGTGGTATCCTTAGAAAAGCGCTCCACTGTGGAGCGCGGCCTTATGCGTCTGACTTCTGGAAGTAGTGAAACATGTGCGCTATTATTTATTAGTATTGCCATACTAGCAGCAGGGCTTGTGCCGGGAGAAGGTTGTGCAGCTCTGTTTCACTTGTACCAGCTGAACTGCGGGGACACATCATACATACACTGGGGGGCAACCTGCTGATTTTAATACCAAGGAATTATACATTTCATACATTAAACTTCTACCCTTCATCCTTACATAATCATCCTTACATAATTTAGCAAAAAAAGACAGATTACGTAAATTAGAATTATTATGAGTAACAGAGTTGGTAGTATCGAAAAATTTAGCCTGGTGGGATTTTATATTTATTCTGGAACTCTTGAAACCTTTGAGTCTGAAGTACAGTCTCCTATGGTTCTCACTCACAAGTGGGTAGCATAGGTAGATGAGGGGATGCTAGGTGTCAAGAATACTGAGTCATCCCAAAACTTGCAAACTGCAAAGTTATGGGATTGGAAATTTCACATCTTGCTTTTGGTGTGACCCCCAGGTAAATGATCTACTCTAAGCGGTGCACTGTGAATTGCTTCCAAAGAGAACCCATGAAGGCAAATCAGAAGTCGTATGTAGGGACGTTGATTGCTCTTATTTGAGCAGCTTGATAACATTTCATGAAATTAGGGACTCCCAAACCCTCTTCTAATTTTGAGCACATTACACTGTAGGCTTTTCGGGTAATGGGGTGGAATCCTTACCAGTAGTACTCTTGCATAGTAAAGACATTTTGGTAGCAGAGTCATTTTAATGGCGTTCATTTTGACAAGCCATGATAAGTTGTACCCTTTCTATTGTTCAAGCAAAGAATATAATTTGAAAATTATATGATTGTTGTAATGGCTCCCAAATATCACTGGGAGCAGTCAAATTTGAGGCAATAGACTTCAGAGTATTAACTTGTAACCCAGAAATTATAGCAAATTAATCCAAAATTTTGCAGTTTGGGTAGGGTAATTACCGAATAAGAGACAAATAACATCACGTCATCTGCGAATAAACATAATTAATGATGCATTCCAGCAACCTCTAAGGTGGCAATATCTGTGGAGTTCCTGATGGCAAGGGCCAGCGGTTCTATAGCCCAGGCAAAAAGCAGGGGCGACAGTGGGCAACCCTGCCTCGTACCCCGAGACAAGGGAAAAGTCGTAGATTTAATCAAACTATAGTTCACAAATGCTGCTGGGGAAGCATATAATGCTCTCAAGCAACCAATGAATTCTGGGCCAAAGAAATAAGTATTGCCAAGAGACAGAGTCAAAAGCTTTCCTTATGCCCAACGATAACAGCATAGCTGGAATTTGTTTTTGCTTTGTTAAATGAATTAGTTGGATAATCCGTCTTATATTATCCCCTGCTTGATGAAACCCACTTGATCCCTTTCAATCAGGCTCAGAAGATATTTAGAGAGTCTATCAGCCAGAACTTTAGAAAACACTTTGGCATCAAGATTAATCAGAGAAATTGGATCAAATGGTGGGGCCTGTGTTGGGTTTAGGAAGCATGGCTATCGAAGCTAAAATAGTGTCCTTGAAGGACGAACCACCTTGCCTCACATTTTTAAAGGCATTGGTTATCTTTGGAGCCAAAATGTTGCCACTCTTTTTTAAATAGTTGGCCATGAAGCCACCTGGGCCCGGTCTTTTGCCGTTCTGGACCTCCTCTAACTCAAATTCTTCGTTTCGCTTTGACTGTTGGTGATTTTTAAACACATTTTCATTGTTAAAAAATTTTAAAGATCCAACCCAAAATAAGAAAATGTGTACTGTATATTCAGCATACAAATAGAAATTTCCTGGGTTTTGTTCCTCATTCTAGGAGCATCCCACTCTGGCACATGGTCTGCCAGAAAAACAAACAACAAGATTGTGGGTGATGCTGACCTATTTACTGCATCATTTGTAAGATGGCCCTGGTATTAATATCCTCAGTTTGGGGGTGAAATATTTTTTACTTGGTAGCTACTGCTATTTTTAACAATAAGGTTGTTTAATTTTCATAAGATTTGTCAGGAACATGGCTGGCCTTCGAGGGGTTCACATGGATCGGATGCCACAAATATCTTGCTTGGAAAGGTTTTTTGATGGACTGGTTATGTTTGATCAAGGTGGGGGTAAAAGGGGGAGGAGGCCTGTTTAGCTATGGCTGTGCCAGATTGAATTTTGCTGGGGAAGTTGGGTTAATTGGAGAGCAATTTATAACTAACCTGGTATCTGTTAACCACTGCCCCATGGTCCATGGGCACATAATCTGTTTTGTCCTTGGGGGTGGCCATCCTGCACAGGGCACCTTCCAATGTAAGGCTGGCTCTGCCTAGGCCTTTGTCAGTTGCCAGAATTTGAGTTTGATCATTACAAGTGATTGCAGTCTTGGTCAGGAGCACTAGAGAAAGATTTTCAAATCCCTTTATTTACAAACTCCTATTCAAGGTAAATTGAGTGGACCAGTTGCTTGTATGTGAACTATGGAAAGTTTAATTGATTTTATTTGCTCCCTGGAGTTTCCATTTAATCTTTTTTATTACATATAATATGGCTAAAGCAGCGAACTGTGAAACAACTGGGGGTTGAGTGATTGTATTTTCTACACCACAATGGCCTGGAAAACTAGAGGGATCACATTTCTTAATGTCTTGTAATCCTTTCATTACTCTAAACCTGGTAATCTGAGCTCCAGCGTTTAATTAGCAATAATTACTGTAGTTATGCATTAATTGTTCTTACATCTTTTCAGATCTGTAATGTCGGTTTATCCCAGTCAATTTACTTAGACTAGGCCTTGCCCACGTAAATTGAAAGAAAGGAGGAAATATACTCTAAATTCCATATTATTTCAATGCTGAACAAAACGAGACATTCAATTTCACATGGGCTATAGTACAGATTCTTCATCTGACCTGCCCTGCTTAATTTTAAATGTCTGTTTTCCTGCAGACTAAAAAACTACTTTAGGTCTCTTCCTTGGGAATCCAAATTAGGATTCCTCTCCAGTTAAAGATATATAAAAAGCCTAAAATTAGACTTGGGAACATGGAGTTCTTTTTGACCAGGTACAAAAAAATACAATTCTGTGAGTACTCACCCGTAGAATTGATTTTGTAGTATACAGCACGTCCTGTTTCACAAATATTCTTTACGCTTGGAATATCAGCCACAAGGTGGCGCATTGGACTACAGAAGAGACTTGTGGCGTCTCCCGGCCCTATTAAAGGACAGGAACCTCCCACAAATTCCCAGTGTTACAAAGCAGTTAGACAAGAAGCCAGGAGAAAAATAATGAAGAAAACCCCAACCAAACATCTGAACAAATCACCATACAGAGGTAACTAAGAATAATGTTAACAAGGGAGGGGTGAAACAGGACGTGCTGTATACTACAAAATCAATTCTACAGATGAGTACTCACAGAATTGTATTTTTCCAAGTATACAACACATCCTGTTTCACAAATATTCTTTACGCTTGGGATGTCCAAAAGCAGTGTCCGTAAAATAGGGTGGGATCCCCAAGAACAACAGCGGGCAGGTTAAACCACTGCCGCCTGAAGAACTTTGCGGCCAAAAGCAGCATCAGCTGAGGCCCTAACATCAACCTTGTAAAACTTGGAAAAAGTATGAACAGAAGACCAAGTTGGGGCTTTACAAACTTGTTCAACAGAAGCCTGGTGCTGAAAGGCCCAAGAGGCCCTAATAGCACGAGTGGAATAAGCAGTAAGGTGGAAGGGAGGTTCCTTCCCCTTAGCAGAATAGGCTTGCACCACCGCCTGACAAATCCACTTGCTGATAGTGGACTTAGCCGGAGGCAAATCAGAAGGAAGAACAAAAAGAGCATCAGTCTTCCTGAAAGATTCAGTAGCTACCAAGTAAAACTTCAGAACCCTGACCACATCTAAAGAATGCAGAGTCGTTTCCTTGGAATTAGCAGGATTAGGACACAAGGAAGGTAAGACAATGTCCTGATTGAGATGAAAAGCAGACACAACCTTAGGCAAGAAATCTGGTTTAAACCGAAACACCACCTTGTCCTCGTGTCACTCAAAATAAGGAGGTTTGATGGAAAGCACCGCCAACTCAGAAACACGCCTGACAGAAGTGATAGCCACCAAAATGGCTACCTTAAGAGGCAAGATGGGTAAAGCGGCCTCACTGAGAGGCTCAAAAGGATGACCCTGCAGAGCAGATAACAAATCCCAAACTGGTACCATAGGTTTACGTGGCGGACGCACATGTGAAACCCCCTGGAAAAAAGTCTTAACCAAACGGTGACTGGCAAAAGATCTTTGGAAAAAAATTGCCAGAGCTGAAACATGACCTTTGAGGGTACTAAGTTGAAGGCCCAAATCCAAACCATGTTGCAGGAATTTCAGAATCCTGGGAACAGAAAACACCTGACAGGAAAAAGATTTGGACTCCAGGCAATGTAAGCATGCCAGACCCTGTAGTAGATAAAGGATGAGGACTTCTTCCTAGCCCTAATCATGGTATCAACAACAGAGGCAGGCAAACCCTTTTCCATCAAGATGGTTGTTTTAAGCAGCCAAGGCGTCAAAGCCAGCATTTGTAAATTGGGATGGCACAGCTGTCCCTGAGTGAGCAGATCTGGATCCTTGGGCAGGACGTACTGATCTACTGCCAACTGCACGATGTCTGCGAACCACACCCTACTTGGCCAACAGGGGGTCACCAGAATGGTTGGCACCCCTTCCTGGGCTACCTTGCGCAGCACCCTGCCCAACAGAGGAAACGGAGGGAACACATAGAGGAGCAGAAACCCCTTCCAAGGCATTGCCAGCGCATCCGTGGCAGAGGATCCTGTGACAGAGAGACAAAGAATTGAAGTTTGTGATTGTGACGTGGAGTAAACAGATCCACATCCGGCAGACCCGGCAGACCCCAGCGGTGGCACAGGGAGTCAAACACCCTGTTGCTGAGGGACCACTCCCCCAGCCGAGACATCCCCCTGCTCAAAGAGTCTGGTTCCAGGTTCTCCACAGGACAGTATCAGGGACACTTCCTTGAGGGCTCGCTTGCCCTGAATCCCTCCCTGATGATTGATGTAGCTGACCGCCGTCTGGTTGTCCGATCGGATCTGAACCGCCCGACCCTGAAGGTGTGGGGTCAACTGGGAAAGGACCAACCTTATCGCCCGCAGTTCCAGAATGTTAATGGGGGCATGAGCCTCCTGAGGGCCCCACTGGCCCTGGAACGTCAGAGACTTCCAAACCCCCCCCAACCTGTCAGACTGGCATCTGTGGTGACAGTCTCCCAGCACGGTGGCAGAAAGTTCCTGCCCACTAGGAGATTCCTTGAGTCTAGCCACCACGAGAGGGACTGACTGACCAGAGGGGACAGAACAAATGTCTGATCCAGGGACACAGGGTCCCGATCCCAAAATGACAAGAGGTGCAACTGAAGAGGTCTCATGTGAAACTTAGCATAGGAACCGCCTTGAAGCATGACACCATCAGGCCCACCAGCTGCATCCTCTGCCAAATGGAGGGATGAGGGCAAGAAATCAGAGACCGTGCCGGCATCTGCAGGCTCTCCACCTTCTGCTGAGGCAGAAAAACCTTGACCTGAGCTGTATCCAGAGTTATGCTCAGAAAGGACGTCACCAAGAACAGAGACAGAGAAGACTTGGGGTGGTTGATCACCCAACCGAAGGACTCGAGCGTGGAGACCACCATCTGGGTATCCAGCTCGGCTTGATGGAAGGACTGAGACGCAATCAGAATGTCGTCCAGATAAGGAAGGATGCGAATGCCCTGAGATATCTACAGAGCCATCACCCCCGGCAGCACCTTGGTGAAAACCCGAGGGGCTGAGGTAAGACCGAACGATAAGGCCACAAATTAGTAGTGCTGATCTTCCAGAGCAAACCTGAGAAATCTCTGATGACCTGGAAAGATAGGAACATGAAGGTAAGCATCTTTGCAGTCATGAAGTCGCCCGGGCGCAAGGAACTGACCGCCGAGCGCAGAGTCTGCATGCGAAAATGCTTGAACCTGACAAATTTGTTGAGGCGCTTCAAATCCAGGATGGGCCTCAGGGACCCACCTTTTTTGGGAACAGTGAACAGATTGGAATAGAAACCTCTGTCCCTTTCCTGGAAGGGCACCAGGCAAAACCCCCAAATCCAAAAGGCTTTGGACCGCAAGCCGCAAGCCCTGAGCTGACAAGGGATTTTGAACCATCCGGGATCTGATGAATCTTGGGGGCAGCAAGGCTGCAAACTCTATTTTGTACCCGGAGGACACCACCTCCTGAATCCACCGGTCTGATACGCACAGTCTCCAGACGTGAGCAAAGAGCCACAACCGTCCTTCCACCCGGATGGGTGAGGGAGCCTCCTCATGCCTGAGGGGGCTTGGGGGAAGATTTGGACTTGGGACCCCATGAGAGACCGGGGCGACCATGGCCTCTACCCCGGCCCCAAGCGTCTCTACGTACCCCTGCAAATGGTGCCCCCCGACTGGACCTGGGAGCATGGAAGGAGGGGAGGGAAGAGCCAGCCCCCCGAAAGGGCCACGGCTGCCTCCTGCGTTGAGGCAGCCTACTATCCTTAGCAAACAAATCCAGACGCTCCCCAAAGAGCTGTAGCCCAGTAAAGGGGAAGCCAGTGAGAGCCTTCTTAGCAGCATTATCAGCCGCCCACTGACACAGCCAAACAGAGCGGCGTATAGCCACCAAAAGGGCAGAAGTCTTACCACACATCAGCCTCGATTCAGAGACACATTCGTCCGGACTTCCGTAGCTGTCTGTGAAAGTTTTGGTGGGTGTTTTTGCTTTTTTTGTCCATTTTCTACTCGCACGAACGTTCGGGAAAATGTGTATATGCGCTTTCGATTAACGGGAGCAAATCAACATTTCCAAATAAAATCTGAAATTTTCCGTTCATTCAGATAACTTCCGTTGTTGGGATGGTTTCTGTCTGATTCAGAGAGCTGATTTCCGACGGATCTCCACCCAATAAATCCGTTTCATTTCCGATCCACTTACGAGACCTTTGAGGGCTCGGATTGCTATTGTTGAACATGTTTTGTGGCTATGTGGAGGTCTGCGCGCCTTTAGCAATGCATACCTGAATCAATACATTTAATGTATGCCTTATAGATGCATTTTAATGCTGACCTAAATTAGTCCTTAGCATGTAAACATTTATTTTCCAACACATCCATATAATTGCTATATTTTTTTAGACTTATGTCCTTTGTGAATTATATTAGGATTGTTGAACTTGAATCTTAATTTGTTGTAGGAGTTATTGTTTTAGTTGGTTACCTTTGCTTTGTGTAATTATTTTATATTTGGTTGCAGGAACTGCAAGATGTGCCACTCGCCCTTGCTCCTGATGCCCGTTCTTTGCCTGCAGAATGCGGGCCAGGGGTTCTCTAATCGGGCACTATGCAAAACCTGGGCCGTGGTGGCAAGGGCACTCTGGCTTTTGAAGTCCAGATTTAGGTGTTTGGACCATACAGGGGGGGGGGCACTGCAGTATGACCCCAACAAGGTTATATCAAAATTTTAATTTACGTTTTTTAACAGGGACCACACGTGCCAGAGTGGCACAACTGAGTGTCAGGGTCCTTCAGTTGGTGGGCGAGATGCAGGAGCTGCGCAACCCGTTGGGGACCACAGATGAAGATTAATGTTCAGTGGCCTGCCATTGCTATGTATTTTGTTTTTTATAGTAGTAAAAATTTTACATTTTCAAAATTGTATTAAATTTTATATTTTATGATGGTATAAAAAAAATGTTACATTGTCATTTCATTTACAAAATACATTAACACAAAACTAATGGGCCCAGAAATATTTAAAGATGAATATTCACATGACCGAGAAGTGATTTGGGTAAGTTTTAGGGGGCTAACCGAACCGAGAAGTGGTTTGGGTGAGCTTTAAGGGTCCAAAAGGGAAGATGGAGTATAGTGCTAAGTGATTTAGCTAAACATTGTAGTAGAAGTGAGGGTGGCAAATATGTAGGCAAGCACTTTAATGAGTTAAGTTTGTAGTGCGCAGACGCAAGATAGTGAGGATTCCGGTCTGGTCGAATATTTATTGAAAAAGGGAAACAGAATCGAACGGGAAACGTAAAGGATTCGTTGGAGGATACGATGGGAAAAGGGCAAAAACGAAAGCCTACGTTGTAACATGTGAAAGTGAAACGGAAAATTCTGGATGGAAAATGACATCCTCGTAATTCGTAATCTGCCGTACGAACGGACGGAAACTTTACAGAAGGTTTTCAATGCATGCATTGAATCGCTCGAACGCTCATACGAGAACGGAAACATTTCACAAAAAAAACAGATCGGCATGAAAACTGAAGTTTTTTTGTGTCTCTCTGAATCGAGGCTATCCTGACCGCATCATCCATAGCAGAAAGAATAAATGCCACAAATTCATAGCAAAGCAGGAGGGATCTATACTCCCCCCCCCCATTGGCATCCAAGGCATTATCCAGAAGGCACTTGAGTATCCCTTTAATAGCAAGAGCCGTGATGGCAGAAGCACACATAGGGCGCAGCGCAGTCCCTGCACAAGCAAATGCGTGACTGGCCAGCTGATCAACACGCCGTTCCTCACCATCCCTCAGAGTAGAAGTGTCAGGGGAATGCACAAGGTATTGGACAACCCAAGCACGGAAGCATCCACCTCGGGGGGACACGGCCAGCGCTTAACCACATCAGCAGGAAATGGATACCTCCTGTCCCAACTCTTAGGCACCGCGGGCAATCTGCTAGGACGTTCCCACTCCTTGAGCACCAAATTATTGAAGTGGATCTGCTCAGGGAACTCCAAGCGTTGTTTAACAGAGTGAAAAAGCTCACCCTGCTGCCTCTTAGCCGGGACAGGAGGTGTAATACACAGTAGTTCAAAAATGTTAGCCAACAGCCTGTCAGTATCCTCAGGAGACCATGAGTCTTCTCCAAAAGGAGACCCAGTACCACCGTAAACCTCCTGCTGTTCCTCAGAGGAATCAGAATCAGAGAAAAGTTCCCCCTCTTCTAGGGGGTACAGGCCAGGGAAAGAAAACTGTCCCTCATCCTCCTCAGGAAAAAGGGAAACAGTGGGAGTAGAATTCCGCTTCTTACCAGAAGCCTTACGAGGGACCGGCCCAGCCATATGCCTTTCCAGGCTGGCCACCCGCAAGGCCAAGTCATAGTTTGATTCCCCACTAGCATGTCCCTCACTAGGGGTCAAATGCAGGCGCGGGGGGGTAGGTGATATAGAAGGGGGCGCAGAGCTGGGCAGCATAGCAGGCAAACCAGACTGCAGCGCAAGTACCTTCTGAGCGCAGGGCACATATACTCTGACACCGTCACTCACAGGGGATACCCACACGCGGCACACAGCTGGACTTGTCCCGAAGGAACCCCAAGCACATTATCCCCGGAAGCCTCCATATGGAGATTAGAGTGGGCACACTGGCAAGTATGGGGTTAAGGCTAACAAGAGCCACCCGGGATGCCCCAAAACCCCACCAGGGAAGGTGGGGGAAGGAAGGGAAGAGGGCCGGGAGAAACCACAGACACGTTTATCCCCCTGAAAGACATAAGAAAACCACACATAACCTTCCCATAATGAGGCATAATGAGGTGACAAGAGCACAATACAACCCCGAAGGGGACTCACGGACCAAGAAGCCGATTGCACATCCAGGCAGGCCAGCAGCGCGCCGGAGTACCGCAGGTCAGGAGAAGACAAACTCCAGACAAAATGGCGCCCGCAAGGACCTTGAGGGGCAGGCCGCGGAGGTATGACGCAAAAAGCGTCATCCGCGGGACCCGCCCCCCCGAAGAGCGCGTATCGCGCTCCACGTGACCCCCCAGCACCAATGACAGCGCAGCAACATGAGGAGAATGTCGCCACCAGCCGCGGACCGACCGTACAAAACGGCGCAACGGCAAGCGTGGACAATAAGAGTAAAAAGCAGACAAAATACAATGTGAAACACCCCCCCCTCCGGAGAGCTCCCCAGGGAGAGAGCGAGGTGGGGAAGAGCAACGGTAGGCGCACCCAAAGCATGCTTAGCTAGGGAGGGGGGGGCAGAGAAGGGGGGGCAAGGGCAGGCCAGAATAAGGCAGGAAGGGGCATCCCATAAGGCTCACCATAAGCCTGAACCGCCTACCCTTGTAGGTACAGGGATTGCAGTTGGAGCAGCACTCCTCCAGCACCTGACCCTGGCGCTGTCCTACCTTCACCCGAACCAGGCAGCCGAGGCTGGGAGGCAGTGGGTCCAGAACGGGTGGAAATAGTCCTGCAGGGCCGCAGGCTGGTAAGCCCCGCTCGCCTGCGTAATATAGAGAGCCATCTTCTATCTTCGCAGTCCAGACTGCAGAGGAAAACTGGGAATATGTGGGAGGTTCCTGTCCATTTATAGGGTCGGGAGACGCCCCAAGTCTCTTCTGCAGTCCACTGCGCCACCTTGTAGCGGATATCCCAAGCGTAAAGAAGATTTGTGAAACAGGACGTGCTGTATACTTGGAAAAAAGATGCACATCGCAGTGGTGCACTCTCCTATAGAAGGAGGAAGGGATGGCTGCTGCATGTGTTTGAAAGGGTATTACAATTAATGTGTTTCTTGTACCCTGTTAAATGTAGCCCTGCTAGGAAAAGTATGTATCTCTCTAATGCAGAGCTCACCAGATGGCTAGGGGATAGGGGTTAATTAGGTCTGTTTAATGTTTCTGTGAACCAGGACCCTGGATCCAATGTTGCCAAAGAAGGATTAGGTCTACTTAAAATGGGACTAAAACTTTAAGTACAGCAACATATTCCATGGAGGACATCCTGTTTTGGGATGTCCCATTGTATAAAGCCAAAGAGTGAGCGTGAGATTGTAATACCATACCCCTTTCTCGTTCCAGTGTGGGTTGCCGGGTACTTACAGGGGGAAGTTAGGAAGCTGATGCTGTGCGAAATGCCACCTTTTACTGTAGTGATTGACGTAAGTAAGGGGTATGTTAACTCGATTTTGGGCTTTCGTGGTGCATACACAAGTTAGATGAGCACCCACAGAAAAACTTTTCCATCTATTAATCAACCATTAACCATGGTGCCAGCAGTCGTGGATCGCTCATTCCAAGCCCCATTGGCAACAAATCGGGTTTGCCATACAGAGGTACACAAACACAATTCGCCACTGGTGGTCAAGCAGGGATCACAGCAAAGACATAGTAAGTGGAAAGTTTTCCAACCATTTTTGATTAGAGGGCCACTTTAAGCAGATGTTTATAAATGATCTTTCACCATTTGGAAAGGATCAAAAAGGCCGGCTCAACTGCTCCATGCAAAAAAAAGTAAAACTGAAGAAGATTAAAGTCCTTTGACGTAGTCCACCACCACTAGAAACAAGGTGAAACATCCGGATTTAATGAAGCAGTTCAGACTTCGAGGGTCCCTAATCATGTTAAGCTACCTGGGTGCAATATGTATCAATAGATTTGTGGGGAATGTCCAAATCCTGATGTGGCACCTGTTTATGCAAAAATAGTAAACACAGCCGATGTCATTTTCAGTAAAAGTTAAGTTTGGCTTTTTCTACATGGAAAAGTTGGGCTGGCCAACTCTTCCAAATGAGCCATCCGTGCTGCACAACTTCCACTGCCTTAAGTTCCATCGGGTGAGCTGGTTATTTTTTTAGCTACTCTGCCATTTGGTAGAAGTGTGAAGATGGAATCTGGGTTTGGTGGTGGAATCAGCAGACCACTTCCTTTCAAACATACATAGAACCATGAATCCCATTGGATGGATCCGACAGACCTCTTGGTATCGCGTGTTTCCATGTAACTCAGTTACAACAAAGCTGGTCACTATTTTTATAATGAAATTGTAATACCCTTAGCATATCAGTGTATAAACTCTTCTGGCTAAAAAAAAAAATCTTTACTGAACCTGCCAGTCACTGGGGGCTGATTGGATTACAAAGGCCTAAAAAATGCTTCTAATCTTCCACCATTAACCACAAAAAAATTAAGCAGCCTATGAGTTGAAGTTGTAGATGAGTTGAGAATGAGCAGATCACCGCGGATGCAGAAGTATGGCCTGGCAAATGCAAGTTACGAGCGGGTAAAGTTAAAGGGAAAAAACACCTTTACAGTCGTGTAGCAAGTAGAAAGCGCAGTAAAAACAACTGCTTGAACTGCTTTCTGCATTGTAGTCTCCATCACTTTCTCTATACTCATCTCTTTATCTAAGTTATTACTAAAGCAAACCTAAAATGTGCTAATTAATGGTGAATGTTTGAAAACTTATTAATAAAATATACCAAAAATTTAAAAAATTGCTTTTGCATTTACAATACTTTGTAAATTGTCATAATGATCTGGCTTGTTTCAATAAAATATCTCAGTGTCCCCAATTGTAACACTTTGAATAGAAAACATATATAAACAGTGGAGCACCCAGGAAATGTATAAGGGTGGGGGGCAGAAGGGGAAATGGCTTCTGCATTCTCTAACCGCCAAAATGGTCAGCATGAGGATATGGCTGCTACAGGAACATTGTGGGTATTTTATAGGTGCTCATGCTGCTGACCAGGCTTCCAATCCTGATCCATGACAGTTCGCTCCTTCTCCTCCTGAGATGTGTCCTGAACTCTATGAACTTGCATCTGCCATGCTTCCCTTCTTGCTGCCCCTACCCTGTTGCTGCTTTCCTTTAAGTGCTGCTCTGACTTGTTATATAGACATTACTTAGTTGCTCATTTCTGTTAAGAAACTCCCTAATCCAAACTGCAGCTATGCTGCGCTCAAGAGTGCCACAGAAGACAGCCAGAGCATTGCTATGTTCCATCAGGTTTGGTACCAACAAATCCAATCCAGACTAAAAAAAGGCTTAAAGGGAGGCACTCCTATATATATTCTATAACGTACATCTCACATATGACACAGGAATCATTAAAACCAATTAAACACACAAAATGACATCACCATAAACACAAAACAATGGTAGAGATGGGGTACAACAAAAGAAATGTAATATTAAATTATAAATTAACAATAAATAACTCCTCTTACTGGCTGTGATCTGGATTTGTACTAAACTCTGTGCCAAACTAAATAACTAAAGGAGATCCCAAAGTGAATGCATATACAAATTACAGCAATAATCATCAATAGAGCATATATAAAGAATCAATAAATCACAACCCAGCAGTCATAAAATTAATCCACTGTGCAAGAGTATCAGACCAGAAAATCAAGACAAAGGATCCTAAATAATCAAACAACACATCTGAAAAGTAAATTAATCAAACGTCCCCCCCATCTCACCAACCAGCCACATATTTTGTGGGTCACAACTCCCACTGTATCAGGCTGCTTGAATATGGTATGGACTCACCTTAAATGGCTGCATGCCTGGAGTCCCCGCCATTGCTCCCATCACCACTGCCACTGTCAATGAGGGACCGGAAGCAGCACATGTGGGCCAGAACACTGAGGCGTCAGCTGCTTCCGGGACATTATCAATGTGGAACTTTGAAACGCCATGGGTGAGAGAGCAGGTGGAAGGTAAGTTGGGTGTCTTGGTGCCGAAGGGCACCACTGGTCTAAGGACTTTTGTGGACTTACCCTTTACATTTTATTTAATCAGCACTGGCTTACTGGATTTCAAGAATTTATCATTGCTAATTTCCATAATATACTGAATAAAGCCACACATGCTAATTATTTGTTGAACTAAGGATCACTTTGGATGTGCTGTTGGGTGTGATTTAAAACCTGCATCTGAGTGAAAGAAGGTGCAAATATAAAAGTTTTTCTAATTTCTCAAACATCACCTGCACCTGAAATGAGGAATTTCCAGTGTAAATATGTTGGACGTGGAAAATCCACAACTCCCTCCCTGTGGAGAGCACCAAAAACCTATATCCTCAAAAAATTTGACTTTATATTTATACATGAAAATTCATAAAAACACATACACAAATACACACAGCACAAGACATTTAAAAACAAAATGCTGATCCCCTTTCATATCAATTAAATATCTCCAATCCACCTTTAATGGGGTATCCTATTCAGAATATATGCGATATGTGACTCTGCTCTAATGCTATAAATATATAAATATACAAGAATCTGCATGTGTAGAGACACACATTTCTCTACACATACATACTCAAGTATCTGTGCCGGCACCTAAAAAGAGCCCAAACCGGGCCCCTATACTATCCAAAAACACCTGTCAATTGTTATAAACAATAATAAATTGTAAACAAGACTCTATTGTATATATATAATCACACATAAATCGCACATAAATCGTGAAACCCCCCCGCACAATACAAATGTATACTACCCGTGCCCATCACATATCACAAAAGGGGATCGCAACTAGGACATTTATTAAGGTGTGAGCACATTATAAATAGTACAGGTAGTGCGCCCCATAGCAATTGTTATGTTTTTTAATGAGTTAAGGATATATATTTAGGAATTTGGAAAAAACTGCCCGCTATGCAGAAAATTCAAAGATTCTGGAAAAAATCAGCATAGGCCATAGGGTGCTGTTATTTCCAATTTCTAACAGGGAAAATAACCTCACTTCATAGGAAAAATGATGCCACTCACCTGCAGAAATGTCCCTTCACAGTTGCAGGTAGGTTTTGGGAGAGTGGAGCAAATTTATTTTGCCACTTTCTTATGTGTTAAAGTGAACAAATCTCACTTAGATGCAGGCTTCAAATCACACACAAAAGGGAAACATTGCTTGACCAAGCAATGAAAATGACCCTTGTTGCTTGAGGCCTAACACAGCTAACAGAGGATGGACATTGCAGTAGTAGTTATTCAAGCACACACATATCTGGGCAATTCGAGTGAGAATGTCAGTGTGTCTCTTGGGCAGCCAGGTTGGATTTCTTCCTAAAATGTAAGTGCTTCTTTGTGCCTTTTGCCAGCTTTAGACTCCAGAGCCAGAAATAACTGGAATTATATTTGGAAATGTCAATCAGGCAAGTTGCTTAAATGGTCTTTAAACTGTTCCGGTGTTCAGCAAATGTGCATAAAGCTTGAAATATACATTAGAATTAAAACATAAAATAAACCTAGCCAGTCATTTAAAAGGCTAACTAAATACTGTATGGAGCACCACCAACTTTCCCAGAGCCTTCTACAGTGATTCCCAAATGGTGGTAATAGTTCCATATATGAAAAGTAGGGGGACATGATGAGCTGCAGACAAGAGCTGGTGTGAAAAATAGCTTAAGGCTAGACTTTTATTGCGCTATATTGGTGGTGCACTGCATTGCAATGTACCTTGCTCCAGGGAACAGGGACTAAACATCAGGGCCATCCTGGAGAACTACATGAGGAATAATGTACACTGTGAATGGTGGTGCAGATGAGATGAAGTCCTTTCTTATACTAGTCTGTGGGCCTTTAACTCCTTTGCTGCTATTATTATTCAGGCAGACCTCCAGAACAGCATTGACACTGTGTGAGGCGGTAAAAGCGCACAAATGCAGTGCAGGGGTAGCATGCCCTACATCGTGCTGTTGGCACCTGGAGCAAGAAGTGGTGGGTCGGAATAAGGCAACAGGGGAGGTGGTGGCGGGGGATCAGGCAATGGCAGAAGCGGCAGTAAGGGACGAGGCACAGAAGGAGGAGGTGGTGGAGGCGGTCCAGACAGCAGAGGAGGAGGCGACGGCAGTTGGACGAGGCACCAGAGAAGGCGAGGGACCAGACAGCAGAGAAAGTGGCGGCGGTGAGGGACCAGGAAGTGGAGGAGGCCAAGGCGGAGGTAGCAGCAAGGGAAGAGGTGGCATTGGAGGACCAGAATGGATAGATCGGGAGGTGGGGCTGAGTATTGCCATGTCAATACATGCACTTTACCTACGGTTCCCACAGACTTCTATGAGGCTGCATTACAGTTGCGCTGCAGACAAAACACTACTCCAACCCAACGCAAATGTCTAGGCGTGAAAGGGGCCTAAGGTCTCACCCCCTTTGTCTCAGTTGCCATGGTAGGTGACAACAGGGATAACAATGCAGTGCACAAAAATGTGTTGTTCTACATTGTGCCCCCTCCTTCCATACTTTGCAAAAGGCCACTAAGCACAAACATGAGGGCACCCCGAAAGGTATAAAATAGGAAACCTGACTCATCTGTCTATAGAAAATAGTGATTCTGTTACTCTCTCTGGTGCAAGATCTCCCCACCAGTGGCAGACTGGGGCCAAAAATGAGCCCCTGGCCGACCCAAGACATCCCTGCTGTGCCCGCCAACCATGATGCCAGGGCTATAGCATTGGGGTCTGGGGTTCTTTGGTTGGTGGTTACAGTGGTGCTGGGTACAGGGGGCTGAAAGGGAGACTAAGGGGCAGTGAGTGAATGTGGTATGTCTACATTGCTGGCAGAAGAGTTGGCACCTTTAGGCCAGGTGAAGTCTCCTATTTAAAGTGGAAGTTTGCCCAGTGGACATGAGCCACGGAGACACTGATCTTACTTAACATACTTACCACATGCATGTTGCAGCTGCACCTTGTCCAAAAGGGGGAGCCAGAACTGGTTTTGGTCAAACCATGGCCTTGGGCAAAAATAAGTGTTTTCACCATTAGCTGCAGGAAAATCTGGGCTCATGTTTGCATCCAGGGCCCAAAGACAAAATCGAGCCTGGCAACTGACCGTGTGGACGTTGGCAGTCAGATACCCAGGAGAGTCCTGTGGTCCAGGTGACCGTGGCAGCCAATGGCGGGGATTGATTTTGCCGGAGGGAGCAATTTGAAAGGTAAGATTTTGTGATTTACCAGGCATTACAGCGCTGGGGCATCAACAATCGGGATACGCCTCTGTGAAGGTAACAACACCCATTTTGTTAAATTTTGTTCTGTTCTGGTTTAAGGATGTTTGCTCTCCCCTAATGCCAACACTGCAACGTGTCCCTTTCATACAAGTAAAACTAGATTTTTACAGCTCATTTCTTCAGAAATTAGGATCCTTGTGACTATGGTCCCTCCCTGGTACAGGGTTGCCAGGGAAGATTTAGGTTCGCTTTAACTATTGCCAGCTCATAAGCAAAGCCAAGAAACCTGGAAAAACCTTTCTTGACAAGCAACAATAAAAATATTGGAAAGAAAATGAAAGACAATGTAATACAGTAGCTTAATCTCTTCTTCTCTAACATCGCTTCCAACAAGACCTTTCTGAACTATTGTTCACACATCTCTGGCTAACGACAGCAAGGCAACATTTTGACATAGGTGTAATGTTAAAGTGCCAAATGCTATACTAATCTCTTGTCCCCCCGCAGATGATCGCTCCTATTCTGGCTGCCTGGATCTTCCCTGATCATCAGACTGAGTCCCATGCTGTGTGGCTTTGATCACCGACTCTATTGACTGCCAGGCCATGACAGGCCCCCTCTATTGCAGTCAATAACGTGGGTGTGCTCTGGACTGATTGGTGGGGCTGTTGACATGGTGGGTGTTAAAACCTGTGCAGTGGGGGAGCAATCATCTTCCAGGCACAAAAGGTGAGTATAACATTTGTTTTGTTAATGCCTGGTGTTTACTTTACTTTACTTGTTTACTTTAGGTGCATTTAAAGCAGTTTAAAGGGTGGTTTTGTAGTAGGTGATATTCATTTCAACTTTGTTCCAAAAACTGAAGCCAAAAACCTCCAGATGTCCTGGAACATAAAGGGTTAATATGTAAGACCGTGCAGCAAAAACACTTCCCAAATGTACTTCCAGCAAGCTCTAAAGCTCCCCACTGTCAATCAGTGCGGAGAAACGTACACTCATTTATATCTAATGTAATAGTTACCATATGCCTAATCTCAGCATTTTAAAAACAAATGTGCGTCGGTGGGGTGGGGGTGGGGGTGTAAATGACACTAAATACGTTAAAACATTCTAACTTAAGCTGAAAGCTAAAAACAGAAATACTCAACAGCAAGAAACAGAAATATAAATGTTGCCAAAATGTAAAACAGACTAACCATCGCTGTACTGTTGATAGTAATTGCATTAAATGGGTGAAAATAGGTTTAGGGCTAATATAATTATATAATTAAAGCCCAACTCCACACTCATTACGACCCTACCCTCCCCCTTCCTGCATTAGTAAAAAAGTACTTCCATACATTTAGATCTGCTGCAAAACTTTTGTATTGTTGGCCAGGCACATGACCCATTGGTTCTGATGCTTCCTCTCCTCGGGTGACTTGGGTGGGGCTACTCCTGCATTACATGATGGTGGCGTGGAGCCCATTTAGTTCAGTAGAAGCCATGACGGTGGGGTGTGTCTGCAGAAAGCTCAGAAAGATTGGAGCTGGCATGTTACATGAATGGTGACGGAAGAGCTGTGCTGCTTAGCTGTTTGTATTAGGGAGCCTGATTGCTACGCTAGACTGGGCCGCTCCATCAACGCAAAATGGCAAACGTGCTAGCATCATTTATCAGATAAATGGGGGGGGGGACCCAAGCATTTTTTTTATTTTTAAGGGTTAAGCCTTTAAAAATAAAAAAAATGGTGTGGGGTCTCCCCTCTCCAGCACAACCAGGTTTGAGCACTAGTAGACCTGGGTGCGGAGGTTGAGCAGCCGCCCTGGCCCTCAAGGCTACCAGCCCATATAACCCACACAGGCACCCCCCTGGTTTTTGGGGAGGCAGCTAATGGGGGGGGGGGGGTTGGCAGGTCATTAGCTTGCTGGCAAATGACTTGCCAGCCCCTCCTGCCCTTTGAATTGATATATGAATTTCAATGACTCTACAGTGTTTCCTCAATATTTTTGGGTGAAATATGTGGAAAAAAATTATATTTTTACATTTTGTAGCTTTTTTTTTTAATGTTTTCATTCTTGATTGCAGCGGTACCACAAATGTATCAGTAGACACCCTTTCATGCCCAATAAACACCGCAAACTGAAAAAAAGCATTTTATGAGATTTTCAAATAAAATTCAAAAATATCATGTGGGCTCCCACCTCCTAAAGGGGAGAGGGGGGACCCAAGCCTTTTTTTTATTTTTAAGGGTTAACCCCTTAAAAAAATGGCGTGGGGTCCCCCCTTTCCAGCAATACCAGCTATGGACGCCTGGTAGACCTGGGTGCATAGGTTGAGCAGCCGTTCCGGCCCTAAAGGCTACCAGCCCACATAGCCCACAAGCCTGGTTTTGGCAGGTCACGCCTGCCCTTTACGGGTTTCAAGGACTCCTTACTAATTACCTCCTTTCCTCGCTGGGTGCTGCTTTACGCTGCCCAGTCTCACCCAGACGCGAGCAGCGGAAGACGGGAGCGGGCAGAGGATCGGTGCATCTGGGTTGCTATTATTGGATTACTTAATAATCCGCGAACAGCGGTGTCCAGCACGCCTGGTTTAGCTGGGGCAATGCTCACTGCTTCCATAGGATATAATGGCCAGATAACAAAGCATGGTTATTTTCTTGGGTGTTTCCTTTTGCTTTTTTTATTACTCACATGGCTATGACTTTATTCAAAAATATTTAAGGCAGCATGGAGTTCACCGTGCCTTTCCTCCATTTCCTGCAGCATATGTAGAAGCTTTAGCAGGTTACAAAATGTGTCCCTACTTTCCTTTCCATTGTTTCAAAACTACTCTCCATGGTTTGGTAATATCGGCACACCCTGGAATAGCCTAAGTAGAGGCTGTTTTAAACCATCAGAGAAAGTATTGACTGGATTTGGTGTCAACTCACTCAAACAAATGTATTTATAATTATTGGCCATTTATGAAGGAGTCTGATCTGGAGTCGGGTTCGGAATCAAAACTTTGAGGCTGATTCATTACTTGCACCACATATCGCCATGTGAGCGTCTGTATAGCGGCGAGTAGACACTGTAATCCGGTGTCGGGCGCTGTAACCTAGCGTAGCGGTTGCTGTAGTATCCTGTCCGGCATTGATGAATTTGATGTGTGGTGGGCGCTGTAGAAGCACTGTCCCTGATTCACTGCAGAGCCAATGGAGAACGCTAGGTGGTGTCCTAAGGTCAAAGCGCCTAAGACTGCACCACATCTAACAAGAGGACAATGCTGCAGCGAGCGAGAGGTAGCGACAGCTCAGTGCATTCGGCACTCGGCGCACAACACCATATTTAAGAAAAAACTACACACACACACAGCGTCGGCGCTCTAAAGCTGGGCGCTATAGCATAGAGTGCAAGACGCTGTGTGATCAAAGTCTGTTTTTGAACACATATCCACCAGTAACAAAGCGAAAACACATGGAATGAAATTGTTTTAACACCTGTAATGACAATTCTGCATAAAAATATATTAAAAAAATGTATAAAAGTGTTTGTAGGCCAGGAGAGGTCACACAATGATTTGAACAAAAAAAATATATATTTTAATTGCCCAACATGCTATTTAAACACAACCAAATGAAACCCCATTGAAATGTATGGCAGAGCGACACTGAGCGAAAGGTTATACGTGGCGCTAGAGAACCTAGAGCGCCAACGCTATACACTGAGCCACCTGTAATAATACATGTGACGCTACATGGCGCTGTTAGAGGCGCTCACCAGATTGGCTTTCTTAAATGTGGTTTCACATACAGCGCCCAGCCCAACAGCCTTGATTTAGCTAGCAAGCAGCATTAAACAGCATTGTGTAGGTGAATTTATACAGTAGTGCACCAAAAAGGCAACATACTGCTGGATACTATGGCCCTTATTTATGAAGGAATAGCGACAGGTGGTGAGCGGCCGGTAATGACGGGCACCGCCACGAGAACGCCGGCTCCCCACCACAATCACACATTTATCAAGCCAATCCTGCTTAGCGACTGAGATAGCGCCATATAGCGACTCATTCATCATTATTCCAGCCTCAGCCCACAGCGCCAGCGTCCGACCTTGAACAGCCACAGGTATGACCTCTCGCTACCTGGCGCTCTCCAATGCATTTCAATGGAACAATCTTTAAATATTAATAATTAATTGTTATGAATGTTTTTTTTTTTTTTTTTTTTTAATGTAAAAAATTCTGTGACCACTTCTGCCATTTTTTTAAGGGAAAAAAAATTAAAACAAAAAATTGTACAGAATTGATATTACAGGTCTGATATTAATGTATTCATATTACTAAATTATTTAAAATACTTTTTTTTCTTGGTTTCCAAAAATATGGTGGTTTGGGGGTTAAAAAACTACTTTTAACACATCGCCTCCAGCGCTCTGGGGTTTAAACATGCATTTCACAGCGCTTGAATTTTTTGTGCCGGATTTTTTGATGAATATGGTGGAAGCCGGTCGCTCTGACCAGTCGCTATCATGCGCACCCATACATCGCGGAACCTGTCAAACAGCGACTCGTAACCTTGTATTCAACATTACACCACACCGACTGAGTCGCTGTCAACAACCGAACAACGGCCAAGCACAGCGACTGCTAGCGGGCGCTGTGAAAATACCGCTACAGTCGCTCAACTGCCGCTACATGTCGCTATTAATAAATCAGCCTCTATGCATACAATGGCGAGCCCTGAAATTTTTAAAACAAAGCACTGTGCCAAACTTTGTACATCTGGCCCTTAATGATGTATCAAGCAAAGGGATAGAGGAAGGATCGAAAAAAAAAACCCTTTTATGCTAAGAAATTAATAAGATTATGGGGGTTATCCAAATGAATAAACATTTTCTGTTAGGGCAATGCAAGGTTTTCTCATTCAGCACCCAATAAAGTAAAAAATGTTTTTTTCTATTTAAAACTTAAAAACTGATGCGCAAGCAATAAGTCAGTTGTACTGATGAGGTGCAACTTATTTTTAATGGTTTCGCTTTTTTTACTTTAGAAGTTATAAAACACAGCGTCTTGAAAAGTATTCATACCCCTACACATACCTTTTTAATTGCACGCCACACTTTTCTTTCCACATTCTTTTTTTAATTTGGAAAAGAATGTATCATTTTTTTTACACTATCCAAATACTGCTACTTTGGATTGCTTCATCACATGAAATCTTGAAAACGTTTTGTGGCTGCAGCGTTTAAAAATGTAAAAAATGTCAAGGGTTATGAATATTTTTGGAAAGCACTGTAACACTGCAACAAATCCAAACACGTTTGGGGAGGTTCATTGTAAATACTGTTATTTTTTTAAGTTCTAAAATATAATATCTAAACAAAGGCTCTTACTGTCTCTCAACACTCAGCCTCTCATTGCTGTGATAATAACTCCCTATGTGTTCCATTCAACCTAAACTGAGCCTGTGCCAAACTCTGACCCCCTGAAACAACAGCACTTGCATAGACCTAATTTGTTACATTGTGTTTTCTGAGTTATTTATTTTGTGTCTGCTTACCTGGTGACACGGGGAGGCCGATTCATTAATAGCGCCAGGTAGCGACAGATGAGCGCCAGTAGCGTGATTTTCACAGCGCCAGCTAGTATTTGCTGTGCTTGGCCGTAGTTCGCTTGTTGACAGCGACTCAGTCGGTGTGCGTTAATGTTGAATACGGGGTTAGGAGTCGCTGTTTGACAGGTTCCGCGCTGTATGGGTGTGCCTGACAGCGAATGGCCAGAGCGAACGGCTCCCAGCATATTCATTAACAAATCACGCTCAAAAAAATTCTCGCGCTGTGAAAAGCATATTTAAACCCCAGAGCGCTGGCGGCGATGGCTTAAAAGTAGTTTTTAACCCCCAAACAACCATATTTTTTGATTTAAAAATTAAACAAGTTTTTCTAAACATTTTGTAATATGAATACATTAATATCAGACCTATAATATCAATTCTGCACAAATTTTTTTTTTTTTTTTTACCTTAAAAAAAAAATCTAACATTGCCGAAGTGGTCACAGAATTTTTGCCATTTAAAAAAAAAAAAAAAAAACCTTAAAATCAATTAATTATTAATATTTAAAGATTGCTCCATTGAAATGCATTGGAGAGCGCCAGGTAGCGAGAGGTCATACCTGGCGCTGTGATGGGATTAGCAGCGGCGCAGTTCGTTGCAGTCTGCTACATGATGAAACCCGCGCTAGCTGACGCTCTCGCCGGCGCTAGCCTCATTTAGCGTGATAAATGCGTGATTGTGTCCGCTGCCTGGCGTTCTGGAGTCGGTAGCCGCCGATAGCTGGCGCTACCTGGCGCTAGTGAGACACTACCTGGCGCTATCCCTTGATAAATAAGGCCCTTACTTTATAAAGCTATAAATATTTCAATGTCACTTTTTTAAAGTGTATATTTTTTGTGCCAAAAAAGGATGTTCTTAAGATGCTGTACTCACCTAGAATTTGTTTTATTTTTTCTTTTGTAAGCAAATGGAATTTTTATAGAAGCAGTCTGTAACTATTAGCAACTGTACACCAAGAGGCTGATTTATTAATAGCGACATGTAGCGACAGTTGAGCGACTGTAGCGGTATTTTCACAGCCCCGCTAGTAGTCGCTGTGCTTGGCCGTTGTTCGGTTGTTGACAGCGACTCAGTCGCTATTTGACAGGTTCCGCGATGTATGGGTGTGCATGATAGCGACTGGTCAGAGCGACCGGCTCCCACCATATTCCTCAAAAACTCACGCTCAAAAAATTCCAGCGCTGTGAAATGCATGTTTAAACCCCAGAGCGCAGGAGGCGATGTGTTAAAAGTAGTTTTTTAACCCCCAAACCACCATATTTTTGGAAACCAAAACAAAAAAGTATTTTGAATAATTTAGTAATATGAATATATTAATATCAGACCTGTAATATCAATTCTTTTTTTTTCAATTTTTATACTTTTTTTTCCCTTAAAAAATTATCTAAAATGGCAGAAGTGGTCACAGAATTTTTCACATTTAAAAAAAAAAAAAAAAAAAAAACATTAATAACAATTAATTATGAATATTTAAAGATTGTTCCATTGAAATGCATTGGAGAGCGCCAGGTAGCGAGAGGTCATACCTGTCGCTGTTCAAGGTTGGACGCTGGCGCTGTGGGCTGAGGCTGGAATAATGATGAATGAGTGGCTATATGGCGCTATCTCAGTCGTTAAGCAGGATTGGCTTGATAAATGTGTGATTGTGGTGGGGAGCCGGCGTTCTCGTGGCCGGGCCCGTCATTACCGGCCAGTCACCAGTCGCTACCTGTCGCTATTCCTTCATAAAAAAGGGCCCAAGTCTGTACACCAATATCTGCAAGAAGAGAGAAGTAAGTCCAGTGCATATGGAGCACTGCTGCTATGGCTGCTGCTGAGGTGATGTACCGTAGGTGATAGCACCCATAAAGGACAGGCTAGTTAGAACGGGCAGGCTGATTCATCACTAACGCCAAGTAGCGACAGATGAGCGTCTGTAGCAGGCATTTTCAGAGCGCCTGCTAGTAGTCGCTGTGCTCGGCCGTGGGTCGCTAGTTCATAGCGACTCAGTCGCTATGCAGCAATGATGAATACATTGTGGGGAGTCACTATTTGACCAGTACAGTGCTGTATGGGAGCGCATGTTAGCGACTGGTCAGTGCGACTGACTCACAACATATTCATCAAAAAAACTGTCTCACACACAACCGGCGCTCAAAAATTCTTCTCTGAAGCCCAGAGCGCCGGAGGCTGTGTGTTTAAAGTCTGTTTTTCAGCATCTATCCAACAGTAACAAAGCGAAAACATATGGAATTACATTGTAGTAACATGAACACATTAATGCCAGACCTGTAATGTCATTTCTGCAGAAATATATAAAACATGAAAAATACTTGAAAAAATGGCTTTTTCTAGGCCAGAAGAAGTCACAACATTATTTGAGATTTAAAAAAAAAAAAAACCCTGTCTAAAGAGAAGAAAAGGGTCGTCCATTGAAATGTATGGGAGAGCGACAGGGTAGCGAGAGGTCATACCTGGCGCTGTGCAAGGCTGAACACCGGCGCTGTACGCTGAGGCTGGGATAATGATGAATCGGACGCTACATGGCGTTATCCCAGTCGCTCAACAGATTCTGCTTGATAAATGTGTAATTGCGTGCCGTGTCCGGCGTCAACCTGTCGCTACCTCTCATTAACAAGGCGCTACCTGACGCTATCCCTTCATGAATAAGGGCCTATGTTTGATTGGGGCAGTCCTTGCTGAATACAACTATTTCACCACTGCTGTTACCCTTTTGCCGTGACAGCAATGTTCCATTCAAAATGTTTAGGCTGATCCCCATGATTGGACAGGTGCTATCAGAGCTTCTGGTGAAGGTTGGATTTGGGCGCTTTTATTGCAGTTTGCTGCTTTTGGGAATCTAAACTACACTGTATTCACTGGTAATACGAACAGCCTGTATGAACACTTCATATTCAAAGACAGTAGTGGACTGGGGCCAAAAATCAGCCCAGGATTTACAGTCCCCCTGAGCTTACCTGTGACTAGCCCATCACATAGTGGCTGAGAACCCCCTCCCCTCCTATTGTGTTTTCTGGCCAGTCAATTAGTGTGCTACAGGGCTGACACTATAGCATTGCAAAGAGAGATCATGGGAAGGGTGGGTATGCCCCCCCCCCCCAAGAATTGGATGTGGGAAATAAATGCAGCAGCCCAGCAGGCCCCAAGGGAACTTTCCTGGATCTCCCCATCATCAGTCTGCCCTGCCCAAAGATGTGTAGATACTCCTCAGACTGTCCCCCCATGTCGCCTGACCCGGCCCCATGATAGTCTGATTTATTTTGTATCCCTGTCCTCTTGGCTATATATGTTGCCTCTAGAAAGCTAACCAACATACAGGCTGATTCATTACTAGCGCCAGGTATCGGCAGATGAGTGTCTGTACAGCGGCGCTTAGAGCGGCCACTAGTAGACTGTGATCGTCTATCGGGCGCCACCTCAGTGCAACCGGCGCTCTGGATCTGGTCGCTATAGCATAATGCGCCAGACGCTGTGTGATTAAAGTCTGTTTTTGAACACATATCCACCAGTAACAAAGCAAAAAACACTGGAATTACATTGTTGTAACATTGTGACATTAATACTTTAGTGCCAGACCTTTAAATGACAATTCTGCATAAAAAGATAAAAATAGAAAATGTTTTCAAAAATGGCTTTTTCTAGGCCAGGAGAGGTCACACAATTACTTGAGAGTAAAAAAAAAAATAATTAAAAACAAAATACCCTGTTTAAACAGAAGAAAAGGAACGTCCATTGAAATGTATGGGAGAGCGACCGGTAGCGACAGGTAATACCTGGCGCTCTGAAAGCTAGAGCTACAGCCATATACACTGAGCCACCTGTAATGATGGATCGGACGCTACATGGTGCTGTTAGAGTCGCTCACCAGAATCACCTTCATAAATGTGGTTGTGCGTACAGCGCCCAGCGTTCACCAGACGCTTCCTGCCGCTACGAGGCGCTACCCCTTCATGAATAACCCCCATAGTCAGAAAGGTGGATGTAAGCAGCCTCTGCTGCCCAATGGTATTGCTTCTCTGTACTGGGGGTAACTCTTAAAGCTTGTTTTTTATACAGGCTGTGCCACGTACAGTACCACATAGGGGACATTGTTTTGTCTAGTTTTATTTTCTCTTTTGAAAAATCACTTTGATATGGGTTCCTCTTGGGGGGGCATCCATTATATTTTCATTTGCGTCAACTATAAATACTGTGATACAGTCCTGGCTCTTTGGAGTGTGCATGCATTTTGTCAGTTGTCAGACTGCAACTGATTGTATGTGTAGCGCATTACTTCTGCACTGCGTTCTGTACCGCGCAATTTCATAAAATGGGATTTGATAGTTGATGTGTTTGCCTGGGGTGAAAGTAATAGCTCACAGGCTACAAGAACAAATGCAAAACATGCATTTTGGAGTTTTAGTTGAAAAATAAAAATCAATAAAGCTACTGAATATTTAGTAATATAGAGGCAGATAATGTGGTAGGGGTGGTTATTCCCCCCCACAACAATCATGCTGAGCTATAGCATTGCAGGGGTAGAACTTGGGCTGGAGTGAGGTCGGCAACAGGGGGAGAGACTTGAGAGTGATCCATTCAGCAGCCATCTCTTAATAAGGATGGAAACATAAACACAACCTGTCCACCACATATAACATTGTCTATACACCGTTCGTGTTAATTCACACCTTTAAAGTGGTCCAATCACCAGGATTTTGACTATCCTAACCTGATATAGGATGCCCCCCTGTGTAAAACCCCACAGATCGGCCACTTTCACTCACCTTTCCACGTTTCCATGCAAGGGTGCTCATCCAATCAGCACTTTATGTGGCGCATACTAATGTGCAGAATAAAGCCACTGATTTAAACTTCTCGACACACCCACAGCGGCATCCTGGCTCCCCTGTGGATGTGCACACCAGCGCGTCCAGCCAAACAGAGAAGCCAGGGATGCGGCCGCTGGAGGAGATCGCATTGCGGGCCCCCCGGCATCAGGTAAGATCGATGCCGTCCCAGGGGTTTCACACTGCGGGACATCCGGTATAGGATGCCCCAGGGACAGGCTTGCGGCCAGTCCTTGAATCTTTTGGATTCCAGGCTGGCTGCAGAGGGTGGTTGGTCCACTTTAATTGTCTAAACCTACCCAATAATTGCTTGTGCTGATTGAACTATGCCACAGTGATTTAGGCAGCTGGAATTGCCTCAAGTATAAATGTTGGGCTATATTCCCCTTTCCTCATTAGGAACTTATTCAGATGAGCATGAAAAGTCTTTACAGTAAGGCCCTATTTTTAAAATGGCTTCAGGTCCATTTTAACAATTGCCCCCAGGGGATCATTCATCATCCGATTCATGATGCCCCTACAGTTTAACCTGAACCAACAGCCACACAAGAAACCGTTCTCTTATGCATCTCTCTTTAGGGAAATTCAGATTACTGCACATAACAATTAATTTACCATTATGTAACTCATGCCATGGTCGATTTTCCTCCCTTAATGGCATCCTATGGAGTTGCAGGTACCCTGCAAAGAAGAAGTTCTGCCGGGTTTCCTGCTGCTGTGCTTTGGGGTTTATGTCAGTTTAATCCAGGAAGCAGCATGGATAGGATACTAAAAAATGAAGCCTCCCAGGTGATCCAAGATGGCTGTGACCAGGAGAAAATCTGTGAGGCTGTGTTTCAGCTTCGAGTGAGTGCAGGAGCAAATGTAAGTGCTGCCAATGATTCAGTATCATGCATGCAGATGGAGCAAGGGAGTTTTTGTGAGTTTTCCAAACGTGCAAGGCTGCTGCTCCAGTTTAAGATCCTTTGAAAGCCAAAGTAGGTTTGGTGTTCCTTTGAGCCAAGACCCTCTGTAGCACAGAGTTTCCAAGACGTGTGTAGGCCAGCTTTAAGATAACAAAGCACGACCAGCTGATTTTGGCTTTTAATGGTCACACCATAACTTCCATAAGTTAGAGGCTTCACGGACAATTATTTTTTTATTTGCCTACAATATAGCGGTCCTATATTCCCTGGCAAAAGCACAATCCAAGGAAGGATGGATTCATAGGTAATGCGCCTAAAAGGAAATCTGGGCCTGCATCACATAAGTGCAGGCGTCTGTCAATTGTCACCAGGTCCTCATCAGGCTGTGGCAGGTGTGAAAGCACTAATGATGTGACAGTGCACACATTTTATTCTCCATATTATGGCCGGAGTGTACGTGTGAGGATACAGCTGTTCTAGTCATGGTATTGCTATACCAGTATTTACAACCTAGAGTTTTTCTTAAAGACGATTTCATGGGTAAATACATCAATCCAATAAGAAGCAATATTTTCTCATGTCTCGATTTCTTTACACATCTTATTGTAAAAATCAGCTGTGAGTAGAATTTGCCTCAGTGCTTTTGTTGCTTTAACTTTGTAGCTGGAGAACTTTTCCAGTTACACCTAGAAAAGTTATATGGTGCCTTCTAAAATATCAGATTTAGTTCTTAGTCTGAGGATGGAAGGAGCAGAGCAAAGTTAGAAACCAAGCTGTGACTCCCAGGATGAAAATAAAAAGTATGTTGGACTTTAAAGAAAAACAACGCCCATATAATAATGTATGCCCTACTGTTATGTCCACAGCCTTCCTCCAGTAAGTATAAGACCTCTTTTTTACCCTCTATCATGGAAGCAATCACATTTCAGGAACTCCACTGGCTGACTGAAAGACAACATTTCCTGAACTGACAGTTGCATAACTACACCTAAGGAAAATTTTAGTGGAGCAACCTGGACGACTGTGGGTAATTTACAACTCCAGGTTGGCAGCACAGCAGCTATTTGCTACAAGACGAGCACTGTGTGCCCCTAGTAGACCCACAGCTGGAGGTTCTACACAAAATGACAAGGTAACTGCAACCTGTCCTGCACAAGGATAGCGGACTAAAGAAAATATTCCCAACCTCCCCCTCCTCTCGTCTCGGCAACCACCTAACCTGAAACAAATTATGGTCTGAAATGCACTGAAGGCCCAAGCAGAGAATGGCACATCACCCTGCCTGCAAAAAAAGGTGTGTACATATTCATACCACTGACAGTGTGTCTATACCACATTCTCAGTGGAAACACAGAATATAAGGTACATTTTCCTGCAGTTTTAACAGAGAAGCTGAGAAGTGAGATGTTAAGAGGGGAATATTCACGGGGCAAAGGGGGGGGGGGTGCTGCGGACATAAGCGGGGGGGGGGGGCTGGATTGAGGGGAGGATGGATGGTTGATTGTGTAATAGATACTCGGGACGTCAGGGAGGGGGGCATTTAGGTGGGTCATAGATTATGGAGCAGAGAAGTGGCTTAGACAAAATAAACTTCTCCGATTGTGATTCATTCCCCAAAGGCTGATGTAAGTTAGCATTTTTTTATAAAATAATAGTGTAACCTAGTCACAAGCCACTTTAGGGAGAGACCCATGTTACGCGGGGAGGCCGATTCATTAATAGCGCCAGGTAGCGACAGATGAGCGCCAGTAGCGTGATTTTCTCAGCGCCAGCTAGTATTCGCTGTGCTTGGCTGGGGTTTGCTTGTTGACAGCGACTCAGTCGGTGTGCGGTAATGTTGAATACGGGCTTAGGGGTCGCTGTTTCACAGGTTCCGCGTTGTATGGGTGCGCCTGACAACGAATGGCCAGAGCGAACGGCTTGCTGCAGATTCATTAACAAATCACGCTCCAAATTTTTTCGCGCTGTGAATTCCTTGTTTAAACCCCAGAGCGCTGGCGGCGATGGATTTAAAATAGTTTTTAACCCCCAAACAACCATATTTTTTGATTGAAAAATTATACAAGTTTTTATAAACATTTTGTAATATGAATACATTAATATCAGACCTGTAATATCAATTCTGCACAAAATCTTTTTTTTTTTTATTTTTACCTTAAAAAAAAATCCTAACATTGCAGAAGTGGTCACAGAATTTTTGACATAAAAAAAAAAAAAAAAACATTAATAGCAATTAATTATGATTAATTAAAGATTGCTCCATTGAAATGCATTGGACATCGCCAGGGAGCGACAGGTCAGACCTGGCGCTGTGATGGGATTAGCAGCGGCGCTGTTCGTTGCAGTCGGCTACATGATGAATCCCGCGCTAGCTGTCGCTCTCGCCGGCGCTAGCCTCATTTAGCTTGATAAATGCGTCATTGTGGCCGACGCCGGGCGTACTTGAGTCGGTAGCCGCCGTTAGCTGGCGGGACCTGGCGCTCGTCAGACACTACCTGGCGCTATCGCTTGATGAATAAGGGCATAAGTAGTGCGATTATATATGATCTCTAAATGACAAATTCAGTTACAATGAGAAGGTGTGCTGTGAGATATTCCTCCTTGGCTGTTAGTTTCTATATCTATTAACATGCTAATTAAGTTACTATAACCTTTTTATAGGTTTTATAGTGGTTAAAACCCAATAATAAGAGATGAACTGAGAGCAGGTTTGAATCACACAAAGCACCTGGAAGTTAGAAGGAAATTCAGACTTGCTTTGGGGAGCTTAAAGGAGCACTATCATGAAATATGTAAATGTGTAATATTAAAAACCCATATAAACTATGGCTAATAAGAGGAGGGTCACTTACACACCTGAACTGAATAAAACTACACCAAGCTTGTGGCTTTCTTCTCCTGGTAGAAATAAAATCCAGGGGTGACAGGTTTAGTGTATCAGGGGTGATAGAACCTGTCACCCAAATTCCTCTTTGTTCCATTAAAAAAAAATTAAAAACAAGCCTGGCTGGATACTTCTTGATGCGAGGTGTATAAGTGACCCCTCCTCTCGCCATCCAGCATATTTATATGGATTTTTATGACTGGCTCATGTTTTGCGATAGTGCCCCCCCGTGGGGGGGTCGGATGGCTCCAGGAGAGCCCCCGGAATAGCCCCCCCCCCTGCTTCTGCAGCAGCAGCTGCTAACTGTAAAAAAAAAAAAATAAATAAAAAATGACATTTACTTACCTGAGGCCGCGCTGTCTCCCGACGGGTCTCCTCTTCACTGGGGGGGCCTCCGATCGCCCCCCCCCCAGCCTCTTCCGTGGCGAGGAGAGGGCAGAAATTGCCCTCCCCCACCACTTCCTGGAACGGGTCTGAACCAGAACACATAAATCCCATATATAGGTCATAGTCCACAGAGCTTTACGAATCAAAGTAGTTTGGGCACCGAAGCATTGGTATGAATGGGCCAGAATCTCAGTGGGGGAGCCAAGTGAGAAAAAACGGTTCACTATTTATCATCCAATGCAGTTACGCTATTTGTTCCCAAGCCAGTAGCCAATCACCATCGAAACAGTCTCATGCTTGTATATTGGTTTCATTTGTCAGTAACATAAACAGAAGATTCAATAATGGGATGACGCCTCTACCACCAGCATGGTACTCATTATTAATTTGGAATACTTTCTCCAGGTAAATCATGGGCCCCTGAACACGAGAAACATAATTCCACATAAAAATCAGCCTCATGTGTTTCATATTTGAGAAAGTTACATTTGGTTGCCTGTGCGGCTTTTATTTGGTAATCTATAATACAGAACATGTGAACCACAGAAACACTTTCAACAGTAAAAGCAGCTCAAATAGCACAGAAACACTACAACAATAAAGCAAAAATTAGGACTGATAGAAAGGTTTGCCAGTTTCTTCTTTTGGATGGTAATTTGTTCTGTTTGCATGTACACAGTCCAAAGAGATTTCACGTATTAAAGCGTTTCCCATACAGTGAAAAAACAAGTGATTTGGTCTAAGTTTTTGTTTAGGGCTGAATAAAGTATAGATGAATCTGGGATCTCTGTTCAAATTAAACATCATCTATATGCCCCTGCAGTCAAATTAAAGGGCAATGTTGGATTAAGTGAGAAAATAAAAAAATACTTACCTTAGATTTCTCATGATCCACTGAAAAAAATGCTAGATTCTAGCTCTTTGGTCTACGAAGAACAAAGCCATGGCTAAAACTATACTTCCTGGCTCAGGATGTGAGCACATGGTAGGAGGATCAGACACTCAAAAGAGGGTGCAAAAGTCAGATCAGGGAAATTGGAGCAGAGGTGGCAGGGGAGGGGTGCAGCTTAGGCAAATAAGCTAAATCCCTCAAAGAACATTTTTTAATCTGACCTTCACAACACATACTATGTGGAAGTGTATTGCGTCACTTAAACAAAGGTGATTTTTGAAACCGAAGAAGAGTTGTCTTGAAAAATGTCTCTAAATTGTTTGGACTCCACCAATCCCAAGGCAGATTGGGTACAAATAAAGTACCCAAGTACCCAGTGTTATAATACTCCCTAGGAATGGTGGAACAACATGTTGTAAGAATTCCATGTTTTCTTACTGTGCTGATGAATCACCTGCTCTGCGCTATCAGGCGGTGCTTCCAAATCCTGGTAACCCTGTGCATCCCCGGCATCACAATAGAACTGCATACTCCTTTTTATAAATTACATTATGGCACTGATGTGCTGATCATTTCAGACCAGCGTTTCCTCTTGACTAGCATGGAGTTTATGTTAATGGGCTAACTCCAGCCTCCAGCCCTAACAGGCCGGTGGCCACATAAAGCCAGGGCTTTCCTGTCATGCGATTTCCATTAGAGTAAAAGCGAAGGTGCTCTGTAGTCTGTTATGACCTCAGCTTTACTTGTTGACCACCGCTTCCATCTTAGTCCCTTGGCACCACATTTGGATTCTTATTTCCTGGCTTGACCTTAGTCATGCCTTCTAACATCCTCTGGTCTCATCCTCTGCACAGTTCTCTGAAATCTGTCTGTGCTTCTTGGTCTCCTTACTGGCTCAGCTGTGTAGTTTAGCCGCCAGCTTCAGCCACCAGGTCCTTGCAGGCTCAGTCACCCACACCCACATCTTAGTGCCCAGTCCTAGGGTCAACTATATCCAGTAAGGCATTTCCAACTTCCTAGCGAACATGGGCTTGTCTATAGGCAGAAGTTGCGGCAGAGATCGGGGGTTGTGATCTGATTGAAGGCAGGTGTCCGAACAGGCATTACACATATATCACATATATCACAAGTGAGTACATGACGTAGCAAAGGACCAAAACTACTATGCATAAAGGCCTTTTTAACATTACATAATGGTAATGTTCATGAGTCCACCATCAGAAGGACACTAAATAAAAGCTGCCTTTCTCCAACAACACTGCAGTTTGCTGAAGTTGAAGTTTGCTGATGATCACTTGAACAAGCCAGGAGGCTAAAAAATACATAGGTCACCTCCATCAGCCGTATACCAACACAACAGGTCATCACTGCTGACATCCACACATCAACACACTAGGCCATCACTTTAGGCAGCTTCCACCACATGCATGTGAATTTATGCACACCAACACATGATCAACAGACGGCATCTTCATTTTTCAATTTAGCCCTGTGGGGTGGCGCTGAAATAGTAGACAAAGAACGGCAAAGGTTGTTAAAATATGTGTATATTTACTTTAATAAATGAAGCAGATCATCTTCAAGTATACATTTATTCGTAGGTTCACAACAGCCATATAAGCTGAACAAACCATTTGGATGAGTGGTGCCATGTCTTCAAAAAAACACAATAAGTATTGACTAAATATTTGTGTTACCTAAATACGTCCAACACAAAAGTACATTCTATCCCAAACTACTGTACATTCACAATAAAATGCATTCTAAATGTAAAGTTGCAAATGAAAAATGCTAGAAATTGGATAGCAACATGTACAAGATCAGGAAAAAAAGGTGAGTGAAGTGGTGTAAAAAACAAAAAACAGTGATGGAAAAGTTGCCAATAATGATTTAAATGTTTGTGCTTGCCACGTAACTATAATTGAGTAAATAGTGGATGAAGAAAGAAACACCTTGTGATAAAGTTACTCAAAGCAAAAAAAAAGTTAAAAAAAAGGACAAGGCGGGCATTTCTGTCAGAAAAATTGGCAAAAATAATGAGACAATAAGACAAGATGGGAGCTTTATAAATAAAGTTCATTAAAATATGACACTATGAAACTCTCTACATAGGAAACCATTGTTTTAGACCTACTGGAATAATATATATTTTTTGCACAAAATCTCTGCTTTCAGGACAGGGCATTTAAGGCTATAGGCCTAAATTTGAAAATCACAATTCTGACTCTAGGCTTAAAAAAAATTAAAACACTTTTTAAGCCCCTTACTGTTTTACCGATGGTAGACCCTGGCCTTCTTTCCACTTGGCACACAAGCAGGGGTGGACTGGCCATATGGCGACCCAGGACAGTGCCTGGTGGTCCGCATTGCTTTGGGGCTAGCCGGGCTGCTGTTTTTAACACCCACATTCAATCTCGGCCCCTTAGTCTCCCTCTCATCCCCCTGTACCCAGCCCCTCTGTACCCACAAGCCAAGGAACCCCAGCCCCCAGCATGGTTGAGGGGGTTTCAGCAAGGATGCCTCAAGCCGGCCAGAGGCTGGTAAAATCCCGGGCTGATTTTTGTCCCCAGTCTGCCACTGCACACAAGGGGTACAATTTAAGAAATAGGTCTGGTCCTGGCTTCCAACCTGGCAGGCGGAAACTAACTTTTAGCCTGGAAAGAAAAGCTGCAGCCTGCTAACAGGAAACAAAATCAGACAATCCCTGCTATGGAGACCATAATCATCTACTTATTACAACAAAGTATTACAGGAAGGCATTTTGCACATCATCACTGCATATTTTAATCCAAAGAATTGGCTGTGAATAGTCCAGCATTCGACTTAGCATGATCAAGACAATTTGCTTGTTATTTTTTTTTAGATTACACTTTAAGTCTAAACTATAGGATGAAATGTTCAAACTAAAAGAAAAATTCACTGCCATTCATTCATTCATTTCTAGCAATTACCCAAGTATTTACATTTTACTGTAATATCAGTTTTTAGAGCTGAATGGTTCATCATAACATTCATAAAGTTCCCTGTGGCTACCAAAAATTTGCCTATTTTTATGGTTTTACAGCATTGATTGTTTTAAACTCGTCTGATATTCACAGAATGAGATTGCTGCCGTGTTGGGTGTCCCGCAGAAGTAAGCTGTTAGAAATCACCAGCATTTTCAAAACAGAGGAACTTAACCCGAGTTGATTGCAAGTTCATTCTCTTTTTATAACCCTCTGGCCACATGTGTACAGTCAAGGACGGATTTCAGACCTGTACCGCACCGTGAACCCTAGGAAAATAAACCACATGAAACAAGAAGAAATTGACTCCATTACCCATGAGATTGTAAGGGAAATTGACCCAAATTTGCTCTCGTTTTTATGAATTTCATTTTCTGAGCTTGTACTGTGGAACTGTATTTTCACTAGAAATGTATTTATGTTTTTACATTTAAAGTCATAATTAAATACTCAACAATAAAGATAGAACTTCAGGCAAACAAAATTACAAATAGAAGTGCTATTGCAAATGTAATATTTTACACATGAAATATATATATATTACTGAAATTAAATGTGCAGTGCTGCAAAATGACAACTTCTTGATGGCAAACTACTGTTCTCCCTATTTCTTTACATTTTACTGCTCTCAATGGCTAACAAACATTATTGGTGAGAAAACTAAGAGAAGCTAATTTGTTACCATTTATCAAAATCTTTGTATACCCTCCGTACTAGATTTTCAATTTGTGCTCATCCTACTGTCCAGGTTTTGAGTATGGCAGAATTGGAGGTTATTAATCTATTTGGAACCCCCCTCACAGCACAACAAATCATAGTGCTAAAGAAGGGACTTAGTTTTTCTCCTACAAGTACTTTGAATAAATTCAATGTCATCAAAGATGTTTTTTTATTCTGCAGACGGCTGTCTTTAAAGAAGTATTTTTTTAATCCAGGTTTGATAACACATGATCCCGGGTGGGGAGAAACAGAGGGATTAATATTGGATGATTTGATCAGCCTATTAGAAGAACAAGAATCTGAAACTAATAAGGATACAAGGTCTACATTAAAGAAACCCTCAACGTTCATTCCCCCATGGCACAGTAGTCCTGCCATACAAACATTCTTCAATCTGGTGAGTAATGATATTCAAAGATTAAGACCAAACACCCGCCAAAGAAATCTTAGTAAGGAAGAAGTTGAGGCCATCCGCTCTCTTCAGAGCAGGGATGACATCATAATCAAGGAGGCGGACAAGGGGGGGAATATAGTAGTCCTTTCCAGGGACTATTATAAGTGGGAAGTGCTACGTCAATTGAATGACAGAAACACATATGAAAAACTCCCCAGAAACCCCCTAGTTCTGTACAAACAAGATTTTGATGAATTATTGGATAAAACCCTGAGAGAGGGGGTAATAAATCGATCATTATACAAATTCTTGAAAGTGGAATTCCCTAGAATCCCGACATTCTATGTACTCCCAAAAGTACATAAAAATCCTCCAAACCCCCCAGGCAGACCTATTGTATCCGGCACTGGCGGATTGACAGAACACGCATGTGTATATATTGATACGGCTCTACAACCACATGTTTTGGCATTAGACTCCACTGATCTGATTAATCGTTTGTCTTTCATCCAGCTACCAGAAGACACCTTGCTGATAACGTGTGATATGGAGTCCCTGTACACTAATATATCTTATAAGATGGCCAAACATGTGGTGAAATACTTTTTAGAGTTGGAATCTATTGACAAGAGAGATACACATGTATTTCTTTTAGAACTCCTTGAGTTCGTACTAACACACAATGCGTTTATTTTTGATCTTAATTATTACCGCAAAATCCGTGGAGTGGCCATGGGGGCCCGCTGCGCTCCTTCTGTGGCCAACCTATTTTTGGGCTGGTGGGAGAGGGAGGTAGTATGGCATGATGACCTCGCACCCTTCCACCAGCACATAATAGGTTGGCACCGCTATATAGATGACATATTGATCCTGTGGCGGGGCCCAGCTATTATGGCCAAGGAATTCTTGGATTTGCTGAACCAAAATCCTTATAATATTCATCTGACTTATACCATATCTGCTTGTCGGATTACTTTTCTAGACCTTGAACTCAATTTGGAGGTAGATGGACACATCAGCACGACATTACATCGGAAATCCACAGCTACCAACAATTTATTACACTTTGAAAGTTTTCATCAAAAGAAACTCAAACAAGGTATTCCGATTGGACAGCTCTTGAGGGTCAAAAGAAATTGTTCCAAAGAAACAGATTACAAAAAAAGAGACAAATGAGATAAAGAAATGATTCATTCAAAGAGGCTATCCAAGAGGTGTTGTTCAGAGAGCAGCTCGGAGAGCCGAATGTACACCCAGAGAAGTATTACTCCAACCCAGAAGAACTACAACTAAACAAGATGAGGTAAGATTCATTTCTGATTTTAACAACGATTGGAACTCGATTAGAGGCATACTTAAGACACATAGGCGGGTCTTACAATCTGACCCTTATCTTAGTAGGTGGGTCAAAAGAGGCCCCGTCATGACTGCATGCCGGGCCCCAAAGCTACGAGACCATTTGTGTAGTAGTCACTACAAACAACCTAACACGTGGCTTAAAGGAAGTTTACCAACAGGATCCAGCAGACCATGTGGGAAATGCAATATATGCCAGTTTGTCCTGATATGTAAGACATTCAAGAGCACCCATACAGGTAAGGAGTATTGTATTAAGCAGAATTTGTACATCAGAAGGGATAATATATTTAATAGAATGTAACTGTCCCAAACAGTACATCGGAGAGATAAAAAATGCTGCCAAGATTAGACTGCAGGGTCACCTGTCTAACATCAAGCTGGCCAGAAGAGACAAAGACATGGAAAAATCCTCACCCCAGTGGCGTCACATTTTTTGGAACACCATCAAGGCAAAACAGATAATATGAAGATTATGTTCATTGATAAGGTAAGTCTCGGTGGGAGAGGGGGTAATATAAAAAGGAAATTACAACAGAAAGAATTGGAATGGATTTTTAATTAGAGCACTAGGGCACCTTTGGGTCTTAATGAGGAATTCTCATTCTCACCTTTTTTGGGACGGGATTAAGTTTATTGAGATAATATATACTGTATTTATGTTTGTACGTATAATTTATACACAATTGTTTATTTTTGTGTTTATTCACTTTTTTAATTTTTTTCTCTTGTGTGTTTTCTTTTCATCTTTTAGTGTATTTGTTATGTGTCTGCACTTTTTGAGTAGCACTTGAATCCAGACCATCATGGCTTTCCTTCCTTTGGACCTCTATCGAGATTGATCCCCTCCTATTTTTTTTTTTTTTATGTAAAGATCACTAGAAGATATGTGCCTATTTTGAGAAGATTCTGCAAGCACTAGAATATGATACAAGAAAAAATTATTTTTTTTTTATATATAAATAATTTAGTAGTCACTGTAAGCTTATTCATTTTATTAATTATTGATTTATCGAAAATTATTAGTTTAATAATTCAATTTAGATAATATTAATTTTCGTATCATCAAAATAAGACTGTTGTGCAATATTAGTAATAAAAATTATTATTCTTTTAATTATAATTATGTAAATGATTTGATGTATTTAAACTAATGATTTAAATTAAAAAAAATAAAAATTATAAAATCAATAAAAAATAATAATCAATTAATAAATAATAAAATAAAATATATTAATAATTTTCACTTAGATATACCTCATTCACTTATGCACCTTAGTAGTTTATTGATTTGAATATATTTGAATATATAAATTAACCTTGGTTATTCAATTTAATTTTAATTTTATTTAATTCAATAGGTATAATTACTTAGATGTTTATTTTAATAATAGGAGAATTTATGGCACATTATATGTAATCATATTAGACATGTCTTAGGCAGGTCAGGATAACCTTGAGCAGCTGGTTCCATGAATATACGCAGATACCCACATTAAGGGGTCAAAATTACATATGTCTAAGTTCTGTATGTCAAGTGTCTCAATGATCTATTATGAATTGCAATAATAACTGTATCAATCAGTAATATATGTCATGTTGTGAAGCCTGTGTACATATCGTTTTTTTGTAGACATTTTTTGCACCTTGATATCACCATCCCTCCTCCCACCCTCTACTGTTTTTCCTGAGCGCTGCTGCGCGTGAGTGGCGGCCCCGGGCTCCCCGGCGGGTAGGCGGCTCCTACTGCAGGGTAGTGCGCCTGGGGGACGGGATTGCGCATCCGTGCGCTCGCGCATGCCGGCGTCCCCGGCGGGTGGGCAACTCCCCCTGCAGGGGAGTGCTCCTGTGCGCCGGGGGGTCGGGACCACGCGTTCGCGCACATCAGCGTTTTAACATTACATGGTCCAGCCTATGCAATTTTTGGGCGGAAGTGATGTGCCCAGCAGGTGTCTAATTAGAATCCCCTGGCCGGGGGAGGGGACACCACCACATGTTTGGTTGCACTCATTTCATTGGCATTATACACAGCATAAAAGGGAGTGAGGAGGTAGCCCCTGGCATGTCCTGACGAAGTGCTGGGTGACCCCGCAACCAACGCGTCAACGGTCTAAGAGGCTGTTTGGTGAGGGGACTTGGCTCCATTTCCACTGACCTGGTGATACCATTTTCGTCTTTATTTATCTATATATCATCATCAATGTATATTGTATAGCGCTTGGTATCTATATAGCACTTGACACTTTATTTGGTTGCACCTTGGATAGCACTATTTGCACTTTATTGTGCACATTGCACAGTTTTTGCAGAACCATAGAAAAAAAATTGTTTAGCAGTCATATCACAATGTATGTTGTATAGCACTTGGTATCTATGTAGCATTTGACATTTTAATTGGTTGCACTTTAGCTAGCACTATTTGCACTTTACCGTGCACATTGCACAGTTTTTTATTTGTTTTGCGCATCCTCATTTTCACTTTAATTGACTGCATTCATCATGATATTTGTATTTGTTGTATTAGAGCCATAAATTTAAGTCCCCCTTTTCCAACACCATTTTTAATGTTTTTTAAATTTTGTCTTGTATATGTATATGTTTCCAATAAAGGCATGGTATATCAATTTTTAAACTACTGAGTGCGGCTCATATTGATAAAAGCTTTTGGGACTGTGCTGGCAGCCCCGCCACCTTTCTGTCTTTGGAAAGTAATTTCATACAACAAAAAGTCTAAAAAATATTTTAAAGATAAACTTTTTTTTTCTTAACTTTGAACGGATGGCATGTCTAAGACCTTGCAATTCCTAAGAATGTCTAGGGAGTTGATTTCTATAAATAATGTTTGCAGAATCTACTGAAAATAAGTTCTAAAATAGAAAAAAATGTAAAATACACTTTGCATCTCATCATTATTTTAGAACTCCAGTGACGTGAAAAAAATAAAAAAAACAAGCTTACTGTCAAACTCAGGAGCATGGAGATGCCAAGATTTGCAGGATAATTGGAAAGTAACCAATCCAAGACAGAGAAAGTAGAAACAGGAAGTGACTAAGAGTGGTTAAATAGAGTAGGGGCCAGGAACATGTAACCAACAGCAATAGGTAACCAGGGCAGATTCAACAGACCTAGCCCACCAGAAAGGCAGGTGGTACACAGGGTAAGACTATCCACTCTGCTTTTTCTGCATAGCTAACAAAGGTGGGAAATACAGAAAACATGATGGTCACAGACCTGGGGGAATTAAGGATGAATGTTACAAATATAGCAAAGGAAAGGACATGCACAATGACAGAGAGAACCAACACAGGCCCAAAAGGTCAAAGACTCTTAATGGGTTGAGAATGCCAGGGCATCAGACATAAAAGGTTGAACCAAGATTTAGAAGGACAGAAGCCCAGACGTGGGAATGGTAGATACCAGAGATTTACCACCAAGATTTATTGGAAGACACATAGGGACAGGAGTGGCGTGAATGGAAAAGGGAAAGGCTACCCAGAATGTTTTTAAATGTTTTATGCTTACTTGGCTCACAGAACAATAGGCTACTGGCATATATTTTGAAGGTAACATGGAGAAGACTGCAGACTGGAAGTATAATGAATGAGCATGATAAAATAGTTACTGTAACATGTACACAACAGACAAGTTTAAAAATGATACTTGGAATGAATGAGTAAACATGGTATTATTGCTTATGAATACACTATATTACAGAACGGCCATGTTTATTTTACTCAGGAAATAAAATGTGAAAATGTTGGAAAAGCCAATTAATGTGCCTAGGGCGATGATGGCTTTCCCACACTGTACTTAAGTGAACACTGGAATAAATTGTGAAGGCAAGTCTGGTAAATAGCGGCATTATTAAGGAATCACGTGCCATATTCCCACACAAAACCTTGTTACACTCCTAAGGTAAACTATGAAGATGGTGAAACTTTTCCCTTCATTGTCAGTATCAGGGGTAGGAATGCTAAGGAGAAAAATGTCCCTTGATAGTGGCTAAATGCCCTGAATTGATTTGAAAGTTGGGTTCAGCCCAGGTTTTTTTTTAAAAAACAAATCAGGCTCAAAATGAAATGAATGCCTAAAGTCTCAGACACAAATTTGAAAGGAAAGGGAATTGATTGTGATGCCCCAGTTTGTGGACTGTGACCACATTTCGAGCTTCTCATGACTATTGCATACTCCCCATACAGGAGCATGAGCTTCAACCAGAGGGAAATGAGGGAAGTGCCCACTAAGAAGCCGATTCATTAATAGCGGCAGGTAGCGACAGTTGAGCGACTGTAGCGGCATTTTCAGAGCGCCCGCTAGTAGTCGCTGTGCTTGACCGTTGTTCTGTAGTTGATAGCGACTCAGTCGGTTTGCCGTAATGTTGAATATTGGGTGAGGAGTCGCTATTTGACAGGTTCCGCGCTGTATGGGAGCGCATGATAGCGACTGACCCTAGCGACCGGCTCCCACCATATTCATTAACAAATCACGCTCAAAAAATTATCACGCTGTAAAATGCATGTTTAAACCCCAGATGGGTTAAAAGTAGTTTTTTAACCCCCAAACAACCATATTTTTGGAAACCAAAAAAAACAATAATTTGGTAATATGAATACATTAATATCAGACCTGTAATATCAATTCTGTACATTTTTTTTTTTTACCTTAAAAAAATTATCTAACATGGCAGAGTGAGTCACAGAACTTTTCACATTAAAAAAAAAATTAATTATGAATATTTAAAGATTGTTCCATTGAAATGCATTGGAGAGCGCCAGGTAGCGAGAGGTCATACCTGTCGCTGTTCAAGGTCGGATGCTGGCGCTGTGGGCTGACGCTGGAATAATGATGAATGAGTGGCTATATGGCGCTATCTCAGTCGCTAAGCAGGATTGGCTTGATAAATGTGTGATTGTGGTGGGGAGCCGGCGCTCTTATGGCGGGGCCCGTCATTACCGGCCGCTCACCAGTCGCTACCTGTCGCTATTCCTTCATAAATAAGGGCCATAGGCTCTGCAGGGCTCTGTTGTCAAACAAAGTTTTATTTTGTGCATTAATGTGCATGGTTTAGAGGGCCGGTTGGATGTGAGTCTGCACATGTGTTATGGGATTGCAGATGAGGTCAGTATACAGGCAATTCTAGGGGGTTTCACACTGCAGGCCATCCCAAATCGGTTATTAAAGGAATAAAATAAATAGGAATAGGAATAAAAAGGAAAATTGTGTAATATTAAAAACCCATATAAACACATTGGCTAATGAGAAGAGGAGTCACTTATACACCTAAACTGGATAAAACTCCCGCCAAGCTTGTGGTTTTCCTCTCATGGTAGGAATAAAAACCAAGGGTGACTGGTTTAAGTGTATCGAGGGACAGAACCTGTCCACCCGGTTTCCTCTTTCTTCCATTAAAAGAAAGAAAATTAAGCCTGGCTGGATATTTCTTGATGTCGGGTGTATAAGTGACCCCTCCTCCTATTTATTCGCGATAATCCTCCTTTAAAGTGTAGTCATATCCAGATACATCAGGCACAAATCAATATAGCACGATTGAGCATCTATGTATTTCCGGTACCATTGGACGCTTAAAGTGGACCAACACCCAGGATTTTGACTATCCTGGGCTTTGGTCCACTTCCCAGTGGAATCCAAAATCGGGATGCCCCGCTATGTGAAACCCCCCAGAACACCCAGATCAACTCACCTCACCCCACTCCTAGGGCCGCATGCGCGTCTGCTCGTCCATTTAGCGCGCTCGGAGCCGCTGAGCTATGTGCATCAAAGCGACGCCTTATCTCAGTGGCTCAGAGCACGCTGGCGGCCGCATCTCGCGCTTCACAAATGGCCTATGCGGTCACGTGACCTGCTAGAGAGAGATGGGCCGTGGCCCGCGCATGCGCCATTGGACCGGGATTCAGAAAAGGTTTGCGGGTGTCCTGGGGGGTTTCACACAGCGGGGCATCCCGATTTTGGATGCCCCGCGGGGAGAGATTGGATCGGCCCGGGAATCTTATAGATTCCCGGGCTGATCCTGCAGGGTGTTGGTCCACTTTAATCATGAGCCAATTTGGGTCACTTGATCGGCTGACCCTGAAATAAAATCCAGAGCTGGCTAAAAGGGTCAACTTTAAAGTTCCTGTCCAGACACACACCATCTTCCTCCTACTCCCCCCCCCCCCCCTTGGCAACAGTTTCAACACATCTTAAGATCTCCAGTTATATGTACCTTATGTATCCTAAATGAAGTAAGTGAAGTCAATTAATATATTTATCTTATATTTGTTTTTAATGTTATTTGATTTTTTATTTTCTATTACCATGTTAGGCTTGAATGAAAAATCTATAGTAGCAGATGACACAGCAATGAACTGGAACAATCTTATCCTTCTGGTTTTAGTTTGCAGTTCAATTTGGCGCGTTCTCGAGCAGCGTTTTTTTTTGTTACACTATTGGGAGTTTACACATGATGCACTGCTAAATATGCCCAAAATCAAAACATTTGTTAAAATACTAGAGAACCGCTCGGCCTTTTTCACTGAACTGATCCCCCTCTGGAATTTGAAGCCTGACAAACACAGGCTGCTTTCTGTAGCCAAACAATCGGACTAAACACCTGCCGAATGGAACACATCACAGGCGCCATTATGCGGTTATCAGCCACCCAGCACCACACCATGAACTTTGCACTGCTTTTATTTGCACTCACTATAGCTGTTGCCCATTATAGAGTGTTATAATAAACTTTAGGCTTTTACCTTGGACGCATTATATCAGCTTTCATGTGACATCCAAGATCATTCTCCATAGAATAGTCATAGATTTCCAAGAGAAGATTTTCAAGGAAATATTTTGGCAATGGTACTGGTAGTGCAAGCCAACCCTATTACCATTCCTAGAAAATTCACTTTCTCACAGTGTCCCTTGGACCACAGCTAAGAACAACTATTTCTGGCTCTCGTGCTGTGAGATATATATATATATATATATATATATATATATATATATATATATGCCAAAGCATGAATAAAATGGCAACCAAACAAAAGAGAGGCTAGGACTTCTGTTATCCAATCTGGAATAAGGGATGTGGGATGTCACCACCATAAAAAAGAAATTCCAACAAGGTAACACCAATGAGGGTCCCTCTACAAAATACGTACTGTGACTGTATTTAACTTAAAGTGGACCAAAACCCAGGATTTTGACTATTCTGGGTTTTGTTCCTTGCCCCCCGGGGCACCCCGATTGGGGATGTTCGACTGTGTGTGGTCTCCCGAACAAACTCATCTCTTCTCACTCGTCCAATCAATTCGTTCCAGTCCCTTCATCCAGGAGCTTGTCTAATACGAGCGGATCAGAGCCCACTGGCGGCCCCCCACTACCCTCTAACAGGAAGTGTGCCATTCACAAATGCCTGGCACGGAAACATGATAGCAGGGTTTCGGACGTGCATGCGCGGTTGGACCAGAAAAGAAGGTGAATTTATGGGCGACCTGGGGAGTTTCACACAGCAGGGCATCCTGATTCTGGATGCCCCGGGGGCGGGGTGAATCAATTGTCCCAGAAGTCTTATAGATTCCTGAGCCGATCCACGTTAAAGGTTAAGTCCACGTTAAAGGTTAAGTCAGCTTTTGATGGCATTTTTGAAAGTGTATAATTTTTTGTGGCAAAAAGATGTCCTCATGGTGCTGAGCTTATCTAGTTTTTTAATTTTTTCTTATGTTAGCAAAGAGCTTAACTTGGTGCAACTGAGAATCATTTTTAGCTGTGCAAAATATTCACAGCTAAAATTGCACAGATAAAAATGGTGCGCAGGGAAAAAATTCAGATACATGTTTTTTTCTCTGAAAAAACGTGAATAAAAACATTCTCACAGTGCAGAATCAGCCCTATTATCTTAGTAGCCTTGGAGGCAGCTGCTTGACATTGCATACTGTAATTTAGCCTGTGGTCTACCAGTACCCCCAGATCCTTCTCTACAAGAGACTCCAAATTCAGCCTGAAACTTGTGAACATCTTCAATGGACTGCACTGTGCTACATATCTTGGTGTAATCTGCAAAAATAGGGACAGTGCCATTAATTCTATCGCCTCTATCATTTATATAACAAGTTGAATAATAGTGGGCCCAGCACTGGGGTACACCGCTTACAATCAAGGACTATTGAGGGTACGTATCATTTACAACTATTTGCACACGGTCCTTTAACCATTTTTCATTCTAGTTACAAACTTTCTAACCCTAAAGACCTCAATTTTGAGGGACAGTGCCAAAAGCTTTTGCAAAATACAGTGGAACTATACCTACAGCTGCCCCTCTGTCCTGGCTTTTACTCTCCTCTTCATAAAAGCCAATCAGGTTAGCCTTACAGCTTTGGCCCTTTTTTCCACAAATGGTGTTAAGCTTACAGGTCTGTAATTACACAAAGAAGACATAGAGCCGATCTTGAAAATTTGCCTTGTGCCAATCTCTTGGCACTATAACAGTTGCTAGCAAGTTTTTAAAGATGAAGAACAGGGATGATGAGATAACTGAGCTGAGTTCTTGAAGAACTCCTGGGTGACGTCCATCCAGTCCTGGAGACTTGTTCATATTCAAATAGCTTATCCTTTCTTGAATGATGTCTAAGTTTAGCCAGTTAAGATATTTTCTTGGGGTCAGCATTCTAGTTATCTTTGTATATTTGTTTCCAAAAAAACCCTTTAAACTCATTAAAATCCATAAAAAGATTTGTGTTGCAATTAAATAATGTTGGAGGTCAGAATGTTAATAAAAGTACTTTAAATTCATTGTCCAGACACACTCAAAAGTATTCCCATTGTGTAGGGATACATGTGTCAATGTTCTAATTTTTTCATTTTGAAAATGGTGCTATAGAGTAATTATAAAATAAAGTGTCCTCTTGTGATGCGAGTGACAGGGCTGAGAGATGCAAGCACAATGTGTGCGACAGTGTGGATGGCTCCATTCTAGCCTACCTCTGGGAAAGAGGGTGTCAACCTAACATAAGTCTTGGATTTGTGGTGAAGGAAAGAGACAGTGAGGGCTGACTGCATCACGTAAGCTGCCAGCCAGTTGATTTTTTTGACTGGTCAATACCTTCAAACTATAATGCATGTCTCAAGACTTAAGCATATTTGACCCCCCTTTTTTTATTCTTCCCCCCCCCACCCCACTACCCAATGCTTTATCATAGCTAAAATATAAGTGATAATAGATAAAATTAATTCCTGTTTAATGTTGTTTACCAATGTGTTTCTTAGCTTTTCTTTGAATGTTCTTCATTCCCCACACTCTGCCCACTCCATGCCGTCCATTTAAATGGATGAGCAGGCAGGTGGAGCAACTCACAGTGTAGGAAATGCCGCTCTGATGGTGGTGCCCAGGTCCCGATCTGCTGAGAGACCAGTGCTGGATCTCTGGCAAGGTAAGGGTTTTTTCTTTCTAAACCCCCTCCCTGCCTTGCCCTGCACTCTCCCTGCCCTCGCCCTGCCATGCATTGCGTGCCCCCAGCCCTCCCTCAGGGGTTATTTGTGAATTCACTGCATTTGCGACTATGCCATAACCCCCCGCGAATACAAAGGGATGTATTTCTTAAGCCTTGCCCATTATTGTGCCATTTAAGATTTTTCACCCTGTACCATCAAAAAAGTAGCTGGATCTTGCCAAGACATGGAGCTAGCTAGTCAGACATTGAGTTTCCAGGTCATACAGTTGAGCATAGAAAGAATATGGAGATAGGGTTGGCAGACATTGGCAGCTCTTTCATCTTCAAACGAATTGAATCTTATGGCTTCCACAAGTGAAAAATATTCTCTACAGGGACAAGAAAAGAGAAACTATAATGACCAAATTGTAACTTGGTAAGGGGAGCCCTCTAGGTCTAAATACATTTTTTTATGGGGAGGTTTACCCTGAAACAGGTTTGCTTCAAACAAGCAACAGGTATACTACTTAGATAATGCAGAAACGTTGTACACAGCAGTGGTGGTTAATGTTGAATCAGACATGTACAGTAGTTTACTGCTACTGAAAATCATTCCAAAGAAGACAATTCTGTCCATGTTGAGTAGATGTTTTAGGGTGAATCACCCACCCTTGCACTGAGTTCATAATTCTGCTACATTGTCCAGCAGACTAGCCTAATGGAGGGTTACAGGCCTGTTGAATCAATGTAAGGGTGATATATATATATATATATATATATATATATTTTCTTTTTTGCTCACTGACAGTCCTTGAAAAATGATGATGAGCAAATGACATAACCATTTAATTGCATCCCACCCTTACCACAAGGACCCTATTATTCATACTGGAGCACTATTTATGGTGGAAAAACTGACGCTATTGTATTATGCAAACATAAGATTATATATTGAATATTTCTGGAACTTGTCAGTCATTTTGCCAAGAAAATTACTAACCATTTTCCAGCCATAGTTCCAGCCGAGATCCCTACAATAAATACCAGAAGTTATTTGGGGCCAGTGTGAAAACCCATTGAAATAGATGTGAATGTTCAAGAAAATTGTCATACACAAGAAAATTCTTTCAATCTGACTTTTCTTGCAAAATACAGTAGAAGATATTAAAGCTCAAATCTGGGCAAAACAAAAAGGCACCCGCCACCGGTGAGTTTTACATGATAAAGCTAATGATCATGTGTTGTTGAAGAGGACTATTATTTTCCTTTACACACCCAAGACCTAGGACTTACCTTCATTATATTGATTATATCTTTGTTATCTGAACAGCAGGTGAGAAAGTCTTCCTTAAATTTCATGAGGCCTTGAATCATTTTCACCCAATTATCAACCTCAAACTCAGCAATTCGGACAATGAATTCTACTTCCTGGACACAACCATATGCATTAGAAACAATAGCCTAAGCATTTCAGCAAGCCAACTGACAGAAATTCTTACCTGACAAATGAAAGCTTCCAGCCCAGACACACAAAACAATCCATCATTAAAGTCAGGCTATACAATACAATTGTATATGATCTGACAAAGAGGATTTGGACAAAAAACCTAATGGATCTTAGGACTAAATTTGTATAACTGTGATAAAAATGAAATAAACAAAGCAGCAGCCATCAACAGGGACAACTTGCTAAGCTACAACGAAAACAAAGAAGTGGACCGTGTGCCCCTAGCTTGCACCTACAACCCACAGCTGTAGGTTTGACGCAAAATTACAAGGGACCTCCAACCTGTTCGACTCAAGGATAGTCGACTGAAGGAAATATTCCCTACCCGCCCCCCCCCCTCTATTTTTTCCGAGGTAGACCGAAGGCCCTAGCACAGAATGGCACATCTCTCTGCCTGTAAAACAGGTGCAAGATGTGTGTACACTTTCATACCACTGACAGTGTGTCTACACTGAATTTCATGAGGCCTTGAATCATTTTCACCCAATTATCAACCTCAAACTCAGCAATTCGGACAATGAATTCTACTTCCTGGACACAACCATATGCATTAGAAACAATAGCCTAAGCATTTCAGCAAGCCAACTGACAGAAATTCTTACCTGACAAATGAAAGCTTCCAGCCCAGACACACAAAACAATCCATCATTAAAGTCAGGCTATACAATACAATTGTATATGATCTGACAAAGAGGATTTGGACAAAAAACCTAATGGATCTTAGGACTAAATTTGTATAACTGTGATAAAAATGAAATAAACAAAGCAGCAGCCATCAACAGGGACAACTTGCTAAGCTACAACGAAAACGAAGAAGTGGACCGTGTGCCCCTAGCTTGCACCTACAACCCACAGCTGTAGGTTTGACGCAAAATTACAAGGGACCTCCAACCTGTTCGACTCAAGGATAGTCGACTGAAGGAAATATTCCCTACCCGCCCCCCCCCCTCTATTTTTTCCGAGGTAGACCGAAGGCCCTAGCACAGAATGGCACATCTCTCTGCCTGTAAAACAGGTGCAAGATGTGTGTACACTTTCATACCACTGACAGTGTGTCTACACTGAATTGTCAGCATATACAAAGAATTAAAAGTACATTCTCCTGCAGGTCTTCTAACATGGTATAACTGATAATGTGTGCACAATGTCACACCAAAGGCCTCTATGTGAGAGGATCAAGGCAGAAACTGTTGAACATTAAAAATTACAGAAATTACCTCCCTGTGGTTGCACATTATTCTGAAACAGACAACACAACAGACAATTTAAAAGTTACAGTTTTGATGGCTGGTTTCAAAACACAGACAGAGAGAAAAATCAGAAATATAAATGTATGCAAACATTTCAAACACTACAAAGTGGGCTCAATAAGTTTCTTGAGTGCTTATGTGAAAACTGTGCTGGAGTTTAAGTGTGAATTATATAGTTATAATAGTATCCACCTGCCCAGGGTATTGGGAAATTCGGCACGGTTAAGAGCGTTCAGCTCCAATTATGCAAATCACAGACAGGTATCCAGCCAGAAGTACCCAGGAATTCAGCAGAAAAATGTATTCCAAAAATCGATAAAAATCAACGTCAACGCATGCGAGGGGTTCTTAATCATGCCCAAGTCATGAGTATGGACCCCTCGCAGTCCGAACTGCGTTGACGTTTTAATCTTTCACTGAGAATTGCTTTTCATGTGATTTTTATCGATTTTTGGAATACAGTTTTTTGCTGATTTTATGGGAACTTCTGGCTGCATACCTATTTGTGATCTGAATTGTAAGTTGTGACTGATAAGGGACAGGGACTGATAAGGCAACTAGATGCAGCCTGGTCACACTTCACAAAAGTGCAGTTTATGGCCTAGCTTATTGTAAATAACTCACGGCTCTGTACAGGGCTGGATTAGGTGTGGTGGAGGCCCCTGATACAGTATTTTATTTCCTTTAAAATGATAAGTAACTGATCTGAGGTTTTCTGGCACCCCTTCTACTTGAATATCAGATTGAGTCCCTTTTGCCACCCTTGTGCGGGTGCGTGCTGCTCGGGAACTCCTGCTTTGCCATTCTGGGTGGGGGGTAGTGTAGTCTCCCAGCTGGCCAGCAGAAAACTGTTCCCTGCATTAAGCTGCCAGCGGCTGTGCTTGGTGGCTTATGTGCATTCAGTGGCCACCAACTGGCAGCTCTGCACCCACCCATCACTGTAGCGTTGCTGATGGCGGCTTTGCTGCTCTAGACTCTCCATCCTGTCCTGTGGTGGCTTTGACTGCAGGTTTGCAAAAACAAAAAAAGGCTTGTCCAGGTGTGCGGGGGCTCCCACTGCCGCTTATTGCTTTGTCGCTGGCCCCGCGGCCCATCAGACCAAAGACTGAAAAGCCTCCTGGACCAGTCATAGCCCAAATGTTGGTGGAGGCCCACTTTGCACCCCCCCCTTGCGCCCCCCTCAAAATACGGACCTGGATCTGTATGTCTCTACAAAAGGCCTGTTTTCTTAAGTTTTTTCAAGACATTTGCTGTTCATTGCTCTGTGTGTACAAAAGCCGGTGATTTGTATGTTATTCTGCATAATAGAGAACTGGGTGTTCTTGAAAGCTTACCTTAAATATACTCAGCCTGAAAAAATATCGCCTGATTTCTTCACTTTCTACTGCTTCGAATGGCTAGCAAAGTACAACACAATACTGCTATACACACCCAATTAATTCTGATGAATAGGAGTTGCTTCACTGCACATGAAGCAGCTTCTTTAGGACTCTCCATCCCCATATCCTGAATATTTTAGCCATCGATATGGAAATGTCTGTACTTTTAACAACAAGACCCACAGTCAAGCTTAAAATCTGTGTACAGTACCCACAACATGCCAGTAGATTCAGGTACAGAACTACACTGACTTGGACAATGAGATACAAAAACAGTTTTCATCCCCTACTATATATAAATGGTAACAATAAACCGATTCTGATTCTGAAAATACCTAGAACACAGGGTGCCTGGTTCAGTATGGTATCTTTCAACTCAATAAACTCTATAGTCATTTGGTAAGCCCTGTTCAGCATGGCCATTGCAAATCAAATTACCCAGGAGCCACATTGGTTGTCCTCTCTAGTATGACCCCTTCAGCTAAAAAACAATAATTTTAGATGTCAGGGTTTTTTCTCAATATAAATACGGTATACACATAAGATAAATTGTATAGTATGACATCGTTATAAAATCTAACAATAAGCAGAAAGGAGTGAGAACGGTCTGACGCATCCTCCCTCCTCCTGTTAGATTTGCGTTAGACATAGTGAGCCACATTGTCACTGCGTGCGTCTTCGCCTGATCCAGCAGATATAGCATGGGCAGATGGGGGCCGCGGTGTCCCGACAACATGTGCATCAGCGAGGTACACTGGGTGATCTCCCTCCATCACTCTTGTCAAGTACCATGTGGTATCTTTGAATGTTTGATATAGTTTGTGTGTTATTTATATGTGTAGTGTATCAATAAAGCTTTCCCATGTTAAAGCGTTTTATTTCTTTATCCAGTGTCAGCTCAGTCAAATTTAAAGTATTGCTGTAATTTTTTCATAACATTTTTAAAGGGAGGGGGGTTGGGATGAATCCAGTTCTGAAGAATATTTTTTTTTGCAATTGCTGATATGATATCAATATCAATCTATGAGTCTATTAAGCCAAATATTGCCCATTTTAGGGTTAGGGGTAGGTAGTTTATCATTTTGGTAGTCATGTATCTGTGTATTGTACCCCCAGAACTGTTTAATGACCGGGCAGTCCCACAGACATGAGGATGCTTGTAGAGTTGTCCACAAGTATCTGTACATCCTTAATAGGTTGTCAGTTTCTAGCTCTGGAAAGTGGGCGCACCATTTGATCAAACCTGTTTTTACCTCCTTATGCTGTAATGGGTTTCTCAGGGAGTTATAGTGCGTTGCAATTAGATGTTAGGTTTAGGGGTGTGGCCCTTTTCAGCCCAAAAAACTCAGAAGTCCTGTTCAGTGCCCTTTGTACTATGGCCTTTTTCAGTTTGAAACACTCCAGAGTCATGCCGAAAGGGACATGGGCCTTTTAGCTCGAAACCCTCAGGTTTCATCTGGAGTGCTGTAGAACTGTGGTCCCCAAATCTCCTCTTCAAGGGCTACCAACAGGCCATGTTTTCCACATAGCCGACTCTATAGCTCTGCTGCTGCACCATTTACACCACTTGTGCATCAAACTCAAAATAATGTTATTAATAACCACCAGATATCAAACACCACCCACCCCTTCCCCATCATTAGCTAACGGCACTTCCATCACCTCTGCATCAGTGTGTTTTTTAAGGCACTAAAATGCAAGGCAAAATTATTCTCCAGTCTAGTTGGGTTGCATTTGGGCAGGCATTCATTTCTGTGCATTTTTGCCCTCTATCCATTAAAATTAATCAAAAACACCTAGCACTGTGTATGGCATTGTGTGTTAACCCAATGTGTTCTAGTGGCTGCACTCTGTGGAAATGTTCGAGTTTAGGACCTGTTTTCCTACAGGATGTTCTCTCCTACTGCTGTCAGCAAATTCCATTTTCCATAGAAACTCATCCCACCGAGGACTTTTATTGTTTATTGGCTGCAAATAGCTCAAGAAGTGTTACCAAATATATATGCGGAGAACAAATGCCATGAGAAAACACCTGTGCTCCCAGCCGCACATCCCCAGCACATAGATTCACACATTAGTGGACTAACATACAACTCGAGAATGTAAAACAACTCCCTGCTCATTATATAGATACGTATGTGCGAGCCAACGTCTGTCACTGAGATATCCCGGCCTGGTTATCTGCTTTTGGGCTGCAAATACCAGTAAATGCTGATTTCTGCCATCACTGGAGAGTCTCAGTAGTCTTCAGACCAAACACGTGTGCAATGTCAGGGCTGGGGATGTCCACGCCCTTATCTAATGATAATTAGAGCAGCTGGACTCTGGGAAGATAGAGTGTAACACCTCATTTTCATTTTGGAAGCACACATAATACATCATATACACCCAAAACCACAGTACAGTAAGGCTTTGTAGGGAAGAGATATGTGTGTTATGTCCGCTCACCAAGCCGCATACAGCACCTTTCTTTTACAATACCGTTATTGTGTAAAGTACGAGGAATAGCTCAAAGTATATTACACCATGGTAACATATGGTCACAACCAACACAAAGCTACATCAAATTGAATGAATTAAATGGGAAATAAAGCTTGGAAAAAACATCAATAACATTCTTGCCCGTAGGTTCAATCCCTCATAGTTCTGAGGGTTGCATTTGTCTTGTTTCTCAGCTATTAGCGCTGAAGGGGGAAGGGACCAGCCTCCCCAATGCTAATAGCATATCAGCAGTGGACACTCACTTTATGTGCCCCCTGCAGCTGCTCAATGAGTGAACCCACTCTCCCAGGACCAGAGGCAGAGACCAGGGAGCGCACCGACATAGGATTGGGTCAGCCGGCACCATTGTAAGTGTTTTTTTTGTACTTGTGCAGTTAGTACTGTGTCTGACTATGCCATATCTTGAACTTTAATAAATATGGGTCCTTCTGTCCAAGATCACAAGGCCAGTGCAAAATGAGTGCTGTGGACGGGGTGCTGCAGGTTCTCATTGGGCATCGCAAAATGCAAGTAAATATCCTGTCCCTTGGGCTATAAACCCAATATATGATGTGTTGCTATGTATTGATATATTGTATAACCCAATGTATAATTACTAATAAACACTAATTTACTTAAATAAAACGTTAAAAAAATGATTTAAAGATAAAAAGTACAGTAAGCTAAAAACCCTAAACTCTTAACATACTTGCACAAAATCAAGTAAGCAGTAGGTTGGAGAGGGCCAGTTTAGTACGTCTATCCTCAGATTTTTCCAGTTATTCAAAAAGGCAAATCTCATAGAACGTCTGATGTCTTTGTGTTTAGTAAAACATTCATGTGCAGCACATAGCGGTGTAAATTTGTGTACTCCAACCGGTGTTCAAACCATCAAGAGGCTGCAGTGTGAATTCATTTACTATTCATACTTATAAAATGTGTTGTGATGGTCTCAGTGGGGAAGCTGCAGACATGCACTAATAGACAATCAATGTTTGTTTTGTTTCCTCCTACAGGATGCGGTGCAGCATCTGCAGTCCCAGGTGCCCCTTTATGATACATTTTATGGGGTTTTGTGCCACTAATGTTCAGATTACAGTCCTACTCCGTTATCACGAGTCCCCCACTACCTAGAAGATGGATTGCAAGTGAGATATTATCTGTCTTCAAAATATTTTTTAAGATAAGAGATTTTGCAACAATTAAAGATCCCAAACCCAACATTGCCTATAAATGACATGATCTTTATTATGGCTACATTTTAAGGCATCAGCTCTAGTCCAGGGTTTCTAGAGTGCCACTTCACATTTTGCAATTATCCCAAGCAGTGGTGTATTTTTACACCAAGTGCCCCTAAGGATGGGATCAATTAAAAATGTTACCAAAATAAGTAGGCCATGGGTCTTTTAGCTCTTTTAAGCAAGAAGAAATCAGGTTTTTCTGTTTAAATAATATACCAGACCCATCAGACCCCAGTTGTTAGTGCGTTCCTCAACATTGCTGAGTATCCCCTAGGGCAGGGGTACTCAACCACTTCTTGTAAAGGTCCGATTACAGGCATCTGGTGAGAGGTGAAGGTCCGGATGGGAGCTGTCGCGCGGAGGGGGTGTATAGTTAGAAATCAGCGCACTGGGTGGGGGGGGCTATAGATTCCACTGGCAAAGCTAAATTGGCTACTTGCCCCTACCCCAAGAATTCTTTTGGGCACTAGGAAAATACAGGAGCTTTTTTGGGGCCCACAGAACCTACATCTCTGGCCCGTGGCACACACCGATTTTGATCCCCTGTGAATTCTGTGCAGGCCATGTTCAAGGGTGGACTAGGGCTGGAAATATTACTGGTAATAAGGTCTGGTAACAAGTAAAGGGGGCAGCACTGAGCATGGCAACTGAGTGCAGGACTGTCAGGGTAGAGGTCCAGAAATCTGGTGCCGAGGTCTGCATTCGGCCCCCGCTGCCCTAGGTTATGCATACCACAGGTTGAGAAGCAACCCAAGTGCCACCCCTACCACCACTAATACAGGTTTTCTCAGAAGGGTGAAGGTCCTATACTGGCACAATATGAGCTGTTCTGTGAACCATGTAGTTATCTGAAGATGTACCACCAGAGGAGAGCTTGGGTACAACTAGTACCACTATTAGTAGCACTGGCTGGGGATTTTGAGTTGGGTGTGGTTTTGGTCCTTGGTCTTTGGAAAGCAATTAAAACAAGTAAAATATTTTCACTAAAAATCTAAGGAGCATTGTGCTAATTATTAAGAGGACACGTTTAGCCAAATTATATATTTTAGAGGGGAGGGACCTCTTTAACATGCATGATGCAAATGGCCTCATTTAACAAAACAATGGAAAATATAAATCTAAAATATTAGTCTATATCACTGCTGCCTTTAATTTATTTTCTCTAAATTCACATGAATTGCCATCATTTTAAGATTAAATACTGGCATTAACTTTTTTTTCATAAAAAAATTAATTTAATCCGGATTTTGCGGAAATTATGTTTAGACTGAAGCAAACTGCATTAGCATCATGAAATCGTGTTAAATTTGCCTTTAGCCCAAATCTGAAAAGCAACATGATTTATAAACTAACAGTTACAGGCAAGAACCCTACCTTGTTTATATGTGTGTCAGCTAATAGATTACATCAACTCATTTAAAAAAGTAAAATAATGAAAATGAGAGATGAGTTTAGTTAAGAAGTAGACTTGCTATAGAAAGGATGCCCCCTCCTTTCAGTAAAATATCATCCATCTTGCCATTGACCTGCACCCGTGCCCCGTAGCTCCCTTTATTGCTCAGATGAAAACTGCATTTGATGGTTTGTTGAAATAATAACATGCAACCTTTTTTGCTGGAAAGTAATAAAAATCGACCTAATTAGGCTCAATACACCCACTCAGCAATGCCTGGTAGTCAGCAAAAGAAAACCTGTCCAGCCCTAAATACTCAGTTTGAATGTAAACACTGCAATCTATAAACTTAAGGTTTAAATATATAGATATGTATATATTATTTTTTTCATAGACCAATTTCAAGCGGATCGACTACTTGAAATCAAACTTTCTGCGTTTAAATCTACAGTGACCCTGTCTCCTCGAAAATAAGACCTACCACGAAATTTAGCCCTAGTAAGAATTTTCTGAATTTTTTGCTAATGCGTAAAATATTAGCACTTTCCTCGAAAATAATCCCAAGTTAAAATTCATAAACCCTCTGCCGGGTTTCAGCAGAGGAATGGGAGCAGCTGTAAAGAAGGGTGAGGATTAGGATACATCAAGTCACACAGGTAAGCTTGTCTGTCGGGAACGAAATGTCTAATCTTGCCGATTCTACCCTAGTCTTCCGCCATGGCGGGCACATGGAAGAAAACCCCCCCTCCCCGGCCAAGCGGCTCTGTGCACGTACTGTATGGGAGCTGCTGTACTGCCGCCACCATCTTACCAGTTGAACCTATATTTGGAGCAAAAGTTAATATATTATATTAATATATGACATGTCTTATTTTTCAGGAAACACAATATAACCTCCCTATACTTTAAATACAACATTCATATTCAATAGGTTCAGATTTTTTTAAAAAATTGGGGTCGATTCAAAGTCAGGCGAGAATTCTCACTCCATTTTGGGGAGAAAACTGCCACTGACCTTCATTGTATACCAGTTGTCAATTTTCACCTGGCTCTGAATCAGCCCCATGGTAGACAATGAAAGTCAGTGGCAGTTTTCCCTCCCAAAAAAGGAGTGACAATTCTCATCTGGCTCTGAATCAGGGATGCTCATCAAATTCAATGTGCAAATATTCAGCAGCAGGTAATGGATGACCCCTATCATTTATCAGAAAGCTCAGGCTGTTATTATGGGGCTTTTAAGTTTTGAAAGACAATATTCTGCCACTGCTGGGGCCTCCAAGACTAATGTCCAGGCTTTTACAGACAGGTTCCCTTTACATTTTTAACTATAACATTTTATTTGCTCCAGTATTGGCTGATATTTTATGCTTATTTATTTTTTAGAGATATTTAAAGCAGAACAAAAACCGTGAATTCGACTTTCCTGGGATCTGTTCTGTGTCCTCGGGAAAACCCAAATTGGAATGCACCCCTGTGTGAAACTCCCCAAAAATCACAGTAAAACTCACCTCTCCTCCCCCCAACGTCACATGCTCAGACTCTTGTCCAATCGGAGCACTTTGCCTTGTCTGATCAAATCAACAGGAAATGGCTGGGGCTGGAGCATGTGTACACCGCCAGGGTAAACAATCCGAAAGGCAATTCGGGAAGCAAGCGGCCAGCCCGAGAATCTCTTAAATGCCAGGCTGCCCACCGGTGGGTTTTGTTCCCCTTAAAAGAGATATATGCAGAGTATAAGAGGTATTAAAACATTTGGCATTTACAATAATGTGGTTGAAAGTCCATCATCATTTCCGTTCTGTGTTTTGAGGTTGCACATACTCCGTACGTCTGAAACATTTTATGATATCAGCGGAAATATACAAAAAAGAAAGGAGCTTATGAAGGCACAATATAAATAATGGGTGCGGCATTGTATCAGTTTATGACATTGTCTGGCTGGAATTGGGATATAAGAGATAAGAATGAAAAGAAAGTGAAGTAGAAGTAGGGGCGTATCTAGGAAGAAAATACAAGAGAGAAAAAAGTGGAAAGAGAGAAAGAGTGGTCTCTCACAGTACCCCCCCCCCCCCCCCCATAAGTGTCTAATCCAAATATTCAACCTCACAGGGTAATTCATCTTTATTTGGCCCAAGGCTCCCAAACCTTGCTGAACTGTCCTCTCCCATCAGTACAATACTACAGTTTCAAATTTGTAATTAACGAGTTAAAGGGAGTCTTAACATTTAAAAAAATCCTCCAATCATGACAGACACATATAAAGATACCTCCAGGCAGTAGAAGTTGGTATGATATCCCTGGAAGCAGGTGATGGTTGCGAGGCCCTAAGAAATGTAGTATCAATCTGTTGTTGCCTCCATAGGAATTTGGAAAATCACTCATGTGAGCTGCACGTGCCTTTTAACTGCCAGAGGCCAACATGGTTTGCGATGGGAGAATGACCACACATGGAGCATTCACATCCGTGGAGCAGGGGGTGGGGTCGGGGATAAAACTGCATCCTTGAAGGTGGCTGATGGCTGTCAGGTGCCAGGTACAGTGGGTTTGGTATCTATCTACATTATCTATGTCTTAGTACTGAATTTCTCACAGATATGTTACATTATTTTCACTTGAGCATCTTTTGAAGTTAGTTTTACAGTGGACAGGCATCCGAAATTGAGGTTGACAGCAGGTGGGGATAAAATCGCTGTGGGAAACAGCAAAGGGGGGATGCTTTTATGGGATTTATTTATGAAACGCTAGGGCCACATAGTGCCAGATGAACATCAGGTGAATGCATTATTTTTGGATGCATTTTTAGAACTTTTGTGTTGCACTGCAAACTTGTGATTTGGACCGTAAGAAAGCTATGTCATGTTTTTCAAGTGCCCCCAATGCAATCCCCATTAATGTTTTTAATTATATTCCAGGACCCTAAAAAAATACAAATTGGGATTCCACCAGGCATATTTGAGCGCCTCTTGGAGCACTATATTCATCTTGCGGTGCACCTGGCCAGCGCTAGGTGTCCCTAGTGCATAGGCATATAAAAACCATGCGCTGCGAACACTGCCTGGCAGGGAGCGCTACAGCTGACAGCCTGAAACCGACATTGCGCTGCCGAGCGTCTCGGATGAGGCGCTTAAGTTCAGCATGCACCTTTCACAAAAAATTACCTCCATATTAAATAAATTCCATTGACAAAATTCTGCAGGACTTCCCTATGGAAAAAACCCAGTTTGATGCAAATGTAAAAAATTGGGAAAAAAAGAAAGAATGTTTTTTGTACTTTATACGTACATTGAAGCATAGTTTATAGCGCTGAAAAGATAAAAATCACAGAGATAATTCCCTTCCTTTTGTCCGAGGACCTGGTTTAGACAATCTAAATTTGGGCAACCGATTTATAAAAAAAAAAAATACAGTTAAATATACTTTACCAGTCTTTCTAATGTTTTATATACTGTTTGATGTTCTACAAAAGGATTGGTCTGGCTAAGAGATCATGGGATGGCAAAAGGTGGTATAGTTATTTTCCACCATTAATACAATTCACAAATTAAACTGTAACCGTGCACAATAGAGACCCTATAAAATCAGTATTCACATCTGGTTTTCTCCTCGGCGAGAGTATAAAATGCTCCTTACTAATACAAAAACTAGCTGCACTGACTAGACAGAAGAAGCTTAAAATATAATTAGGGGATTAATACATCTTTCTGAAAGGTGGCTTTGAAATCTTTATTTCAGCATAATTAATGTTTAGGGTTTCATTACACAGCTGTCTGTTTTAGGTTTATGGATATTTTTTACTCTCTAAACATTGTCATTTGTATTATACACACTAATGATATAACCAAGTGTTAGACATACTGAGACATACTGAACACAGTCATGCTTATTAATGGCTTTGACTAGTAAAAACCAAAATTGCCAAATTAGTTTAGGGTGCGATTTTGGAGATTCTGTTTAAAATTTGTTTCATACTGAAAATGACTGTGAAATAAAAAAAATTGTCCTTTTGCAGCCAGATGCCTGCCAGTGCCTGAGCACTACCAAGGGCTTTATCAAGGGATAGCGGCAGGTAGTACCTTGCAAGCGCCAGGTAGCGGCAGGTAGCGGCAGGTGAACGCTGGCCGCGGCACATAATACCACATTTATGAAGGCGATTCTGGTGAGCGCCTCTTACAGCGTTACGTAGCGACCGATTCATCATCACAGACAGCTCAGCAGATCCCTGCGGCGCTCTGGGTTCCTAGAGCGCCTGGTATTACCTGTCGCTACCTGTCGCTCTCCCATACATTTCAATGGACGTTCCATTTCTTTTTTTTTTGTTTTGTATCAAATCATTGTGTGACCTCTCCTGGCCTTAAAGTGTTAATGTCACAATGTTACAACAATGTAATTCCATGTGTTTTCACTTTGTTACTAGTGGATATGTGTTCAGAAACGGACTTTAATCACACAGCTTCGGGCGCTCTGGGCTACAGAGACCCAATTTTGAGCGCCGGCGCTGTTTGAGGCTGTTCTTTTGATGAAAATGATTTTAACCACTCACACTAACCAGTCGCTACCGTTCGCGCCCATATAGCTCTGTACTGGTGTTATAGCGCCTCACACATCTAATTCCTCAATGCCGGCCATGTTACTAGAGCGACTGAGGCGCTCTGTAATAGCGACTCACGGCCGATCAGAGCGACCACTAGCGGTCACTCTTAGCGCCGCTGTACAGGCGCTCATCTGCTGTTACCTGGCGCTAGTAATAAATCAGCCTGCCCATATCATAAGCGGCTACTTTCCTACATGCACCTTGTCAGCTGCAAACAGTGACCTGGGCCATTTTCTATAGTTAGGGATAGCCATTTTTATTTCAACTAAAGCAGACCAAAACCCTCTAGGATCGGCCCTGGAATCTAAGACACTTGCCTACCCCCTTTGTCACAGGATTTAGCCAATCATATGAGCTGCAGGCAGGAGACCAGGAAATTGTTGACCTCAAATTTGCCAGGTGGGTGTGGCTTTCTTTAAACCAAGGAGGGGTCAAGCAGGTAGCAGGTACTCTGAGGGGGCAGGACAGTTGGCATGGTGGCACAGTTGACAGGTGACATGGGGGAGGGGAGAAATGTCCCCATTAAGAGATATCTTAGTTCTACAATGACTTTCAAGACAGTCATGTGTCTTTGTGTTAGCACAACAAATATTTGTGTTAGCACAACAAATGTCCCTGTACCCAAAGAAAGCTGAAGCTAGACAAACCCCCCCCCCCCCCCAAAAAAAAGCATGATCCACTCAAAAAAAGTTGAACAGTTGTAAAAAACTGTTGTAATTGTAAAAAAAAAAAACAGGATTTTCACTGTTCTGGATTTTGGTCTGCCCCCCCTGGGGCACCAAGATCTAGGATGCCCCGCTGCAGGAAACCCTGTAATACATACCTAACCGGCGTTCCCACAGTGCTGGCATGGCTCTCCTCCAATGAAATTCTTCAGCCACGCGTAATATTGTGCATATGGAGAAGCTGAATGGAATCCTAGCAGAACTCATGATCAGCATGCAGCACCCGCTGCATTCCTAGGCTGTGCGCGGCCATACTGGTTTTACACAGCGCGTCATCCCAAATTGGAATGCCATGGTTTTGGTCAACTTTAAACTCAGCTAACTATTCAAAGCTATAAACTGAATAACACACAATAATCCAATAAACATTTAGTTATGAGATGTAATGTAGAGACTACATTAAAGACACATACCATAGAGTTTTAGTCAATCACAACATTTTCACCTAACTACCAAGCTTAAGCATATGACTGATAAAAACCTGAATAATTACAATTAGCATTACTCCACCAATAGATATATGTAACAAAAATGCAAACATAATACATTAAAGGCATATTAGTAACACAACACCATTTATGTTTGCGTATGTTGGTACAGTTATTTGAAATATTGTGATAGGCTACAAGTCTATACATTTGTGGTTTTATGTGCTTTTAATGTAGTGCTGAATATTTCATTCATTAGTTTTTTTCAGTTAGTAGCTTTGATTAAGTGGGTTTAAAGCAGAACAACACTCAGAAATGAGTGTGGTTTCTCTGAACTAGGCAGCTTGAGGGCATCTGATTTATAAGTGCACCGCATTACATACCGGCTGGCGAAACTTGTTCCCTGGCCCTGTTTTCTACTTCATGGCCATGTACTCGGGTAATTCGCTGGGTAGGCCTGCACAGTGCTGTGTGTGTGCCTCTATTGGTTGCTGGTGGTCATGCGGATTTGAGATCCAGCAGCCAGCATGAGAGATCTCTGAAGTAGGTGAGTTTTGGAGTAGGTGTCTCAGGCTTCGCAGCATTACAGGGTTGTTTCTAGTGGAGGGCGAGCAGGGAGGTCACCCTGGGTGCCAAAGCCATTGGGGGGAGCCTTTATCCCAGTAATCCTGTTTTCTTCAGATGAGTCAGGGCCACTGTTAGTGGTGCAGGCCATAAGGCAGACCCTTCATGAACCCCATATTGGGCTCAGTCATGGGAAGGGGGCAAAGCCAGCTTCTAGGGGAAGAGGTATAGCAAAATATATGGGTAATGGACAGCAGCAGCACTATATAATGGGTAAGGAGGGGGCAGAATTGTTTTCTCCCCACACTGAGCGCAATTCTGCCCTGCAGCCCAGTATGTGGTGCAGCGTATCCAGCAACTAGGTGCCCCTCCCACTGCAGATTGTTCTTCTTCTTTAATTGATTCATGTACCAAAAAGAAGGGTCACATAGGCCAAAGATGAACCTCTACATTAGTGATAAATCAGTATTTCCACTTTGAGCCGGGCTCTGTCTCCCAGCATCAGCTCGTGACCCCTAATGTGGTTGAATGAGCACAAATAATGATCCAAAACAGAAGTAAGACTTCTTAGAAAAGTGTCAGAGTTTATAGCAGCATGGGGGGGGGGGGGCAGCTCCACGTCAGTGCCTATGGATCTATAATTAAAAGCCTACATGCACATGGGGTTGTGTCTACATATTTTGCCTGCACATTTGTTTGGCATTTGTGGAGCATGGGAAAATAGCATCTGAAAGAATTCTACTGCACTCTCATTGTGCCAGGCACCACCAGTATATTTTATTGTGGTCTTATAAAGCTGCCATTTGTTTTGTATTTGATTTATTTCTGGGCTTTTCACATTTTGACAAGAAAACACCTTATTAAACTTCAGCGTGAGTTTTCATTGCTTTCAGGTTGCTGTTTTACTCCTGCTCTTCATCCGCAGCTTTATAATGCCCAGAGGTTTTTATTTAAGAAAGGCGTTGCTTCCAGTTAATCCTCCCCCATAATTTCCCTTAATATTATGGTATTTTCCAGAATCCTTGGATTTAAACATTAACACTGTGAATGGTTACCAAGGCAATGCATGAATGGGATGATGGTTTGAGGCTGCATGCGTAGACAGAAACACAAACGGCAAGAAAGTTAAAAGTAAGGCAGAAGAGAAGGACGACAGTATCCCCAGGAGAGCCCCATCTGTGAACACTTCACCACTCCCCAACAAATGGAGCTCTGCGTGGGCACAGGTGGATCCCAGTCTCCTGCTGGAGCTGAGCGCGGCGCATAGCCTGAAAGAAGACTTTTCATTACTGCTGGCTGTTTGGGTTGGAAAATCGCCATCTCAAACATTTGCAGGTGGCTTGGCCATACTTTGACACTTAAATATTTGAGGCCGTGATAAAATCAGAATATTACTACAATATGGCGCTATACAAAGTGTAATGTGCAATCCTTCATATGAAATGTATGTTAAAAGATCCATTCCCCGGAGACCACTAAGAAATTCGCATTTGAAATTAGTATACTACTTATTCCCAAATGTTTTGGTTTTAATGTGTTTTGGGAGGGATGGAAATGAAAGCGAGTCCGTCCAAGTTCTTTTGCCTTTCATGCTCATGTTACAACTGTTCTGAGGCATACGTTTTCAAAAGACTCACATTTTTTATTTTTGCTTATCCACCTATGGCAAATAGGAAAACTCGTAAGTCTCTCGAATGCTTAATCCTGTCTGTAACAGCTCTGACAGCACCGAGGGAAAATAAAGGAAATGTTGACAATCATGTGGGTTGATGCTATCAAGACGCACTTTGATACCCATCATGGCTTACTCTCCAGTTAGAAATACCCCCATCTCAGTACAGAAAGAATATATAAGAATAATGTGTCAAGCCATTACAGATGAGATAGGGTGAATATTGCTTAAGTCACATCTGTTGCTAATAGTATCTGCATGGTTTTAGCTTTAATATTTTACAGAAAAAACGTCAATTTAAAGCGATGCTTAAAGTATTGAAGAACACAATGAAAAAATACCTTGTTACATTTCATTTGTTTTTTGTGTAAACAATATGTTCATCTGTATTAATACCGATTAATACCCACTCCCAACCCTTTACTAAAAGCTTGCCTCCTATTTCCTTTGAAAGCAGGCTGCCAAGCAGCACTTTGGTCTTCTCCTATGACCAGCTGGCTTTGTACTCCATTTTTCTTCTTGCTGTGGAGGAGGAAGGGTGGCCTGGGGTGTACTCTGTCACCTTATACTGCCTATACAATGTAAAATACCAGCTTGTGCCAGCAATCAGGTAAAATGCCATTGACCATTTACAAGGTGTGATGCCGGAAGAAAAGAACTGATCCATGGCACTTGGTGCTGGAGTTGGCATGGGCCATATCCTGTTGGTGGAGGCAGAATGGCAGCTAATGTAGCTAATTTTAAGTTAAATGGGAAATATTTGAAAGGCACAAACACAGACTTGATTCAATAATGGTCATGAAATGCCTTGAGTAGTATTTTCTGGATTTACTGGAGTCATTTGCTAACTCACAAAAGGTTTTTCTTACTCATGGGATGTATTTTCTAACTCACATTAGAGCTCTTTTAAGGTTAGGTCATATTGGCTCCAAAAATGCATTTCTATTGCCCGTCAAGTTCCCCTTAAGGGTTGAAAGAACTCTTGTGCACATTCACATATTGTTCAGTCTGCTTCCCCCCCAAAAAGTAGAAGTTCCTAAACCATAATTGTGCAGTTAGAATACTATATATTATTGTTTGCAGTTACAGTAGAACTATCGGACTATAGCTGCAACATTTGTAATGGCCATCGTCAGTCAATAGGTTAAGCATTATCCAATTGTGGAAAAGGAAGGAATTGGGAGGAAGCGCCCTCCGCTTTATAAAAAACAGGTTTGGGTGATTTTAACACATCGCTAGTGTAAACTTTGACACAGTTTGTCATGCTTAAATCTTTGTCCTAAAATGTTTTTCATGTGCTTAAAATTTACTGCTTTGTTAAAAGTCTTCTTATAGTGTTTGTCAGGGAGGTGCTTGTAACACCAGGCTAATTGGAGGCTGGCACACTGAGGCTTCTAGTGCCAGGCTAGCGTGCTGGGGCTTATGGTGGGACAGAGGCAGCCATGCTGGGGATTGTAATGTAGCAGCACTGTACTGATTCCCCTGTGCGCACCTTCCGGACTTAACTGGCAAAGCACGAGGGACTTCTGAATGTAGTAAACTCAACGATTCCTGATGTTACATGATACAAAATGTTAGTGGCATGCTTGATGCATACAAAAGCTAGGTCTGTAACAGTGACAGTAGTGTGAAAGCAAAGCTTATTGTCCCCAGATCTATTCAGCTCTATCAGTTGTTCCCCTGCCTATCCTTTCATGTAATTTGATCAGAAAAGCAAGACATTTAGGTGCATCAGAGGTTTGGAGGGGAAAGAGGGACATAATGCCACAAAGCAGGACTGTCACACCAAATCTGGGACAACATCGTCAGTCTATGATTATAGCAAACTCACTGTAATTCAAGTAGCCTAGCTCATTCCTGCTCCTTGGATGACACCCCAACAGGGGCAAAGAAGGGAATAAGAAACCATGATCTATGGCTGGCACTCACCATATTGTCTATGGCTACAACTCAGCACGTGAGGCTGGATAATCCATGATGATGCCCTATGAGGCGAGCCTGTGGGTACATCACAACAATAGCATTGAGCTGTCAAATCGGGCGAAAATGCTTGAATGTTGCCAAATAAGGATTGGTTATTATGTTTTGCTGCCTTTATTTGAATGATGGGGCTAGTCTTTTTTGTATAAAGCAGAATATCCACATGTTAGAATTGATAATGTTAGAATATCTATATGTCATGGACGATGTTTAAATAACACTGTTTAGATCCATATTTTCCCTTTAATTCAGAGTTTTGTCTTTAAACCAAATTCCACATGCGAAAAACATTTCTTAATCAACAACCAGGAGACTAGAAAACACATTTCGATGTACATTTGGTTAGAATAGCAATTTTGAAACTACTATTATTTTAAACGTTCAGCATCATCAATAAATATAGGTGACTTTTACAAATGCAAAACTTGATAAAAAATAAAACATTATTTCCAGTTACATCTGGAATTATATTAAGCCCCAGAAAAATAGAAAAGGTCATCCTACCCGATCTGGCGATTTGTAGAAGGAGCTTGTGTAATGACTGAGCTGGACTGAGGGGACGGCATTGCTTGTTGAATTACAACACTGGTATCATGATTTGGCATTCTTGCATTGGATAGCTGGTGTGACACTGGTCCTGTCATTCCCCCAACTGCATTATGAAGGGTGATATTCTGCAGAAAGAAAAAAATACAAAAACTGGTGAAATGCTGCTGTTTTACACAAGAGAATGGAAAATGTGTGCTGAGATATCAAAAGGGCTGAATTAAATGTGATGGAGGCCACTGAGCAGAAAGTCCAACAGAGCTCTGTTGGGCTGCTGCTATTAGGATGCTGTAAGGCCCCTGTAGGGGACCTGTTAGACTATTATGGGGACCAGACTACTCGGTGGAGCATGTGTCCAGGCTGCCACAGGAGCCCTATCAGGCTGCTGCCTCTAAAATCACTACAATAAATGCTACATTGTAATGAAGTGGCTGAAGAGGAGATGGGATGAGATTTTTGGAGAACTGGGCTTGGCTTGGTTGGGATAAGTTGAGCAGGGATGAGCTGCACAATGTTGTATAAACACCTATCCCAAACAGTTTAATAACGTCTCATAGGTCTAATCAAAACCTTACATTCATGACGTCCTCTCACCCTGGCGAAGTGGCAGAAGGCCACGCAACGCGGCGGTGCATAGTTGCGGTATCGGGGGGTCCGGAGCTTGAGGATTGGTGATGTTCATTGTTTAATAATTGTTTTTTACCATTGAGACTCTGTGGCTTTAATGTTGGCGTGCGCATCATCTTATCTTGATTAGGCCGAGCACTGCCTCACTCACTTATCTCTTAGCACACTGTTCATTTCAGCACCTATCAATTTTGACACTTTATCTCACTCTATTTTTTGCACTGGGCACTTTATCACAATGTATTGATTTCAGCCTATTTTCCTTTTGCACTTCTGTGCACTCACACACTTTTCATCATCACACGCCACCATTTAGCCATTGAATGTTATCTCAGATACCAAATTTATTGATATATGAATTATATTCATGTTATATACTAATATTAATAGCTCTTAAACAGGACCTTCCCATTCCCCCAACAATTGTGTGTATGTTTTTTAAATTGTCTTGTTGTGTCTTTGTTGTTCTAAGAAAGATTTAATAAATTTACATTTATATGTTTCTACATTGTGGTGGTGTGCAGTATAATTGCATAGGGATTTTATGGGCCAGTCTAGGGCCCAACATCTTTGGTACAATTAGAGGGGATTGTCCCTATCTTACTAGCACCCTGTAATATTTTGATTATTATAGTTTGGGCGGTGCACACACACCTGTTTGTTTTCCCCTCCCCCTTGTTGTTTTTGTACATTGTAATGAAGTGGCTGAAGAGGAGATGGGATGAGATTTTTGGAGAACTGGGCTTGGCTTGGTTGGGATAAGTTGACCAGGGATGAGCTGCACAATGTTGTATAAACACCTATCCCAAACAGTTTAATAACGTCTCATAGGTCTAATCAAAACCTTACATTCATGATGTCCTTGATCCCACGTTGGTTATGACCATAGATTCCAATAAAAGCAATAGATTATACAAAGATATTCTGAGTTGAGAAAGACAAATGGCTTTCAGTGAGGGGCGCGGCTGTTTACCACCCCGCCTATCTATCCCTCTAGTAAGGCTGTTTTAAGGTTCAAAGTAAAATAGCTCCATACGGCATTGTCAATGAAACTGTTGCACAGGTTGCTGCTTAGTCACTAACAAACAATCACCCACAATCTGCAGTTTCCCCGGTGGCCTCTGCCAAGAATCCAGGGAAAAACTCCCAGTCCAAAGAAGCTCACTGAAGAGAGAGATGAGTTGGCTGTAGGTCTGCTTTAAATGTGGAAACATGCACTGTATTTTGGAAATAATAGAAAAGTAAGAATGTTTGAAGAGACATGTCTCTTAAGATCAACCATGAATTAAAGTTTCCGTGGAGATGGTGACAAGGCTGATAAAAGAAAATTATGGTAAATTTAGCAAATCAGTGCCTGCAATAAACCATTACACATAAAGACAATGATAAGGTTCTTATTCTGTACAAATCTAGAGAACACCAAATAAAGTGAACATTGATGACAAACTGTAATGAAGAGTAACAATATTTATCCACTTTACAAGATAATCATACTAATAATACAAGCGGTACATGAACCATAGAGTGGATGAATGCCTTACTAAAATGTGTTATTTTTATTAACCCAGATACCATATCCAGTGTGCAGGTACAGTATGGAAGAAATCCTGGCAAAAACATGTTTTACTGGTTATACAACTTTTGAGCTAAGATTCAATAAGTCACTTAACACCGAAGACAAAACACATGAATAGAAAAGTATTAGAAAAGGAAAGCTCCTAAACTCTTAAAAGCTGAAGCAACTGCATGAAAGAATGATAAGAAAAGTAATAAGAATTGAAAGCCAAGAATTAAAGCTGCAAAGATAAATTCTGAAATATGTTTAAGGCAATTAAATAGCAGAATGTATAGTATATATTAGACTTTTCAGCTTAAACCTGCAGGTTATACAGGTTTATTATACAGGTAATTTAAAAGCCTGTTTATGTCATTTACTTAGACCTTCTGCTGACTCGACTTGTTTCACAAAGCTGGCGAATAGCTGATGTTGCTCCTTAATATTTGAAAAGATTACCAATATCAAGAAAACTACAGACCAGACAGTTGGAACACATATGAACAGAACATTCTATCCCACATAACAACCTTGGGAAAGCAAATATTTTCTAGCGGACAAGTTAGAAGAAATCCAGTACAGTAAAATAAAACTTCACGATTCATTGATATCTTCTTTAAAATCCAAGCCATTCAATAAAAGCAAGACAGAGCACTCTGTGATACATTGCAGGACATTTCCCTTTTTCTTACAAACACCAGTTACCAATGAAATCTCTCTCTCTCTCTCGCTCTATATATATATATATATATATATATGAACATATATAGGAGTATGTAGTAACCCCACCCTTCAACTTTCTGCGCAACCATCCCCAATAGAGTCACAATAAATCACAATACATCATAAACAATGCTAATATTGACTCACTCCAGATAAAAACTGAAGCCTACCAAAAATTGAGTCAGCTCCTCTACTAATCCATTACATGCCACGCTTGAAGCCCAAGAGCTTACTTTACATTTCTTGTGAGACTACGCCATCAGGCCAGCCTGTGTTAAACAGGATCTCGGCGCAGCTAGACTGAGCGCCTCCCCAAATCCTAATTGGTGTTATTCAGTGGGGAATCTTAATGGAACCCACCCTTATTCCCACCACCCTGTTAGATGCCCACATCGGGATCACTGGCAGCATTACTGTTAGTTCTGCAATCCTCTTAACTGCACTGTAATATATATGAGAGACATGTAACAGACCATCTGCCCCATAATGTAATAAAAGGTAAATACCTTATGTAAAAGGGGTATATATGTTGGCTAATGTATCTCGATTGTATTGGTTCCTCGGCTGATCACAGACCAATGCACAAACTGACATCAGACCAAGCCAAATGGAACCCAAGTTCTCAACACAAAGATCTATTTTGCCCCCTGTAAGAGGAGGGACTTGTCACCCACTCTAGGGTCAATTTTAAAGCTTGGAAGGATATACTCTTTCATGAGCCTCCATGTACTATTTGCAATGCTTTGAAAGATCAAAATCTTAAATGTTCCCTTACTCTTCAAGGTTTTGGAGGTGCACCCTACATACTGAATTTGGCACTAAGAACAGAAGACTAAATAAATGACCACACTTGAATTGCAATTGATTAAGGACTTGATGAGACAAAATTTTTGCCCACCTTTAAAACCCCACAACACTTGCATCTACTACTCCCACACTTGTAACATCCAAATGTGGAGAGCCATGAATGAGGGGTTTCTGGTTTACTAAGGAAAACTTTAGAGACTTAAGAGATAGCATGTTAAATATATTTGGTGCCTTTCTTGATGCCTTCCCCACTCCCTGCTGTAAACAGACCCGCAGATTGGGATAACAATTCAAAAATGATAAACTGCTATTTAGATTTACCATGTATGTGATTGAATTATAGACTGTATTGGGTGACAAATGTAAGGACATTTTCATTCGTCCCTAATGTATCTTTATGTACCATTGTTAGCATGGATTGCCCATCCCTGGCTCTTGCCCCCTCCTGGGTCCTGTGATTTGCTAGTGAACAAACCTGCATAAACAGAAAACTGATGTAATGGATGGATGAGCGAACTATTTGAAAGTTTGATTCAGCTGAATCGCCAAATTTCCTCAAGAAATTCAGGTTAGTCTGAATAAAATTTTCATGAATTTGCTCAAAAAATGACAAATAAGCTTACCTCCACCCCTGTTCCAAAAATATTCAACTATGTTCCTTTTTTATTTTTTGAGTCTTAGGCCCTTATTTATGAAGGAATAGCGACAGGTAGCGACTGGTGAGCGGCAGGTAATGACGGGCCCCGCCACGAGATCGCCGGCTCCCCACCACAATCACACATTTATCAAGCCAATCCTGCTTAGCGACTGAGATAGCGCCATATAACAACTCATTCATCATTATTCCAGCCTCAGCCCACAGCGCCAGCGTCCGACCTTGAACAGCAACAGGTATGACTTCTCGCTACCTGGCGCTCTCCAATGCATTTCAATGGAACAATCTTTAAATATTCATAATTAATTGTTATGAATTTTTTTTGTTGTTTTTTTAAATGTGAAAAATTCTGTGACCACTTCTGCCATTTGAGATAATTTTTTTAAGGGGAAAAAAAAATTGTACAGAATTGATATTACAGGTCTGATATTAATGTATTCATATTACTAAATTATTTTAAAAACTTTTTTTTTCAGTTCCAAAAATATGGTGGTTTGGGGGTTAAAAAACTACTTTTAATCCATCGCCGCCAGCGCTCTGGGATTTAAACATGCATTTTACAGCGCGATAATTTTTTGAGCGTGATTTTCTAATGAATTTGGTGGGAGCCGGTCGCTAGGGCCAGTCGCTATCATGCGCTCCCATACAGCGCGGAACCTGTCAAATAGCGACTCCTCACCCACTATTCAACATTACAGCAAACCGACTGAGTCGCTATCAACAACCGAACAACGGCCAAGCACAGCGACTACTAGCGGCCGCTCTGAAAATGCCGCTACAGTCGCTCAACTGTCGCTACCTGCCGCTATTAATGAATCGGCCTCCCACTTGTCTTACCCTACTACTGAACATTTTAAATACAATTCACTGTCAAAATTGGGGGAGTGCAGGGGTATATGGCAACCAACTGATCCACTATAAACCTAAAGTGTACCAACCTTTTAAATGATAAGGCTCTGTAAGTCACTTTGATTGTTGCAAACATTTGTTTTACCCATCCAGAGCCCAGCTATTGTTCTCTCTTTCATTCTCCCAGTCTTCCATTTTCTGTCAGTAATCATTGATGGGTGTGGTAAACAATGTGCTTTAGTATGAAGGGGTGTCAAGATGTAAGAGAACCTGTCTTCAAATACTAAACACATCCTAGCACATGTGTAGTTGCTTTTGGCTAAACTGTCTGTAATAGTTAGTAACAGATGACATTAGAACCCCTCTACATCTTGAGCCAGTAAAGGTAAAGTAAAACCCCCAAAATTTAAGAAAAACTTCTTATAAACTATTGGGACTCTCCCTTTCCAATTCCTTTTCTTTGTCTCGCTCATGATCTAATTCATGGCAGACTTCTGCAAAGCCCCGGCTTTACATGAGAAATGCAAACAGTTCATGTAATAAAAACCAGCCAACATATTGAGATTGGCTCCATTCCAAACACTTTATATGTTTTATTTCAACCAAATCTCGCCTGTGAACTGAGGAGTTGCGGCAGGTTCTCTGGAGAATTTCACCTTGGTATATAGAAGTTAAAGCATTAGACTAACATTATCCAGGACAATGCAGGTAAAATGTTTCATCGCAGAGCTCTATATTTAATTCTGAGATAAGAAAGAAAGGAACAAGATAAAAAAGTAACATTCTTAGAGTTGACTCTGTTGCAGGTAGAACCAATGTAAGAGCTGCATTTTTCTGAGCTGAAAATCGAATTCATAAGTCATTTATGCTTTGTGTTTGCCCCCAGCCTTCACTTCAGAAAATAAAAACAAATACAGCTACGAAACTTCAATTACAATCAATGCATTCCCTATATTTCCTTCCTTTATTATGTCTAAGAGGCCGATTCATTAATAGCGGCAGGTAGCGACAGTTGAGCGACTGTAGCAGTATTTTCACAGCGCCCGCTAGTAGTCGCTGTGCTTGGCCATTGTTCGGTTGTTGATAGCGACTGAGTCAGTGTGCAGTAATGTTGAATACGGGGTGACGAGTCGCTATTTGACAGGTTCCGCGATGTATGGGTGCGCATGATAGCGACTGGTCAGAGAGACCGGCTCCCACCATATTCGTCAAAAAATCACGCTCAAAAAATTCTCGCGCTGTAAAATGCATGTTTAAACCCCAGAGCACTGGCGGCGATGGGTTAAAAGTAGTTTTTTAACCCCCAAACCACCATATTTTTGGAAACCAAAAAAAAAAAATTTTTAAGAATTTAGTAATATGAATACAATAATATCAGACCTGTAATATCAATTCTGCACAATTTTTTTTTTTTACCTTAAAAAAATTATCTAACATGACAGAAGTGGTCACAGAATTTTTCACATTTAAAAAAAAAAAAAAAAAAAACAATAATATCAATTAATTATGAATATTTAAAGATTGTTCCATTGAAATGCATTGGAGAGCGCCAGGTAGCGAGAGGTCATACCTGTCGCTGTTCAAGGTCGGACGCTGGCGCTGTGGGCTGAGGCTGGAATAATGATGAATGAGTGGCTATCTGGCGCTATCTCAGTCGCTAAGCAGGATTGGCTTGATACATGTGTGATTGTGGTGGGGAGCCGGCGTTCTCGTGGCGGTGCCCGTCATTACCGGTCGCTCACCAGCCGCTATCTGTCGCTATTCCTTCATAAATAAGGGCCCAAGTCCAAAGCCTTTATCATACAACTTTCATTCCCCATAGGCAGACATGGAGCGCTAAAATAAGAACTAGCACTGTTGTTGCTTTGCTACGAACTACCAAATAGAATGATGCTTATGGGAGAACTTGAGTTTAAATGTTAGCGTTAAAGAGGAACATCGGAGGCCCTGGAGTATTTTGGACTCCTCCTGAGTTTCCAGTTCTGTGTGAAACTCCACCTTCTCCTGGGGTCCTTGCCACATCTGTGCATTCCGGCCACATCCCCGCTCACCCCTAGCTGTGTCTGCTCTGACCTTCCTGAATAGGTCACGCCACGGCTGCCAGGTGGGCTGCCCCCAAAGAGAGCCGAGTGACAACAAGAGCACTGGTTGGCTGAGCAAGCCACTCAGCCAATCAGCGCACTCGCTCTCGCCCGAGTCTGCATCATGGAAGAAGAAGGAAGGTGAGTGAAACAGGGCGACCTGGGGGGGGGGGGTACCCACAGCGGAGCATCCTAATTCAGGATAGCGTCTCAGAGAGGAGCAACACACAGGAAAGTCAAATTCATGTATGTTGTTCCTCTTTAAATTCTAATTATGAGGTCATGATTAAGATTATAAATTAAATGTAAGATTACATTAAAGCGGAACTTCACCCTTATCTTATATGTTTCGCACGCCCTGTACATACAGATTGCTCACATTAAAAATCATCCTACCTGCATCTACTGCATGTTATGAGCCTTTAAACAACCAATATGGTGGCTCATGGAGCATCAGACTGCCTGCAAACAGGAAGTGTCTTCTGAGTGTCTCGCTCTGCATTCTGGGATTGCTGTCCTTTCCCTGACCCCCGCTCTGCTCTGTCTGTGCAAAGCACAGCTATAACCCTGCTCCCTCCCCTGTACTTTATCCCCTTTCCTCTCCTCAGTATGTGATGCTTCTGAGTCAAGATGGCGGCGCCCGTATCCTAGAGTCTTGAACAGAGTTGCAGCATGCTGGGGGAAAGAATAAGTAAGTGACGACTACAACTTAAAATATATTAATTTTAGATGCTGAGGAATAGTTTTTTAAGGGTTTGATCTTTTCAGTAAATTTTGCGGAAGGTCCGGTGTAAGGGGTTAAAGATTAAGATTATAAATAAAAATGTGCGATCATATTAAAGCGGACCAACAGTCAAAAATGACCAGACCAACACAACAAAGAGTGCTTATATGCATCCCTCCCCAGGGCAATTTATATTGCTGCACATAAAAATTAATTTACCTTTTTCAAATATCCCACATAACCAGCACCATGGATGTGTTGCCTTTGACCGATATCCATAACAACACAAACTGGATACAGTCGGCAATATTACTCCCTACCGAGAAGCCCCACTCCTGGTGCTTTCTAGCAATGATGCATTCAGTTACAGTACACACAGCTCAGCATTGGTGAGCACTTAAACCTAACTGCCATTATGTTACCGTTTAGTTGTAACTGAATGAATTAGCATACAGCTGCCATTCCAACATCAGACTGCATCCAGTTTGTGTTTTTCTGGTTTCAATCTTTTTATTGTAATTTTGTAATGTTTGTTATAACAACTGGATTGTACAACATAATAAAGTGTCACAAAGAAAAAACTTGAGATACAAGCATCAGTTCTGTTAGAGGTTTCCAGTCACACTTATCTACTTTCGATTGTCAACACTCACGTTACCTCAATTATCAACGCTATTAATGAGTATCAAATGCTGTCATCCAAGAGATCGGATTGACGCTATCTGCTACGTGATGGTCATATCGCGGACCAGTGGGCCGGGGGAGAAGCTCCGTCCCATCCAATCTCAGATTTAGCGCATCACTGCCCCCTTCTTCAATTTGAGGGGGAGGGGGTGCGCGGGTCGGGAATAGGGACGAGGAAGGGGGGAGGGGAAAAGGAGGAAGGGAATAAGAGGGGAAAAAAAAAAATTAAAAAAAAAAAGGGGGGAGGGATCTAAGGTCAGAGGAGGCTAGAGCCATCCCTCACTGCAGCAGGGCATTCCCTATATCTGGGAATGAGTATTCCACCCACGGGCCCCAAACTTTCATGAATTTTACATGTGAGTCCTTTAAGATACTGGTCAGTTTTTCATTGATAAAGATCCCGTTCAGCCGTTCTTTTGCCGCCTGAAACGGAACACTGGCCTTCTTTCAGGAGCTTGCAATCGTCAATTTTGCGGCCAACATAACCTGGGTCAACAGGGCATGTTGGGATTTGGTAATGCCTACCGGTTTTACATGTAGCAATGCCACCCAGGGGTCCCTGCGCACATTGGCATGCAAAAGGGTGTGAAGCAAGCCAAAGACCCTTGACCACAACCTTCTAACCTTCGGACACTCCCACCAGATATGCATGACCGAACCTTCTACAGGACAGCCCCTGAAGCAGGACGCCGGGTACCCAGGGACTGCCTTAGCTATGCGTGATGGTACTAAGTACCATCTTGTGAGCATTTTAGACGCTGCCTCCTGTGTAGTTATATTTATGGAACATTTGTTGATCCCATCCCAGATTTCTGTCCAGCCCTTTCTGTCCCTCACCAGGTTCAGATCCGTCTCCCATCTAATCATGTACCCGTGCTTCGAGCCAGTAGGTAGCGCTGTGAGATGAGCGTAGAGCATGGATACAAGGCCGTGTGTGGGGGTCCCCTGCAAGCAAGCCCTCTCGAATGCAGTAGCATCTGCCCCTGGGGTTTTATGTTTGAGTAGGGGAGCGAGCCAGTGGCGAATCTGAAGGTACCTGTACTGTTCAGTCGCTGGAGCATTTACCTTCACCATCAATGCAGGCCAGGAGATCATTCTCTCCCCATCCATTAGATGATGAATTCTGCTGATGCCCACCCGCTCCCGCCAGGCAAACGTTTCTGGGTTCTCATTTCCCGGAGGGAACCAGGAGTTCTTGACCCATCTCATTACTGGGAGATGCGGTGAGATCAGACCCCCAGAGTACTTTATTCCATCCCATACTCGAAGGGAGTGACACAAGATCGGGCTTTCTATACGAGGTCTGAACTGCGGTGGGATCCATATTAAGCTGTCCACTGGGGTGGGATCGCATGCAGGGGCTTCCAGGGATACCCAAAGGGGGGGTTCCGTCACAAGGTGCAAACTATGGAGCTGAGCTATTTGCGCTGCCTGATAGTACCTGTTTATGCACGGCGCCCCCAGACCCCCCTCCCGCCTGTGCCTGAACATAGTGGTCTTTGCTACCCTCAGTCTAGTGCTTCCCCATATAAACTTCATGATACTATTTTGCACACTCTTGATCTGGTGCGGGGGGATATGCACCGGAAGTGTCCTGAAATAATACAGCATTTTGGGCAGCAGTGTCATTTTTACTGCGTTTATCCTCCCTATCCACGAGATCTCATGCCCCCGCCATGAGTCCAACAAAGATTTCAGGGTTCTGAAAAGGGGGGGGGGTAATTTGCCTGATATAACGAGTGGCAGTGAGGTGTGATATTGATTAGGGATGAGCGAATCGATCCGGACGAACCCGGATTCGATCCGAATTTCAGGAAAAATTCGATTCGGATCGAATCCGAATTTCCCCGCGATTCGATCACTCGAAGTTTTCCTTTAACATCCATTCATTTACATTACAGGCATTCTAAGATGGCGGACGGGACATGTCTGGACATGTATCCCGCGCCAGTGCAAGCTGGGGCAGTCACATGCAGCCTATCAGCAGCCAGCAAGCCCGGTGACGTCACACAGCGGTATTTAACGGCGGCCATCTTGCTTTTCCTCATTTCTCTATTGCATTCGTGACAGACAGACAGAACGCTGTGTAGCTGAGGCAGTTAGACAGGCTGGAGACAGGGACAGACAGGGACAGGCTGGAGACAGGCAGGAGACAGGCAGGAGACAGACAGGAGACAGACAGAAAGCCAGGGAAAGGTAGGAAAAACGGAGCTGGCTGACAGGGAGATTTTTTTTTTTTCATCCAGCCTTTGTTAGCGTTTTCAGGCTGCTTATAGTAACTAACTGTGCATATATACTGAACTGATCTTAAGTCTGCTGTGAGGCATCCCATTCTGTGACTAAAGCAGCCTCTGTTTAAGACCATATAAGCATTTGCTCTTATCATATTTGAAATTAGGCCTGATAAAGACACTTTTGCTGGCCAAAGCACTACTGGACCCTGCCAGCTCGATTCCTGCCCGGGGCATCCCATTCTGTGACTACAGCAGCCTCTGTTTAAGACCATATAAGCATTTGCTCTTATCATATTTGAAATTAGCCTGATAAAGACACTTTTGCTGGCCAAAGCACTACTGGACCCTGCCAGCTCGATTCCTGCCCGGGGCATCCCATTCTGTGACTAAAGCAGCCTCTGTTTAAGACCATATAAGCATTTGCTCTTATCATATTTGAAATTAGCCTGATAAAGACACTTTTGCTGGCCAAAGCCCTACTGGACCCTGCCAGGTCGATTCCTGCCCAGGGCATCCCATTCTGTGACTAAAGCAGCCTCTGTTTAAGACCATATAAGCATTTGCTCTTATCATATTTGAAATTAGGCCTGATAAAGACACTTTTGCTGGCCAAAGCCCTACTGGACCCTGCCAGCTCGATTCCTGCCCGGGGCATCCCATTCTGTGACTACAGCAGCCTCTGTTTAAGACCATATAAGCATTTGCTCTTATCATATTTGAAATTAGCCTGATAAAGACACTTTTGCTGGCCAAAGCACTACTGGACCCTGCCAGCTCGATTCCTGCCCGGGGCATCCCATTCTGTGACTAAAGCAGCCTCTGTTTAAGACCATATAAGCATTTGCTCTTATCATATTTGAAATTAGGCCTGATAAAGACACTTTTGCTGGCCAAAGCACTACTGGACCCTGCCAGCTCGATTCCTGCCCGGGGCATCCCATTCTGTGACTACAGCAGCCTCTGTTTAAGACCATATAAGCATTTGCTCTTATCATATTTGAAATTAGCCTGATAAAGACACTTTTGCTGGCCAAAGCACTACTGGACCCTGCCAGCTCGATTCCTGCCCGGGGCATCCCATTCTGTGACTAAAGCAGCCTCTGTTTAAGACCATATAAGCATTTGCTCTTATCATATTTGAAATTAGCCTGATAAAGACACTTTTGCTGGCCAAAGCCCTACTGGACCCTGCCAGGTCGATTCCTGCCCAGGGCATCCCATTCTGTGACTAAAGCAGCCTCTGTTTAAGACCATATAAGCATTTGCTCTTATCATATTTGAAATTAGGCCTGATAAAGACACTTTTGCTGGCCAAAGCCCTACTGGACCCTGCCAGCTCGATTCCTGCCCGGGGCATCCCATTCTGTGACTACAGCAGCCTCTGTTTAAGACCATATAAGCATTTGCTCTTATCATATTTGAAATTAGCCTGATAAAGACACTTTTGCTGGCCAAAGCACTACTGGACCCTGCCAGCTCGATTCCTGCCCGGGGCATCCCATTCTGTGACTAAAGCAGCCTCTGTTTAAGACCATATAAGCATTTGCTCTTATCATATTTGAAATTAGCCTGATAAAGACACTTTTGCTGGCCAAAGCCCTACTGGACCCTGCCAGGTCGATTCCTGCCCAGGGCATCCCATTCTGTGACTAAAGCAGCCTCTGTTTAAGACCATATAAGCATTTGCTCTTATCATATTTGAAATTAGGCCTGATAAAGACACTTTTGCTGGCCAAAGCCCTACTGGACCCTGCCAGCTCGATTCCTGCCCGGGGCATCCCATTCTGTGACTACAGCAGCCTCTGTTTAAGACCATATAAGCATTTGCTCTTATCATATTTGAAATTAGCCTGATAAAGACACTTTTGCTGGCCAAAGCACTACTGGACCCTGCCAGCTCGATTCCTGCCCGGGGCATCCCATTCTGTGACTAAAGCAGCCTCTGTTTAAGACCATATAAGCATTTGCTCTTATCATATTTGAAATTAGGCCTGATAAAGACACTTTTGCTGGCCAAAGCACTACTGGACCCTGCCAGCTCGATTCCTGCCCGGGGCATCCCATTCTGTGACTACAGCAGCCTCTGTTTAAGACCATATAAGCATTTGCTCTTATCATATTTGAAATTAGCCTGATAAAGACACTTTTGCTGGCCAAAGCACTACTGGACCCTGCCAGCTCGATTCCTGCCCGGGGCATCCCATTCTGTGACTAAAGCAGCCTCTGTTTAAGACCATATAAGCATTTGCTCTTATCATATTTGAAATTAGCCTGATAAAGACACTTTTGCTGGCCAAAGCCCTACTGGACCCTGCCAGGTCGATTCCTGCCCAGGGCATCCCATTCTGTGACTAAAGCAGCCTCTGTTTAAGACCATATAAGCATTTGCTCTTATCATATTTGAAATTAGGCCTGATAAAGACACTTTTGCTGGCCAAAGCCCTACTGGACCCTGCCAGCTCGATTCCTGCCCGGGGCATCCCATTCTGTGACTACAGCAGCCTCTGTTTAAGACCATATAAGCATTTGCTCTTATCATATTTGAAATTAGCCTGATAAAGACACTTTTGCTGGCCAAAGCACTACTGGACCCTGCCAGCTCGATTCCTGCCCGGGGCATCCCATTCTGTGACTAAAGCAGCCTCTGTTTAAGACCATATAAGCATTTGCTCTTATCATATTTGAAATTAGCCTGATAAAGACACTTTTGCTGGCCAAAGCCCTACTGGACCCTGCCAGGTCGATTCCTGCCCAGGGCATCCCATTCTGTGACTAAAGCAGCCTCTGTTTAAGACCATATAAGCATTTGCTCTTATCATATTTGAAATTAGGCCTGATAAAGACACTTTTGCTGGCCAAAGCCCTACTGGACCCTGCCAGCTCGATTCCTGCCCGGGGCATCCCATTCTGTGACTACAGCAGCCTCTGTTTAAGACCATATAAGCATTTGCTCTTATCATATTTGAAATTAGCCTGATAAAGACACTTTTGCTGGCCAAAGCACTACTGGACCCTGCCAGCTCGATTCCTGCCCGGGGCATCCCATTCTGTGACTAAAGCAGCCTCTGTTTAAGACCATATAAGCATTTGCTCTTATCATATTTGAAATTAGGCCTGATAAAGACACTTTTGCTGGCCAAAGCACTACTGGACCCTGCCAGCTCGATTCCTGCCCGGGGCATCCCATTCTGTGACTACAGCAGCCTCTGTTTAAGACCATATAAGCATTTGCTCTTATCATATTTGAAATTAGCCTGATAAAGACACTTTTGCTGGCCAAAGCACTACTGGACCCTGCCAGCTCGATTCCTGCCCGGGGCATCCCATTCTGTGAATAAAGCAGCCTCTGTTTAAGACCATATAAGCATTTGCTCTTATCATATTTGAAATTAGCCTGATAAAGACACTTTTGCTGGCCAAAGCCCTACTGGACCCTGCCAGGTCGATTCCTGCCCAGGGCATCCCATTCTGTGACTAAAGCAGCCTCTGTTTAAGACCATATAAGCATTTGCTCTTATCATATTTGAAATTAGGCCTGATAAAGACACTTTTGCTGGCCAAAGCCCTACTGGACCCTGCCAGCTCGATTCCTGCCCGGGGCATCCCATTCTGTGACTACAGCAGCCTCTGTTTAAGACCATATAAGCATTTGCTCTTATCATATTTGAAATTAGCCTGATAAAGACACTTTTGCTGGCCAAAGCACTACTGGACCCTGCCAGCTCGATTCCTGCCCGGGGCATCCCATTCTGTGACTAAAGCAGCCTCTGTTTAAGACCATATAAGCATTTGCTCTTATCATATTTGAAATTAGCCTGATAAAGACACTTTTGCTGGCCAAAGCCCTACTGGACCCTGCCAGGTCCATTCCTGCCCAGGGCATCCCATTCTGTGACGAAAGCAGCCTCTGTTTAAGACCATATAAGCATTTGCTCTTATCATATTTGAAATTAGGCCTGATAAAGACACTTTTGCTGGCCAAAGCACTACTGGACCCTGCCAGCTCGATTCCTGCCCGGGGCATCCCATTCTGTGACTACAGCAGCCTCTGTTTAAGACCATATAAGCATTTGCTCTTATCATATTTGAAATTAGCCTGATAAAGACACTTTTGCTGGCCAAAGCCCTACTGGACCCTGCCAGGTCCATTCCTGCCCAGGGCATCCCATTCTGTGACTAAAGCAGCCTCTGTTTAAGACCATATAAGCATTTGCTCTTATCATATTTGAAATTAGGCCTGATAAAGACACTTTTGCTGGCCAAAGCACTACTGGACCCTGCCAGCTCGATTCCTGCCCGGGGCATCCCATTCTGTGACTAAAGCAGCCTCTGTTTAAGACCATATAAGCATTTGCTCTTATCATATTTGAAATTAGCCTGATAAAGACACTTTTGCTGGCCAAAGCCCTACTGGACCCTGCCAGGTCCATTCCTGCCCAGGGCATCCCATTCTGTGACTAAAGCAGCCTCTGTTTAAGACCATATAAGCATTTGCTCTTATCATATTTGAAATTAGGCCTGATAAAGACACTTTTGCTGGCCAAAGCCCTACTGGACCCTGCCAGGTCGATTCCTGCCCAGGGCATCCCATTCTGTGACTAAAGCAGCCTCTGTTTAAGACCATATAAGCATTTGCTCTTATCATATTTGAAATTAGGCCTGATAAAGACACTTTTGCTGGCCAAAGCCCTACTGGACCCTGCCAGGTCGATTCCTGCCCAGGGCATCCCATTCTGTGACTAAAGCAGCCTCTGTTTAAGACCATATAAGCATTTGCTCTTATCATATTTGAAATTAGGCCTGATAAAGACACTTTTGCTGGCCAAAGCCCTACTGGACCCTGCCAGCTCGATTCCTGCCCGGGGCATCCCAATCTGTGACTACAGCAGCCTCTGTTTAAGACCATATAAGCATTTGCTCTTATCATATTTGAAATTAGCCTGATAAAGACACTTTTGCTGGCCAAAGCCCTACTGGACCCTGCCAGGTCCATTCCTGCCCAGGGCATCCCATTCTGTGACTAAAGCAGCCTCTGTTTAAGACCATATAAGCATTTGCTCTTATCATATTTGAAATTAGCCTGATAAAGACACTTTTGCTGGCCAAAGCACTACTGGACCCTGCCAGCTCGATTCCTGCCCGGGGCATCCCATTCTGTGACTACAGCAGCCTCTGTTTAAGACCATATAAGCATTTGCTCTTATCATATTTGAAATTAGCCTGATAAAGACACTTTTGCTGGCCAAAGCACTACTGGACCCTGCCAGCTCGATTCCTGCCCGGGGCATCCCATTCTGTGACTAAAGCAGCCTCTGTTTAAGACCATATAAGCATTTGCTCTTATCATATTTGAAATTAGCCTGATAAAGACACTTTTGCTGGCCAAAGCCCTACTGGACCCTGCCAGGTCCATTCCTGCCCAGGGCATCCCATTCTGTGACTACAGCAGCCTCTGTTTAAGACCATATAAGCATTTGCTCTTATCATATTTGAAATTAGCCTGATAAAGACACTTTTGCTGGGCATAGCACTACTGGACCCTGCAAGGGCATCCCATTCTGTGACTATAGCAGCCTCTGTTTAAGACCATATAAGCATTTGCTCTTATTATATTTGAAATTAGCCTGATAAAGACACTTTTGCTGGCCAAAGCACTACTGGACCCTGCCAGGTCCATTCCTGCCCAGGGCATCCCATTCTGTGACTAAAGCAGCCTCTGTTTAAGACCATATAAGCATTTGCTCTTATTATATTTGAAATTAGGCCTGATAAAGACACTTTTGCTGGCCAAAGCACTACTGGACCCTGCCAGGTCGATTCCTGCCCAGGGCATCCCATTCTGTGACTAAAGCAGCCTCTGTTTAAGACCATATAAGCATTTGCTCTTATTATATTTATATTATAAGACACTTTTGCTGGGCATAGGCTTACTGCTGCCTGCCAGGTGCACTTCTGTTGAGGCATCCCATTCTGTAACATAGCATACCCCTCTTTATTTACACTAAGCAGCTCTCTTATTTACACTAAGCAGGCCTGTTGGAGGCTGAGTGTTACTGCTCACTTTTGGTGTGCATTATATTCTGTTTTATATAGACCCACTGCTGCCTGGGGGTTCTTAAAATATCACCTACTACCACGCCAGTTAGACTATGTCGGGCAGACAAGTGCCTGGAAGTGAAAAGAGGAGTGGCAGAGGCCAAGATTCCGCAGGCAGAGCTCGCATCAGACTGGGGGCCAGTAGCAGCAGGAGTCACGCTGAGAGACCTAATCTGCCAGTATCTGCTAGCGGTCGGGTCTCCACCAGTAACGCATCTGCCGTGGTAGATTGGCTGACGCGCTCATCAACAACATCATCACAACTTACATCTGAGACCCCCAGTCTAGGGTCGGTAGGTTCCTCTGACACAACCCTGAGTTGGCATGCCCCGAGAGCAGTCCCTGTCCTCCCATTGCCTCTGTCCTACGCCGTTCCCTCCCCCAGCGACGTATCCTATGCTTTGGGTTCAGCTCCACTCTTTAGTGAGGAGGACGATCAGATACAGGAGGACAGTCAGCAGCTACTGCCCAGCCAAGAAATGGAGGTGGCTTCTTTAGCTAGGCAGACAAATAGTGATGTGGACAGTGTCGTGGGTGCTGCGAGCGTTCCAGCTCCTGCGCCAGACACTGTTGACGAATCCACGAACATCAGTGACGTACAGCCACAACCCGGTGATGATGATGATGATGACGATGAAGCCGATCGCACTTGGGAGCCGGGTGATGAAGGGGCTTCATCGTCATCATCAGGAGAAGAGGGGCGCAGGTTGCCCCGGAGTCAGCAGCTGAGGCAGCAAGGTGGTAGCAGTCAGCATGGGGGCACAATTCCAAAGGCTGGAGCCGGCCGGGGCCGGGGCCGGGGTAGAGCACCTGCTGTGCGGCAGTCTACCTTATCGGGAGGTAGTGGAGCAGGGGTTCCTGGAGTTGGCAACAGCAGCAGTGAATCAGTGAGGCCAGGGGGTGGGAAAAGTAGCTACTCGGCAGTGTGGCAGTTTTTCCTGAGGCATCCGCAGGAGGGTAACATGGCCACATGCAAGATATGTAGGCAAAAGGTGAAGCGTGGCCAGGGTCCAAATGTTGGCACCACGGCCCTGCGTCAACATATGATGCGTCACCATAAAACGACCTGGGAGAACCGAGGCTCCCAAGGGGTGGTCCAGTCTGCTTCCTCACCAAGTGAGCTCCCAATTTCTGCCAGCCAAGGCTCCAGCACCTCAGCCGAAGGCAGCTGTGCGTCACACCCATCCTCTGTCGCTCCTGCTCCTCCTCCTCCTCCTCCAAGTCATGCATCCCGCCAGCAATCCATCAGCGAAGCCATGTCCAAGAGACAGCAGTATGCGCCCACTCATCCTACGGCGCAGAAGCTGAATGTGCTCCTGTCCAAGTTGCTGGTGCTGCAGTCGCTCCCTTTTCAGGTGGTGGAATCTGCACCTTTCAGAGAACTGATGGCTTGTGCCGAGCCGAGGTGGAGAGTCCCAAGCCGTCATTTCTTTGCCAAGAAGGCAGTACCAGCGCTGCACACTTTTGTTGAACAGAAGGTGGGCCAGTCCTTGAGCCTGTCGGTGTGTAGCAAAATACATGGCAGCGCCGACATCTGGAGCTGTAACTACGGTCAGGGGCAGTACATGTCGTTTACGGCCCACTGGGTGAATGTGGTCCCTTTGCAGCAGCAACTTGGACAGGTCACGCCGCTTCGGCCTCCGCGCTCTCTGCCCATTGGGCCTGTGACACCGTGCGACTCGGCCTCCTCATCCTCCGCCATCTCCTCACCCTCCACTGTAGGCTCAAGTCTCAGTGCCCCTCCAGTCTACCATGTGTGCAGGGCACGGAGGTGTCACGCAGTGCTTCACATGGTTTGTCTTGGCGAACGGAGTCACACAGGGGAGGAACTGCTTAAATGTATTCATCAGGAAATCCAAACATGGCTTACTCCGAGAAAACTTAAAATGGGAATCATGGTTACCGACAATGGGAAGAACATTTTGTCTGCGCTGCGCCAAGGAAGCCTGACCCATGCCCCCTGCATGGCTCACGTCTTCAATCTGGTTGTCAAGCGGTTTCTGAAGTGTTCCCCCCATCTGCAGGACATCCTAACAACTTCACGGAAACTTTGCATGCACTTCAGCCACTCCTACACCGCCAAACACACCCTTCTTGAGCTACAGCGTCAGAATGGTATCCCCCAACATAGTCTGATTTGCGATGTTTCCACCCGTTGGAATTCCACCCTTCACATGTTGGACCGATTATATGAACAGAGAAAAGCCATCACGGATTTCCTGATGATCCAAGCAGATAGGGGGACTCCCCTGTGTAACTTCAATGTCAACCAGTGGCAGCTCATACGTGACACCTGCCGTTTGCTCAGGCCCTTTGAGGAAGCCACTTTATTTGTCAGTCGGCAGGATTACGGGATGAACGACGTGATTCCACTGCTTCATGTACTACAGCACATGTTGGAAACCATGGCTGGTCAGGGCACTGGAGACATGGCGTTTACATCTTACGGCCACATGAACCCCCTTGGAGCTGAACTGGAGGAGGAGGAGGAGGAAGAGGAGGAGGAGGAGTTGCCCAGCGAAACACAGTTTAGGCTTGGCGAAATGGCTGGTTTATCTAGTCAGCGGACAGGAGAGGAGGAGCAGGAGCAGCCAGAGGAGCTAGAGGTTTTTGAGGAAGGAGAGACAGAGGACCCGGGCACACCGTGGCAGTATGCAGTGGAGATGGAGACAGGTAGTCCATCCGAGTCACTTGCGCAAATGGCACGAAGCATGCTCACGTGCTTGCGTAGTGACCCCAGAATTGTTTCCATCTGTCGGCGGGATGACTTCTGGCTGTCCACCTTATTGGACCCTCGCTTCCGGCACAAAATGGGGGCATTTTTTAAACCCACCGAGAGGGAGGACAAACTCAACTACTACAAAGACATTCTACGTAGGCAGTTGGCCGATGCCTATCTGCGCCATGGTCCATACTCTCGCAGGTCTGACTCGAGGGGACCTCTGCGCTCACCTTCCACTGCCATGGCCGCTGGGGGGGTTGGCAGCAGCAGCAGCAGAAGCTCCATCAGCAGCAGCAGCCTCAGTCTTCAGTCGCTAATGAGTAGCTTTCTACACCCGCATAGTGAGGCTACTCATGAGCAGCAGGAAGACCTGGAGCAGGACCTGAACCAGCAGGTCATGTCATACTTTGACATGACCATGCCAACACACCTTGAGGATCCGCTGGACTTCTGGGCAGCCAAACTTGATTTGTGGCCGCAACTAGCAGAGTTTGCCCTGGAAAAGCTGTCCTGCCCGGCAAGTAGCGTGCCATCTGAGCGGGTGTTTAGTGCGGCGGGGGCCATAGTTACGGCGAGGAGAACTCGTCTGTCAACTAAAAATGTGGAGAGACTCACCTTTGTCAAAATGAATCAGGGATGGATCAGCCAGGATTTCCACCCACCAATGCCTGATGCATGCGACTAGATTCAGCATGGTGCCACGTTTTACACTTTCCAAATGGTGCAAAACATATTTATGTCTTTAGGCCATTTTTTGGGCTCCTGCTTGCTGCTACTGTCAACTCCTGCCAACTCCAGGGTGTGATTCATCCAATTTTTGGGCTCCTGAAGCCAACTCCAGTGTATATTTGGGCTCCTGCTGCTGCTGCTGCCAACTTCTGCCAACTCCAGGGTGTGATTCATCCAATTTTTGGGCTCCTGAAGCCAACTCCAGTGTATATTTGGGCTCCTGCTGCTGCTACTGTCAACTCCTGCCAACTCCAGGGTGTGATTCATCCAATTTTTGGGCTCCTGAGGCCAACTCCAGTGTATATTTGGGCTCCTGCTGCTGCTGCTGCCAACTTCTGCCAACTCCAGGGTGTGATTCATCCAATTTTTGGGCTCCTGAGGCCAACTCCAGTGTATATTTGGGCTCCTGCTGCTGCTACTGTCAACTTCTGCCAACTCCAGGGTGTGATTCATCCAATTTTTGGGCTCCTGAAGCCAACTCCAGTGTATATTTGGGCTCCTGCTGCTGCTACTGTCAACTCCTGCCAACTCCAGGGTGTGATTCATCCAATTTTTGGGCTCCTGAGGCCAACTCCAGTGTATATTTGGGCTCCTGCTGCTGCTACTGTCAACTCCTGCCAACTCCAGGGTGTGATTCATCCAATTTTTGGGCTCCTGAGGCCAACTCCAGTGTATATTTGGGCTCCTGCTGCTGCTACTGTCAACTCCTGCCAACTCCAGGGTGTGATTCATCCAATTTTTGGGCTCCTGAAGCCAACTCCAGTGTATATTTGGGCTCCTGCTGCTGCTGCTGCCAACTTCTGCCAACTCCAGGGTGTGATTCATCCAATTTTTGGGCTCCTGAAGCCAACTCCAGTGTATATTTGGGCTCCTGCTGCTGCTGCTGCCAACTTCTGCCAACTCCAGGGTGTGATTCATCCAATTTTTGGGCTCCTGAGGCCAACTCCAGTGTATATTTGGGCTCCTGCTGCTGCTACTGTCAACTTCTGCCAACTCCAGGGTGTGATTCATCCAATTTTTGGGCTCCTGAAGCCAACTCCAGTGTATATTTGGGCTCCTGCTGCTGCTACTGTCAACTCCTGCCAACTCCAGGGTGTGATTCATCCAATTTTTGGGCTCCTGAGGCCAACTCCAGTGTATATTTGGGCTCCTGCTGCTGCTACTGTCAACTCCTGCCAACTCCAGGGTGTGATTCATCCAATTTTTGGGCTCCTGAAGCCAACTCCAGTGTATATTTGGGCTCCTGCTGCTGCTGCTGCCAACTTCTGCCAACTCCAGGGTGTGATTCATCCAATTTTTGGGCTCCTGAAGCCAACTCCAGTGTATATTTGGGCTCCTGCTGCTGCTACTGTCAACTCCTGCCAACTCCAGGGTGTGATTCATCCAATTTTTGGGCTCCTGAAGCCAACTCCAGTGTATATTTGGGCTCCTGCTGCTGCTGCTGTCAACTCCTGCCAACTCCAGGGTGTGATTCATCCAATTTTTGGGCTCCTGAAGCCAACTCCAGTGTATATTTGGGCTCCTGCTGCTGCTGCTGCCAACTCCTGCCAACTCCAGGGTGTGATTCATCCAATTTTTGGGCTCCTGAAGCCAACTCCAGTGTATATTTGGGCTCCTGCTGCTGCTGCTGCCAACTTCTGCCAACTCCAGGGTGTGATTCATCCAATTTTTGGGCTCCTGAAGCCAACTCCAGTGTATATTTGGGCTCCTGCTGCTGCTGCTGCCAACTCCTGCCAACTCCAGGGTGTGATTCATCCAATTTTTGGGCTCCTGAGGCCAACTCCAGTGTATATTTGGGCTCCTGCTGCTGCTACTGTCAACTCCTGCCAACTCCAGGGTGTGATTCATCCAATTTTTGGGCTCCTGAGGCCAACTCCAGTGTATATTTGGGCTCCTGCTGCTGCTACTGTCAACTCCTGCCAACTCCAGGGTGTGATTCATCCAATTTTTGGGCTCCTGAAGCCAACTCCAGTGTATATTTGGGCTCCTGCTGCTGCTGCTGCCAACTTCTGCCAACTCCAGGGTGTGATTCATCCAATTTTTGGGCTCCTGAAGCCAACTCCAGTGTATATTTGGGCTCCTGCTGCTGCTACTGTCAACTCCTGCCAACTCCAGGGTGTGATTCATCCAATTTTTGGGCTCCTGAAGCCAACTCCAGTGTATATTTGGGCTCCTGCTGCTGCTGCTGTCAACTCCTGCCAACTCCAGGGTGTGATTCATCCAATTTTTGGGCTCCTGAAGCCAACTCCAGTGTATATTTGGGCTCCTGCTGCTGCTGCTGCCAACTCCTGCCAACTCCAGGGTGTGATTCATCCAATTTTTGGGCTCCTGAAGCCAACTCCAGTGTATATTTGGGCTCCTGCTGCTGCTGCTGCCAACTTCTGCCAACTCCAGGGTGTGATTCATCCAATTTTTGGGCTCCTGAAGCCAACTCCAGTGTATATTTGGGCTCCTGCTGCTGCTGCTGCCAACTCCTGCCAACTCCAGGGTGTGATTCATCCAATTTTTGGGCTCCTGAGGCCAACTCCAGTGTATATTTGGGCTCCTGCTGCTGCTACTGTCAACTCCTGCCAACTCCAGGGTGTGATTCATCCAATTTTTGGGCTCCTGAGGCCAACTCCAGTGTATATTTGGGCTCCTGCTGCTGCTACTGTCAACTCCTGCCAACTCCAGGGTGTGATTCATCCAATTTTTGGGCTCCTGAAGCCAACTCCAGTGTATATTTGGGCTCCTGCTGCTGCTGCTGCCAACTTCTGCCAACTCCAGGGTGTGATTCATCCAATTTTTGGGCTCCTGAGGCCAACTCCAGTGTATATTTGGGCTCCTGCTGCTGCTACTGTCAACTCCTGCCAACTCCAGGGTGTGATTCATCCAATTTTTGGGCTCCTGAGGCCAACTCCAGTGTATATTTGGGCTCCTGCTGCTGCTACTGTCAACTCCTGCCAACTCCAGGGTGTGATTCATCCAATTTTTGGGCTCCTGAGGCCAACTCCAGTGTATATTTGGGCTCCTGCTGCTGCTACTGTCAACTCCTGCCAACTCCAGGGTGTGATTCATCCAATTTTTGGGCTCCTGAAGCCAACTCCAGTGTATATTTGGGCTCCTGCTGCTGCTACTGTCAACTCCTGCCAACTCCAGGGTGTGATTCATCCAATTTTTGGGCTCCTGAAGCCAACTCCAGTGTATATTTGGGCTCCTGCTGCTGCTGCTGCCAACTTCTGCCAACTCCAGGGTGTGATTCATCCAAATTTTGGGCTCCTGAGGCCAACTCCAGTGTATATTTGGGCTCCTGCTGCTGCTACTGTCAACTCCTGCCAACTCCAGGGTGTGATTCATCCAATTTTTGGGCTCCTGAAGCCAACTCCAGTGTATATTTGGGCTCCTGCTGCTGCTGCTGTCAACTCCTGCCAACTCCAGGGTGTGATTCATCCAATTTTTGGGCTCCTGAAGCCAACTCCAGTGTATATTTGGGCTCCTGCTGCTGCTGCTGCCAACTCCTGCCAACTCCAGGGTGTGATTCATCCAATTTTTGGGCTCCTGAAGCCAACTCCAGTGTATATTTGGGCTCCTGCTGCTGCTGCTGCCAACTCCTGCCAACTCCAGGGTGTGATTCATCCAATTTTTGGGCTCCTGAGGCCAACTCCAGTGTATATTTGGGCTCCTTCTGCCCCTCATAGTGATGCCACTTCAACTCTCTGCAATTGTGCCGCTCTGCGATTCTATTAGCGATGCCTCTGATCTGCATGTGATATTTCTTCAAAGTATTATTTAACTAACCCAGCACGCATCCTGTGCGTGTTACAGCAAGGCTGAATGGTTTACAACCCTATTGAGGCTGTAGGAGGCTCAGAAATAGCCGTTTTTAATAGCGATTCGTCGCGAATTTATTCGGGTCGAAACGATTTTTGTCGGAAAATTCGGCGAATCAGTCGAATCGAATTTTTCAAAAGTTCGCTCATCTCTAATATTGATCCCTAGATATGAGAGTGCCTCTGGAGCCCAGCGAAAGGGGAAATTAGACTGAAGATCTCCCAACGCCTGGGTGGGGATGTTCAAATTTAGCCCCCGTGACTTCTCCTTATTAGCCTTAAGACCTGAGATCTTAGAAAAATCCTCCAAGAGCCTGAGCACATTGGGGAGGTGTGTGGTTGCGAAAGGATCAACAGAATGTCATCTGCAAATAAGCATGCTTTGTGATGGTACCCAGCCAGTTCGACCCCCTTAATATTTGGGTTTGCCCGAATGGCGATCGCCAATGGTTCCAGGGCCAATACAAACAACACCGGGGAAAGCGGGCATCCTTGACGCGTACCCCTGCCAATCAGGAACGAGTCTGAGAGGTAACCCCCATATTGTACCCTGGCTGATGGGGATGAGTATATAGACCGTATCCACCCGAGGAAATTGTCCCCAAAACCCCATCTTTGAAGGGAGTAAGTCATGTAGTCCCATGATATGGAGTCAAAAGCTTTCTGAATATCAAGCGATAGAAGAAAGCTATGAATCCCTCTGCGCTGGACTAATTCAATCAAGTGGAGTAACCTGCGAATGTTGTCCTAGGCTTGTCTACAGGGAACAAAACCGACCTGATCCCTGCCTACCAAAGTCCCCAGAAACCCATTGATTCTAGTGACCAGAACCTTCCCCAAGATTTTAAGATCACCGTTGAGAAGCGAAATAGGCCTGTAGTTCTGTGGGTTCGAGCGGTCCTTATCTGGCTTAGGAATCATGGTTATGAACGCTGCCAAAGAGGTCTGATTAAATGTACTTTGTCCCCTAAGGGAATTAAACATTTTAACTAGGTGAGGGGCTAATTTGGCTGCATATTTTTTATAGTATAAGGCAGTGAAGCCATCGGGTCCCGGTGCCTTAGATACTTTGAAACCCTTGATTGCCTCCAACACCTCCTGGACAGTGATCTCGGAGTCCATGCGATCCTTACAGGCATTCTAGGGAGTGGGATCGAATCGAAAAATTTGGTCGCTAAATCCTGGGGGAATGTTTGAGGTGCCTCGTAAAGTTTGCCTAGCAGTTTTCTAAAAATGTTGACAATTTTAAGGGGATTGGCTGTGAGTGTCCCCTCAGGGGTCTTAAGCGTGATCGGAGCTTGCTTCGGCCCTGAGTATCGCAACTTATTTGCCAGAAGAGCGTCAGGTTTGTTAGCCCTTGCATACATCCTCTGCTTACCCCACCTGAGCTTCTTTTCAGCTATCTTGTCAAGCGCCAAATTGAGTTGTATGCTAACCTCATCCACTTTCTTCTTAATTGCCCTGGTGAGATTTGCTTTCCAGTCCCTCTGCAACTGTTCTAAGCTGGCTGTTAAATGGGCTATTGTTTCAGTTCTACGCTTTTTGAGGGATGTTGCTAGGGAAATCAAGCTACCACTTTATGCGCCTCCCACACGGTCACCGCGGTAGCTGTATCTGCATTTTCTGCAAAGTAGTTTTTAATAAATTGCAGAATTTGCAGTTTGTGTTTTTCTAAATAGAGGGCAAAGGCATTTGTGAAATTAGAAACACAGGCTGTTTTGGGGCACTGGGATGGGCATAGAAGGTGATAACTCTAACTCTAACTGGTAGGGCATCCCAAATCCCTCAGGACTGAAGGTAGAGCTGTGTTATATGACACAGCATATGACACATCTGCTAACTTGCAGATGGTTTACTGCATAAATGAAGTAACCTCAACTGGAAAGAAGGGTTAAATAATGCATTTTAAATTAAAGTGGACTATCCTGGGTTTTGGTCCTTTTCTCTGGAGCATCCTGATTTGAGACTAGGCGAAACCCCGAGATCACCAGAAAAATGTACCTTCCTGATGGTCCCCTGGCAAATATAAGGGCTCAGCAAACAGCTCGTTATAATGCACGGTATAAAAAGCTGTTTAAAACAAAGCCCAGGATAACAGGAGGGAGGCAGCCACATCCCTAGTCTCCCAGCAGTAGGCAGTCGCATCCAGCCCCAGCGCGCGCCGCAAGATACAGGGGATGTGACCAAATGCCGAAAATGCACTGTGGCAGCCCTGGGAAAGGTGAGTTTTACAGGTGATTGAGGGGCTTTCACACAGCGGGGCATCCCAAATAGGAATAGGGATAGGCAAATAGACAGCTCTGGAGTCCTTTAGACTCTAGATCCGGGCCACACAGGTTTTGGTCCGGTTTAAAAAGATTATTCTAAATTAACCATATTTGTTAAAAATAAAGGTAAAAGTTACCTTTTACCCGAGCTAAATTATTTTCCTGAGCTGAATTTACAGCTGGGTCAGTGGTTTTACTTAGGGCTATGGTAGGGCCAGATTAAGTGTGTTGGAGGCCACTGAGCAGAAAATATGGTGGAGGCCCCTGACCCAGTATTTTTTTTCCCTTTAAAGTGCAGTAATAGTCCAGTGCAAAGCACTATCTGGCCCCCTTTGAACACGCCTGCCATGGTGCCACCTGCTGTCTGTCACTGGCTCAGTCTGTACCGATCTGGGGAATCCTGCTGCCCTATCCGCCAAACCTCTTCTTCTCCATCTCTATTAAACTCGGCTGTCGCCCTCGGGGAGGTTATTTCTGTTGCTCGAGATTATTTCTTTGGGAAATAAGCTACCAGTTTTCATTCCACTATGGCCTCCTGCACACTCCTTGCCTGTGCCACAGGTTAGAAAAAGCTCCACCAGCGCTGATCCTGGCCCGCCCACTTCTGGGGCTTTAAGCAGGAGCCCCTTCCTACCTTTACTGTGAGTCTAAAATTTACTGTTTAACTAATGCAGGCATGCCACCAAATGGCAAATGGTGGAGGCCCAGGGGCGTGCGCCTATAATCTGGCCCTGCTCACTGGTATGGTAAAGGTACATTTCTTTTAGTGCTTAAGACTTCAAGCAAAGAGAATCAAATGTGCATCAACTATGGCAGAAGTGTAGGTAAAGTGAATAGCCCAAACCCTTTATCTCAGGAAGAAATGTATTCACCACCCATTTCATTATAATATCAATGAATGAGGTCAGGCTTGTTTAAAGTGGACCAACACCCAGGATTTTGACTATCCTGGGTCTTGGTCCACTTCGGTGGGGCACCCCCGATCGGGGTGCCCCGCTGTGTGAAACCCCCCTAACCCCCCGAAAAACTCACCTCTCCCCGCTCCCAGCACCGACGTACAAGGGAAGATCTGGAACGTCTAAGCGGCGGCGGCCGCCGCCGCCTCCCTCGCGTCACTTTTGACGCGCGCGCGCGCCCGCGCCGGCCATTCGCAGACGGCCGGCGCGGAGGCGCGCACGCCTACAGGGGCGCGAGGGAGGCGGCGGCGGCCGGCCGCCGCCGAAGATAAGGTAGGTGAGTTGGGGTGTTTGGGGGGGGTTTCACCCCGCGGGACATCCCGATCTCGGATGTCCCGCGGGGTGGGGGGTGATCGGCCCGGGAATCTTATAGATTCCCGGGCCGATCACCCGTGGGTGTTGGTCCACTTTAACAAGCTAATCTGGGGGTTGTTTAAATTGAACCAAAACCCACGCCCGAAATCTATAATTCCAGAATTGGGATGCCCCACTGTGTGGAACCCCCCTGGTCGCCCGGAAACCCCCCTTCTTTCCCAGTCCAACAGCGCATGCCCGAGCTGCGGCCACATCCCTGCTATCCCACATCCCTTTGGTATGGTGCACGCTCCCTGTTAAATGGTAGCGGGGGATGCGGTCGCTGATTGGACGAGTGGCAGTGCATGCGTCGTAGGACCGGGAACAGTTGAGTTTGTTTGGGCGACCTGGGGGGTTTCACATAGCATGGGCACCCCCGATCGGGGTTCCCCAGGGGCAAGAACATAGACCCAGGATAGTCAAAATCCTAGGTTTTGGTCCACTTCAAGACAAAAAAGCTTCATTTTATATATTGTTTTCAAAAACTAAAGCTTTACAAAGATGAGAGTATTAGCTTGTGAATGAACAAATTCTTTATAAGTACTGTGTGACACACTTCTTGTGAAGGTGAAAGCAGTCACTCGCTTGTATTTAATTATGGCACCCAAAGAGAAAGAGATTGGTAACAATGCCATGCACAGTGTATGGTCGCAAGTCTTTAGTATGCTTTGTTTTTAGACTGAATGCAGCATTGTATCTGCTTCCTGGTAAAAGCAGTCTTTGGGTAATATACTGACCCTCGGGCACTGATCAGGGTCACTCACCCTGACAAGGAATTAGGACCCATTAACTAAGGGCTAATACAGCAGCTCGATAAATTAACCGGCACTAAACTGAATAGCAAAACCAAAAGCAGGTAAATGAACATCACTCAGGGCCTTATTTATCAAGGGATAGCGCCAGGTAGTGTCTCACTAGCGCCAGGTATCGCCAGCTATCGGCGGCTACCGACTCCAGAACGCCAGGCGGCGGACACAATCACGCATTTCTCACGCATTTCTCACGCGCCGGCGAGAGCGTCAGCTAGCGCGGGATTCATCATGTAGCGGACTGCAACGAACAGCGCCGCTGCTAATCCCATCACAGCGCCAGGTATGACCTCTCGCTACCTGGCGCTCTCCAATGCATTTCAATGGAGCAATCTTTAAATCTTCATATTTAATTGTTATTTTTTTTTTTATAATTCTTTATTTATTCAATTTTTCAATAAACAAAAGAGTACCTCTTTTAACATAGGTCTGATCAATTATTGATAAAGTGTCGTACATGTCACACGTCTCAATAACAATGATATAATAAAGTGAAGAAAGAAGGAAGTCAGTCTCGTTATTGTTTCTTGTCTCATGAAGGGGTTAATTATGAACGACATATACACTCAAACCTCATCTTATGTTAAAGCTAGGTGAGTAACAGCAAGGAAACAGCAGACTCTAAGAGAGGACTCGCACAGACAACACAAGAACAGGGAAAGAGGGGGGAGGGAAAAGAGGGAAGGGAAAGGGCAAGGGCAATGATGGCAATAATGGGGGAACGGGGTCATGTCATTTTCAACAGGTCTTTGCCCTCTGGGGACTCAGTGAAGGCCATCCACTCGTACCAGGTAGATATAAATTTCTCATATGTACCCTCTCTCGAGGACGCCACGTTCTCAAATCGCATTATGTCATTGACTCTCTGACACCAGCCTGCAATGGAGGGGGGCTCCTCCTTTTTCCACATCTGGGGGATGCCTGCTTTAGCTGCATTAAGCAGATGACGGACCACGGACTTGCGATACCGCTTCATGGGCATTTCCGACATGTGGAGAAGGCAAAGAGCCGGATCGTCCGGGATTGGGATCCCTGACACTTTCTCCGCGGCCTGCCGAACCGCGTCCCAATAGCCTTTCAGTTTACTACACGACCAGAAGATATGCAGCAGATCTCCCCTTTCCTCGCCGCATCTCCAACAATTCGGAGAGACAGCTGGGAACCACCTATGCAGCTCTGTAGGAACCCTATACCATCTCGAAAGCAATTTGTACCCGCACTCTTGGTATCGGGTACAGATCGAGGTTTTGTGCTGCAACTCCATTACCGTGCGGCGTTGCTTGGGGGACCATGGCGTACCCAGGTCTCTTTCCCACTTGTCAAGGAACGGTGGGTCATCTGCGTCAGGGGGATCAATCAGTAGTCTGTAGATCCTTGAAAGCGTATGCCTTTCCGTCTCAGTACTTTGGCAGAGTTCTTCAAAGATGGTAAACTCAGGTCTACCCGCACTGTACTCTTGCAGGGAAGCCAAAAAATGCCTGAGTTGCATACACTGCCAGGATGACCAGCTAGGGATCCCCAGTCTTTGCGCTATATCGTTAGGGTTCATCCAGTCCCCTCCCGTGCGGAAGTGTCCGACCCTGTATACTTTGGAGTTGATCCAGGTCTTTGCTTTATGTCCCTCGCACCCTGGGGTAAATCGTGGGTTGCCTAGGACCGGGTACATTGGGGAGGGAGAGGGGGATATCCCTTGACGCTGAAACACAGTCTTGCATATCCCAAGTGTGGGACCTATGGTAGGGTGCTGTCTTCCCACCTTGTCACCTTCCTCCGCTAGCCATGGTGCCCCCTGGATCGGCACCTCTAAAAAGCTTTGCTCAAGACCCACCCACTGCTTATGTTGCCCATGGATACACCAGTCAACCACCCTACAGAGGTGAGCTGCCGACTGATACATCATAGGATCTGGTAAACCCACTCCTCCCCGCTCCTTCGTCCTAGTTAAGATCCCCCTCCCCAGTCTCGGTTTCTTCCCCGCCCAAATAAAGTTGGTAAAGATCGAGCGGACTTTTTGAAAGTAGGAGCGGGGGATAGCAACTGGGAGGGTTTGCAGGAGATAGAGTAGTCGGGGAAGTAGGGTCATCTTTACAGCGTTGCACCTCCCGAACCACGAGAGCTTCCCCTTACTCCACCTGGCTGTTTCTGTCTCGAAGCCTCTCAGCAGTGGGGGAAAGTTGAGCGCATATATCTTGGAGAGATCCCCACTGATATTCGTTCCCAAATATCTAACGCTCTCTTTGGCCCAGCGGAGTGGGAAGGCATTTTTGATCGTCTCAAATCTATGTGTAGGGATATTAATGTTAAGAGCCTCCGATTTCTGCAGATTGATCTTATAGCCCGAAAGAACCCCGTATTCCCTAAGTTCCTGCATGAGATTAGGCAGCGTAATCTCGGGGCCTGTCAAGAAAAAGATTAAATCATCGGCATACGCCGCCACCTTGTAATGTCCCGAGGTGCTTCCCAGCCCCTTAACATCCGGATTGCTGCGCACCTTACACAGAAAGGGCTCCAAGACCAGTATAAAGATCAACGGCGACAGAGGACAGCCCTGCCTTGTCCCATTTGAGATTCCAAAGGAACCTGACGTGAAGCCGTTGACTCTCACCGACGCCGAGGGGGAGCCGTAAAGACTCTCAATCCAGTGCAGCATGTTCGGGCCCAGGCCAACATGTCTAAGCACCGCCCTCATGAAGTGCCAATTCACTCTATCAAATGCTTTCTCGGCGTCGGTGGAGAGCAACAGGGTGGGCACGCGCTGTCTCTGTGCCAGATGAATCAGGTTCAAGACCTTGGTGGTATTATCTCTGGCCTCTCTAAGAGGCATGAAACCCACCTGATCTGGGGATATCACTGAGTGCAGGTGCGGAGCAATCCGCGACGCCAGAATCTTTGCAAATAATTTAACATCTGTATTAAGTAACGAGATCGGCCTGTAGCTTGCACATAGGGTGGGGTCTTTTCCCTCTTTCGGGATCACAGCTATGTGCGCCCGTAATGTATCACTTGGGAGGGGAGCTCCCTCCAGGACGGAGTTCATCATAGAGAGGAGCTTAGGGGCCAGGATGGGAAACAATTTTTTGTAGTATTGGATATGTAGCCCATCAGGGCCCGGCGCTTTTCCCGAGGCCGCCTCAGTCACGGCGGCCTGCAACTCCAACATTGATATTGGACCCTCCATTTCTGAGACAGCCTCCCCGGGGAGTTTGGGCATGCCCGAGTTCGCGATATATTGAGCGCACTTCTGACCCAGGTTACCTTCCTGGGAACGTGGCAAGTTATAGAGATCTCCGTAGAACTTGCAAAATGCCTCCGCGATTTCCTCGACGCGATGCACCATCTTCCCCCGGGAGTCCGCCACTCTGGGCACAAAAGTTCTTGCCCTTTCTATTCTCAAGGCCCTAGCCAGCATCTTTCCACACTTATCTCCTGACTCGTAGAAAGCCTGCCGGCATCTGGCCGCCTGAGCCTTCAGCTTGTCACAGCAAACTGATTTTAACTTTTCCCGCAGCTCAGTAAGCGTCGGAAGGAGTGCGACCGACAGTGACTTCTTATGCGACGCTTCAAGTTTCCCTATCTCTTTGAGGAGCTTCAGCATGCATTCCATTCTCTCCTTTTTAACCCGTGCTCCCTGACTAATTAACGAACCCCTAATGACGCACTTGTGTGCCTCCCAAACCGTCCCAGGGGAAAGCTCCGGGCCAGAGTTTATCTCAAAGTAATGTTTAAGGTCTCTTTGAACTACTTCCAACACAGCCTGGTTCTCCAGTAGTGAACCATTCAATTTCCAAGACCAGGATTTGGGCACAGGAGAGGGGTCCTCGATCGTGATGGAGATAGGTGCATGGTCAGATAGTGTGATGTGACCAATGGTGGTGTTAATCACTCTCGCCAGTTGGGAGTGTGGTACTAAGAACAAATCAATCCTGGAATAGGAAGAGTGTGGGTGTGAGAAAAAGGTGTAATCCCTCGTGTTCAGATGATGGATTCTCCAGGGGTCCACAAGTTGAAATAGAGTTAGGGTTTTCTTCAGGTGTTTTAATTTGGCATAGGCAGAGTGGGGTCCCCCCTTGGAGGTGTCTAATAGTGGGTCTAGGGCTACATTAAAATCCCCACCTAAGATCAATTCCCCGGCCCGGAAATCCTCAAGGGCCTCTAGGACACCTGTTATAAAGGGGATTTGGCTCGTGTTTGGTGCGTAGATGTTAGCCAGGGTATACATTTTAGCTTTGATTTTCCCCTTCACCATCAGCCATCTACCCTCTTCGTCTGCCTTGTAATCTACAAGTTCCCATGTTAATGTTTTTGAAATCACTATGCTAACCCCACGGGACCTAGAATCAGGCGAGTAGCTATGATATGCCCTAGGGAAGAATCTATCCCCCAGGGTAGGTGGGTTGGAGGCCCTGAAGTGCGTCTCCTGTAAGAACCCTATCTGAGCCTTAAGGCCTTTCAAGTTTCTCAGAACCAGCGATCTCTTTTCAGGGGTATTCATGCCTTTAGTATTAAGGGAAACAATTGTGATTCCTGCCATGGCAGATCTTTTCTTCAGAAAGCCCGACAGCGAACGCTTCTTAGGTTAGTGGTGTTCTATGCCCGTAGGGGTCTGGCTTTTACCCTTAGGGATTAGGGGGAAGGGAATGTGAGGAGAGGGAAGGTACAGACAACAATAAACACAAAATCCAGATGGCCCTTTCACTGGTAGAGGTCTTATCCTGCCCTTAGGGATTGGGAAAGGGGGAGAGGAAAACGGGAAAAGGGGGAGGAAAAACACAGAAAATATCAAACACTCAATCAAAAAAAACCGAAAACAAGAGGGGAAAAAAAAAAAAAAAAACAGGTTGTAACCAAGTTATGAGAGAAAGAAAAGAGAAAAACAACCCAAAATTTCCTAACAATCCTACACGGAATGAAGACAACACTCGTCGGATCCCGAGGAATCCCGAGTTGGCCCTATCGGGGGGAAGAGTGTCTGTCGACACAGAGATGTGACTAGAGTCTCTCCCTCCCGCACCAGGCCTTGTAAATAGGCTAGATTGCCAAAACAACCAGCCCCGCTTATTGAAAAGCAGCGAATCCAGCTTGAGAAGGCAATGTAGCCCAAAACGTCAAAAAAAAAAAGAAAAATCAGTGTGGCAATTAATTACAACAAGTAAACAGTCACCCGTCTCAGGGATGACCCCCCAGCCCGTGGAGAGCATCCCCGGTCGCCAGAGGGCGAGATATAGGCGATGCAGTGCCCGCCAGGCGGCTCACAGGGCCCAACAGTGGGCATTCAGAAAGTGCCGAGGATGCTCCCCCAGGCGGAGGGGACATAGTTAATCAGCCCAGCAGGGCGAAGACGGCCGTGGACACTCCGGGTCAGATCTCCACATCGTACGGTCTGGTTTGTCGCCGACCGCGACGCTGTCGTCCTCGGCCTCTCGGGCCAGCAGGGCCCCCTCGGGCAGCGAACCGGGGCATTGGAGTGGGCAACAATCTCACCGCCAACCAGTCCGGCACTTCAATCGGTTCGCAGCCCAGGAAAGAGAACACTCCAGGGAGGTCCCTTGGCGTTCTGAGCAAGAAAGTGTCTCTGTCTTTGCGGATGATTAGGTGAAAGGGGTATCCCCACCTATAAGACCCCCCTCTGTTTACGATGACTTCTAGAAGCGGCCGGAGGGCCCTTCTCATCAGGAGGGTGCGTTTAGAGAGGTCTTGAAGGATCTGAACATTTGCGCCATCAAAGTCCACATTGCCTCTTCTCCAGGCCTTTCGAGTGATCTCCTCCTTCAAGGTGTATCTGTGGATTCTGCAAACCACATCTCGCGGTCTCGTGGGATCTGCGCTAGGCGGACCCAAGGCTCTATGTACCCTGTCCAATTCTATCGGGGTAGCCAGGTCTCTTTCCAATACGGTGTTCAGGATGATCGTCGTGATACGGGTGAGGTCCTCCCCCGTGGATGCCTCCGGGATGCCCCTCAGACGCAAGTTGTTTCTGCGACTTCTATTTTCAATGTCGTCTATATGTAGCATCTGGGATTGCAACAGTGTGTCTTGCATGTTGCATCTCTCTTCCAGCGTTTGCAGGCGACTCGACACAGAGGGCGCTTCAGCCTCAAGACCAGCCACTCTTTCTTCAACTGCCTGTACGTGATTCTTGACCTCGCCCAACTCCCGTTTATGGGCCTCTTCATATTTCGCTATTAAGGCCTCAATGTCCGCTTTAGATGGGAGGCCTCGTAATAATGAGATTGTTTCCATGTGGATGTTCGTTTGACTGAGGGGCGCAGGACCACAGGCACCTAACGAGCTGTGCGGTACCGGGGGCGGGCTCAGGGTTTTCGGCTCTGGGAGTGGCACCCAAGGGACCAGCGGGACCTCCTCTGGTTCTGGCGAGAAACACGGCTGTGACGGCGACATTGCAGTGGGGCTTGGGCCGTTCCCCGACCATGGGATCGTCGGTGAGGGCAACAGCGGGGACGTTGGTGGGCTATGTGGGCCAGTACCTAGTGAGCTAATGATTACCCTCGGTTCCAGGGGTACTGGCTGGCGGGGCCTCGGGAGCCGCTGCGGCAAGCTCCCCAGGGGGCACAACTCCCTCTGGCTTGGTGCATCCGCGGGGAGTGTATTGCTCTGTCCCTCCTCCAGCCTAGGTAGGTAGGCAAAACGATCTAGTCCAGCTCTGGGCCTCTCATCTGTCAGGAGTCTGCCCTGTGTGTTCCGGGTGCTGTCCCTGCTCTCTGGTGGGAATCTGGGGGTTCCGGGTTGGGTGTTCAATCGTGACCCGGCCATGTGAGCATCCCGGGTGGGGGGGGAAACGGCCTGCCGCCTCCGTGGGGGGGCCTCATTTTGGGGGTCGACCGGGGTCGGTCGCTGTGCTGGCGTGGGATCTGGTATGGCCAACGATCTGTCCCCTGAGTGGGTCCCCGCAGCCACTTGCCGTCCAGCCCGGGCCTCCCCCGTCCCCCGGGGCACTTCTGGGGAGGGTATTTCAGCCCCCATAGCATTTCCCTCCAGGAGCGCACCACGCTCACCTCTGGCCGCCATCTTGTCTCCCTCCGGGCTGCACCTCTGCACGGTCTCCGGGTCCGCAGGCCGCGCCACGCGATCTTGCTCGGGCAGCCTGGATGTCTGTGTGCCGAGCGCCAAGTCCGGTAGCCGGTTATTCCCCTCTGGGGCGTCGGGTTGTGACGGGCGGGTAGCGCACCGCCTCTCGTCTCCCGGCCGCTGACACGCTGACAGCCTGGCACGTGTCTTCTCACCTGCAGCGTGCGGCTCTCCTCTGCCTGCCTGCATCGCTCCTCCGGCTTTAGTGTCAGGGTCTCCGGCTTCACGGCTCCTCTCCTCCAGCCGCCCGGGGGCCGACACCCCCTCAGCCAGCCTCCCCTCCTCCGAGGACAACCTGCCACTCGCCGCCATCTTGTCGCCGCAAGGCGTCTGCGGTAAGTCCATGAATTCTTTTATCCAGCGGCAACGGGAACCCGGTCTGCCGCCCTTGCCCTTCTTCAGGGTGGCCTTCCTTCTGCCCATAGTGTTTGGGCTTGCTAGTGGTGGTGGATTGCTGCAAAAACTCGATTAATTCGGGCACTGGTGCGGGAGCTCAGTAAAAGACAGCCTCACAGCACCATGTCCAGGACACGCCCCCCATATTTAATTGTTATTAATGTTTTTTTTATTAAAATGTCAAAAGTTCTGTGACCACTTCGGCAATGTTAGATATTTTTTTTAAGGTAAAAAAAAAAAAAAAAAAAAATGTGTGCAGAATTGATCTTATAGGTCTGATATTAATGTATTCATATTACAAAATGTTTAGAAAAACTTGTTTAATTTTTTAATCAAAAAAATATGGATGTTTGGGGGTTAAAAACTACTTTTAAGCCATCGCCGCCAGCGCTCTGGGGTTTAAACAAGCTTTTCACAGCGCAAGAATTTTTTGAGCGTGATTTGTTAATGAATATGCTGGGAGCCGTTTGCTATGACCATTCGCTGTCAGGCGCTCCCATACAGCGCGGAACCTGTCAAACAGCGACTCCTAACCCCGTATTTAACATTACTGCACACCGACTGAGTCGGTGTCAACAACCGAACAACGGCCAAGCACAGCGAATACTAGCGGGCGCTGTGAAAATCACGCTACTGGCACTCATCTGTCGCTACCTGGCGCTATTACTGAATCGGCCTCTCAGTGTCAGTTTCTAGTAGTGCTGCCCAAGCCAGCCCTTGATAGTCAGATCCTTAAATGCCAGTACTAGTTCATGTAATTATTCCTACTAGAAGCCCTCAGGAATTCCAATTCTTTATTTCTTGTAAGTAATTGTTTTAAGGAAGGTTCCACACAAAGCTGCATAGTCTGATAACGGGGCAGACAGAGGGAAAGGATTGTAGAGGGATGGCCAGAGGTGGCCAGGCCATAAGCAGAGCCAGGAAAATTCCCTGCAGGCTTCAGCCAGGAAAATTCCTTCCAGGTGGGGTGTATCCACTTTCAGGTGGCCCAACACACCCGGATCCGTTTCTAGAATTCACTTTCTTGTTGATAAGCTGCTGCTTCTGGCATCAGCCTCCACTATAGCTCCCATACTCCGTACCACTTTACTGTACCATCTAATGCACCTATGATCTGATCTGGCAATGCTATACCCTTAGCATCATGTCTGTGGGAGCATACCCACCCCTACTTCAAAATGTGCCCCTGCACTTCTAAAGCTTCAGTACTATCAAATTAGGCCATATAAATCCCTGCCCCTGATCAGTTCATACATACTAGAGCCTCAACTGCGGAGCAAACGTATTTATTGGCTGGGATGCACACTGGGGTTCGGGCTCAGCTGGGATGTCATAAATAGTGATGAGCCGCAGCAGGGACAATGCGGTTTGGAAGCCCTCTGCTCAAATAGTCCCTAGTATCCAGCATTCAGTACTTCTAAATGCTGGTTACAATAGCTTTGGCCACCACAATGTATTATACGTATTATAAAATAAACCGGACCAACGCCCTTACAAAAAACAGTGCTCATATGCATCCTTCCTCAAGGTTATTCAGATTGTGGCACATACAAATTAACTTTTTTGTAACTCCTGCTGTGGCAAATTTTACCACCAAAATGGCATCCTATAGAGCTGCAGGTAGCCTGCAATCAGGAAGTCCTGCTGGGTTTCCTGCTGCTGTGCATTGTGGGTTATGTTGGTTAAATCCAGGCAGAAGCATGGCTGGGAAGCTGGGAAAGGAAGTCTCCTGGGTGTGTTAGATTGGCCACAACCAGGAGAAAAATCAGTGAGGCAGCATTTAAGCTTTGAGTGGATCCAGGAGCAAATGTAAGTTCTGACAATGATTCAGTATCAAGTGCAAGTGAGTTTCTGGGATTTTTTTTTCAGGTGAGAAAGCTCTAGTTTTACAGTAAATAGATCTTTTTACCGTCATGCAGTGAAAGTTTTAGGTGTTAATAACCAACACTTTTAGGCATTTTAAAAACCTACAATTTTCTCTCCAGTTTGAATCACTAATTATTTGATCTTATGCCTTATTTTAAAATAAAGCATAAAATGACCATTCTTTTGTTGAGGTATTAAAAAGAAAGTTAAATTAAATTACATTTGAACTTAAGTAAGCTACAATGAGCAGCCTTATACTGATATCCAGCATGTAGAAACTTTACAAGCAGGACATATTTATGCCATCCATCTTGTCCTGGGGCTTTATGAAAACTGCCATCTCCAAACAATGGGAGTGTTTCTGCGTTTATCAATTGTAAGCACAAGAGCTTTTGACAAATGACCTCTACAATGGTCACAAACATTGGTATGGTCTGATAACTTAATTGTATGTATATCTGTCTTGCCTGAAGGACTAACCTAACAATACAATATTATTCTGGGCAAGCTGAAACCCATGGCTGTCAATCAGAAGTACTAGCAAGTTTTGAAGAGCCCCTTCTGGCCTTGCTGAGCTATGTCTATTGTCTGCACACTAACTGCTCAGTTACATGCCTGTAAAACTCTATCTTCATTTCATGACATGATTGAGTTACATTTTTCATCCTGCATTTCCTTTGCTAAACATCTATAAGAAAGGAGCATTTGTAAAGCTCTACAGGACATAGGGAGCAGCTGTCATCTGGGGACAAACAATCTGGTGCTGCCAAACACTTATGTATTTAAATATATTGCTCAAAAATCAAAATTTGTAACCTTAAAGGTTCTGTCCAGAATAAAAAAAACAACCTCACCTTTTGTCCCCTGCAGCTGTTTCATCCTACTACAGTTGCATGAACCTTACCAGGCTTTGAGATTGAGTTCAACGGCATGAAGTCCTATTGTATATTTTACCAGCGACCACTGTGGTGTGGAGCCACCGCACGTCAGTCAGTGACTGCCAGGCCTCAAAACAGTTTAGGGTAGCAGTTCATTAATAAATAGTGCATAATAACTATTGGGTTCCAGACTATTATAGACCAATTGTTTTTTTTTTGTTATTTGGATTAGCCAGTTTGTGATACCCTTCTATACGTATGGTAATCATTAACTTCTGCCGATGTGAATTTGATTGGCAGTGGTGAATATACATTTTAAAGCTGGAACATATATTTTAAAGTTTCTTGTTTGGTGCACTAATGGCATTTCTATGTCTATGACAGTGATTATAATTTAAGTGGACTACCTTGGGGATAGAGGGGGATCACATACTGGCTAGTGCAGCCTGTTATAAAGACACACACCAGGCCTCTGCATTTCTGGCTGCCAGTCAGAGAGACTGGAAACTCTAACTCTAAACTACAAAGCTCTCTCCAGCCAGGCCCCTTCCCTACAATTCATCTCCAATACATAGATATCTCTAAACTACAAAGCTCTCTCCAGCCAGGCCCCTTCCCTACAATTCATCTCCAATACATAGATATCTCTAAACTACAAAGCTCTCTCCAGCCAGGCCCCTTCCCTACAATTCATCTCCAATACATAGTTATCAACCCAGACACAACCTCCACTCCACCTCTCATCTTCTCCTCTCCTCCATCCTGGTCACCTCCTCTTACTCCTGCTCCTAGGATTTCTCACACGCCTTTCATACTTCTGTCCACCTCCTATACACCTCTTCCCACTTCAACCCTCCCTGCCTTACCTTTGCCCATGTCACCTCTCTTCTTTCTGTCTCACTTTTACTCACCTCTTACCGCCTCAACTCTGCTTACCTCACCTTTTCCCACTTCTGTTCTTATCACCTATTCCCAACCCACCTCTGCTCATCTTCACATATACACAAAAGCATTTGCAGTGCTGTAATGATAAACTTGTCTGCAGTAAACTCTGCTTTCGCAGCTTACATGAAATAGCGACCCCCTGAAGTGATACAATAACACATTGTGGCCCTTAGACCAAAAAAGATTGTGCGCACTGCTCAATACCTACAACGATTTTTCCCATTTTGTCTCCACTCCCCAACCTTCAGATGGTTCAAAGGCTGACAGCCTGCTGTCTGACTGCGCCATGAAAAGCTGAATAACTTGCATACTGTTCAGATAACCGGGATAATGTAACTCATGCATAGCAAAAAAAATACGTCAGAAAAAAATAATGACCTTTGAGTCTGAACCAAATACAGTTCCCATCTGTGATTTACCAGCTCCAATGCATGGCCATTGCCTTTACACTATATCCAGTTACGATCAGGACTCGATTAATTTTGGGTTAAGTACTGCACCAGTTAAAGCATACGGTGGTTTTCCATTGCAGTTACCAGGCGTTTTCAACACAATATTATTACATTTACCATGCAAGTTTTTAGCTTTACAAGATTCTCAGTTTATTAGTTTTAACTGACTCTCATAAGAACATGTGTCTTTCATTTGAGGCTACTTTCTCTTTACTTGTGCAGCAACAGTTTATCTTCTTCCTCGGTTCTTCCTAATTTTCCAAAATGTTACCAATTGTTTGTTTCTTCTATAAAGATGTTCCAGCGATCTACTCTGTACGCCTTTTTATTATTCATGGAAAAGGAAACCTTCAGCTAGGATAGAAATTAAAAGTAAAATAAAGGAGACCTACACACTCTTTGGTGCCATGGGGATACCTAAAGAGGAGAAAAGGGCTTCCATTAATGTTGAACATTGGCTTTTGGGCTAAAGCTAAATTTTCCCTATTCAGTTTGGCTCGACAAGACCAGAATAGTGCCAAAATTCAAAAATACCATTTTGTGAGTACTCACCTTTAAAATGGGTATTATAAGTGTGTCATACACTCCGCTTCCATAATCATGACATCTGTGTAGTCTCTAGTAGAGGGCGATCTTTAGCAGAGATGAATGCAAAAAAGGAGCTCCTCCCAGTCCATATACACCCGGGACCTCCCACCAATTCCCCAGTGTAAGATAGCAGTAAGAGGACCAGGAAGAACCCATATAACAACTACAAAATTAACAAATGTTCACCATATAAAGGATCCGGAATACCACAAGGGTGGGGGGAAGCGGAGTGTATGACACACTTATAATACCCATTTTAAAGGTGAGTACTCACAAAATGGTATTATTCCAAGTGTGTCATACACTCCTCTTCCATAATCATGACATCTGGGACATCCAATAGCAGTGTCCGTCATGGGTGGGAACCAAAAACAGTAAAAACAATGCACCAACAAGATAGCAGTAAGAGGACCAGGAAGAACCCATATAACAACTACAATATTAACAAATGTTCACCATATAAAGGATCCGGAATACCACAAGGGTGGGGGGAAGCGGAGTGTATGACACACTTATAATACCCATTTTAAAGGTGAGTACTCACAAAATGGTATTATTCCAAGTGTGTCATACACTCCTCTTCCATAATCATGACATCTGGGACATCCAATAGCAGTGTCCGTCATGGGTGGGAACCAAAAACAGTAAAAACAATGCACCAACTTAAACCACTGCAGCTTGCAGAACCTTGCGGCCAAAAACAGCATCCACTGAAGCCCGCACATCAACCCTGTAAAACTTGGAAAAAGTATGAACAGAAGACCAAGTAGCAGCCTTACAAACTTGTTCAACAGAGGCCTGGTGCTGAAAAGCCCAGGACGCACCAACAGCACGAGTAGAATGCGCAGTGATCTTAAAAGGGGGAGTCCTCCCCTTAGCAGAATAGGCCCCAACAATGGCCTAACAAATCCATTTACTAATGGTAGACTTGGCCAGCGCCAAACCCTTTCTGGGCCCACAAGGCACCGCGAAAAAAGCATCCGTCTTGCGGAAGGGGGAAGTAACCACCAAATAGTACTTCACACAACGAACCACATCCAAAGAATGCAAAACTCTCTCCTAGTCATTGCTAGGCTTAGGACACAAACAAGGAAGAACAACATCCTGATTGAGGTGGAAGGCAGAAACAACCTTAGGAAGGAAATCTGGTTTGAAACGAAAAACCACATTATCCTGATGCCTCTCAAAGTAAGGCGCCTGAATAGACAAAGCCGCCAACTCAGAGACACGCCGGACAGAAATAATAGCCACCAAAAAGGCAACCATTTGAGTGAGCAAAGAAAGAGCAACATCCTGAAGCGGCTCAAAAGGAGGCCCCTGTAGAGCCGAAAGAACCAGATTCAAATCCCAAACAGGCACCAAGGCCTTCCTAGGAGGCCTAACATGAGTAACCCCCTGGAAAAAAGTCCTGACCAGTGGGTGCAAAGCAAAAGACCTTTGGAAGAAAACAGACAGGGCAGATACCTGCCCCTTCAAGGTACTAAGCTGAAAACCTTGATCCAGACCGTGTTGAAGAAACTCCAAAATCCTAGGGATAGAGAACACCCTACAAGGTAAGGCCCTGGCCTCACACCAGTCAATGTAGGACCGCCAAGTCCTATAGTAAATACCAGAGGAAGACCTCTTCCTAGCTCTAATCAAGGTCTGAACGACAGCCGCAGAGAGACCTTCCTCCTTCAGAATGAAGGTTTCAGCAAGCCGTCAAAGCCAGCGTTTGCAAATTGGGGTAAAGAAGATGATCCTGAGAAATCAGGTCCGGAAACAGAGGCAGCCTGTAATGATCTACCGCTAGACTTACAACGTCTGCGAACCAAACCTGTCTTGGCCACCTTGGAACCACCAGAATCGCTGGTGCCCCTTCCAGAACCAACTTGCGAACCACCTTGCCCACCATGGAGAAGGGTGGGAACAGATACAGGAAACCCAGATCCTTCCAAGCCAGGGACAAGGCATCCACTGCCAGGGCCAGAGGATCCTGAGAGAGAGACACAAAGGACGGAAGTTTGTGATTGTGCCTGGAGGCAAAGAGATCCACATCCGGAGTCCCCCCCCCCCGTGACACAGGGTGCGAAACACCCTGATGTTGAAGGCCCCTCTCTCCTCGGCGAGAGCAGCCCCTGCTCAGAGCATCCGCCTCCGTGTTCTCCACTCCTGGAATGTAAACTGCTGAGATGCAAGGGATGTTGCTCTCCGCCCAAGTAAGGATCAGAGAGACCTCCCGGAGGGCACTCCTGCTGCGAGTCACTCCTTGGTGATTGATGTAGACCACCGCCGTTCGGTTGTCTGAGCAAACCTGAACCGGTAGGCCCTGTAAGTGTGGAGTCAGCCGTGACAGAACTAGCCGGATGGCTCTGAGCACTAGGACATTGATGGGGTGTGAGCCTCCTGAGGACCCCACAACCCCCTGAACTGACGATTCTTCCAGAAACCTCCCCAGCCCGACAGGCTGGCATCCATGGTCATCGTTTCTCAATGAGGGACAAGAAAGGATTTGCCCCTCAACAGATTGCTTGACTCCATCCACCACTGAAGTGACTGGCGAACCCGGAGAGACATCTTGAAGGACTGATCCAGGGACTGCGGACATCAGTCCCAATGCCTCAGCAGATGGAGCTGAAGCGACCTCATGTGGAACTGAGCAAAGGGTACTGCTTCGAAGGACGCCACCATCAAACCTACCAGTTTCATCCCCAGCCGGAGAGAGGGGCAACGAATGGTCAGGAGAAAGCGAATCAGATCCTGAACAGCCCTTACCTTGGGCTGAAGAAGGAACACTCTGGCTTGAGTGGTATCCAGAGTCATGCCCAGAAATGAAATCTCCCTGGAAGGAGACAGAGAGGATTTGGGGTGGTTGATCACCCATCCGAACCTTACCAGAGTAGACAGCACCGCCCTGGTGTCCATCTCCACCTGGCGGAGGAAAGAGGCGGAAATCAATAGGTCGTCCAGATACGACACAATGTGAATGCTCTGATAGGAACATGCAGGTAAGCATCCTTGATGTCTGTTGACGTCATAAAGTCCCCTTGACGAAGGGAAAGAATGGCAGAGCTCAGGGTCTCCATGCGAAACTTCCTGGTTCTGATGAACCTGTTGAGAATTTTTAGGTCCAGAATGGGTCTGACAGAACCATCCTTTTTGGAGACCGTAAAGAGGTTGGAGTAGTAACCCCTGCCTCTCTCAGAGGGAGGCACCGGGCATATGACTCCCATATCCAGAAGACTTTGGACCGCCAACAGGAGCCCCTGTGCAGCCTGAGGGTCTGAGGACACCCGAGACCTTAAAAATCTTTGAGAGGGCCAGTACTCGAACTCCAGTTTGTACCCGGACGAAACAACTTCCAGGATCCATTTGTCTGTGACCTCCTGTGCCCAGACCTGGAAGAAGAGCCGCAGCCATCCCCCCCACCCGAGTAGGTGAGGGCGCCCCCTCATAACTGAGCGGGTTTAGCAGGGGGCTTAGGCTTGGAACTCCAAGCAGATGCTGGACGGGCCCGCCCTCTGCCCCTGCTCCAGGAGGAACCTCTAACACCAGAGTAGGCGAATCCTCTGACGGCTCTGGCACCCCGAAGGAAGGATTGAAGGAGCTCACCCCTGTTTCCTACGCTGAGGTAGCTTACCACCCTTAGCCACCGCATCCAACTTATCTCCAAAACAGCTTAGTGCCCAGGAAGGGTAGGGTGGTGAGCGATTTCTTGGCCGCAAAGTCCGCCGCCCACTGGCGAAGCCAGATCGATCGACGCATGGCCACCAATAAGGCCAAAGTTCTGCTACACATGACAATAGTGTCCTCCATAGCAGCCAGTACAAAGTTCATGAAAAGCTCGCACCTTTTAAGGGCAGCGAACTCCGCGCTGGATGGGTCAAAATGGGCACCATTCAAGAACTCCCTAACCAGGGATCTGTTAGCCACCGCCACAAGTGCCACCGGCCGTAAGGCTGAACCCACACTAGCGAAGGCATGACATGCCAATTGATCAATGCGCTTATCCTCACCATCTTTGAGGGTAGTGGCATCAGGGGTATGGACCACAGAGGTGTTGGACAACCCCAAAACAGGCGCATCGACCTCGGGCGCGGAAGACCAACGCTTCACCGCATCCACCGGAAAGGGATACTTTTTATCCCAACCCTGAGGAACTCCGGGAAGCCGACTCGGTTTTTCCTACTCCCTAAGGATCAGAGCGTCAAAATGACCCGTGTAGGGAACTCCAAGCGAGGCCTGGCGGCCCCAAAGAGTTCCCCTTTTTTTTTAAGAGGGGTTGTCTCAGGCGGCACAATGTGCAAAACCTCAAGGAGATGGACCAGAACCTTGGAGGTGTCAACAGCATCCCCCAGCGCCTGCCCAGCATCACTGTCACGAAAAAACACATCCTCAGTATCAGATTCTCCAAACAGTTCCCCCTCCTCTAGCGGGGAATACTCAGACCAATCATCATCATCATCAAACTCCAAAGCCGGCCCTGCCAGCGACAGGTGTCTTTTCTTAGCCTGGGTCTTACAGCCCACAGTGCCAGAAAGGATCCTCTCGATGCTGGCCAGGCGAGCACAAACATCAGAGTGCGACTCCCCACTAGTGACAGTGTAACTTGGGGTGCGTAACAGGCGGGGTGGTGTAGGCGATGAAGCGGGTGGCGCTGACCCAGAAGCCTGGGAAACCGCCTGCCGTGTTATGGCCTTTTGTGCACAAGGAATACAAATGAGCACATCCTCCCCCGTAAGGGATACCCCACAACCAACAAACGTCCGGGATTGTCCCGAGGGAAGCCCCAGCCCGGTATCCTGCGGAGCCTCCATATGGTGATTTTTTGGGTAGTCGCAGTGACCCTAGGGAATTAAGCTGGTAAGCAACCCTGGGATGCCCCTTTATTGTCCCTGTGGGAGGATTTAACGGAAAATGCTAAGGAAGGGCCTAGGACCGGAAGAACCCCTAATATTGCAACAGGGGAGTCCTCCTGAAAGACACAAGAAGAAAGGCCCATAAGACAAGCACACAAAATGATACATATTTATATATATATATATATATATATATATATATATATATAAACCAATGCATACAATCAAGAGAAACCAAGCAGCCCCCTGCGGAGAGGGAGGCAGCCTAAGAGAAGAAAAAGGGGCCCACTGGGCACTCACAAAACACACAGGTCCGCAGTAGGATCGGCGGCGGCAGCAGCAGCAGCAGCACTTCTAAGATGGCCACCGGAGTCCAGCACCGCAGGAGAGAGTGAGGAAGAAGGGGGGCGATCCAGCGCAGAACGCGCGCTCGCTAGGCCCCGCCCCCCTCCCTGCCAGACCAGAAACGCGGATCCAAGCCGTGGGCTGGGACTCCAAACTGCGCCAAAAGGAGGGGAGGGGTGGGGCCGGGCCCTCACGCGCCTCACGCAGCCTGAGGGGGAGAAGCTCCCCTCATGAAAACTGCCAACGGAGCAGGCAAGGCACATCAGCCACATGTAAAAGCATACACACACACACACACAATAGTGAATCACCAGACACTGAAAATCAGTAAGGGAAAAGCCAGAACCCCTCCCCCCCCCCACCCGAGGGACACGGAGGGGACTCAGAAGGCAGGGGACCCGCCACCCAGTATAGGGGACGCGGATAAGGCTGAAGGGACAGGGCATCCCAAACCGGGATCACCAACCCGGAAAACCACCTACCCCTTGTAATGGGGTCTCACGGAGGAGTCGTGCTCCTTAAAACACCTAGGAAGGTGTTGCCTACCCTCAACCAGGACCTACAGCCAAGGCTGGGAGGCTCATAAGGGGACATGTGAATAAAGGTCCAGGCAGAAATAGGGACACAAATGGCTGGGTGCAGGCCCGGCTTACCTGCAAGGAATAGAAGGCTTCATCTTCTGACTTGCTCGTCGTCTAGCAGAGAGGGAACTGGGGAATTGGTGGGAGGTCCCGGGTGTATATGGACTGGGAGGAGCTCCTTTTTTGCAGTCATCTCTGCTAAAGATCGCCCTCTACTGGAGACTACCCAGATGTCATGATTATAGAAGCGGAGTGTATAACACACTTGGAATACAAAGTTTTCTGCTCTACCCCTCTCTCTCTCTCTCTCTCTCTCTCTATATATATATATATATATATATATATATATATATATATATATATATAGGGAGAGAGAGAGAGAGAGAGATTTTTTTTTTTTTTTTTTAACTGGTCCCCTCCCCTGGGTGCACAAGGCATAGAGGCTTGCATCTCCAGGGCTTGGAGGCCCTCAGCTATGGATGCATATCATCCTCTATGTCTTTCAGCATTGGTCCAATGCTTCTGGACCAAGCAATGAGCCAGATAGGCTGCTCATGGTCATGTGGTTTACAAGCACCGGTTCACAGTTGGGCAATCCCTTCTGCCTTATTAAGAGGGAGTCCTGTCTTTGAAGAGTTTTTGAAGAGACTGTCTCTTTAACAAAAAGATTGTAGGGGAGCTTGAAGGACACAGCCCCTCTGCAGTAATTGACATTTCCGAAAATGGCAAATCAGACTTCCACTTTTCCCCCAATTGGAGGTCACAGATGCTGTGGCCAGAAACTATATAAGACGTTGGTGACATTTTGGGAGCATAAATCATATTGCAACCTCATAAAATAGGTTACTTGCCCTTGAGCTGTGCTTTTCTGCTAACCAAGTTGCTGCATTTGGCAACTCTTTGCCCCCCTGAGGCAGGTCATCCAAGTGTCACTATGATAAGCCACTAAGGGAGAGGACGCTAAATGCAGCAACTTAGTGAGTAGCTTAGCATCCCATCACAGCTATACACTGTAAGAATGAAGGGGGGGGGGATAGCACTGGTCTGGTATTGGGCCCAATAAATCCTTAAATCCTATGTACACCCTGACTTATGGAAGTGGCCTTCACTTCCATGAGCACTTCTTTTTTGCCATGAGCAAACTTGAACATCATGGACACTGTGCCTAAAAAGTATGTGCACCACTCTTGTTTCTAAAGCAGCCATTGCCAGTTGTAATATAAGCACTATGTAAGTTATGTTGTAACATTTCACTGTGACATGTTAATACATTCATTGGATTTGTTTTTCATTTCCTTTTTTGATAACCAGGAAATCAATGTGTCTGTAGGGTTAGCCTAACTTTCATGTCAGTAGAAAACCTTGTTTTCACTGGTTCAATGTCAACTTCAAATGAGCTCCTATTATCAATCACTCTTATCACATCCTCAATGAATAAATATTGCTGGTCTTCCATGGGCCATTTCCGATTCAATGCTGGCGAGGACATTGGGCAGTCGAGGTTTGAATAGAAGAGGAAATTCTATTCACTGTTCCATGACCTTGACTGATTTCCTCGCTGTGTGAGGCATATTTTTCCTCAGGAAGGTCACTGTTGTATAATTATAATACATTTAGTTCATTAGGGACTTTGATCTAGAGAGCAAATTGGGAGTACAAGGGTGTAGTACTCATTTGTGTTTAAACACTTTGAAATAATCAGTTCTTAATATCGTAAGTTTGCTTGGTTATTTATGCAGACTACAATTCCCAACAATACGCTACAATGTACTGTATGCTTTCCCACACCTGTTTGATGGCCATTGTATGATTGTGCACACATAGGAATTCTTCCCCCGCATTTAATCCATTCATACAGTGAATGTACACATGCCCGTGGTGGGCTGTCCTAATTATTGTGCTTGGGGAGCAGTTCGGGGGGTTAGGTGCCTTGCCTAATAGCACATCAGACCTGCCACCCTACAGTAACAAAGCCCCTGTCTTACCTCTAGGCCGGGACTACCCCTCCATTCTGGCACCATGGCAGTATAATATATCTGCTGGAGTTTAAAAATGTGAATACATTCACAGCAATGACTCTTTCATAATTACTAGTGTACCAAACGTTTTGTGGAGGGTTCTTTAATGCATCCGTCTGTCTGGACAAAGTACATTATAACGTGGTAAATTAGATTCATTAAGGATAAATGTAAGCTTATGCACTTAGGAGGATAAAACATACGCTGTAATATACTGATTAGTATCTAATCTTGGCAATAGAAACATAGAAAAGGACCTAAAGGAAAAGTCCTCTTACGATGGTGTCATGTCCCAAGACGTTTTATTTTACCCGGGGTAACTGCTTGATAGGGTGTTTATTTAGTTCTGGACTTAAATAAAGCTTCTAAAACGTATTCTACGTGAGTCCATGACAAACAGAGTAAGCTATCTGCCAAGCCTTATGGAGTAAGAACACATCTGTCACAGACACACACAGACAAGGTGAAGCTGTCTACAGGATTCATGTCTGGTGCCATCTGGTGAGTCAGTGGTATTTTTGAAAGTGTATATTTTTTGAGCCAAAAGGACAATAATGAACCAATGCCAGTCATCATCTGCCAAGCCAACCTGATAAAGGGAGAATGCTTTCCAAAAGCTTGTTGAATGTTAGAATCCTATACTGAATAAAAAGGGCACTTAAGAGCAAAGGAAATAGGCATATTGGTGACACGTTTTGTAATGAATATACTGTAAATTAATAGAATGATTTCAGAACATTCTCAAGTTATGCAGCTTACACAAAGGTTGGACTTTACTATTAAATATTACTTGAAAAGCTGCCATAAAAAAGGTCATAGAGAAACATGACAAGACCATCATTTTGCTACCCTGTAAGACACTTGTCAGGCCCCATACGGGATATTGTGTAGAGCTTTGGGAATCAGTGCACAGAACAGACATAGTGGAGCTGGAGGTGGGCAATAACTTTTCCACTACCATCTGTGCACTATGCATATCCCTCATTTATTTTTCAGTCCACTACATCTAATCTAACACTGACAAAATTAGGGTCTACTCACCTATATCCACTATTCACCTTTTCCCCCCACATTTAGCATCTTCCTCTTTCTTTCCACACCCCCTCTCCATCCACTATCCATCTTTACTTTATCCCTTCCCCACATCCATTAGCTACCTTCGATTGTTTTTACACCCTTCTCTGTTAACCAGACATCCCATTTCCATCCTTTGTAAGGCTTCTATATAGGGATGCCATCAGGGCAGTACAGTCAGGACTCCTATATGGGGCCCAGTCACTCATGGGGCTCACTCACTGGGCCTGATGTCAGCCCACCTCCTGATCTGATGTTTAGTGCCCATAAAAATTCAAGACATTCTTCTAATTGCCATCAGTGCTGTTAGACACGCACTGGCCTAGCTGGACTGTAACAGCAGCAGATCATTTTTGTCACATCTATATAAATCTGTATCAAAATTAGAAAGAGGTCTGGGAAGCCCTAAAACTTAGGTTGTATGGAGCCTCAAAGTTCCTAATTGTGACTGCTTCTGTAGGTCCATCATTCCACTTGCCATCCAACTTTGTCATGTCTCGAATATCCTTTCTTTGTTTTCTCAACCTTTATTCCATTTACCCAAATCTTTCTGTTATTATACCCCAATTACTTTAAAATATTTAACAAGCTTTTAACTGGGGTGGAGGGAGCAGATAATTGTGGGACCTACATCTGGATCAGCAGTATAAGAGGGGGCTTTGTAATTTAATGGAATGGCAAATAGCTACACATAATTTGGCAGGCAAACCTCTTAATTTGCGACGGTGCAAATTCTGTTGCCAGTTCATGTGCATTAGGTATTATGATATCATCAAGCAGCTGCTGGCAGTTCTTCTGGGCCTTTCCGAACCTAGTTTGCATGATCAGTGAACCTCCTATCGACTTTAGTGCTATTATTGAACATAATTCCATGCACCTACCTCTAAGGCTGCCAGCCTAGAGGGAGATGTGAAGAAAGTGATCAAGAATTATAATTAGCATGGGAAAAATAGAATGTGAAATTTTCATATAAGCAAATTAACACGTTGATACACAGATTTTTGTTAATTAAGTTCTCTTCCACAATAATTTAGCCATTGTCCTCGCATAATACATCACATTTTTTTCAAAGTCTCTTCTTATTACAGATTACAGCCTATATATGCACATGGGATGTTCGACACATTTCTGGAAGGTCACCATAAAGCTATTAACAAATTGTTAGGTCCATTTTAAGTTCATGTAAAAGTACATTTATCATTTCCATAATAACTTTTTTACAGAATATTGTAATGCAATATTAAAGTGAACTTTGGACAAAACTAATCCATACTATGCTTTTGTATTATTACCATTAGACCATTTGTCAAAAAATGATTTACAACAGGACCAGCCACCCATACAACTCTCCCTGAGGGCACAAATGAGCATAATGGTTCCGGGAAGGAATACCCGAAATGAAAATAAAGCACCGTTGGTCCAGCAAACCTATTCCAATGTGGTTCCCATTACAGAGAATATAACCAATACCACTTGCAGACTTACTTTAAATTTGTGGATGAATGAAAATGAATGCATGTGTTCATGTTTGTTCCCAGCGTTACAGCAAGTCATATATTAACTACCTGTACTACCTGATTTACCACCTGATTTAAAGTGGGCCAACACCCAGGGGTGATCGGCACGGGAATCTATAAGATTCCTGGGCCGATCACCTCACACACCGCGGGACATCCGAGATCGGGATGTCCCGCGGGGTGTAACCCCCCCAAAACCCCGCAAAATCCTTACCTCTCCAGCCGCTGCTTCCGCCGCCTCTCTCGCGCTCCTCTAGACGTGCGCACGCCCGCGCCGGCCGTCTCTGAATGGCCGGCGCGGGCACGCACACGTCAAGAGTGACGCGCGGGAGGCGGCGGGCGCGATCCCTTGTCCGTCGACGGACGTCACTTGTCCGTCGGCGGGCATTGGACAGCGCACTCACGTGGGAGCGTGGAGAGGTGAGTTTTCGGGGTGTTTGGGGGGGTTTCAGGCAGCGGGGCACCCCAAATCGGGGTGCCCCGGGGAAGTGGACCAATACCCAGGATAGTCAAAATCCTGGGTGTTGGTCCACTTTAAGCTTTTCTGTTCCTTGAAGCAGCAGTATACTCAAGTCACCACTTACTCATTCATGGTGTATGGCACCAAATGGTGTAAATTGGCAGTTTTGTTAATATGTGGGGTTCCATATATATACTGCTGTAGATTTTTCGACCCTCACTGTAATGTGGTCTACCTGGGAGGCAATGGCAACTGAAGTTAAGAACTTCCCCTCTGCTTTAATAAGGGTGTAAGTCCACTCAAATGTGGCATGCTACACGAGTTTAGAGCAAAGTGATATCCAGTTTATAGAATTTTGAGAATGAAGGCATTCAAATAATGTTGTCCCTCCGTCCCCCTTTATTTAAAGGGAAACTTTTACATGCTATTTACATGCACCATTAAAGTGGACAAAAACCCACCGCGATTGGCCCGGGAATCTATAAGATTCGATTCGCTCCCCCCAGGACATCCAAAATTGGGATGCCCCACTGTGTGCAACCCCCCCAGGTCGCCACATACCTTGCTTCCTGGTCTAACAGTGCATGTGCAAGCCGTGGTCGCATTCCTGCTATCCCTCTAGCAGGGTGCATGCCCTCCAGGCATTTCTGAATGGCTGGCGCAGGAACAAGCCCTGGGGGAAGCGGGGGATGCGGCTGCCAGCACATTCAGAGCCGCTGGCAGTAGACGAAGGCTTAGACGACGTGATGTCAGCGGCTCCGAGAGCGCTGATTGGACGAGCGCCCGCCGCAGGGCCAGGAAGAGGTGAGTTACATTCGACGATCTCGGGGGTTTCAGGCAGCGGGGAACCCCAGATCGGGGTGCCCGGGGGGAGAGGACCAAAACCCAGGATAGTCAAAATCCTGGGTTTTGGTCCACTTTAAACTTTTCTCCTGCAAATATTGAAATAAGGGTTGGCCTAGCAAGAATTCTTTAGAAGCTGGTGGGGGTTTAAATTCTAATATATTCTATAATATTATATATAACGTATAATCTCTTACCCGTTTGCTATTTTCTTCTTCTTGAGCACTTCTGAATTCTTGCTCCAAGTCAATGTCAGTAAATAACCCCACTTCCTCACAGTTTTTCAGAAACCGAGTTGGAGTTGGTGTTTGATCTGCAAAAATATCATATCACAATAATTATTTTAACAGCCATGGCAGCACATCTGGCATCACATGGCAGCACATCTTTCCCTTTCTTCCATTGACACCTTGCTGAAAGAGTAATCTTTCTGACAAAGTCACGGGCAGCGCCCAGAACAAGAGAGGTCATCCTAAAGGTGGGGTGCTGGATAAATAAAAAAAGATTTGGAATAGAGGATGAAAAGCTAATCGTAATGTGCAGTTCTTAAATGATGTTAGTGGTCAGACATCAGAAGTCCACTATTCATAGCAGCTTAAACACCACTGGCCTAAACCCTATAATCCTTAGATGTCAGTCCACATTTTATAGAGTTCTAATATTTTGTGGCACACCATCCAAGGCCAAGGTCTCTCAAACATCAAATCAAAAGAGAAATAGCCAAAAAGAAAAAAAAAGAATACTGGTAGAAGGAGAGAAAACAGAGGGAAAGTGTGAGGAGAGAGAAAAAGGGCGAAGTAAATAGAGAGAGGGGAGAGAGAGAGGCAGATGATGGGGGACAGAGAAAAAGAGAGTGAGAGAAGACAATGAAAGAAAGCTGAAAGTGAGGAGGAATGCAACAAAGGAAAGGGGGAAGTGAAAAGCATGAGATGAAAACAGAAAGTGAGAAAGAAAGGTAAGAACAAAATAAGGAAGTGCATGAAACAAAGAGCAGAGTAATTAGAAAGAAAGAAAGGAAGAAAGAGATATAAACAAAAGAGGTATAAAGAAAAAAGTAAGAAAGAGAAGAAAAGTGGGGGGAAAGCTGGGAGAAGAAGGAAGGTGTGAAAAGGAAGGTAAAGAAAGTGTAATAGAGAATGAAAGAAGAAAGAGGGAAGGAAGCCATAAAGGAGTTAAAGGAAAGAGAGCTAATAAGAAAGAAATTTAAAAAAATGGAAAAGTGAGAAGAAAAGAAAAAGGTGAGAGGGGAATAAAGACAAAGACAGAGTCTGGTCACCAAATGGAACCGCAGGCAGGTACACAGAAGCTCAGCATGTCTGATCTCCAACCTGTATAGAGGGGATAGGACAGGCTCCCTCTTCGGCCATGGGCCTTGTTGTCAAGGCTGATGATATGGAGCAGAGCCTGGAGAATGAGGCATATATGTCACGGACCGGGTGGAGCGGACTCGGGTGTGGATCCGCTTTAACTGTGGAACTGATGGCGGGTACCGTGTCAGGGGAGCGGAGTCTAAGGGGCCACCGGTATTCACCAGAGCCCACCGCAAGGCAGGTTGGCCTTGTGCCGCGAGTGACCTCCAGGTCGCTACCCCCCAACAGCGGCCCAGTCCCACAGTCAGCCGAGGTTCAGCGAGGTACACAAGTGGCAGGCAAAAGGCGTAGTAAGTACAGGCAGAGATCGGGGCTGGCAGCACAGGTTCACGGTAAAGGTGAGTAGCCGAGGTCGGGGCAGGGAGCAAGGTTCAGAGTCAGGGACAGGCAGAGGTCGGTACACGGGTGAGCAATCCAAGAATGTCTGACTTTCAACAAGCATGGCGAGACCAAGATCCGGCACTGAAGGAAGGAAGTGCCTCTTTAAATAGGAGAAGTGGATGCAGGCTTGGATGACCAAGCACCAATCAGTGCTGTACAGGCCCTTTAAATCTCAGGAATCCAGTGCGCTCGCCCTCTAGTGGACGGAGACGTGCACGCACCTGAGCATGCGAGAAGGAAGCATGGGGGGAAGGGAGACAGCTGGGAACAGCCATGAGGGAAGTGCTGCAAAATGGATGACGGCTGGATGCAGCCATGGAGGTAAGTGAAGTGCTGCTAGATGGGCATGCAGCGCTCGCCCTAACAATATAGAGGAGGGAGGTCACGGACTGCAGGCACCACACCGCTTTAACTGGCCAGGCCGTGACCCCATTCCCCAACACTTGTCAGAGAGAAATAGAAGGAGGGGGGCACGGCTTACCTCACAGCAGGTGCAGACACAGCAAACAAATAAACATACAGACCGCTTCCCCAGCGCTCTGCAATATCGAGCTGGCAAGGACTCAGGCCGGCCCTCATTACCGGTCAGACAGCGCACTTTCCGATTTTCTGCCATCAGCCCTGCACTTCCACCCTGGCCGCCTGCTCTCTGCTGCCCCCCTGCACTGGCCACCTGCTGGCCTTGAACTATAATGCCGACTTTCCAGCAAAGCTTCTCGTGGCGGGCCAGGTGAATGGGAGCTGGCAGGACGGCCCGCAGCGCCTCCTATTCACCCAGCCAGCTGCAGGAAGCATTGCTGGTACCGATAAACTACCAGATCAGCCGGCGGCCATTGCAGAGGAGGTGACGGCCTACCGGGTATGCCCTATGGCCAGTCCGCCCCTGGCCATCACCTGGAAAATGTGCTGTCCCTCAGGTGCTTAGTAGGAAATACAGCCGAGTTACTAGTGGTATCTAGCAGCGTCAAGTCACACCTCACCCAATGTTTCAGAGGGATTTCCACTAGCACCATATCCCTATGCCAAGGGACAGGTTTCCCATCCCAAAAAAGCGATCAGGTATTGTTCCCTTGTGCTGCCAATTAAGAGGCATGCAGAGCAGTGAGAGGCAGAATGGCCAGCTGCTACCGATAGATTAACTTTAAGGTAAACCTAAATGAAATCTAGCTGATATTAAAGCTGCAGTCCGACACAGATTACTGTCCTCCCCAGTGATAATCCTGATTAGGGGAGCACCTAATCCCCTGGCAGAAGCAGTGCTGAGTTTGAGTGACAGCTTGGTCATCCAATGAGTGCAGCAATGAAAGGTTGCTTGAGCTGTCTTCCGAGAGCTCTACTAGCGATAGCTGCGGCAAATCCCAGGATTGCTTTAGTGGGATCAGGTGAAAAGTTCTTATCTCTGGGGGGAGTTTTTAAGTGAACTGTAATTTTTAAGGGACATTACAGGCACATAGTTACATTAGCCTGCTTTCTGCTTGGCTGTGACGGGCAGGTGTCCCTTTAAGCTTTGTTGAATCAATAATCACTTTTAAACCAAGCCATACTTTGCATTCTTTAAAAAAAACATTGAAATAAGAGAGCAGGACAGAGATGTTATTCATACAGTGAAGCTACATTTTAATTTACACCTGTTTTATTAAGGTGATACATTTTTAAAATTGTTTCCAGCATCTCACACGTGATGATTTGCACTTCGGAAACAGCGCTAGACCAAATGTATTTTTTTTCCTTCACTTCACTCCATAAATATTGTTGTTAAGAACATTTGCATGTCTGATTATAAAGAAATATCAGATACTGTGTAGATTGCTAACTAACTGCCAGAAATGATGCTGGTGAAAAGGTATGTACTGTACTGTATGCACTTGTGTAACTTTGTGCACTTTGCACTTGTGTTACTTTGTAATAAATATGATGTGTTTTCCAAATCTGTCCTAAGGGCTTGCCATCTGCTCAGGTTCTGAGGGTTTCCACACCAGCAGCAGGCCTGCCATTTGGATTTATGGGGTTCCTAGCATGCCCGTGGCCTGGCACTTCCCCATAATTTCAGAGAATGGATGTGCGTGGCAACATCATTGTAGATGATGGCGGAGGGGGCACTTGTCACTGAGGCGCCGGTGACGCCGGTGACTGGATCTTATTAAATAAGCATTAAATAAACAGCTCCAATATTAATAAACATATTAAAGTCATTGTCCAGACAGGGGTTAAATCTTACAATGCAGGACCCCTGCCTGTAGCACTGCCGACCTCAGAGTTTGCTTTCATTTTCAGCCAGAGGATCACTACTTTCTAGGCTCCGTTTGCAAACCCCCCTCTCCCTTCGTCTTGTGCATCATCTATTATTATTATAATTGTTTATTTATATAGCGCCATCATCTTCTGTAGCGCTTTACAAAGTAGTAGTTACAGGGTAGAAACATACGGTACATATAATATATCAAATGCAGTTTTACAGAGTTGACAATGGATATTCTGAGTACTGCGAGCTTACAGTCTAAAGGATGAGGGGTGAAGACGAGGGGAAAGGATCACAAACAGTCCGTATTGAGCTTTGTGGCATGTGCCCTTTTAGAAGAGTGGTTAAGCCAGATTATATGATTGTCTGAATAAGTGAGTTTTGAGGGCTCCTTTGAAGGTTTTGAGTGTTGTGGAGTGGCGGATTGGGTGGGGGAGGGCATTCCAGAAGATTGGAGTTGCACGTGAGAAGTCCTGAAGGTGGGCGTGAGAGGAGGTGACCAGGGAGGAGGACAGGAGAAGGTCGGTAGCAGAGCGGAGGATGCGTCTAGGTTGATATTGTTGGATTAGAGATGAGATGTAGGGAGGGGCCTGGTTGGAGAGAGCTTTGTATGCGAGAGTTAGAGTTTTGAACAGGATTCTCTGTGGGACTGGCAGCCAGTGTAGGGATTGGCAGAGAGGCGCAGAACTGGAGGAGCAAGAGGAGAGATAGATGAGGCGAGCAGCGGAGTTCAGGATAGATTGGAGGGGTGCCAGTCTGTTAGTTGGTAAGCCACAAAGAAGAATGTTGCAGTAATCCAGTCGGGATATGACCAGGGCATGCACTAGCATTTTAGTGGTGTCAGGTGAGAGGAAAGGACGAATGCGGGAGATGTTTTTAAGTTTGAGGCGACAGGAGGTGGCAAGGGAGTGAATATGTGGTTTGAAAGAGAAGGCAGAGTCCAGAATGACTCCCAGGCACCGAGCTTGGGGAATTGCTGTTATTGTGTAGTTGTTGACAGAAATAGATGTGTTAGAGAGGGGAGGGGAGATAGAGGGTGGGAAAATGACCAGTTCTGTCTTGTCTATGTTTAGCTTGAGGTAGCGAGATGACATGAATGAAGAAATAGCTGAGAGGCAGTTGGGGAGGCGAGATAGGAGAGAGGAGAGATTGGGGCCTGAGAGATATATCTGAGTGTCATCCGCATAGAAGTGTTATTGAAAGCCTAGTGAAGTTATACGTTTGCCAAGGCCATAGGTGTAGAATGAGAAAAGTAGGGGGCCTAGGACAGAACCTTGCGGCACACCAACAGTAAGGGAACGTGAGGATGAGACTGTGTTAGAAAAGGATACACTGAATGATCTGTCAGAGAGGTAAGAGGTGAGCCAAGAGAGTGCAAGACCTTGAACCCCGAGAGAGGAGAGAATATCAAGAAGCAGAGAGTGGTCGACAGTGTCAAAGGCTGAGGAGAGGTCAAGAAGGATGAGGATGGAGTATTGACCTTTGATTTTGGCAGTGAGCAGATCATTGGTGACTTTGGTGAGGGCAGTTTCAGTGAAGTGGTTACGGCAGAATCCTGATTGCAAGGGGTCAAGTAAGTTGTTAGTGGATAAGTATTGTGCCAGTTCTGAGTGGACAGTTTGGAGGAGAAGGGGAGTAGTGAGATAGGGCGGCAGCTGGAGAGGGCAGAGGGGTCGAGAGAGGGTTTCTTGATGATCGGAGTAATAACTGCATGTTTGTAGGAAAGGTGCCAGTGGAGAGGGAAAGGTTGAATATAGAGGTTAAGGCTGGAGTGAGGGATGGAGACAGTTGAGGAATTAGGTGGGATGGAATAGGATTGAGGGAGCAGGTAGTCAGGTGGGCCCTAGAAATGAGAGAGGTTAGTCCAAGCTCACTTATTGGAGTGAAGAAAGTAAGAGAGTAAGGCAGGGGGATTGTTTGAAGTGGTGAGGGATTCTGAGGGGCAAAGCCAAGTCGAATGTTGTCAATTTTTTCTTTGAAGAATGTAGAAAATTCTTCTGCTGTTATTTGGGAGGTTGGAGGAGGGGGTGGTGGGCGTTGTAGGGAACTGAAAGTGTTGAATAGTTGTTTGGGATTCCGGGATCTATCAATCGAGTTGATCATCCTGGACAAGTGACTGCCCCTCTATTCAGAACTTATGCCTCTAATCCTCCCCCTCCTGATTGCTAACCAATCCTTCCTTTCCTCTGAGCTCTCTCCCTCCCTCTCAGCAGACTAAAGGAAAGTCTCATGCTAATACAGGCAGCACTCCCAGGAAAAAGACACTCCTACCGCCTGAGAAGTGTAAAAATCAGTACAAAACATAAAGTAAGTTTTCTCTGCATTGTAAACTTCTTACTTCTTTAAAAGTTTTGAAAAAACTTGGAGCATGAGGACATGTACTTGGTTATTAGGTTTATTAGGTTAACAGCAGTGCCTGGACAATTACTTTATGCTAGACTACATTGCAGATAAGGTTATGAAATGAGGCCAGATTTCAGCACTAGTTTATGCAATTAATTATGCAAGATTATCAGGAAAAACCTAGTAAAGGAAAAGAAATTAACTTTTCCTCCTAGCACAGAATGGAAAATCTGGGGGCTTATTAGAAGCACGAAAAACAGTTACCTTAAAAGCGGACGCATGGGTGTTGGTACTGCCACTAAATGACAGTCTGGGGGCACATAACCCCGTAAAACGCCCATAAAGCTTACCCTAACCTCATTCCTCCGCCCCCACAGTTGTTGGTCCATTTGGAATAATGGTCAACTGAACTGGGGCGGATCTTTAAAGCAAATCAAAACCCACAATTTTAACTAGCATACCCTGAATTGCTCCCCCCATGAAGAGCACCTTTTGCTACTTTTCACTGCTCCCGTTTCACTCTGCTCCCAGGTAATGGCGCCTGTTGTAGCTGAAAAGCTCCGCCTCCTCCATTCATTGCCACTGTTGTGTGTGGCAATGATGTCATTGTCCCACCTATGCAATGACTGATCACTTGCCATCTTACAGAGAGGAACAGCAAAAAAAAACGTGTTCCAGGACGATTCGAAAAGCGCAAATATCATATCCTATTCTAGTTCTATACCCTAAGAAGGAAGTATCGGCAGGAGCTTTGGCCAAATGTATTTCACAAGTTCAGTGGGTTGTGGTCCTCTTCAACAAAGTAGATTTGAACGCATAACTTCCTCATATATCCCATTGCTTGTCAAGAAAACAAGAGCAGTAAAAATGGTGGCAAAGTAGTAACGATATAAGAGGCAGGGTATAAAGCTGCCATCGCACAGGGTTTGTAGAAATATGAGAAGATGCTGAAAGCACATAAGGAACATGCAGAGTGCCTCCCAATGGCACAGGGTGAGTAATGTCGAGCTGTTTCCCCCCTAGACCAGGTCTATCATTGCTTCTAAACAGCACACACATTGCATTCCTAGAATGTTGTGGAAGCGAGGTCCCGGTTCATATTCTGCACTCGGAAGTAAACTTGCCAAGACACCTGGCAACACACAAGGATTCAATGGATAAGTGATGTCGAGCAACATTTCCAAAATCCAAAACTTATGTCTAAAAGATGTAAATAGCTTACAAAAAATGAAATAGGGGCTTTCATAAGAAACAGAAAGCCCCAGCGGTTTACGGGATAGTATTATACATGCAAGTTTATAGTCACAATGGGATCAGAAAGAATAAGTGATTTTATTGGTTGTGAAATGTTTTAATGAATGTACATACCAAGCTTACAAGGTGTTCTCTAAAGGTTTCCTATAACGCCAAAGATAAAATACTGAATAACTCCAACTAGTGTCCTGGAGTAAGTAATTCACCAACCATAAAACACATCATAAACAGAACACAAGGACACAAATGCATGACTTAGGCCCATATTGACCCTGTTTATGATTATATCTGGAGGGGGAAGAATGTCAGTTGGGTCATAGTTAAAGGTTCAAGCTGCAAATTCAAAAGAGACAGCTTTGGAGCCAAGAAAGCTGCCCAACCTGTCAGATTATTGACTTAAAGCAGACCAACAGTCAAAAATGACTTAAAGCAGACCAACACAACAAACAGTGCTCATGTGCTCAGATTTCTGCATATAAAAATGTATTTACCTTGCTGTGGTAAATTAAAAAACAAAATGGCGGCTCATGCATTTGCAGACCACCTGCAAACAGGAAGTGTTGCTGGGCTTCCTGTTACTGTGTATTGTCAGTTATGCCAGTTGTATCCAGGCAGCAGCATGGCTGAGATGCTGAGAGAGGAAGCTCCAAAATGGCCGCTACCTTTTTTTTCCAACTGTGCCAGGCTGTTGATCCGGTTTAAGTTTTAGTTTAGATTTCAAGCTTAAAGGAGCACTATCGCGAAATTTTGTAATATTAAAACCCATATAAACACATAGGCTAATGAGTGGAGGGGTCACTTATAAACTCAAACTTCTGCCAAGCTTGTGGTTTTCTTCTCCTGGTAGGAGTAAAATCCAGGGGTGACAGGTTTAGTGTATTTGGGGTGACAGAACCTGTCACCCGATTACCTCTTCCTTCCATTAATAAAAATAAAGAACAAGCCTGGCTGGATATTTCTTAATGTGGGGTGCATAACTGACCCCTCCTCCCGCCAGCCAGCATACTTATAGGGATTTTTATTATTGGCCCATTTTTTCGCGATAGTGCACCTTAAATGTCTACTTTTCCCGTCATCTGTGGATTTGGTAATATTTCGCTAAAAAGGACAAACAGGCAGCACAAACACATCTTGTATGCCCCTGTAACTAATTTTAATTGGGTCTTCTGTTTCCCATGCCCTGCAGGAAGACTGGCAGTGGCAACTATTGCCCTGGAATGCAAACAATACCTACTGGCACTTTTAGTATACCACTAACAGGGAGAGTGCCTGCACCGGCCATTCACAGATGCCTGGTGAGGGCACGTGTCTTGCTAAAGGGATAGCGGCAACCTGGGGGGTTTCACACAGTAAGGTATCCCGATTCTGGATGCCTTGTAGAGAAGGAAATCCAGTGACCCTGGAATCCTATAGATTTCAGAGTTGATTGGTTGTGGGTTTTGGTCCTCTTTAAAGGAAAACTGTGATTTAATTATCAGCATGCTGTGGTCAAGTTTATTATATTCCTGTGTGTGTGATCCTAAGGTGGGAAAGGGTTTTCTGGCCTTGAGTAAAATATACTTAATATAAATCCCAGAATCCCACTGTAACAGGTCAGCAGCGGCTAAGGCGGCCAGTAACACTTTAGCTACTGGAACACATGACTGTGATCTATCTGAACAAGCTGAATTACAGCAGAAGGAGTTAAACCTGTCATCTATTTCTTAACCTATCAGATGATTAGCAAGCCAAAGTGAGGAAGTCTCTGATCTGTACATCTAATGCACCAGTGGATGTACATTGTTAAGGTAAACACATTGTTGCTAGGGAAAATTGTTTTCTTTTGTAACACAGGGTCGCAAACGAATACAAAGAAAAAAAAATAACAGGTAAGCTCAGCACATTGAAGACATTGAAAGGGAAATTACGCTTTAATGGGCCCACTTCTGTGACCTTTTTGCAGGGTTTTTTTCTGTGCCAAATGGATATCCTTAAAGGTGCTGATATATATATATATATATATATATATATATGTAAAACCCGCTCCTTAGGGTTACTAGGATTAGGGCACAGAGAAGGCAAAACAGTGTCCTGATTGAGATGAAAGGCAGACACAACCTTAGGTAGAAAATCTGGCTTAAAACGAAACACCACCTTGTCCTGGTGTCTCTCAAAAAAAGAGGGTTTGATGGAAAGCGTCGCCAACTCAGAAACACGCCTAACAGAAGTGATAGCCACCAAGAAGACTACCTTAAGGGTCAAAATGGACAAAGGGGCCTCACGCAAAGGCTCAAAGGGAGACCCCTGCAAAGCAGATAAGACCAAGTTCAAATCCCAGACTGGTAACATAGGCTTACGTGGAGGACGCACGTGAGTAACCCCCTGGAAGAAGGTCTTGACCAGATGATGGTGAGCAGAAACATGACCTTTGAGGGTACTAAGTTGAAGACCCAAATCCAAACCATGTTGCAGGAATTCCAGAATCCTAGGGATAGAAAACACCCGACAGAGAAGCGACTTAGACTCACACCAGTCAATGTAACCATGCCATACCCTATAGTAAATGGATGACAAGGACTTCTACCTAGCCCGAATCATGGAATTAACAAAAGAGGCAGGCAGCCCCTTTTCCATCAAGATGGAGGTTTCAGCAGCCAGGCCGTTAAAGCCAGCGTTTGTAAATCGGGATGGCGTAGTTGCCCCTGCGTGAACAGGTCTGGATCCTTGGGCAGAGCATACTGATCTACTGCCAACTGCACGACGTCTGCGAACCACATCCTTCTTGGCCAACAGGGGGCCACCAGAATGGTTGGCACCCTTTTCTGGGCAATCTTGCGCAACACCCTGCCCAGCAGAGGAAAAGGAGGGAACAAATAGAGAAGCTGAAAGCTCTTCCTAGAAATTGCTAGTGCATCCATGGCCAAGGCAAGAGGGTCCTGTGACAGAGAGACAAAGACTGGAAGCTTGTGATTGTGACGGGACGCAAACAGATCCACATCTGGCTGACCCCAGCGGTGGTACAGTGAGCGAAACACTCTGCTGCTGAGGGACCATTCTCCCAGACGAGAAGTCCCCCTGCTGAAGGAGTCTGCCTACAGTTTCTCCACCCCCGGGATGTACACTTCCTTGAGGGCCCTCTTGCTCCGGGTCCCTCCCTGATGATTGATGTAGGCAATCGCCGTCTGGTTGTCCGAGCAGACCTTAACTGCCCGACCCTGAAGGAGTCAATTGGGCGAGAACCAACCTTATCGCCCTCAGTTCCAGAATGTTGATAGGGGTGTGGGCCTCCTGAGGGCCCCACTGACCCTGGAATTTCACGGATTTCCAGAAGCCCCCCCAACCTGTCAGAATGGCATCTGTGGTGACTGTCTCCCAGCACAGGGCCAGAAAGGATCTGCCCACCAACAGGTTTCTTGAATCCAGCCACCACAAGAGAGACCGTCTGGCCAGAGGTGACAGGACCAACACCTGATCCAGGGACCGAGGGTCCCGATCCCATACTGACAAGAGGTGAAGTTGAAGAGGTCTCATGTGAAACTGAGCGTATGGAACCGCCTCGAAGCAAGACACCATCAGGCCCACCAGCTGCATCCCCTGCCAGATGGAGGGATGAGGGCAAGACATAAGGAGCCTGGCTTGGGCCTGAAGACTCTCCACCTTCTGCTGAGGGAGAAAAATCTTGACCTGAGATGTATCCAGAGTCATGCCCAGAAAGGACCTCACCATTGACGGTGACAGAAAAGACTTGGGATGGTTGATCACCCAGCCGAAGGACTCTAGTGTGGACACCACCAGCTAGGTATCCCTCTCGGCCTGCTGGAGGGACTGAGACGTGATGAGAATGTCGTCCAAGTAAGGAAGGATGCGAATGCCCTGAGACCGCAGCAGAGCCAATACGCCCGCCAGCACCTTGGTGAATACCCTGGGAGCCGAGGTGATACCGAAGGGCAAGGCCACAAATTGGTAGTGCTGATCCTCCAGAGCGAACCTGAGGAATCTCTGATGACCTGGAAAGAATGGTACATGAAGGTAAGCGTCCTTGATGTCTACAGAGGTCATGAAGTTGCCCAGGCGTAGTGAATTGACAGCTGAGCGCAGAGTTTCCATGCGAAAGTGCTTGAATCTGACAAATTTGTTGAGGCGCTTTGAATCCAGGGCAGGTCTGATGGACCCGTCTTATTTGGGAACAGTGAATAGTAGCCTCTGCCCCTTTCCCTCAAAGGCACCTGGCTGATGACCCCCAACTCCAGAAGGTTTTGGACTGCAAGGCACAGACCCTGAGCTGACAGGGGGTTTTGAGCCATCCGGGATTTGATGAATCTTGGGGGGGGGGGGACAGACTGCAAACTCTATCTTGTAACCGGAGGACACTACCTCCTGAATCCACCGGTCTGAGACGTGAAGCCTTCAGACGTGAGCAAAGAGCCGGAGCCGTCCCCCCACCCGGATGGGTGAGGGCGACCCTTCATGCCTGAGGGGGCTTGGGGGAGGACTTTGGCTTAGGACCGCAGGAGGGGCCGGGGCGGCCACGTCCCCTGCCCCAATAGTCTCCCCGAGCCCCAGCAAAGGAGACTCCTCTAACAATTCTGGAACCACGGAAGGAAGGGAGAAGGACACCCGTCCCCCGAAAGGACCGAGACGGCCTCCTACATTGAGGTAACCTACCGCCCCTGGCAAACAAGTCCAAGCATTCACCAAAGAGGCGCAGCCCCTTAACCCTTTCAGTGCCAGCCTACCTGCAGCATTTGCCACTCCCTGTTGCCAGACCATGTTTCACTATTTTGCGCTACACATGTTCAACTGTCATTTTTGAAAGGATTTCCAGGGATTTCCCAGGAAAATGATATATTGTTTTTTTCAGCAGAGTCTGGGCTTTAACATGAAATGTCTTGTTTGCAATTTTTAGGTGTATTCTCAATATTTTTGGGTGAAATATGTGAAAAAAATTAAAATTTGTAGTGTTTTTTTGTAATAAAAAATGTAAGTTTGTCAATAAAATCTTATTGCGTGTGAAATCCCAATTTCTCCCGGTTACAGCGATACCACATATGTATAGGTAGACACCCTTTCCTGCCCAGGAGACTCCCCCAAACTGAAATAGCACTTTAGGGGATTTTCAGAAAAAATACAACTGTGATATGCGCTATGCGCACCTTGCAGTTTTACCAGAAAAACAACCCTTTACATTTGAAATACCCCCAACAAACTATATATTCTCTGGAAGTACACACCTCAAGCTTTCTAGGTGTACCAAGCATGTTGATGTGCCCATAGTTTTCTGGAAGTAATTCCTCAATGTATTCTTTGGTTGCAAAGAGTTTCCCCAAAAAAAGGATAAAAAAGCAGAATCAAAGCCACATTTTCCTAAAAAAAACTATATACCAACAAGAAAAAACAAGTTTAATCTGAAAAAGCAACATTCCCCGAACAGAACAACACCCAACATGCATAGGTTCTGTCAAGGGAAGAGTTGCCAAACACCCCAAAGTAAAGTGCGCACCTTGCGATTTTTCAACCAAAACAACCCTTAACATTTGGAATATTCCCCATAAACCATATATTCCCTGAAAGTACACATGTTAAGCTTTCTAAGCATACCCAGCTTGTTGTAGTGGGCTCATCTTTCTGGAATTAATTCCTCAAAGAATTCTTTGGTTGCGCAGGGTTTCCCTAAAAAATGTATAAAAAAGCTGAATAAAAAACACCTTTTCCTAAAATATAAATATGCAAACCAGAAAAAACAAGCTAAGTCTGAAAGCGCAAGGTCTCCCGAACAGAACAATACCCAACATGCAGAGGTACTATTAACCCTTTTAATTGCCAGCCTACTTGAGATTTTGTCACCCTCTGTTGACAGGACATTTTTCCCCATTTTGCGCCATGTTTTGCGCCATTTTTACGCCATTTTTGCTGGATTTTCAGGAAAATTATATTTATATTTTTTTGCAGCAGAGTTTAGGCTTTAACATGAAATGTCTTGTTTGTAAATTTTATTTTGTTTTTACAATATTATTAAGTAAAAAATAAATAAATAAATAAAAACATTTTTAGAAAATTGACTCTTTTATTTTAAATTAAAAATGTATTTTATTGAGGAAAAGCATATTGCATGTGAAAGCCCCATTTCTACCGATTAGAACGGTACCACATATTTATCGGTAAAAAAAATTGACATAGGGTCCCCCCTCCCTGGGGGGAGACCCCATTTTTTGGGGGGGATTTTTAAGGGTTAAAAACCCTTAAAAATCCAAAAAAAAAATTGACATGGGGTCCCCCTTACCCAAAGTAACCAGCTCGGGACCAGCTATGCAGGGCTTGTAGAAACAGGGCACAGGGGCCAGCTTTTGTGGCCCCTGGCCCTGCAGGCTACAAGCCCGCATAGCCCGTGGGCCCGGGCTCTTCTGCCCCCCCCTGGGCTTTGGGGAGGCAGGTAATGGGGGTGCCGGGGGTTAATGACAAGTCACCCGCTAGTCACAGGTGACTTGCCACCTCCCCCAGCCTTGTGAACTGGTATAGGGGTCATGGACCCCTTACCAGGTGAGTATTTTTCATTTTTATTTTTTATACTAGCAGCGGGGAAAGTCGAGCATGTAACACCTACGGGCTTGGCACTTAAGGCCCAGCCAAGCAAGCACGTAGGTGTTACGTGCTTGGCACTTAAAGGGTTAAAGGGTAAAACCAATGAGAGCCTTCTTAGCAGCTACCCACTGACGCAGCCAAACAGAGCGGCGTATAGCCACCAACAGGGCAGAAGTCCTACACACATTCTAATGGCATCATCCATGGCAGACAGAACATATGCCACAAATTCATAGCAAAGCAGGAGAGAGCTATACTCTTCTCCTCCCGTGTCATCAGATGCCCCATCTAAGAGACTCTTAAGCAAACCCTTAATAGCAATAGCTGTAATGGCAGAGGCACAAACCGGGCGTAGCACGGTCCCCACACAGGCAAAAGCATGGCAAGCCAGCTGGTCCATGCGCCGGCCCTCACCATCCCTCAGGGTAATAGTGTCAGGGGAATGCATGACAGATGTATTGGACAGCCCCAGAATGGGCGTGTCCACCTCGGGAGGACATGACCAACGCTTAATCACCTCAGCAGGAAAGGGATACTTCTTGTCCCAACTCTTGGGCACCCCAGGGAGCTTGCTAGGCCTCTCCCATTCTTTGAGCACCAGATTATTAGTCTGCTCCGGGAATTCCAAACGTGGTTTAACCGTATGAAAAAGCTCACCCTGCTGCTGCGGAGCAACAGCAGGAGGGGAGATACAGAGCACTTCATAAATATGAGCCAAAAGCCTGTCAGTGTCATCTGAGGACCATGGATCTTCCCCAAAGGGAGACCCGGTACCACCATAAACCTTAGGCTGCTCCTAACCCGGGATGCCCCAATAACCCACTAGGGAAGTGGAAGGTAATGAGTAGAGATGAGCGAACCGGTTCGGACGAACCGGAATTCGCTCCGAATTTCAGGGAAAATTCGATTCGGCACGAACCCGAATTTTTTTTGGTTCGTGCCGATCGAATTTTCCCTGAAATAAAAAAAAAAAAATGGCGGCTGACAGCGCAGCCGGCCTGCCTGCTCCCACCATGCCGGCATTTGTTTAAAAAGCAAACACTTACCTGCATGCTCGGAGCGTGGCGCCCTGATGACGCGCCCTCTGATGACGCGTCCTCTGATGACAGCTGAGAGCGGCGCCGGAGCGTGGAGGCCGGCGCGTGGAGGTCGGCGCCGCTCTCAGCTGTCATCAGAGGACGCGTCATCAGAGGGCGCCTGAGAGCGATGCCGGCCTCCACGCTCCGAGCATGCAGGTAAGTGTTTGCTTTTTAAACAAATGCCGGCATGGTGGGAGTGGGCAGGCCGCTGACAGCGTAGCCGGCCTGCCCGCTCCCACCATGCTGCCATTTTTTATTTCAGGGAAAATTCGATCTTAAAAAAAAATGCCGGCATGGTGGGAGCGGGCAGGCCCGCTGACAGGCGTAGCCGGCCTGCCCGCTCCCACCATGCCGGCATTTTTTTTTTTCAGATGAGCGATTCGTTAAAGTTCGATTCGGGCGAACCCGAATTTCTTGGGGAAATTCTGCGAATCGCCCGAATCGAACTTTCAAGAAGTTCGCTCATCTCTAGTAATGAGAGGAGATGGCCAGGAGAAAACACAGTGCTGAAGTTTTAACCCGCTTGAAAGACATAACAAACATTCCCATGAGAATACAGCAAGGAATCCAGAAAAAAATTTTTTTTACCTCACCGGGGTTACTCACGGACCGCTTTGGGAGCCAGGCAGCACACACAGCAATGGCAAAGAAAATGTCTGCAGACCTCTAGGGGCGGGCTCCGTGGAGATGTGACGTCAAAATCGTCATCCCCGGAGCCCGCCCCCCCCAAAGAGCGCGAAATGCGCACACGTGACCCTGCCGACCAATAGCGACCCGGCAGCTCAGAAGTGAATGACGTCGCCGTCCGCGGAGCGCAGCATGAGCGCGGCGGCAGCGTATACAGTAAAAAACACCACGGATAAAGACACAGCTTTAAACAACTGGACACCCCCCCCCCAGATCACCCAGAGGGAGAACAAAAGGACAGGATTCCGGGGGGGATTAAAGACAGGATTCCGGGGGAGCCATGGGCGCCCAGGGGACAAAGGGAGAGGAGGGGAACCTATGGGGAGGATTAAGGCACAGGTGGAGCCTGGCCAACCCGGGAAGCCGTGGGGACATGCCAAAAGGCTCACCATCAGCCTAAACCGTCTACCCTGTCGGAGCAGGGACTGCAGTAGGAGCATGGCTCCTCAGCACCTTTTTTACTGGTGCTTACTAACCTACCTTCACCCGAACCTTGTCAGCTGAGGCTGGGAGGCATTGGTATGGTTCGGAACGGGTGGGAATAGTCCTGCAGGGCCGCAGGCAATGAGCCCCGCTCACCTGCGCCACAAGAGAGCTATCTTCTATCTTCTCAGCGCAGACTGCAGAAAAGAACTGGGGAATTCGTGGGAGGTCCCTGACTTATAAGGGGCCGGGAGGAGCCACAAGCTGTTTTCTGCAGTCCAGCGCCATCTTGTGGATGTATTACCCATGTGTAAGGAATATTCTGGAACAGGACGTGCTGTATACTTAATACATAAATAAATATTGTATTTATACATTTGTGTAGGGTGAAAAGGGGGGGCAGATGTTGTGGCTGTATGGGGCCCCATAATTCCTAGTGGTGGGCCTATCTATATATATTGTATGTACATAATAAATAATATAATAAATATGTGATCACTACCTCTACATATCCTATAGCTATATTGCTGTTGTTTATAACCCTGCAAAAACTTTGCAGTTCTTCTAAGCTAGCTGGAAATATAAGCCTGGCTTTAGTTCCGATAGCATGTACCAGTCATTTACATGGATTTTTAATGATAAGACATACGTTAAAATAAGGTGTCATTTTGTAAAGAGAGAAAGTTAGAGCGTGATTTACACAAAAGCTTTCACTAATGTCACAGCTTATTTCATTTGCAATTTACAGTAAATCTTAAAGTGGACCAACACCCAGGATTTTGACTATCCTGGGTCTTGGTTCACTTCGGGCCGATCACCCGTGGGTGTTGGTCCACTTTAAGTACATTTAAGCTTTACAGCCGCTGGATCCCTATATCTTTTCAAGGGTAATAACCAGTGTATCAGTGGTCTTATAAGCATTTATAAATGCATATAACATCCTTTGGGCGTTGAATAGTGCCTTATTTTGGAATAAAGCATAAAATGAGCCTTACTTTCTTATATTTTAAGGAAAGTTTACTGAATCGAGTCCCAAAGATCCTTTTACATAGAAACATAGAAACATTTGTTCTAACCAGCTGTCCTTTTTTGGGGTGTAATGTATGTATTTGAATAAATAAACTGTGTTTTACTGCAGATCTTCTATTTATGCTGATTTTATTTCTATTTTATGTTCATTCTTTTGGATTTGCTTGACCAGGAGTGTAGAAAGAACAGATCTAAAAGGTTTGCTCCAAAATAGGTCTCTCTTTTTAATTTCTGGGAGTTGGGAGTACAGCTTGTGAGTTGAAAAAGTAACACAAAAGCTCTAAAAGAGATTTTATGTTTTTTTTTTTTTTTTACTAAGCATACTATTGGATTAGAATATTAACAAACGGCTATATTTTACACCACACATTGTACATTACCTGAAAGAATGTTATCGTTCTTTATTGAAGGAAACTTCAAGGTCATTTCATGCTTATGTCTGTGTATCATCAGGTGATCTTCAGTTGGGAATCGCTGGAAGATAAAAGGAAAATATACAGTCATGTGTTAAGTGTATAATAAATCCTATTCCCTTTTAAGAGCTCTGGCTCTTCAGCAGTAGCACAGCCACTGGATATGTTCTAGGACATGAATAAATAACAAGACATTACTTACAGCGGCTGTTACTGTACAAAAGGTACTCTCAATCATTTACCTACTTGTTAGGCATGGACAATAGGAAAGAAGAGGTGACAGACTGTAGTGAACAAACTTCTTTAAACAAATGTTCTACTTTTATTAAAACAAAAAAAGTATCATTTTTTCTTTCAGGCTGATTCATCACTAACGCCAGGTAGCGACAGATGAGCATCTGTAGCAGGCATTTTCAGAGCGCCCGCTAGTAGTCACTGTGCTCGGCTGTGGGTCGCTAGTTCATAGTGACTCAGTCGCTGTGCCGCAATGATGAATACATTGTGAGGAGTCGCTATTTGACCAGTACAGCGCTGTATGGGAGCGCATGTTAGCGACTGGTCAGTGCGACCGACTCACAACATATTCATTAAAAAACATCCTCAAAACATGAAAAATATTTGAAAAATGGCTTTTTCTAGGCCAGAAGAAGTCACAACATTATTTGAGTTTAAAAAAAAAAATTAACAAAAACCCTGTTTAAAAAGAAATAAAAGAACGTCCATTGAAATGTATGGAAGAGTGACAGGTAGTGAGAGGTTGGGATAATGATGAATCGGATGCTACATGGCGTTATCCCAGTCGCTCAACAGATTCTGCTTGATAAATGTGTAATTGCGTGCCGTGTCTGGCATTCACCTGTAGCTACCTGTCGCTACCTCTTATTTACTAGGCACTACCTGACGCTATCCCTTCATGAATAAGGGCCTTTGTCTAAAAAGACAAGTGCCTAATTTAAAGCAACAGGGTGGCTTTTAGATACCAGGTTAAGGCCTGCAGGGGCAAAGCATTCCTTCTAATTATCTGTTCTCAGAGTATCTTGGCCCTTATTAGCTAGTCATGTGGAGTCTCCTTACATAATAAGGAGTGGGCAAGAAGCAACTCCACCCTCTAAGGTGATAAATTAATGGCATGAAAGTAGGGAGACCCAGTGGCCAGGAACAGAATTTGGACCACAGCACATATTGTAGGTTATGGCTTAAAGCAATCATTTTTAACCTCTTCCCAGAGATGTCAAAGATGTCAGATATGTCAGAGTAGAAGAGGATAGTCAACAGTATCAAAAGCAGTGGATAGATCAAGGAGCCTAAGAACAGAGTAGTGGCCTTTAGATTTGGCTGTTAATAGATCATTAGTGACTTTGGTAAGAGCAGTTTCAGTACAGTGATTGGAGAGGAATCCAGACTGAGGAGGATCTAGAAAGGAGATAGCAAAGCTATAGGGTGCCAATTCAGAGTGAACGCGCTGTTCCAGAAGTTTGGATGAAAAAGGAAGAAGATCGGTATAAAAGTGTATAAAAGTGTTTGTTTGCAGCCAGGAGAGATCACAAAATGATTTGAGCAAAAAAAAAAATAAAAGAAGAAAAAAAAAATATTTTAAATGCCAAACACATTGAAAGGTATGGGAGAGTGACACTGAGTGAAAGGTAATAAGTGGCGCTCTTGAACCGGCGCTATAAGCTGAGCTGCCTCTAGTAATACATATGACTCTACATGGCGCTGTTAGAGGTGCTCACCAGATTCGCTTACTTAAATGTGGTTTTGCAAACAGCGCCCAGCGTTAACCCGACGCTAACCCCCGTTATGAAGCACTACCTGGCGCTAGCCATTCTTAAATAACCCCCTAAGTGTATTCTCGTCTATTGTGTATTGATTTGTTGTATTTATTTAGTCATTGGTTGTTAGTTATTGGTGTCTATTTGTTAAGTGTGTATTGGTTTTACTTTATTGGTAGATCCTGTATAATAGTGTGTGTAGGCATCTAACTGGATTGTGTTAATTTAATGTAATTTCTAGTAGAGAATTTGCTATTGCTGATGCTGTCAGCAAAGGTGACAAGCTTACAATCTGGGTTAAGCAAGGACACATGCTGTAGAGCTCAATACTGACGGTTTGTGATTCTTCCCCTCCGTCTCTAGCCCTTATCCTTTAGACTGTAAGCTCACAAGGGCAGGGCTCTCTATCCTATTGTATCTTATATTCAGAATATTCATTGTGAACTCAGTAACACTGCATTTGTAATAGTCTATGTACTATGTACTGTCTATGTACTAGTCTATATTACTACCCTGTAATTGCTACATTGTACAACGCTGCGAAAGATGATGGTGCTTTATAAATATTATAATAATAATAATAAAGCTGTGTCATTCATTTGCTCACAGGGTGATGCTTAGCAAGATTTGTATCCTTACTGATTGTAATGTATACTGTTTGTGTACTGTTTGTGTTTGTTGTATGGGGGGGGGTCACAGTCCCTTTAATTGAGAACGTGCAGCACTACAGAATACCCACCTGTAGTTACATGGCATAAGGAACTCCTGCCGTCAGTGCTTGCTTGAACAGTGGGGTGGTTTGAGCTTTGCCAACACAATGTGTCTGCACTGCCAATCTTTCTACCAAAGATCTCATGACAATTATGGCTTCCCCGAGGGCATAATGTCAATAAGCACTCAATCCTTTATAATATAATATATATATGGTCTCATTTATCACAGAGCACCCTGTAACATCTTCATCAGGAACGCAGACAATTTATTTACTCGTCTATTAAGTCATGTGTATAAAATACTGCTATAACGCCACAAGTCTGCCAAGTTAAGGCTTGCAGCATCTGCTAGCATGACAAAAATGCCAAAATTATTATCCTTATGTTATTGTGGCGAAAATTTGCAAACAATCCTGACACATAATAAAATAAAACATATTGACAATAGTAACATGCTCCTGAACATTAATCTGCCACGTCTGCCCAACATGATTATTTCTAACAGTATTTATGCAATGCTGGCTTTAATGAGCACAACAAATCAAAGGATGGGAAAGCCAAGCAGACCCTTGGCAATGCTACAAGGTCACTAATGATTGGAATACAATGGGCCAAAACAGTCACTCATCTGAGCAGCACCATGCTGGATGACAAAGAACGAATGGTCAAAATGAATTTAAAGTGACCTTTGGCTTTTTTTTTTTTTAGAGATGCTTTGGAAATGGGGAGACTTTAATTGGCGTGCATATTCAAGCTAGTTTTGTGCTTACTAGAATAAAAAACATTAGCTTTCATTCTAACCAGGTCTGAGTTTTCAGGATGGCTTTAGAAGGGCATCTTTCATGAATGTAGAGTACATTCTTACCAGCTCTTTGTTGAATGACCAACCTAGAGTAAACTGGCTTGAGGTCCTCAACCAGTAAGACATAGCTTATCTAGATCTGTGCTAGACAGACTAGAATGCGGTGACTTTAGGGAGGTCCTCTTTCAGGAATGTGTTACACAACCACCACTGTGCTACTATTTTGCAATAGAGGGGAAGGCTGTCCTTTCATAGTATATAACCTGTTTCCCCGAAAATAAGACAGGTTATTGCTCCAAAATATGCGTTTCTTGGCATTCTAGCTGCTCTCTTTTAGTTCCAAAGCAGGCCATGGTCCCTCATAGGAGTGTGTGTGTTTGGGGCTTGCAGGGAGGTGTAGTTCCTCAGCAGCCCTCACAGGAGTGTGTGTTGGGGGCTTGCTAGGAGGTTAAGTTCCTCAGCAGCCCTCAAAGGTGTGTGAGTGTGTGTGTATTGGGGCTTGCTGGGAGGTGTAGTTCTCTCAGCATCCATCAGAGAAGTGTGTATGTGTGTTGGGGGCTTGCTGGGAGGTGTAGTTCTCTCAGCAGCCATCAGAGAAGTGTGTATGTGTGTTGGGGGCTTGCTGGGAGGTGTAGTTCCTCAACAGCTCTCCAAGGTATTTGTGTGTGTACGGGTTGGTCCTCCTGGTTACCAGAAGCAACCACAATGCTCTCATATATGCTCAGGAGAGACGTGACTCCAGTGGGACTACTTGATGCGTGTATGGATCATGCTAGGGCTTATTCTCAGGGTCAGTATTATTTTCAGGGAAACAGGGTAATATAACTAACGTTGGGTTGAATGGGCCAAAGTGAAGTAGGTGCATGAAAGTCACCACTGCAAAGTCATCTTTGTAGCTCAGTCATTAAAGAGCCAGATATAAGGATAGAAACTGCCTCTAAAGGTAAAATCATGCATTTAGGTAAAAGGGATTCCCCTGTTTCAGTATCACATGGACAGATCTGTTTTAGACAGCACCTCAGAAGAGAAGAGTTTAGGGGTACTGACAGCTTCAAGTTGAATGTACAATGTAGCCAGGCAGTATAGAAAACATATTGGATGTAGCTGTACAGTATAGAGCCCTCGTGAGACCACAGCTGGAATACGGTGTATAGTATTGTAGGCCTAGCCTATAAAAAGACATTATTTAAATGTAACAGATCCAAAGGCTGGTTCCAAAAACATACATAAACTTTAAATGTATCAGGAAAACGTATATTTTTAAAGCCTAAAGGAAAGAAGGGAACCTTTATAAATGTGAAATTATTGTATAAGGTTCAGGGGGTATTTTCAAAATTGCTCATTCTGTCTAATGATAGAACAAGGGGGCACAACCTGAAGCTAGTTGGAAGGAGAATCAAGGTCCGAAATGATTTTACTGAAAAAGTAGTATACTGTATGCTTTGAAAAATTTCCAGCAGATGTTGAATAATCAAGGGCAAGTGAATTCAAGTATGCCTGGGATAAGCATACATCTATCCTAAGATAAAAAGAACATACACACATAAGGGCACAAATAGGTGGAACATGTGTTCTCCTGCATCCATCAACCTCTTATGTCAACCATTTTGTTTAAGACACATAGGGGGTCATAAACAGTTTACTGGGGATCAGGATAAATCACTGAATAATGAATCAAGACAAGTGTCTAATGTTATTAAAATGTTTATGTCCAGTATATAAAGGGGTGGGATTCAGCAGGTTCTCCCTGGTTCTGCAGAACCAGTTGTTAAAATTGTAGCAGTTCTCAGAACCTAGAAGAACTGGCACAAATAAGTTATACAACCCCTTAATACCGCTTAGACACATTTTAATAGTATTACACAGTTTGCCTTGTATTAGATTAAATGCAAAAAATGATTATAAAAATATAAATGTGTGCAGTACTTGAAATCTTTATGTATAGGTAACAGGCTAAGTTAAAAATTTGAATCTCACCTCTGAGCATATAAGAAAAGGCAAAAGAAGTTTAGCTGAGGCTTGGCGGATCACACATAAATTATGCACATGACAAGTTTTCTTACCTGTGAGCAGCCAGGAGCATTGCACACAAAAGACCGGTCCTGCTCCAGATTCATCTCTTAAACTTCATATATCTAGAGTGAGAATTATTTTAAATGTTAGATGCTTTAGATTATGCATTAATCATCTTGTAACAGCATGTTATATTCAGGGTCGGTGTTAGGGAGGGCATGAGTGGCATTTGACCTAGGCCCCCATGAAAAGACAGGGCCCCCAAGTAGGACGGGCAGCGCACTTGCATTGGTGGACGGGTTGGCGCCAGCACTAGGCATCCTAAGTCAAGTGCCGAGGCCTCTGTGCCTGGGAAGGGCCCACTTGACAAGGTGAAGAGGGGAAAGCAGAAGCTAGAGCTGTTTTAGAAGAAGGCTGCTGTGTCTTGTTCCTTCCAAAGTTCCCCCAGCTGCTCCTTCACTGTGTACAATGAACACAGACCCCACCCAAATCCCCGACTCACATGATGAGAAGGCTGCCAGGCCCTGAAGAGGAGAAACGTGGAGCCAGTGACTAATGGTAAGGAGAGGACCTGAAACTGGTGACTGCTGCAGTGTTGTGTGTGTCAAGGCTTGTGTAGTACCATAGCAGGCCATGGTCCCTCACATGAGTCTGTGTGTGTTAGGGGCTTTCTGGGAGGTGTAGTTCCTCAGCAGCCCTCAGAGTAGTGTGTGTGCGTTATGGGGGCTTGCTGGGAGGTGTAGTTCCTCTGCAGCCTACAGAGCTGTGTGTGTTTTGGGGTTTGCTGGGAGGTACAGTTTCTCAGTAGCCCAGGGTCCTCGTGTGTGTGTGTGTGTGTGTGTGTGTGTGTGTGTGTGTGTGTGTGTGTGTGAGGGGGGCTAGATAACCGGTTTATGGTGGGTTAATGGTGTGTTTTGGGGGTGTTGGGTATGTGGGGGCTTAAAGTCGAACAAAACCCAGGATTTTGACTATCCTGGGTCTTTTCTGTGCCCCAGGGGCATCCCAAATTGGGATATCTGGTAGTGTGAAACCCCCCAGAACACCAAGTAAAACTCACTTCTTCTGGGTCCAACGGCCCAACTAAGGGCTCTTGTTCAATGAGAGGCCTTTGCCATGACAAAGTAATTCAGCAACAGCTCTGATAGTCTTCAATAGGGAGCGAGTTAAACCGGACCTTCACCATGATTTAATGAAAAGCCCAAACTCTTAAAAAACAATTCCTCAGCATCTAAAATTAATATATTTTACATGTTTAGTCACTAATTTATTATACTTTCCCCCACTGGGCTGCAACTCTGTTCGGGAATTTAGGATACGGGCGCCGCCATCTTGACTCAGAAGCATCACACTTACTGAGGAGAGGAGAGTGGGATAAGGTACAGGGAGGCGGGTTATAGCTGTGCTTTGCTCAGACAGAGCAGAGCTGGGGTCAGGGAAAGGTCAGCAGTCCCAGAATGCAGAGCAGCACAGTCACTTCCTGTTTGCAGGCACTTCCTGTTTGCAGGCTGCCTGCAAAAATGGCAGCTTCCATAAGCCGCCATCTTGGAAACAATTAGAGCCAAAATGGCATATGCACAGCAAATTGCTCTGATTGGACGAGAGACCACTTTTAGGCCACGTAAAGATGAGTAATTACCGGCGACCTTGGGGGTTTCACACAGCGGAGCATCCCAGTTCATGATGCCCCAGGGGAAGGTATGATTAAGGGGTACCTTTCCCCGAAACAAGTCACCTTTTGAGGGGGGCGAGATGAGACTACACCTCACACAGGACATGTATGTTTTTAATGGAAATATAAAATGTTAAGTTTTATGGTTTTGGAGAGCTGGACACCTAATACAGATTCCCCCAGGGGAAGGCCTGCCGGCCATGGGGTCTTTTAGGATGCCCCACTGTGTGGAACCCCCCCCAGGGCACCCGTAAAAACTCACCTTTCCGCACTCCAGTGGCGCATGCGTGTGCTCTCTTTCAATCCTTCCGATAGGCTGGGGTGAGAGCATGTACCAGCGAGAATGCAGGGGAATGCCGAAGGATGTAAACATGGCAAAGTGCTCTTATTAGACAAGAACCTGTGCATGTGCCGTTGGAGTTTTACTGGGTGAACTGGCAGGTTTCACACAGTGGGGCATCCCAGGGATACCGGGGCAAAAATAAAATCCCTGGATAGTGAAAATACAAGGCACTGTTCCACTCTAAGCTGAAGTTGGTAATGTTTTTTTTTTCTTAAATTTTGGGCCACCCACTTTTCATTTTGCCCAGGGCCCCACTTTGTCTAAAAAAAGGCCCTGGTTATGTTTGTACTTCACGTTACTCAATATCCCCATCTATGTAAAGAATAATTTACATTGGGTTTCTACAAATTTAGGTTACAGTAAGGACAACTCTCTTAAAAGCTATTGCTATTTCATCTAAAAAAGTTTTTAAATAAAAATAAGAGGCTTAAAAGTGCACCATGTCCCTAGCAGCAGTCTAAAGAAATTTCCCTATGACTTTCTTGATGGCCATTCCTGTAACTTTCAGAAATGTCCTACATGTAAATACAAGGCTTGCAACTTGTGCATTTGTAAGAATATTTTAGGATTACTCAGTATCACTGTGTACAAATATGGTTAGATGTCAATCTTGCTTACAAGTTAATAATAAATATCTCATGAGAAATCTCGTGTTCACAAAGATCTTCCCTTGTGCTTGTGAGACAAGGACTGTATGTGACTTAGAAAAGATCTTTGCCAACCAGAAGACATTTTTAGGAGTTGGTCAATGTTTGTATGTGCGGCTGAAGGTCTAATGTTTGAAGTGATGGATTAAGTACAAAACTGTGTCTTAAGTCGAATGCTAAGGAGGAATTTGATAAGAGAAAATATTCCAATATCTCCTAGAAAGATGTCAAGGAAATAACAGTACAGTTGACAGTCTGTTTAGTGGTATTCAATGCATCACAGAGGATTATGGGTAAAGAGGTTTGAAACTTAGACTGGATCACACAAGTCGGTTGTAAATCCTATGTAAATTACCTCATCCATATTAGATTCTGGTTCAGCCAGATGTGTTTGAGTTTCCCTAGTGATGTTTGCCCCCCTCTTGTCCTGTTGTGCAGCACAACTTTTTTGGTGAGGTTAATGCAGAGAAACATGCCATCGCTCCCTCCATGTCTGTATTATAAGACAACACTATCATTCCTGGGAAATACAGAGGAGGGAAGCTGGAAAACAGAGTGTGGTTAGTCCACATTCCTCTCCGCCTGCCTTATTCTTACCATTTAGGGGCTAGGGAATTTGTATTTTTGGAATGGGGGGCAGGCATGCGCTATATTGATTTTTGAGGGCCTTGGGGGCTCCATGCTTATAAGAACTGTATGGCTTCTAGGAGCTGTCCACATAGAATTTTAGCGATTCTCCTGGTAAGAAAAGTTGGGGATCCCTGGGTTAATCATTAAAAAGAACTCTCTTACCTTAGATTCATATTCAATAAAACTAAAATGTATGTACATTTTGTAAAAATTGATGCAGAAAGGCAGAAAGGTTTTTTTTTAGGTGAGGTACAGATGATACATTAAAACCCCCTCCACATCAAGGATGATGAGACAAAAAGCTCAGCCACTGAGCTCAGGAACTTCGGACCTTTAAACTGCTAGGACCTGATAGCCTCCACAGCAAAGTTCCATACTTTTTGGATGACGAGAACTTCCATATCGTCATCATCCTACTGCTTTTTCCACTACCCCCCCCCCCCCCAAGCGCCTTAGCCGCCTGTGACAGACGCTGGGGCAGCTTAGCCATCCTCTGACGTCCACCCCCTGTCATCGCTATGCATGCCAACATCTCGCAGCGCTTCTGATCCTCTTGCAGCCACCCTGGCACAAGATGAAGACTTCGTGGGACAGAGAAGAATGGTTGAGCTCAGGAAGAAGAGCAGAAGACAGGTAAGTTAAACCTGCCAAATGTAGAATCGGGAGAACAGAGGGCAAAGCTTGGGGAGTTTTTGATAACTCCCCAGACTGTCCAATGTTACTCTTTAAGTGTGTTTCCAAAGACAATAGGTTGTTAATACATACTGGTTCAGCACACCATTCATAAAGGAACACCCTTAAGGTTCAAAAGGTGCTGCAACCTTAAAAAAGAGGCTGTCCAAAATAAGCCCTTATCTTGTACACTAGAAAAATTGGTTTAAGGTGCGCACTCCAAAATCAAGCAATAAAGCTTTACTCAAATGTTTAGAAAACAATTCATTTATTTTACACATAAAAAAATCACAAAAAACACATATATAGCAAAAAATATACACATCAATTAAATCATCTGTATCATAGTGATGTATTCTCAGGGAAGCGCTGGATATAATGATAGCTAAATATTTAACCTAACTGATAACAAAGATGTATCAGGGCCAATATTAAAGTGCATAGTGCTTAACAAACATAGCATTAAATCACAACAATTAAATCAATAGCATAAAAGCATACTTATTGCACACACCTCCATGATCTTCTAATATCCTAGTCATATAATCACAGCGCAGCCCTTCATATACAAAGCCTTACATTTAAGGAGCATAGCAGCATAACTACATATGACTAACAGAATCCAATATAACCAATACAATAATCAAACCTCCATGTTTCTCAGCATCTGCTATGCTCCTTAAATGTAAGGCTTTGTATATGAAGGGCTGCGCTGTGATTATATGACTAGGATATTAGAAGATCATGGAGGTGTGTGCAATAAGTATGCTTTTATGCTATTGATTTAATTGTTGTGATTTAATGCTATGTTTGTTAAGCACTATGCACTTTAATATTGGCCCTGATACATCTTTGTTATCAGTTAGGTTAAATATTTAGCTATCATTATATCCAGCGCTTCCCTGAGAATACATCACTATGATACAGATGATTTAATTGATGTGTATATTTTTTGCTATATATGTGTTTTTTGTGATTTTTTTATGTGTAAAATAAATGAATTGTTTTCTAAACATTTGAGTAAAGCTTTATTGCTTGATTTTGGAGTGCGCACCTTAAACCAATTTTTCTAGTGTACAAAGACAATAGGTTGTCTGGGGCTTATAGGCCAGTATTCTAGGACTTACATTACTTGTGATTCTTGTGCAAGTCACTCCGACTTGAAAAAGCCAGTGACTAGCAAAACGTCTTTAAACCAGACAAACATCCTTACAAGAACCAGTGCTCAAATCAAGGGCAATTCAGATTGCACATAAAAGTATCCAAATTAACTTATTGTGGGCACATTTTACCATCAAAATCGCTTCCTATGGAGCTGCAAGCCCAGGCAAAAAGTAAGTGCTGATGGGTTTCCTGCTGATATGCATTGTGGGTTGTTTCAGTTAAATCCAGGCTGCTTCAAAATGGCTGACACAAGGAGAAAAGACGGAACTTCAGCTTTAAGTGGAAGCAGGAGCAAATGTAACAAATGTAAGTGTCATGCATTCGGATGGGGCTAGAGAGTTTGGGGAAGTTTGTTTTTTCAACTGTGCCAGGCCGGTTTAAGAAAATAACACAGCAAGTCCAATTGCCTTGATATATTCAGATACGGCACATCGGTATGGTCTGCACATAAACGTAACCCAGCTCACAGCTACAGCAGTGTTCTGACCTTTTTTTTTTTAAAACAGGATTGTGTATTTATTTTTTCTTGGCAGCAGTTAGAATAAAGAGGAATTTAAACAGATCACTTGGCCACACAGCATAGTGCTAACCTGCCAATAAAAAAGGTCCTAGCATTTCTTCTGTAATTGTTATTTTCCCCATAGTAAAACGGCCCTGGCAGGTGATGATGCCCAAGTGAAACTCTCTGGCTTTATGAACGTGATAATGTGGTTGGAATAGCAGGCTCTCCATGTCCATAGCTAGTATTTCCTTCCTCTCTCTCTCTCTCTCTCTCTCTGCTGTCCACATAAAGCCTCGCAACTATGTTTGTTTTCACAAATTCCAAATGGTAAACTCATTTGAATTCCACGAGTGGAGGAACGCCAGTTTTTTTTATGAGCAGCGACCGATTACAGGCTTATTAGCCATTCAGAGATTACATCACACAGCATAATTGTTAAGTGATTACATCAACGTTGGAGGATTCCAGCCCAGCAAACTCCTGGAATTCAGGGGAAAACTATTTGTCATTGCGTATTACACTCGCAGATAAAAATATGCAGCAGAGCATTGCATTCAAAGGACAATCTTTTCCCTTGTCTTTATTGGATGGCTAAATCTGGAAAGGAGGGGCTTCAGGGTGATGCAGAAACGGAGGCTGTATTTTATCTTTACATCTTTACTCAATTTTCTTTACTTTGGAATGAAAAAAGGAAGAATTGATCCTCAAATGGGTCCCTATTTCTGTCTGTTAAAGAGATTGGCTATGCTAAGTGTAAATGCAAATAATTGTCTGCTTACCTACCATGTAGATAATTCATCTTTGTGAGCTTATGATTAAAGCTGCCATTTCCTGTAGCAAAGCCCCTGGATTTTATTTATTCATGGCCATTGGTCCTATAGCCACTTCTCTTGCATCAGACACAACTATATTTGTTCACAGGGTAGGGTAGCTGCTACCTGACTCATCCTATCCTTTTTTATATATTTTCTGATTCTTTCTCTTTTCCACTTTTCCCTCTTCGCTTTTTTCACCTTCTCATGCCCCCTGCCCCCTTCCCTCTGTTTTTCTGTCTATTTTTTTCCACGTTTCCTCCGTTGTTTGGAAGCGTGGGGCCACCTGAAATCTTGCACAGGGTGACACTGACCCTAAGGCTGGAATATTTAGACTTTTGGTCTAGTTGAATTTCTCACACATTATTAACATCAAAAGAGGAATGGGTGTGTGGAGACTGGAACCTAACTCTTAGCTACTATTCTCTGTGAAATGTTTTAAACCAGACCTAAAGTCAAAAATAGCCTACACATCCCCCTAAAGGCAAATTAATCACCCATCCAATTTCCGCTTTGTTCACCACTCCAAGTGTTCACCAGGCATACCTGTGCCCCACCACTGGCCACTGGCAGTCACTTGGGATGTGGTGGTGAAGTGATGTTACATGAACCTGAACATTGGGCTGTCTATGGATATATATGCTTTTGGAATGCCGGGAGTGTGGGGGGTGCAGCAGTCCCAAAGGCCACTGCAGGAGTGTTGACTACTAGTTCACTTTAAAAAGTCTAGACTGGGTGTCGGCATGTATGGAATATGGAGGACAGAATTTGCAATAGATAAGTTCAGGCTCTCTTAGGGTAAAATGCTTTAGTATACAGGCAGGGCCAGTGTCAGCACTCGCCATATCTGACTAAGAGCTGGGGCCTCTGGCATCCTCAGGGACCAACTCAGACTAGGCCACGGCATGATTCTTCAGTGGGCCGCATCCACTAGATCAGTGAGCTGGGTGTCCTGTGTGCAGACCTGCTTATGGTCAGCGTCTGTACAAGAGGATTATCATCAGCAACAGAGAAGGCAGCAATTAGTGACAGCTCAGAAGGTGGTCATAACCAATGGACAATTAGCAGCAATAGTGAACTCTTCAGCCACAGTTTAGAGGGGGGCCAAGGACCATTAGCACTAATTAACTATTAGCACTAATAGTGGACTCCTAAGCTCCATAACAAATGCAGCAAGGACTGGAGGATGATCAGCAGCAGTAAGAAAATACAGAACGCAGTAAGGAATGGAGGGTTAGCGGTGGCAGTGGAGAAGGCAACAAGAATGATCAGAGGCAGCAGAGAAGGTGGCAAGGACTAGAGGATGATTGGTGGCAGTGGAGAGGCCAGCGAGGACTGGAGGATGACCAGCAGCAGCGGAGGACTCAACATTAATGACTTGATGTACTGTGCATGTGATGTGTTGCATAGAGGAACATGGAGACCTTCTCATTTAAGGGCCCACATTCACCTAGGGCTGGTCCTAACTACAGATACTTAATGTTTGGCATTGTATAAAATAAAACCAGTAACTGATAGCAGATTACATGACTCATTTCACAGGCTGCCACGTGTTTTTGAGCAGCAATTACTGCGCATAAGCAGAAGATAATAGCCGATAAAGACATATTCTATAAAACTGGCCTCAAAAACTCCATGTGGCAGTTGCAGATATCTCCTTCCTGAGAGAGGTTTGTGCTTTGTTCGTGGATTAGTAAACTATGAGGGGTGTGCAGAAGGTGTTTAGCGGTGTTAGGGAAATGGAGGAACATATTGCTCCAAACACAAGTGTTCTCCATCCGACCCTGTAAAGCGTATCCATCTAATAATGTCTAATATTTTAAACAACACTTTACCTTGCAAGCAATTTTCAGCTACATTTAAATCTTGTATTCTTTGATATGAATGAAAAAAGGAAACACATGTGTAATGGATCATAATCAGAATAACAGATGGCCCGGCGTACCACTTGCTTTAAGTGATTTGAAAAATATTTGTATGAATAGTCCTGCGCGCTCTTTGGCATATTTATTATGACTACAGTCTAAATAAACAGCCAGTGATTGGATGCCAGGAACAGCTTCGGACATGCTGCAGCTTTGCGCTAGACAATGATGGGCTGCATTTATTTGTCATGAGTACATTGAGATGTTTAATTGGATACTGCACAACCACAGGTTGTATAGAGCAAAGGTACACTTATGAGCAAAGGTGTACAATTGACATACAAGTCTGTGCTAATACATCAGACACAGCTAAAGGATTTGTAGAATATGATTTTACAGATGTAATGTGTTGCATTACCTTGTAACAAAAGTCCTTAGAAAGCAGAGCTATTGTCAAAAATGATTACAGGTCCTTTAACACCGGCACCCCTTAGTATGCAACACACCACCAGCATCTTCTCTACCTTAGGCACTTGAAGGGCTAAAAGAAGTTGGGAGGAGCTTCTATACCCGCACCATCCACAGTATACTGACTGGGAACATCACATGTTGGTGTGGCCATAGCGTCAACCTGGAAAGGCAGGCTCTGCAGAGGATGTTTCTTCAATATGCACTCAGCTTCCTGTCCTGGAGGCCATCTACGAGCAATGCTAGGCAAAGGATACTAGAAGACTGGTCACACCTCAACAATAGACTCTTCCTGCAAATGCCATCAGGCCAGTGGTTCCAGACACTGAGAGCCACCACAGACAGGATGAGGAAGAGCTTCTTTCCCCATGCAATCTGGTCCCTCAACCAGGTTGGAACCAGCATCCAACCAGTCTCCTTTAATTACTCTAACTGCAAATACTGCATTGGTAGTACGAATAAGCAAACCACATGCACTGCAGACAAATAGATGGCACCCTGTATAGAACAGCAGTAAAAATGGCCAGGAAATACTTGCCCATCTGAAATTGTACATTAATTGCAACATCAACATCTTATAGTGTATGTAACGTATTCTGTTGCATTATTATTGTATTGCTCTCAGATTCCTTATTGTACCCTGAGAAGTCAAAACTAAATATTCTACTACATACCCCACTAGGTATGACTGTCTATGTGACCAATAAACTAAACTTGAAATTAATTTTTGCATCTGGTGCTGAATCACCATCTTCATTGTTATGGCCTCTTATGACAAAAAGCACTTGTAAAAAGTTCATGTTAGGTGACAGTGTTCCCCAACCCTCTCCTTGAGAGCCACCAACAGGTCATGCTTTGCAGATCTCCAGTAATTTGTGCAGCGCAGTGCCTAAGAGCCAACTATTTGGAAATCCACAAAAAACGACCTGTCGGTGGCTCTTGAGGGGAGGGTTGGGGAACACAGCTCTAATTAGACAATGGGGGTCATGTGGTGAAGCCAGTGTGACTTTCAGTGTGCATTGCGGTGTACATTGCAACCTGCATCCCAGTGAGCTTTTTAGCATTTAGACACAAAAAAATGCCAAAAATGACCTATATCCCTTATGGGTCATTTTTACAGGTTAGGTGCATCATTTTTTTCTATGAAATAAGGATGATTACGTCTGGAAACAACAGCATCCTTTGGGCTATGCAGAAAAGTTTGGTAAAAACGTAAAAAAATAACGTTACCTTATTGGATATAAACTTGTAAAAATTGCCCATCACAAGTACATGTGATTGATGAAAAGGTAGGGCAAACTATATTTTTGGCACTTTTGTGTGTATTAATGCTATAAAGCACACCAGGATGCAGGTTGGGATCCACACTGCAATGCACACTGGGCATCAAACTGGCTTCACCAAATAATTAGCATGACCCTCGCTGTCAACCTATGGATCGATTGATCACCAGAAGGAAACAGAAAATGTCTGTTGTTTTTTTTCACCTAATGTGAACAAAATTTACAAATGGTGCTGAATCAATCCCAAATAACCAATTGGGTGGTCAACACCTTTTTGTTTTCTGATCAGAAGAAATCATTTTATAATGAAAAACAAAGACAACAAAAAATAGACCTTAACATGATAAAACAGCCCAGCCTATGATTTTTTTTTCCACTGGAGAACGATTTGTGACTCATAAATCATATCTTAATTTCTCAAATGTAAAACCCCATCTTAATATATCCTATTTTTTACAACCTGAGCTGAACATAAAATAATCCATGGGGTTTAAAGCCCATCAGAAATGCTTATTTTGACTACACATGCAAGCACAGGTCAATAAAAACATCACTTAGTCTGCTGAGGAGATTTTTTGGAGCTGCCAAAAGGAATGCCAAGACACGTATACGTATGATTAGATCACTGCAGGAATGGGGTAAAATAAAGGTGATGAAGGGTAAATCTCTAAGTTTGGCCAAGAAACCAGTGTCAGTTGCATTTCTGAAATCCAAGCCAAATTTCAAAGTGACTGAAATCCAACTTGAAATGCATGTAAAGCTTCAGTCACTCATGATGTATGACATCATTGCGGGCAATACTGTAGTTCTGCGTGTAGGTTACACTTTTTGTAGCACTGTACAATTATTCAATGTTACAATGTTAGAAAACCATGAGCAGTAACTGCTCAAACTAAATATAATTAAAATTCAAACAAAGCATTTATGCTTGTGCTGGGAATTCTGATGACACATTTTTTTTTAGAAAATAAATTATCTGTGTGACTGCAGATAGCACTTAAATTCCAAGGGATATGGAATTCACCTTATGGGCAGTTCCAAGGCTTGGATCAAAGAACCCACTAAGAGGGGTGGAAGTAGCTGTACAACCAGTTGCATTCCACTCTTATGGCCTTATATATGGCCTTTTTTTTTAGGTTTATCCTTTTACCAAAGATTTGTGGCCTGGATACAGTGACATGATGTGTTACTACACCCATTCCTTCCATTACCTTCTTCAGAATGAAGCATTGATCCTGAAGGTTTTCCTTACTGTCCACCTACAATGTCCCCATGGGTCTCTCTGGGCTTCATGGAGGGCTCTTTCCATGCTATTGATATAACACGTCAAAGAACTTCTATTTCTTATCTGAGGAAAGTCATAGGTGGTAAGAGAAAATCTTCCCACTGTTCCCTTAATAAAGGGAAACCACCCCTCAGTCCTATCTGAAACAGCTGCATTAGGTGTCAGGCAGCACTAGAATGAGGAAAGAAACTGTTTACAGGCCAGCATAACGTAAGACCTTCATACAGGGGTGGACTGGAGCCAAAAATCAGCCCAGGAAGTTACTGGCCCTTGCCAGTTCATGACTAGCCTATGAGCTGATGAGCCCTGTCTCCTGGGTGCTTCCCAGCAGGTCAACAAGTGCCTATGTCACCTGATCATGGGTAGAAGTTAAATTGGGCACTCCTAAAGTTATGGTACTGAAACTTACTGTGTTGGGTATGGGGTGAATTCAGACAGGGTTTGGGTGAGGTGCCAGCCCATTTGGCCCAAAGTCAGTGCGGCCCACCAGAAATTCTCCCAGTGCTCCCAATGGGTAGTCCGCCCCTGCCATCATATGGGTTGTGTCTTTCAGAGTTACCCAAATGAGGAGGAATCTGCTCCACCAGACCTTTAGTAACCATAGGCATCCTGGTTTACCTTAACAACCCGCTTGATTAGTGAGGTAATAATAGGAATGTCTACTACCCTAAACAGGGTAAAATGCATTGATTCCCTTGGTCAAGGCCAAATTGGAAGGAGATAAGGAAGAAGGGAATAAAGCTAATCATGGTAAAGGCCTTACAGATAGCAGAGAACAAAGAGAATAGGAAATAGGTTTCATCTGGCGCTGCTTCATCCAGAGCCTCCAGGGCTGCATTATTTTCAGCGCTAGTATTAAATAAGATGCTAGCACGCGGCAGCTCACTGAGGCAAAAAAAAGTGACACTTCTTAAATAAGGCTCTATATTTACTATGAAATTTTAATATATTATATAATAATATAATCTCCCCCGTCCTCAAATAAAAAAGGTTAGCCTCTGTAGCACTTTAGTCTGGTCTCAATGTCTTAAGAGGTGTTCAGCTTTTCCCTATATATTTCCTTTGTGATATGCTCTTTTGAAATGTTATTCATTTCTACACAGAAATACATATATTATTTCTGAACAAGCATATCACGTTTCGTATCAGAGGAATAGAGACGTTGTCATGTCTATTAGTTTCGTGCTCAGATAGAATTTCCGAATGTCATTTTAGAAGAAAGAATCAAGATACGACTCAATAAAATTTCTGCTCAGACCCATCATAGATATATTATATCCCGTAAACAGTGAGTGGCTGAGTACGGCCTCGATAAGCCAAACAATGTTGTTCATCGTGTGGCAGTATTATTTACAAATCCACAGTAAACTGTGATGTCAGGAGAAATATAAGTCATCAATGCAATAAATTAGAAACGTGCTTAAGTTGCTCAGCTTAAAGAATCAACTATAGATCTTTCAAAAAACATACACTGGCCATCCAAGGGTTAAAGTGGACCAAACCCCACCGCAACTGGCCTGGGAATCTATGATTCCTGGGCCAATTGATTCCCTCCCGCAGGGCATTCAAAATCAGGAAACCCCCCAGTTTGGCCCATACACTTACCTTGCTTCCTGGTCCAATGCCGCATGCGCGAGGCGCGGCTGCATCCCCGCTATCCCACTAGCAAGGCACGTGCCCACGCCAGGCAGGCATGCTCTCTGTTAAAGGGAAGCAGGGGATGCAGCCGCTAGTGCGCTCTGAGCCACTGGCCTTAGACAAAGGCTTAGACAATGTGCCGTCAGTGGATCTGAGCGCGCTGATTGGACGAGCGGCTGCGCATGTGCTGTAGGACCAGGAAAAGGTGAATTGGTGTCGGCCATCTGGGAAGTTTCACACAGCGGGACACCCCCGATTGAAATCAATGGCTAGTGCGGGAGTGCGTGCACACCGCTAGGGATCCAGGGGATGTGGTATGCGAGAACTCCCCATTGTAAACAATCACAGCCATTTGTCAAAAGGCAAACAGCTGTGATTGGATGAGAACTTGCACATGTGCCATTGGAGAGGAGAAAGATGAGCTTTTACGGACCCCTGGGCGTTTCACACAGCGGGGCATCCCAATTCGGTTCCAGTGTCCAGGCCGGCTGCTGTCAGGTTTTGTTCTGCTTTAATTGAGTTAGCCAATATATATTATTGCTTAAACTTTAGATTGTGCTTCAAAAATGAAATGAATGTAACTGTCTATGCACACCCTTTAAGTTTTAAGCTGTAAAGACTAGACACACAGGGGTCAATTCAGTACAAGGTGCAAAAAGGGCAGTCTAGGTGGAAGATGAAAATGAAGTGCACTTCTGAATCAACAGATGCATAGCCAGGGCCGGATTAAGTGTGGTGGAGGCCCCTGGGCACAAAATCTGGCCCCTGATACAGTATTTTTTTTCCCCTGAAAATAATGGTCCAGCCAAGTAACTGATTGGTGGTTGTCCGGCAGCCGCCTGCTTACTAGGATGTCAGTCCCTTGTGCCACCTTAGTGCTGTGCTGCTTGGGAACTCCTGCTTTGCCATTCTGGGCAGGGGGTAGTGTAGTCACCACCAGCTGGTCCAGCAGAAAACAGTTACTTGCATTAAGCTGCCAGCGGCTGTAGCCTACGAGCTGATGAGCCCTGTCTCCTGGGTGATTCCCAGCAGGTCAACAAGTGCTTATGTCACCTGATCATGGGTAGAGGTTAAGTTGGGCACTCTTAAAGTTATGGTACTGAAACTTACTGTGTTGGGTATGGGGTGAATTCAGACAGGGTTTGGGTGAGGTACTCCTGACTAGAGAGTCAGGAGTACTGTACCGTTGCTGATGGCGGCTTTGCTGCTCTAGACTCTCCATCCTGCCCTGTGGTGGCCTTGGCTTGCCCAGGCACGCCCCCCCACTGCTACCGATAGCTTTGTTGCTGGCCCCGCGGCCCGTCAGACCAAAGACTGAAAAGTCTCCTGGAACAGACGATAACCTAAAGGTTGGTGGAGGTCCCCTTTGCAGGACAAGTGGTGGAGGACCCGGGGCGCGCGCCCCTTGTGCCCCCTCATAATCCGGCCCTGTGCGTAGGAAATAAAAGGGACTCACACATTATGAGGTCTGTTCAGCACTATTTGTAAAAAGTGCACTTTAAGTGGAAAATGACAATAAACGTGAATAGCACTTGTTAAAAAAAAAAGTGGTGTAATTTTAAAATCAAAGTGGTAATTCAGTAACTAGTGCGGCTCAATTTTATTGTCTTCATAGGGGTTGACTCAGCATCATTTGTAAAAAGTTCACTTTAGGTCAGGGGAACCCACCAGTGGTGCTCGAGACCCTGCCAAGATTGAAGACTGACCTGCTTCCTAATCTCATCTGCTGCCCCCTATTTATAACCCAAGTCTGATTTGCTCAGTAAGTACAAAACCACTCCAAATGGTGATGCAAATGATTTATGTACTTATACAATTGTGCATTTTAAGTTGCCGTTTTGTGCTTTTTTAACACAGTTCATGGTGGCCAACAAATCTCACATATCACACGGGTGGGACATTGGAATTATAAGAAAATGTAAAGCGATGACAAAATGTTGTTTTTCTTGCACCTGGTGCTGAATCAACCCCTAGATGGACAATGATAGTGAATCACAATTTTTAATCCCCCCCCCCCCCCCCCAAAAAAAAACCCACAGTAGTGCACCTTTTCACCTGATTAAAAATTGAAGGGACGATTTAGCACCAAGTGAAAAAGTTCACTACTTTTTTTCTGTAGTAAAAAGTGCCATTCACTATCATTGTCTAGGGCTCAAACAGCACCACAAAAAAAATCTATTTAATTTTTCAAAATAAAAAAACTGGCCTGTTTTCAAGGTATTAAAATAACTTTTTTTTCTGTTTATTATTGGTTCATTCACTTAAAGAGGAACATTGGACCTAAAATAAAAAGAGCCGACCCCACCCATCAGCCCCTACTTACCTTTTGGACTGCGTGCAGTGCTCACAAGCGAGAGGCGATCCAGAGCACACGGAGGTGTGTTATTTGTTTTACTATATAAATGAGTGTAATGTTTCCCATGATAACTATGATTAAGGACTGAGCGTCCGAAACGTGTTAGTGGCTACTGCATATATTTATCCATACCAGGACTTTTTCTATTACTAATTTTAAGGTGGAATTTTACTATGGAGATTTTATTAACCTATATGGATTAAAAGTGAAGTTTTATATGGAGTGCGGATCACCTACCCCTTTCTAGCGCGACTTTAGCCATGCTCTTCAAAGTCCCGCGCCGCAGCAGGCATCCGGTTGCTTCAAAGCCCAATCCTCTGCACCCCCCCCCCTGCAGGCTTAGCCGTCTGTAAGAGACAGCACGACTTTAACCATGCTCTTCAAAGTTCCATGCCGCTCAACGAAGTCTCGCGGAATTGCATCCCATTCATGGGCACTGCGCAGGGGCACGACCGGGGGCTGCACGAAGTCCCTGATGGGATGCAAGAAGGCGCTGCCTGTCGGGAGGTTGCCCGGGATTTGAGAGACCTCCGACAAGGTGAGTGAAAATTGCCCAAAGGAAAGACAGAGTAAATCATGATATAAAAGAAAAAGAAGGAGAAAGGGAAATTGAAGAAGAAAAAAGGTAAAAGCTAATTATAATTTCTTAAGAGAGAGGTTGGTATGACACCCTTGCACACCCCAAGGCCGGCCATGCTCCGGACCTTCTGGTGCCAGGTGCCGGCCACGCTCCGGACCTTCCGGTGCCGGGTGCCGGCCAGTGGCTGATGCGGCAGTGCTTCTGAACATAGCAAGCCTATGTATAGCATTGTGTTGTGTTCAGAGCTGCCATTACAGTCACTCCAGATCTAAATCCAGGCACTCCAAATGAACTCAATGACAAAACAATGGCAATGCAATGCTTTTACAAGGGTCGGTACAACCGGTGAGTAAAAGTTGCCCAAAGGTAAAACTGGAGATGGGGCAGCAGTTCGGTGAGGTTTGGGGGAGGTTTAAACCTCTTTAATTCACCTGTACAGTGCAGCATATAACTTACGAATATATCTGAATAGTGAAATATTGCATCACAACACTGAATCAGTTTCATAAAGTTCTTTTTTTGGCTTAAAGTAACTTTGAAATGGAAAGCTAAGACACAGCTAAACGAAATTTATGAATAACGCATGTTGAGGGGAACGGATGTAGACAAAGTAAACCCACTTTCTTTGTTCCTCTCAGAACAGCTCGGTTAAATCAGTGAAACCAGCGTTGGAATAACCATATGCTCAACGTCAACTTCAAAGTCAAAGCAGCCTTGTGAAAGATAAATAATAATAAATAAGAGTAGGCCATTGCTGCCTTTTTCTTACTGGATAATATCAGCTACCAATTCAACACAATTCTCCAACAGCCATACCATTAGTAAACAAAACTGAGGGCCAGTTTTTCTAATTTCTCTGGGGAATCTGGATTTAATACAGCAGCATAAATTTTTAGTCAACACCCAGGATCACCATGGAGAAGGCAGGGAGAGAACAACAAAACTTTCTGCAGGCTGTGCGCTCCAAAGTGAATTTGCCTTTGCTAGAATCCAGGTGGAAATACTGGATTATATCCAGTAGTTTAATCTGAACCACAAAGACTAGAGAGTCAGGAGTACAGCATGGGAGTCTGTTAGAGTATTGCTGGGATGATGGTAGCCTGCCTCTCACATCATCTTATATTTATAAGGGATGCGTGACTGTCGCAATCACACAAGGGCACCCTGTCTGGGCTCTACCCTGTTCTCTAAGGGGCAAAAGGCCATGCAGGTGCACACTATATACCAGGGGTGCTCAACCTTATGCTGAACATGAGCAACTTAAACCGGACCAACACCTGTTTTGAATTAACGGGTGTTGGTCCCACTGTCTGTTCATTACAACAAGCTCGGGGGGGCATCCAAAATGCTGGAGCCCCCCTCTCAGATAACCTCCCAGACCACTCATAATATTTACCTTCATTACGAGCCAGTGCCAGGAAAGGAATCCCATGATTGGCCACTTGGTCCGGTTTAAGTGGCCCATGTTCTTCATAAGATTGAGCACCCCTGATATATAGTGTGCACCTGCATGGTCTCTTGCCCCTTAGAGAAGAGAGTAGCACCCTGTGCAATCACTGGGAAAAAATGGGTGTTGGTCCGATTTAGAATTGGTTGCGGGCCACAATGTATAGGTTCAGAATTTTTCATTTTCTACAAAAGTTAGGATACCCACTGTCTCCACAGACTGCTTTTTTACACTCGTTTTTTCTTCCACCACACCATCCCATTACATTATTTATATCTAACAATCCGCACATGCTAGCAATGCACATAGTGATTGCCTTAAACCGGACTAACATTCGTACAGGAAATAGTGCTCATATGCATCCCTTTCCAGGGCAATTTTAGCTTTGAGTGGATGCAGGAGCAAATGTAAGTGCTGACAATGATTCAGTATCAGTCATGCAGATGGGGCAAGGGAGTTTTCTTTTTCAACTGTTCTACCCTGTTCTCTAAGGGGCAAAAGGCCATGCAGGTGCACACTATATACCAGGGGTGCTCAACCTTATTAAGAACATGAGCAACTTAAACCGGACCAAAAACTGTTTTGAATTAACGGGTGTTGGTCCCGCTGTCTGTTCATTACAACAAGCTCGGGGGGGGGCATCCAAAATGCTGGCGCCCCCCTCGCAGGTAGCCTCCCAAACCACTCGTAATATTTACCTTCATTACGAGCCAGTGCCAGGAAAGGAATCCCATGATTGGCCACTTGGTCCAGTTTAAGTGGCCCATGTTCTACATAAGGTTGAGCACCCCTGATATATAGTGTGCACCTGCATGGTCTCTTGCCCCTTAGAGAAGAGGGTAGCACCCTGTGCAATCACTGGGAAAAAATGGGTGTTGGTCCGATTTAGAATTGGTTGCGGGCCACAATGTATAGGCTCAGAATTTTTCATTTTCTACAAAAGTCAGGATACCCACTGTCTCCACAGACTGCTTTTTTACACTCGTTTTTTCTTCCACCACACCATCCCATTACATTATTTATATCTAACAATCCGCACATGCTAGCAATGCACATAGTGATTGCCTTAAACCGGACTAACATTCGTACAGGAAATAGTGCTCATATGCATCCCTTTCCAGGGCAATTTTAGCTTTGAGTGGATGCAGGAGCAAATGTAAGTGCTGACAATGATTCAGTATCAGTCATGCAGATGGGGCAAGGGAGTTTTCTTTTTCAACTGTTCCGAGCTGTTATTCCAGTTTAACTCTCCGAATATATTGGTCCCATATTTATAGTTCAGTCCCACATCCTAACCGTGTCTCCAATCGTCATCCTTTCTAACATACAATTTAAAATAGAAAGCACTGTCACCTATTTTGTAATGCACCGCTCCTGTATCACTTTACCTGCAACCTCTCATCCTTCCTGAGCCTCTATTTAACCTTTACACAGTAGTTCTATTTACCCGCCCAACTTTCCCCACCGTAGTTCAAGGGCCAAATCAGATGACTCCAAGAGCCACAAGTTGAGCATATGTGCTATATAATGTATGCAAGAAATTTGCCTGATTCTCTCCTAAACTAAAACATGGCCTCGCGTACACACACAAAGGGCACCCTATCTTTTCTTGGCTCGCCTTTGCCAAAGAGATGCTGGAAAGTCTAAATTTATACCAGTGTTCTATTGATACTTGGAGGTGCCCACTTCCAGCAAGAGTTCTGATGTAATATGCAAGAGCCCTGTTACAATTTTTGAGCTGGTGTAACATTTAACCAATATGTGCTTGGACTCATCTTAAATTTTGCACAGCTCCAACGAAGTGATGTAAATAAAGCAATTCTGGCCAGCCTATGTAAGCAGGGTCCTATATTAAAAGACTCTAAGTGGTTGCATATGTTGGATCGTAGGTGCAGCATCTTCTATGGAGAGTCATTAAAAGCAGTTAAGCACTAGTCACGGATGAGATGTAGGACTTGCGGAAATAGCAGAGCAGCGTGGACGTCTAAATAGTTGAGCCCTTAAGCTCAGTTATACGTGAAACAACTTTCTCTTCCTTCTCTGTTTTACTGACCCAGACTACACAGAGAAGTATATTATTATGCTTAGATGTACCTATGAGAACAGCTTTGATAACAACATGGACTGTAGGTAACATTTTAATTGATCTACACTAAAAAGTTTATTGCATAGAATGCATACAAATCTTAATACAGGAAAGTTAGTTTAGGAATCCCCCAGTGCCTTCTAAGCCAGGGGAACCCAACCAGTGGTACTAGTACAACTGGTGATACTCGAGATCCTATCATGTGGGATGCAGTGCAGACTGATCTGTACCCCAACCTCATCTGCTGCCATCTATACTTTACCTGAGCCTAATTCGCTCCAAAACGAATGAAAACTTTTTATGTGCATTTTCCTCTGTTTCATTCATTTTAAATAGCCGTTTTGTCATTTCTTAATATGGGTTTGTCTTATTGACAACTCACACACTTTATCAAGGTGGTACGTCGATATATTTTCAAAATGGAAAGTGGTACTTGATGAAAAAAGGTTAGGAACCCCTGTTCTAAGCCAAATTCATCCTTAAGAGGACCTCATGAAATTCAGGTAGCTGGATGCCTTTCCATAGTAGACCCCTATGCTGTGGAACATAATCAGTATCACATTAGATTATGAAGATGTGTAGACTTGTTCAGTAGCACAAAGTTGTAGTTATTGTAATAATACTTAATCTGCCATGCTTCTTAAAGTTACTCTAAGGCTAAAACTTTGAGCATCTTTTGAACCCAGACAAAATATGGTCCAAAGATGAGCAATCTGCTCATACCTGTCTCTCCGATATACTCCCCAAAGCTTATCCATCCCAGGCGTAAAGAAGCGAGGTCAAACATTAGATCATATGTCACATACAGTTGCAGCTGGATTTACATGTTGGACAAAAAGGCAAACTCCACAGCTAGGAACTGCCAACTATCTAAGCGAGTGAAGGTGTGCTACATATAAAGCCAGTGAAGAGGACTGAAAAGCAACTGAAGACAAATTAGAATTCCAGCTGGGAAAGAAACTTGTGCTTCATGTCAGTCAGAGACAGAACCTTACATGAGAAGTGTAAGTGCATTTAATAGAAAAGCAAACAGCAAGTGGACTCAATCAAACATGAGAGAAGAAAGGACATCAAGCTGAGCTTTCAGGATAGCTGTCCATGTAAGAGGCCCTTTCAGCGTTGCTGGGCACATTGTATTGGATAAAGTTGGGTCTTAATTATTAAACCACTTGGTGTTTGGAACAGTATTGTCAATAAGACCAGAATAGATCAGAACCCTTAGCCTGCATACAGCCTGAACCTCCTGGAGAAACACCATGACAGCTAGTCAGCTGGCATTTGTTGAAGGAAGTCAGCAGCCCCTTCGTTACATTATAGCATACTTCCTGCAACACAAGGTACTAATTTGCAGGGGGCCTGCTTAAACTGTCAAGTTCTGACTCCAGCAGATGCCATATTAGATGTTCACTGCCGCACACATGCTTTTCTTCTTGGGAGAGCACTTTGTCCCACCGAGATACATACTCCCCCACATTGTCCATCTGCTAGGCACTTACTGCAAAGCGATTTTGTCTGCTTTGCTGTTTCAAATCTTTCTCCTAATGATGGTGCTGGACGAAATCTCCTATAGCCTTTTAGTACTTTTTCTTTATTTCATTTTGCTGTTTGAGGGTATATCAACATTTGTAGTTCAGGCTGAAATAAAGCCCTGCTTAGATAAAGTCATACTCTTTATCAACATGTGCAGTACGGTGCCTCTGTAAAATGAAATTGTTAATCAAACAGCAAGTGTCCATTGTTGTACTCTTTACTACTTGGTTTTTAGTATAAACATACCACAAATTGTGTAGCATGAGGGCCGTGTTGGTTTTCCATAGTTGTATTGCCTTAATGTGCATTGCCATGTATTGCGGGTGTATTTTCAATTCAACTGAATGAGCAAAAGAACAACCAGAAGATGCATGCTTTTTTTTAAGGGTTTTTTTAAGGACACAACAATACTGTACAACTCACTTTGCCATGCTGCAAAAGCCGCCCTAATGAAGGCAGTGGAAAGCAAGACTTAGAGCCTCATTTATCAAGCATCAGCACCTATTAATACCACTCAACGCCAATATTTTTGCCTCAGCGGCACTCGGTGTGCATTTTAACAAACAAAAAAAGGCAGCGCTGATGCGGCTGCCAGTCAGCGTCTAATTTATCACCAGCACCATACAGTTTGCAGTTCCGGGTGCTCTTGTTTAAGCTGCGCCAGTTTATAGTGACGCTGTAGGTTAAGATCCCATAGAGCACAATGGGCAGGTCTATATTTAAGTGTTTTATGCTTATAATTAATATTACACATTTTTTGGTACATAACTTGCATTGCAGGACCTAGATGTCATTTTATTTTTTACTTCATTTTTATTTTATTTTTTCATGCCTTGATTTGCTTACCAATGTATAATTTGGACAACAACAACTAGAACGCAGCCTAAATGCAAGTTTGTCCCCAGCAGTGATATCCTGTAACTGCGCCGGAAACAAGAGCACCAATCTTTTCAGCATGCCAAAAATTAAGAAATACGCTGTGCAATAGAGGTGCTCTGTTATAATTGCCATTTGGGAGCAACATATACTGATATAGGCCAACCAATACCTAGTGCAATAATCAAAGCTAATAAGTTAACTTCGGGAACCATTCGGTCCAAATAGCAGCACCAAGAAAGAAATGGTGGCATTCTTTAACCTGGCGCAATGCCAGCAAAATGACGCTAAAAGATGCACTTCTTAAATAAGGCCCTTAATGTAATTTGAATAGATTAGGTTCATACTGCACATCTTAAGGGAAAGAGTTAAAGGGAGTAAGGTGGCCAGTTTTAGTACAAGCTATACACCTCTCTCTATGTTTTATTCAACCAGCTCCTTGATATGGTAATCGACAACCTTTTTCAAGGTAAAGCAAAAGGTTTGCATTACCATTTATCAAATTGGGAACAGCCATCGGCGATTGAGGTTTAATTCATGTGCATTTTAATCTGGTGCCGGTGTATGGATGTCATATAAAAACAAAATAAGTGTATAAAAGTGCATTACAGAAACAGTTAAGGCAGGTAAATCCAAGCAATGTGCTCTTACTCAACACAGATTAAGCAGCAGGTGACATTGTTCTAAACATAGAAATGAATAGCTTCTATGCTGAGCACTAAGCTACAAGGAAAGTCAAAACGTAAAAAAAAAAATAACTACATTTCCAGATCCAGTGAAGGTATCGAGATACAAAGGAATAATCTTTTGTTTAAATAATTTGAACATGCAAATATCCGGCAGTACTGCCAGATTCAAATACAATAATCTATTAAAAATAAAACTCATATTGTTTTAGTGCATACCATCGCAAATGACATCTGATGGCTTCATTCTAGGATACACTCTATAAATGATGACAGTTATATCAACCTTGTTCAGTTTCCAATCCTGATGTCCTTCAAGAATACAGATGTATGGGTTCCACTCATATTTCAAATAGAAATCTAATTGCACACCTTATCATCTTACTGATGGAGAAGAGGATATTGTTTCTGTTTACTTAAACTAGGGCTGCTTCCCAATAAATAAGGGAGCTGACATTTTATTATGGTGTGAGAAGAAGAAAGAAACCATATACTATATATTTATGGTAAATAGGCAGGAAAGTGCTTTAGAAAAGTACAGCATTTCCGTTCTTGATGAATCTCTGCTGCCAAAGCTATGAGGTTGCTGCTTCATTGACAAAAAGGTAACAGGCAGATTCCAATTCCCAGGGGATCACCCAGATGAATTCTGGCCAAGTGAGTCAACACTGAACGGCTTTGTGGACCTCTAGTCCAAAAAATAAAGTTTAGTCATTTGCTCCCCTAAACCACCCCTCTGATGATCAGGGGCATATAATGATAGATGGCTTAACCCCATGCAGAGCTGGAATAGCTGCGCTCCTGGGAGTGGCCATCTTGCTACACATCTGACAGTCCTGCTTACACATGATTATGAGAGGGAGCTGTGCCAGCAGCCATTCACACAAAAGAGAAAACTTCTATCATTCTACACACACACCGAATAAACAGCTGCTGGGGGAAATCTGTGTAAGGAGGAAGCTGTTACATTGTTTCCTCAGGTTATGTGAATCGTGCAGCAGCCACAGAGCATTCAGACAGTGTAATCAATGTATCTAAAATGTATCTAAGAGCTGTCTGTTGTGAGCAGAGCAATGGTCATTGCAGCTGAAGGCTTGATATTGCTGACTAGAAATAAGGAATGATTGCATAGAAAATTTAAACAATTTTGACTGAATGTGTAGGTGTAAATCAAAATGGCAGCGCCCATGTAGTTCAAGAGCACAGAATCTGCCTGCTATTCCACAATATCTGCATGAGGTTAAGCCCTCTCAAATAGCTTACATCACTGATTGTCAGAGGGGGGCTTTAGGGGAGTAATTAACTAACCGTTACATTTTTTTGACTGAAGGACTGCTTTAAATAACATTTCCCATACTGGCTAGGGGGCACCTCCTTATTGTGCATCATAGAATTGTGAGTAAAAATTAGGTTGGGATATTTAGGGATAACTTTTTTAGTGTAGAAGCTTAAGCATCTGCCATAGGATCGCCGGCAAGGTGATTTTACCAACGATCTGGCTTCACACAACATGGCATGAGCCAAAACCAGGGATGCTCCAAATCCTGGATTTTGGTCCATGTTAAAGAAAACAACATAAAGGAATTGTCCAAGCAAAATAAAAAAAGACAATTCTGTGAGTACTCACCTGTAGAATTGCTTTTACAATGCATGGCACGGCCTGCTTCCAGAAGTCCATACGTATGGGTTATTCTGCCACAAGGTGGCGCAGTGTACTGCAGAAGAGTTGTGGCTCCTCCCGGTACCATATAAAAACGGAATCACCATAGACTTATCCAGTGTTGACAAGCAGTTATTCAAGAAACCGGGAGATAATAAAGGTAAAAAAGGTAACAAACCCCAACTAACTTGGAACAATCACCATAAACAACAAGGGTGGGGTGAAGCAGGCCGTGCCATGCATAGTAAAAGCAATTCTACAGGTGAGTACTCACAGAATTGTCTTTTTCCTATTGCATGGCACGGCCCTTACGTATGGGACGTCCAACAGCAGTGTCCGTAAGGTAGGGTGGGATCCCCAAAGAGTAACAACAGGCAGTTCAAACTACTACCGCCTGAAGTACCTTGCGGCCAAAGGCAGCATCAGCTGAGGCCTTAACATCAACCTTGTAAAACTTGGAAAAAGTATGAACAGAAGACCAAGTTGCGGCCTTACAAACCTGTTCAACAGAAGCTTGGTGCTGAAAGGCCCAGGACGCACCAACAGCACGAGTGAAATTAGCAGTAACCCTAAAAGGAGGAACCTTCCCCCCTGGCAGAATAGGCCTGCTCCACCGCCTGACGGATCCACTTGCTGATAGTGGATTTAGGTCCAGCAGGAAGAACAGAGCGTCAGATTTCCTGAAAGGCTCAGTAGCAACCAAATAAAACTTCAGAGCCCTGACAACATCCAAAGAGTGAAGGGTCCGCTCCTTGGAATTAGTAGGGTTAGGACACAAAGAAGGCAAAACAATGTCCTGATTGAGATGAAAATCAGACACAACCTTAGGCAAGAAATCCGGCTTAAGCCTAAACACCACCTTATCCTGATGCCGCTCAAAATAAGGAGGTTTGATGGAAATCGCCGCCAGCTCAAAAACTCGCCTGACCGAAGTAATGGCCACCAAAAAGGCCACCTTAAGAGTCAGAATGGGCAAAGCAGCCCCACGGATAGGCTCAAAGGGAGGACCCTGCAGAGCAGACAACACCAGATTCAGATCTCAAACCGGTAGCATAGGCTTACGTGGCGGACGCACATGAGCAACTTCCTGGAAAAAAAAGTCTTAACCAGCCGGTGATTGGCAAAGGATCTTTGGAAAAAAAATTGCCAGAGCTAAAACCTGTCCCTTAAGGGTACTAAGTTGAAGGCCCGAACCCAAACCATGTTGCAAAAATTGCAGAATCCTGGGGATAGAAAACACCCGATAAGGAAGAGACTTGGACTCACACCAGGCAATGTAAGCATGCTAGACCCTGTAGTAGTTAAAGGACGAGGACTTCTTCCTAGCCCTAATCATGGTATCAACAACAGAAGCCGGTAAACCCTTATCCATCAAGATGGAGGTTTCAGCAGCCAAGCCGTTAAAGCCAGCGTTTGTAAATTGGGATGGCACAGTTGTCCCTGAGTGAGCAGATCTGGATCCTTGGGCAGGGCATACTGATCTACTGCCAACTGCACGATGTCTGCGAACCACACCCTCCTTGGCCAACAGGGGGCAACCAGAATGGCTGGTACCCCTTCCTGGGCTATCTTGCGCAGCACCCTGCCCAGCAGAGGGAAGGGAGGGAACACATAAAGGATCCGAAACTCCGTCCAAGGCATTGCTAGCGCATCTGTGGCGAAGGCCAGAGGGTCCTGTGACAGGGAGACAAACCCGGGAAGCTTGTGATTGTGGCGGGACGCAAACAGGTCCACATCCGGCTGACCCCAGCGGTGACACAGGGAAAGAAAAATCTTGTTGCTGAGGGACCATTCCCCCAGCCGAGACGTCCCCCTGCTCAGGGAGTCTGCCTCCTGGTTCTCCACCCCCGGAATGTAAACCGCTGAGATGCAAGGGACAATCTCTTCCGCCCAAGACAGTATCAGAGACACTTCCTTGAGGGCTCGCTTGCTCCGAGTCCCTCCCTGATGATTTTTTTAATAATTCTATGTTTATTGAAAGTTTTCCAGAAAAGAAACAAAGAACACATTTTTCAAACAGTACAAACGTAAGATAGCCAAGGAACGTACAATGTCAGTCTATGCTAACGCGATATGTATCAATTAGAACATTACAAAGGACATCACAAATCAACCACTGAAAACACACAGTAAGTCCTTCTAAACAAGATCTGAACAGTCAGGCTAGTGGCTGTCTGTAAGATAACTAGCATCGACATTGACCTAAAAGGGAACAAGTGGGAATGAGGATGAGAAAAACCAGAGGTGAGAAGGGGAAGGGGGGAGGGGAGGGAAGGCAGGTAGGGGGATATGGGGAGGGGGGGGAGACAAGGAGAGGAAGCTCCCCAATTCTGTCCATGTGAACCCGAGATCTTTAGTGATTCAGCATGGCCCAAGCATCAGCAGTAGTCAACCCAGGTCTGTGTCCGCGCCAGCCCAACCATAACCGGCGCATCACACAGAGGGAGTGGGCCGAAGGGGCGGAGGACTTTGTTGTGGGCAGAGGAGCTCCTTGCCTTCCGGGGACTCCATGAACACCATCCAACCATACCAGGTGATAGCAAATTTCTCATGTGTGCCGTCGCGAGAAGACATAAGGCTTTCAAACCTCATGATATCGTTCACCCTGCGGCACCACATGCTTTTAGAGGGAGGCTCCCTGTTCTTCCACAACTGTGGGATGCAGCATTTTGCTGCATTCAGCAAGTGACAAGTTATGGAGTTCCTGTAACGTTTCAGAGGAATCTCCGAAGCGTGAAGGAGGCAAAGGGCAGGATCGTCAGGTATTATTGCTCCCGAAACTTCCTCCGTGACCTTTCTGACCCGGTTCCAGTATTCCTTAAGCAAAGGGCAGGACCAGAAAATGTGCAAGAGATCCCCCCTCTCACCGTCACACCTCCAGCAGTTTGGGGAGACGTCAGGGTACCACCTGTTCAGGTCCGATGGAACTCTGTACCATCTTGATAGCAATTTGTATCCACATTCTTGAATCCGGGTACAAATTGAGGACCTGTGCGGCAACGCCAAAATCCTCCGACGCTGCTCAGGGGTCCATGATGCGCCAAGGTCTCTTGCCCACCTTCCCAAGTAGGGGGGGTCCTCTAAGTCGGGTGGGGCCACAAGGAGTCTGTATGTCCTCGAGAGGACGTGTCTCTCCGCTTCAGTGCTGCGGCACATTTCCTCGAAGCACATTTCCTCTCTGTGGTCCCGCAGAGAGGCCAGAAAATGACTTAGCTGCATACATTGCCACCTGGACCACTCCGGGATCCCGGCCCCCCGAGCCAGTTCACCCAGGTCCGCCCAGCCTCCCTCTCTGACAAAATGGCCAGTAGTGTACATATTTGCAGCAATCCAAGTTTTCGCCTGTAGGCCCTCACATCCAGGCGCAAAGCGCGGGTTCCCCAATACGGGGTACATAGGAGAGGGGGGGGGGGAGATCCCCTGGCAACGGAAAGTGGCTCCACATACCCTAAGCGTGGGGCCTATGGTGGGGTGTTGCCCCCCGAGTTTAGCTCCCTCGGCCGCCACCCACGGAGCACCTCTTAGTGGAACTGTAAGAAAGCTCTGCTCCAAACCGACCCACTGCTTGCTCCGGCCATGGACACACCAGTCGACCACTCTACTGAGGTGAGTCGCGGCATGATAGAGTAATGGATCAGGGACACCAACGCCCCCTTGGTCCTTCACTCTGGTTAGAATCTCCCGCCCCAGCCTCGGTCCCCGCCCAGCCCAAATAAATCTGGTGAACACCGAGCGCACCTTCAGGAGAAAGGAGCGGGGAACAAGCACTGGGAGAGCCTGAAGGAGATAGAGCAGACGAGGCAGGAGGGTCATTTTGACCGCATTGCACCTCCCGAACCATGAGAGTCTCCCTCTACCCCACCTAGCGGTCTCCCTCTCAAAAGTTTTCAGAAGCGGGGGGAAGTTGAGAGAGTATATTTTCAGGAGGTCACTACTGATGTTGGTCCCCAGATACTTAATGCTACTGCTGGCCCAGCGGAACGGGAAGGAGTTTTTAATGTTTTCAAATCTACGGGGGGGGGAAGTTCACATTAAGGGCTTCGGATTTCTGGAAATTGATCTTGCAGCTTGAGAGGTTCCCATACTCCCTGAGTTCCCGCATAAGATTAGGAAGCGAGACTTCTGGATGGGATAGGCAGAAGATCAAATCGTCTGCGTAAGCCGCTACCTTATAGTGGCCCCTCCCTGATGACTGATGTAGGCAACCGCAGTCTGGTTGTCCGAGCGGATCTGAACAGCCCAACCCCGAAGGTGCGTGGTCAGCTGAGAAAGAACCAACCTGATCGCCCTCAATTCCAGGACATTGATGGGAGCATGGGCCTCCTGGGGGCCCCACCAACCCTGGAACTTCAGACTTCCAAAAGCCCCCCCAACCAGTCAGACTGGCATCTGTGGTGACAGTCTCCCAGCACGAAAGGCAGAAAGGTCCTGCCCACTAGAAGATTCCCTGAGTCCAGCCACCACGAGAGGGACTGTCTGGCCAGGGGGGACAGAGCAAACTCCTGATCCAGGGACACAGGGTCCCGATCCCAAACTGACAAGAGGTGCAAGTGAAGAGGTCTCATGTGAAAACTGAGCAAAGGGGACCGCCTCGAAGCAGGACACCATCAGACCCACTAACTGCATCCCTTGCTGGATGGAAGGATGGGGACACAAGAGCAGAGTCCATGCCTGCTTCTGAAGGCCCTCCACTTTCTGCTGAGGCAGGAATACCTTAACCTGAGAGGCATCCAGAGTCATGCCCAGAAAGGACCTCACCAAAGACGGAGACAGTGAAGACTTGGGATAGTTGATCACCCAGCCGAAGGACTCGAGAGTGGAGGTCACCAACAGAGTATCCTTCTCGGCCTGATGAAAAGACTGAGCCGCAATCAGAATGTCGTCCAGGTAAGGGAGGATGCGAATGCCCTGATTCCGCAGCAGAGCCATTACACCCGCCAGCACCTTGGTGAACACCTGAGGCGCCGAGGTGATACAGAACGGTAAAGCCCCAAACTGGTAATGCTGATCCTCTAGAGCGAACCTGAGAAATCTCTGATGACCTGGAAAGATTGGCACGTTAGGGTAGGCATCCTTGATGTCCACGGAGGTCATGAAGTTGCCTGGGAGCAGAGTACTGACTGCCGAGCGTAGAGTCTCCATGCGAAAGTGCTTGAACCTGACAAACTTGTTGAGACCCTTCAAGTCCAGGATGGGCCTCAGGGACCCGTCCTTTTTGGGGACCGTGAACAGATTGGAGTAGAACCCCTGACCTCGTTCCTGGGAAGGCACCAGGCAAATGACTCCTGACTCCAACAGACGTTGAACCGCAAGGCGCAAACCCTGAACTGACAGAGGGTTTTGAAACATTCGGGATCTGAGGAATCTTGGGGGCGGGCAGGCTGCAAACTCTATCTTGTAACCGGAGGACACCACCTCCTGAATCCACCGGTCTGAGACACGTAGCCTCCAGACGTGAGCAAAGAGCCGAAGCCGTTCCCCCACCCGGATGGGTGAGGGCGCCTCCTCATGCTTTAGGGTGCTTGGGAGAAGGTCTGGGCTTGGGACCCTATGAGAGGCCGGGATGACCACGTGGTCAGCCACGGCCCTAAGAATCCCTGCGGGTACCCGAGAAGAGAGAGCCACGACCTCCTCTGGAAGCACGAAAGGAGGGGAGGGAAGCGGAAGGCCCCCAAAAAGTCCGAGGCTGCCACCTACGCTGAGGCAGCCTACCATCCTTGGCTAGAACATCCAGAGGCTCACCAAAGAGCCGCAGCCCCGTGAGGAGCCCAGTGAGAGCCTTCTTAGCGGCAGCATCAGCCGCCCACTGACGCAGCCACACAGAGCGGCGCATAGCTACCAAAAGGGCAGAGGCCCTACCACACAGCCGTACCGCATCATTCATGGCAGTAAGGACAAAGGCAACAAAATCAGAGCAAAGCAAAAGGGACCTAAAATCTTCCCCCCTGCTACCAGCCGTAGCGCCATCAAGGAGACGCTTGAGCTAATGGCAGCAGCGCAGACCAGACGCAGCCCAGCCCCCACACATGTAAAAGCATGGCAGGCCAGCTGATCCATGCGCCGGTCCTCGCTGTCCCGCAGTGTAGTAGTGTCAGGGGAAGGCATGACCGAGGTGTTAGACAGCCCTAGAACGGGAGCGTCCACCTCAGGGGGACACGACCATCGCTTGACCAGGTCGGCAGGAAAAGGGTACCTCTTATCCAACCCTTTGGGCACCGCGGGCAATCTACTAGGACGTTCCCACTCCTTGAGCATCAAATTAGTGAAATGGCTCTGCTCAGGGAACTCCAGACGCTGTTTATCAGGACGAAAGAGCTCACCCTGCTTCCTAAGGACAGGCTATCAGTGTCCTTAGGGAACCATGAGTCCTCCCCAGACGCAGACCCAGGGTCACTGTCATAACCCTCCTGCTGGTCCCCAGAGGAGTCAGAGTCCTGGAAGAGTTCCCCCTCCTCTAGGGGGTAAAGGCCAACAAAAGCATCAGGTCCCTCATCCTCCTCAGGAAAGAGGGATGGCACGGGAGCTAGGTGACGCTTCTTGCCAGAGGCCTTACGTGGAACAGGCCTGGCAAGCTGCCTTTCAATGCTGCCCACACTCAGTGCCAGATCAGACTGTGACCCCCCGCTAGTATCCCCCTCACTGGGGGCTAAATGCAGGCGCGGCGGGGGGGCGATGCCGAAGGGGGCGCAGAGCTGGGAAGCGAAGCAGGTAGCCCAGCCTGGGCCGCAACAATACCCTGGGCGCACGGCACACACACCGCGGCACTGTTATTCAGAGGGGATGCCCGCACATGGCACACAGCCGGGATTGCCCCGAAGGACCCCCAAGCACGCTATCCCCAGAAGCCTCCATATGGTGATTTACACAGGCGCAATAGGCCAGCACAGGGTAAGGGCTAATAAAAGCCACCCGGGATGCGCCCCCAAGGGATGCCCCAGAAGCCAGTAAGAGAAGATGAGGGAGGGTAAAGGGGTAGGACCGGGAGAAACCACAACCCACTGTTGTCCTGCCTGAAAGACATAAGTAAAGACACATAAGCATCCCACAACACATGCCCCAAGGAACCAAAAAACCCCAAAGGGTACTCACGGACCAAGCAGGGCAAAGGCACCAGCCACCAGACCACAGGAGGAAGCGACAACAGGCAGAGATCCCCCCGCAGCTCCGGGATGAAGAGGGGCCCCAGGCGTGCAGCAGAAGCAAGATGGCGCCGGCAGAGGAACTTTGAGGGGCGGGCCGCAGGAGGACGACGCGATACGTGTCATCCTCCGGCCCGGCCCCTACCGAAGAGCGCGAAAACGGCGCTCACGTGACCGCGCCGGCGTCACACAGTAGAAAAAAACGCCTCACAGTTATAGCGCCGCCCGCCGCGGAGTGCAGTACAAAGCGGCGACGGCAGTGAAAATAGTTAAAAAACAGTTAAAAACTGTTTAAAAAAAAGCGAAACACCCTCGCCGCTATCACCCGCCCCCCCCCTCCCCCGAACACATGACGGGGAGGGGGAGGGGAAAGCGAGCAGGCAGCGGCGAGAGCCCAGGCCAGGGATGGGGGGGGGACCCCAAAACGCCAGTACAAGTACATAGTCCCCAAAACACTCACCCCCTCAGAAGCTAGGACAGGAACTCCGCATCCCCAGTAGGCTCACCATAAAGCCTATGGCCGGCTACCCTTTGTGGTACAGGGTCTGCAGCTTGGAGCAGCGCTTCTTGAGCACTTGACCCTAGTGCTCCTTTACCCTCACCCGATCCGTCAGCCGAGGCTGGGAGGCACAGAGGGTCCGGAGATGGGTGGAAATAGCCATGCAGGGCCGCAGGCTTGGTTGCCCCGCTCACCTGTGCAATATAAGAGCCATCTTCTATCTTCGCAGAATCACTGCAGAGAGAACACTGGATAAGTCTATGGTGATTCCATTTTTATATGGTACTGGGAGGAGCCACAACTCTTCTGCAGTACACTGCACCACCTTGTGGTGGAATAACCCATACGTAAGGACTTCTGGAAGCAGGCCGTGCCATGCAATAGGAAAAAGTCTATACTCTTTGTTTGCTGTGGCTCTTCCATGCAGTGCGGTGCCAACATCTTCATACTACGGATGGCAGGGAAACAGTTATTCCATCTCCCAGTATGGCAGCTTGCAGAGCAGCAATTTAGGACCTTGTTTCTGCCCCCACCTGCCTACTCCATTTATTGCAATGGAAGGGGCATGCTGAACCTGCCTTAACAATCCTCCTCCATTGCAATGAATGGAACAGATGTGTTAGTGAGTTACTTGATAGACACCACCATGCCTGGCGGCGCTGTAGGACAGAATCACTCGTTCTCCCTCACAAGTACAGGAACTGCACAGAGGAGCTTCAGGGGACAAAAGGTGAGTATAGGTTTTTTTCTGGTCATGTCTGGACAGGGATTTTAATGCGATCAACCCTTTTCTCTGTGCGGCCTCCTGTCGGATGACAGACATTACACCTTTAATCACTTTTTAAACAAGTCATAATTATTCTCAGATGACGAATTTCCACTTTCACAGTAGTAATAAACTACTAAGTTCATTCAGACTTTAAGTACCTGCCATATATTTGCCATTACAGTATCTGTACAATGGCACCACTAAATGAATACTTTTAATTTCAAAATGAGATAGAAATCCAAGATGAATGTTTCATTAATGCAGCCAGAGACACTAAGTGATTACATAGGTTAACAAATGGGGAATGTTATCACTTACTATTAAGAGTAAATTAAAACGCAGCTTTCGATCGATTCTGGGTCCGATACAATGAACATGATATATTTCAAAGATTGCTTCTAAGGGATACGCTACCTTCATTTTCCTGCATCATCACTAGGGACAAAACTGGAGCACCTTGGGCACATCAGAGAAAGTTATCCTTGGGGCCTACCCAGAAATAACAACACAACAACAAACGCGATAGAGGCTGATTCATTACTAGCGCCAGGTATCAGCAGATGAGCATCTGTATAGCAGCGCTTAGAGCGACTACTAGTAGACGCTGTAACAGATCGCCTCAGACACTGTAGTAACCTGGCCGGCATTGATGAATGAGATGTATGTTGGGCGTTAACACCAGTACAGCGAGCGAAAGGTAGCTCTAGCTCAGTGCGATCGACTCTCAGCGACTCACACCATATTCAACAACAAAACACAGACACACAGCGTAGGCGCGCTGGATCTGGTCGCTATAGCATAGAGCGCCAGACGCTGTGTGATTAAAGTCCGTTTTTAAACACATATCCACCAGTAACAAAGCGAAAACACATGGAATGACATAGTTGTAACATTGTGACATTAATACTTTAATTCCAGATCTGTAATGACAAATCTGCATAAAAATATAAAAAATCCAAAAAGTTTTCAAAAATGACTCTTTCTAGGCCAGGAGAGGTCACACAATTATTTGAGAGTAAAAAAGAAAAAGAAAAAAAAAACTGTATAAACAGAAGAAAAGGAACATCCATTGAAATATATGGGAGAGCGACACGTAGCGATAATACCAGTAGCTCTGGAAGCTAGAGCTCCGGCGCTATACGCTGGGCCACCTGTAATGATGAACCAGACGCTACATGGCGCTGTTAAGAGTCACTCACCAGAATCACCTTCATAAATGTGGTATTGCATACAGCGCCCGGCGTTCACCAGACGCTGTCTGCCGATATGAAGCACTACCTGCCGCTATCCCTTGATGAATAAACCCCATAGTCTTGGATCTCTTGTACTGCACTAATTAGGGCACTGGGTCGGTGTTTGGGGCTCACCATCTGGTTCACTGGTGGGCAGTGGTGGACTGGGGCCAAACAGCCTGGAATTTTACCTACCCCTGGACAGTCTATTACTATAGAAGCTTTAGTATTGTGGGGGTAGATAATGTGGCAAGGGTGGGTATGACTCCCTACAGCCATTATGCTGAGGCTATAGAATTGGGGCAGAAATTAAGCAGGGGTTCCTTGGCTGGGGATGTACAACGGGACTGTCGGGAGACTAGGGAGGCAAGGATTGGATGAGGGTATTATGGGCAGCAGTTCAGGAGGCTCCAAAGCAGTGCGGCCCACTGAGAACTCTCCCGGGGTTTCCCTGTGGCCCTGCTGGTGGGCAATAAGACAATGATCTGCCTCTTTAGCCCATTGCACAATGTGTCAGCAGCACCTATTCCCTCACTTTCTGGCCCATATAAGAGAGCACAGGCCAGTCACATATATGCAAAGCAATTAAAAGTACCTAATTTTTAAAGGGCTCTATTGTAAAACAAAAAACAGAATTACGATAAAACATATAAAATACTAGTGTTTTAGATACAGTTACAGAGACTTCCATTATAGAGGAACAATACTTCACTATACATTTGGGATGCCCCTTTGTGTGGAATCTCACAGATTGTCCACAAACTCTCCTCTTTGGTGATCCCAGGGTGAATGTGCAGGCTGCCAGCCAGTCAACGGCTCGATTAGCTTAGCAATCTGCTCATGTGCCGTTGAAATGGAAACGGAATGCCGTCTCAAATCTAGATGCCCTAGGTAGGAGGAACAAAACCTCAGATCTGGGGTTTTGTTCCAATTTATTGATGCTGAGTGGAGCAAGGGCAGCAAGCATCCCTGCAGCCACTTCCCTCTGGCTGTGTGTACCCGTGGCAGGCCTATCTGAATGGCTGGCATGGAGACACAAAGCCCGAAGGATGCCGCTGCGAGCCACACATGCACCGTGGGATTGCCAGAAAGATACTTTTCCACCTGAACTGGGGGGATTTCCAAAACCGGGATGCCCCACAAAGAGCAAGACCACGAGCCTTAGAGCAGGGATGTAGCTAGGGGGGAGCAGGGAGGCACGTGTCCCGGGTGGAGCAGGTCAGGTCAGGGGAGTGCCAAAGGGAGGACCTAAGCACAGGTTGGGGGCACCATTTTGAATCTTTGCCCTGGGTGCCAGAAATACTAGCTACGCCTCTGCCTAGAGTCTTGCTCCCGACTGACTCAGCAACCTGGGAACTCAGCAGCAGAAGCAAGGGCAAGATTGGATCGCTTTATAGTTAGAGCATACCTCCCAAGTGTCCCTGATTTGGAGGGACTGTCCCTCTTTTGAGTCCATGACCCCTGTCCCTTGTTGTTCTCATTTGTTCCTCTTTGAGGTGTAACGTGCAGATCTGCATCAATAAATGATTCATATGCCTATTTAAAGTGGACCAAGACCCAGGTTTTGACTATGCTGGGTTTTGTTCCTTTCACCGGGGGGAACCTCGATCAGGGGTGCCCAGCTGTGTGAAACCCCCCAGATCGACGCAGCAACTCCCCTCCTCCCAGTCCCATGGCACATCTAAGAGCATCCTCTGCCTCCCTCTAACAGGGAGCGAGCATTTGTGAATGCGTTTGTGCATTTGTGAATGTGGCCGGCGCGGGCACGCACACTGCTGGAGGGAAGCAGAGAATGCCATCATAGACGCGCCGTGGGACCGAGATAAGGTGAGTTGGCTGCGGCGATCTGGGGGGAGTTTCAAACAGCGGGGCACCCCCGAATGGGGTTCCCCCAGGGAAAGGACCAAAACCCAGGATAGTCAAAATTTGGGGATTTGGTCCATTTTAAAATGTTTATATTGTTGTAACTGTCATCCCACAATGAGGGGGTGTGGCCTAATTTAACAAATGACCCTCTTTCACACCCTGAAAAGTTGGTAGGTATGGTTAGAGCTCTGCAGGAGTTATATGGTGGTAAAAGCATCCAGTGGTCTAGCGAGTGCTAGAATATTGTGTCCTCCATTATAGTCACACACGAAACAAGATGTAATGTGAAACAGAAGCAGCCAGAAAGAATGCAAGCTATCTGGTGATGCCAGCCACAAATAAGCGCGCCTCATCTCCAGACTAACCAATCAGAAACACTTATCTTAGGCTTAATTAATGGGTCCAAAGATCTGGAGACAATGCTGCATAATGTGCGAGATTTATATAATAAAAAGGTCACGTTGCACTTCATGAACCTCCAGCCAAAACCAATGTCATAAAAAACTGCTTGTGGCCGTGTTTTTAATTATATTTGCGGACATTAATGGAGGTTTCCAACATAATCAGACTCAAACTATTAATAAATGTTTATCCAAGGGACGAAATATGTGGTTCACTTAAAAATACATTTTCACAGCCTATTACTTCCTCTGAGAATTGCTGCTTTGTTGACAGAAGCGTGGACCTGTGTTCAGCAACTGCATGTGTCTAGGAACAACTGCTAAGGTTTCAGCCGGGCCAATGCTCCAGCTTTTCACTGGCCCCCATCAGTTAACCTTAGGCATAGTTTTACAAATAAAAGGGGGCCTGTCATTGAGAATATAGAGAATATAGTGCTTAAGTATATTCTTTACTAACGCCAGATAGCAACAGATAAGCATCTGTAGCGCGGATTTCAGAGTGACCGCTAGTAGTCGCTGTGCTCAGCCATGGTTCTTTGTTTCAGAGCGCCTCAGTCGCTGGCCGGCATTGATGAATATGATGTGTGAGTCGCAGTACTACGCTGTATGGGAGTGAACGGTATCGCCAGCTCAGTGCGACCGACTCACACCACATTCATCAAAAAAACAGCCTCAAACTGCACCGGCGCTCAAAATAATGTAGTTGTAGCCCAGAGCGCCAGAGGCTGTGTGATTAAAGTCTGTTTATGAACATGTATCCAGTATTAACAAAGCGAAAACATATGGAATTACATTGTTATAACATTGTAACATGAACACTTTAATACCAGCCATGTAAGGAAAATTCTGCATAAAACTATTATTAATCCAAAAAGTTTTAAAAAATGTCATTTTCTTGCCCAGAATACATGTCTGAAAGATTTGAGATTTTTTTTAAGAAAAAAAAAATGGGATCAGGAAAGGGATTTAAGGATCGTCCATAGAAATGTATGGGAGAGCGCCAGGTAGCGAGAGGTAATACATGGCAAGGCTGAACGCCGGCGCTGTACGCTAAGGCTGGGATAATGATGAATCGTACGCTACATGGCGTTGCTCTAGTCGCTCACCAGATTCGGCTTCATAAATGTTGAATTGCGTGCCGTCTACGGCGTTCACCTGCCGCTGTACAGGCACTACCTGGTGCTAGAGCTTCATGAATAAGGTCCTTCAAAGCCTATACTTCCTCCGACACCTGCAGCATGTAAGCATGGCGAGCTAGGATGCCCCACCATGCAAGCTCGACAACCGGCCAGGCGATACTCACTGCTTCTGCAGCAATGGCTACCAGGTTTAACATATCTATATATATTTAACATATAACTGTATCTCTTTCCTGGGAGGACGCACAGTGAGTCATCTGTTCCTGCTGAGCTGTGCTATATTCAGCAAAGTAAAGTGGGCTAGGGAGGCTGGGAAACAGTTAATTTCAAGCAGTTATTGCACAGGGCTTAAAGCTCTCAGCTGTTAAATTTTAGGGTTCAATAAGTCTCATAATTGGTTTTACGAAATGGCTTTAAAGGGGATGAAAACCCGACAAAGCTGTGGGGAATCCTCACTCGCTGTGTGAAATCCACAGGGTAGCTGGTAAACTCACCTGTCTGAATGGCTGGACATGGCAGCGGGTGCACCCCAATAGAATAGATGTGGCCAGCTGGCTTCTAATCTTCATATGGCAGTTCGGAGTTCAGCCAACCGGTGATCTCAAAACTGCCGCTGGCCATGGCTTCGACTAGCGAGTCCACTTTCGTGGTAGACCTCAGGTGAGAAATTCAAGAGGGGCACAAGGCTCTCCTGATTACCAACACCCATTGGTATTCCAGCAGCCCCAGTATCCAAAGTCAGGTGTCCTCTTTATGCCCACCTATTTCCAGGATTTTCACTGTTCTGGCGATAGGTCGTTGTCCCTGGAGCATCAAAATTTGGGATACCCCGCTGAGTAAAACCCCCCCAGATCACCCATACTCACCATTCTGTTGTTCCCACGGCGCATGTCCATGTCCACTCATTGCTTTATGCCGTGCGTTCTAATGCATGGCACAAAATGTTGTTTTGAACTGAGCACTGGCATAGGGAGAAGGAGGGCCACATCCCCATTTTTCTGCGGTGTGCAGAATGGCTGGGCACAGGGGAGTGCCACAGCTGAAGGGATACCAGGAATGCAGCTGCGCCGGTGGACTGCCGAAGAAGTGAGTGATTGCGGGCCTGTGCGGGTGGTTCACACAGTGGAGCTTCTTAAATCGGGATACCCCAGGGGCAATTACCCCCCCCAGCCTTGTTGGATGATAGTCCACTTTAAAGCAGACCTACATCTTCCTTTGGAAATCTATGATCACAATAGACCTACAGTATGTTGGCCCCAGGAAAAAAAACAACAGAGCAACTTATAGTATCAGTAACTTATACCCCCCCCCCAACATTCACTTCATGCCCCTCCCCCAACATTTCATCCCATAATAGACTTGGGCACCACTAGAGGATACCTAAAGTACTGCCAGTGCTACTAGTATCACTGGTTGGCAGACACTGATGAAGGTTGTTTATGGTGGTAGTTAAAGAAAACCTGGGCAGTTAATAGGACACATGTGCTAACAAGTACGAGGTACAAGGTAGATAGTTAAAAGGTTAGGAGCATAGGGTAGTGCAAAAAGTGGCAAGAATATTCTAATGCAGCACTGCAGGAAATAGTTAAAAGGCACTATATAGTCTTGGGATGCCCCCAACACCCTCCTGAGGCCGGACTGAGGGTTAAGAAAAATCCTCACCTACTCCTTCCATCCAGCGGTTCTCTCTGGTGCTCTGGTCAGCAGTTTCACCGAGCAGCATCCGCCTATATGTGAATGCCCCCGCTGGGGCCTATAAACCTGAATAGGGGCAAAAGTGCACAAAGAGTAGGTGCTGCTCTATGCAGCTACTGCGGGATGCGGGGGGGGGGGGGGGGGACATACTGACTAAGTGAGCTTTTTTTTTTTTTAACATTCCCATCCTGTCTCCAGAACAAGGGACTGGAAGGGGGCAGTAAAGTCACCAGTTGGGTGAATTTAGTATCCCTTTACAGTGGGCCTACATCCTACAATCCTCTTTCAGCTCCATCCCTCTTCTGGCACCTTCACCTCCCTCTTTTAAAGGAGCACTATCGCAAAAAAATGGCCCAATGATAAAAATCCATATTAATATGCTGCATGACGGGAGAAGGGGTCACTTATAGACCCGGCATCAAGATATATCAAGCCAGGCTTGATTCTTTTATTTTAACAGAAGGAAGTGAAAATCAGGGGTAACAGGTTCTGTCACCCCTCATAGACTAAACTTGTCACCCCTGGATATTATTCCTACCGGGAGAGAATAAATTACAAGCTTGGCGGGAGTTTTATTCCCCTCCTCTCATTAGCCGACATGTTTATATAGATTTTTAATACTATACAATTTCGCGATAGTGCTCCTTAAACTCTGGGCCATTTCTTCTCTCCCCTGGTGAACCAGAGGTAGGTGCAGCACTGTATGCATATTAAAAGTTTGTTGTGAGATTAGTATAGTAGACATTAAAAAAGTATAATTGATTAAGATTATGCACGTCCCTTGGTAATGTGAATTTGTGTTAAATCAATTATTAATTACAAATTTGTTTTTGTACATGAAGGAAGTTTAAAAAATCATATTCTGGTTACACCCATAGTGCTGAAAGCTGAAGGTAAATGGAAGCAAATGTTTTATGATCCTTGCTGGTTAGAATTTAAACAAGGCTCTGTTTCATTGCCGAGGGAAAAAAAAAACTGGTAAAAGAGAAGAAAAAAAAGAAAAAAGCATTTTACAACATAAATATGCTGTATACACGCCAAACATAGATCTGCTCTGCCAATGTGACATATGGCAGCACTAAGCTCTAATAATATCTATGCATTTAAAGGGACAGATCAAAGTTTCATCTCTCAGATGGCCAAAAAAATGATGCCTCAGGGCCAGAATACAGTTCAAGACTTGCCCAGAAAGAAGATAACTAAATTGTCAAATGGCTTTTTAAAAGCTGCCTTTGTGACAGAAAAGAATATAGACTCCATTAAGGAGGCAGTTCATCAAAATAAAGTAGTTCTCAGTTACTGACTGGCCACAAATTGCCGTCTGTGATCAGTAGAGAGCTGACTGCCATCGCCGGGAGAACAATAAAAAGCTTACTTTACAAGGATGGGAGAACGGAAAAAAAAAATCAAATGTTTCTATGCTGCAAAGTCAAACAACACCATACTAATACAGACGGATACAATTTATAGTAAAAGATGCTATTATTGTATCAGATAATGAGTGAGAAATGTGATGGCCAGCTGAGACTTATTGCCGCTAATTCAGGGTGCTGGATAGCTCAGATACCGCCGGCTACACGATATCAAACCGCTTCAGCTGCCGCTTTTCCTCCTTGGCCAAAATCTAGGAGGGAACTACAGGATGTTACAAAATAAAGGGAGCAAGAGGCCCATATATTTCAATAGATGCCAGTTAAAGTGGAACTCCAGGCAAAACGTCTTTCGGTTTGCTTGGAGTAAGGAGGTGCTATTTTTGTAGTTAAGTTATTATTAATAATAATCTTTATTTATATAGCACCAACATATTCCGCAGCGCTTTAGTTAGTTAGAGGGTTTAGTTACAGTTAGAGGGTTCATATTTAAACAGTAATAATTACATAGCAACAAAACAGGTATTTATATAGCACCAACATATTCCGTAGCGCTTTAGTTAGTTAGAGGGTTTAGTTACAGTTAGAGGGTTCATATTTAAACAGTAATAATTACATAGCAACAAAACAGGTTAGCTATTGAAACAAAAGAAATGAGGGCCCTTCTCGCAAGCTTATTATATAGGAGAAGTTGCACATTTGGGTGTGAAATGCAACCTGTATCTTGGTGAGAATTTAAAGTAGACTAAAACCCTCTAAACCCCTCCCCACCCCCCTGCCTGCCCCCCCCCCCCCCCCCCACCTGTGTACCTGAGACAACAGCTTGTTTTTTAGCCACCGGCGGTCGGGAGATTTGAGATCGCAGATTGGCTGATCCCAGATGTTCCAGGTGACAGACATTAGCCACATCTCAAGCTTCCCTTTAGTCTAAGGTGTGCTCCCGCACTCTGAATGGCTGGGCACTGGAGCGTGGCTCAGCTAAATGGAAGCAGGGGATGTGGCTGAGGCTGCAAATGCGAGCCCTGAGAAGAGTATGTTTTGCAGGCGATCGGTGGGGTTCCACGTGTAGGGGCATCCTACGTGGATTTCTACTTGTGGCTAAAAAAGGGATGATTATACAGAGAAAATGTTTGACTGAATTTTTCAGAAGCAGGGCTCTCAGGTGTAAATCAAGATGGCTGCCCCCATGAAGGTGAAGAGCAGAGAATCTGCATAATAATCCACAATGTATGCATGGGGTTAAGCCCTCTCAAATAGTTTATGTCACTGACTGTCAAAGGGGGGCTTTAGTGGAGCAATTTACTAAGCTCATATTTTGAATGAAGGTCTGCTTTAAGGTGAGAAAAGGTTGGGGACCCCTGTTCTAAGGGTAATTGTACTGAATTCTTATAACAATTAATGCTGGCGTACTGCCTTATGAGGTTGCTGCTGTATCGCAGGACCAACCACATGAGAATTCTCAGGTTAACAATTGCTCTATCTGTAATCAGTTCTCCACCAGCCTGAACTCTCTCCAATGCAAAAGTGACACAGGTCCCATTTAAGTGAATAGGAGCAATAAAGAGGTGCCAAAGGGGCATCACATTACCTTGACCAAAAGATGTATTACTTATCCCCTGATACTGTATACCTAACATAAAACATTTCATGCTCCTTAAGCACCAACTGATCAAAGCCATTGGAGTTGATTCAGAGCCTGATGAGAAAACTCACTTTTTAGGAGAGAAAATTGCCATTGACTTCCATTGTCTACCTTGGGGCTGATTCATAGCCAAGTGAAAATTTACACCCGGTAGACAATGAAAGTGAATGGCAATTTTCTCTCCTAAAAAGAAGTGAATTTCTCGCCAGACTCTGAATCAACACCCACATTATGATCTAAGGAGACAGTGACCATAACAGCACTTTCCATGTAGTCATTCAATGTCGTTCCTCATCACTGACTCAGATTTGGAGGGACTTTCCCTATTTTGAGTTTGTGTCCCCCCTGTCCCTTGTTGTCCTCCGTTGCCCCTCTCTGAGGTTTAACATGCAGATCTGCAGCAAAAAATATTAATTTGCCTATTTAAAGTGATTATATTGTATCCCCCATCTCCTGTCAATCAATCAATTAGGGGGTGTGGCCTAATTTAACCACCCTGAGTAACACCTTGTCCTGGTTTTACTGTACATAAATAATGAAACTTGTCTCTGATCTCTGGTGGTCACTGCAGCTTCTCAGGTGCCATCATCAGATGAGCTTTACGAGTCACCTACAGAGTCATTTACTGTCATCTTATTTCTATTTAGGCCATCTAGTCCCAGCCATCACAGCCATGTTTTACAGTAATAATAAGCTATTGGGTTAAAACCTTAGTCACCTATTAAACAATCAACATATCACTGGGAAAAAATCACCCTAACCTACGCAATAAAGTAATATGGTTGCCATTAGATGGACATCTTTAGGCAAGAATAGAATTCTGGATGGGATCCCATTCACATTTTTCCTATAGCTTGATCATTTTTACTTAAACCGGACCTTCAGCGTGATTTAATGAAAAGCCCAAACTCTTAAAAAAACGGTTCCCCAGCATCTAAAATTAATATATTTTACGTTTTTACTTAACTTATTATTATTTCCCCCACTAGGCTGCAACTCTGTTCAGGAATTTAGGATACGGGCGCCGCCATCTTCACTCAGAAGCATCACACTTACTGAGGAGAGGAGAGTGGGATAAGGTGCAGGGGGGCGGGTTATAGCTGTGCTTTGCTCAGACAGAGCAGAGCTGGGGTCAGGTAAAGGTCAGCAATCCCAGAATGCAGAGCAGCACAGTCAGGAGGCACTTCCTGTTTGCAGGCTGCCTGATAAGATGGCGGCTTCCATAAGCCGCCATCTTGGATGTTTAAAGGCTCATAGCATGCAGTAGATGCAGGTAGGATGATTTTTAATGTGGAAAATCTGTATGTACAGGGTGTGGGAAACATATAAGATAGACTCTTATTCAGAGTGAAGGTCCGCTTTAACTCTTTATTTTGCTTCAACTAGTGCCCCCCCTAGTGGTGGCTTGTATATTAAAATGGAAGCTTGCAGTATAGCCATTTGTTGGCAACATTGTTCCCTGCATATCTAGGTTATGTGTACTAATGGATTTCAGATTAAATATTTTGACATCCTATATATTTTATTTGAGCGACCCTCTCTCAGTTAAAGCTGGCCAGAATCCCCAAGATCAAAAAAATGCCCCATGGACTTACTCGACTTCCCGGCACAGGTCCCATTTGTCCCCTCCAGGGACCTGCATGTAGTGCAGTAATCTGTGTAGTCAACCGCACTACATGAACCAGTAGTAAGTTGGAGCTGTCACCAGCCAAAGGACCGCAGCTTACAAATTTCAGGAGGCTGTGCACTGGCATGAATGGAGAAATGATTCAGCCAGAGATTTTTATGAAGCACCCAGGAGGATTGTGTGATTGTTCTTCTCCCATGTGAAGCAACATGGCCGGGGACGCAGGCGATTCCCGGAGCGGCCGGACAGGTGAATTCAGAAATGACCGGAATGTCTGGTTATATGCAGGACTCCCCCATTCCCCTGCTAAATGGGCCACCCAGGTATTCGTCTCTTCTGGGTGCCTTCCATTGTGATCGCAGAGCAGCCTGGAGGCTGCACAGTAATGTGCTCCCTTACTGGCCGCCATGATAGGCCGCTCACGCTCACATCTGGGTTGCCCCGTTCTGTAGTTTAGTGGTGCTGATGATTCTTTAAATCATTGGGGGAACAAATTTAAGCCAGACTGTATATGAGAGCTGTTGAAGTAGATCTAAGCTATCCCCACTAAAGGTAAGATTCCAGTTAACAGGAAAACTAAGAGGCCGATTCATTAATAGCGGCAGGTAGCGACAGTTGAGCGACTGTAGCGGCATTTTCAGAGCGCCCGCTAGTAGTCGCTGTGCTTGGCCGTTGTTCGGTAGTTGATAGCGACTCAGTCGGTGTGCGGTAATGTTGAATATTGGGTGAGGAGTCGCTATTTGACAGGTTCCGCACTGTATGGGAGCGCATGATAGCGACTGGCCCTAGCGACCGGCTCCCACCATATTCATTAAAAAATCACGCTCAAAAAATTCTCGCGCTGTGAAATGCATGTTTAAACCCCAGAGCGCTGGCGGCGATGGGTTAAAAGTAGTTTTTTAACCCCCAAACCACCATATTTTTGGAAACCAAAAAAAAAGTTTTCAAAATAATTTAGCAATATGAATACATTAATATCAGACCTGTAATCTCAATTCTGTACAATTTTTTTTATTATTTTTTTCCCTTAAAAAAATATCTAAAATGGCAGAAGTGGTCACAGAATTTTTCACAGTTAAAAAAAAAAAAAAAAAATTAATAACAATTAATTATTAATATTTAAAGATTGTTCCATTGAAATGCATTGGAGAGCGCCAGGTAGCGAGAGGTCATACCTGTCGCTGTTCAAGGTCGGACGCTGGCGCTGTGGGCTGAGGCTGGAATAATGATGAATGAGTGGCTATCTGGCGCTATCTCAGTTGCTAAGCAGGATTGGCTTGATAAATGTGTGATTGTGGTGGGGAGCCGGTGTTCTCGTGGCGGGGCCGTCATTACCGGCCGCTCACCAATCGCTACCTGTCGCTATTCCTTCATAAATAAGGGCCTAAACTAATCTTCTACACTGGCCGCACCATCAGTGAGCCCTATAAGAGAGATACTCACCTCCTGGAAGAGATCCACTTGATGTGTGACAGGGCAATAGGAAACAGCTGCAACTACACCTCCTCCAATAGGAGCCATGTTTCACTGCAGTGTGCCTCTATGGGGCTAATTAGGATCATTCAACTGGATGGATAGGGCAAATTAGGATGCCCCATGGTTGGTTGTTTTAAAGGGCCTAAAATCAACTTTTCTTTAGGGCCAATATAAATATTACTAGCACAGAATGGAAAGTTTGAAGGGACCTATTGCCTGTCATCTACTTGTTGTTGCTGTTGCTAAGAAACAACCCTTTTCCTGTAGTCCAGCCCCTGGATTTTATTTATGCACGACCACCTAATTTTAGCACTAAAAGCTTGACCTATAAAATGGAAAGACAGACAAACAAAGCAGGGAGCATCTGTCCGTCCCTGTAAGCACAAGCATCAGTGTGTCCCACATAGTACAATGCAAAAGGGGTGGACATAGGTCCACCTCTCAATGCCCAAAAATGGTAGTCATGCATAAATAAAATCCAGGGGCTGGACTACAGGAAAGGGGGTAGATCCCAACAACAGCTACTTCATACAGCAGCACACAAGGATGAATCCTCTGCATGGCAGTTAAAGCAGACCATCTACGTCCTATGGAAGATTAAATAAAAAAAATACCCCCTTAGCTTCCTGGTAATGAATTGGTTAAAAATACTCACAAATGATTTTGGCTTCAAAGGAAAAATTGAGGGACAATTAAGGGAAAATTCAAACTTGTTGCCTCTAACCTTCTAGCACTAATTTTGATAGGCTATAATTGCTCCCACCGTGAGACTGCGCAGGGTGGGGAGGAGGTTTCGAACAAATTCCTTTGTCAGAAACCAACGGCATACCGAAAAGTATGTTTTTGGGGTGATCCGGGGGGGGGGGGCCGGTTCACACAATGGGGAATTCCAAATCCTGATGCCCCAAGGACAAGGACCAAAACCGGGGAATAATGGAAATCCTGTGTTTTGGTCCACTTTAACCCTTTCCCAGGCATTATGAAGGTTATAAATGTAAATTAAGTGGAACAAAACCCTGGATTTTCACTACCTCGGGTTTTGATCCTTGCCTGAGGGAATGCTGGGGATGCAGCCAGCATCGCCATGAAAGCCAGGGAAAAGGTGGGTTTTGCTGCGACCCAGGGGGTGTTACACTCAGCAGGGCATCCTGATTTGGGACCCTCCCAGAGTAAGGCCAGTCAGAGGCAGGTCTGGACGCACAGGGGTTTGTTCCACTTCAAAGAGGAACTTCAGAGGCGGAATCTGGACGCCCCGCTGTGTGGAACCCCCCACTTCGCCGGTTCCACTTACCTACGCGCACAGCCCTCGCTGCAGGTGCATCCTCGCTCACCTCTAGCTGTGTGAGTACTCGCACCAGGCTTTTCTGAATGAGTGACATGAGCACGGCCACAGCTAGAAACAGAGCGGGATGCGGCTGGCAGTGCATTTGGCTTAGACACTAGCAGAGCCGAATGGAGGCAAGGGAAATCAAGCATGCAGATTGGCTCAGTGGACTGCTCAGCCAATCAGCATGCTTGGTTTCAAGCACACCTGCGCCGGGGGAACACTGGGAAGCTGAGTTTTTATGGGGAACTTGGGGGAAGTACACACAGTGGAGGATCTCCTGAGAGGAACAATACCCAAGAATACCCAACAATACCCTCTCTAAAGTATTACATTTATACACACACACACATAACCCCATACTATCAAAGTGCCTGTCAAATTGACAGCTTGGCTAGATACGGCAAGGTGCCCACTGCGATACCCCCCCCTTTCCTTTAGGGAACAATTGCATTGGTTATGAAACGTTGGCACCAAAAACCCTAAATACTATCCAATAAAAGCATTGGAATCCCTGATATACAGCAAAGCTATCTTCACCAGGACCTCCTGGTTTTCCAGTAGGAAACAACTGACAAATTTGGCGTTGTTAAAGCTGATGGATATTAAAATGTTTCATCAGCAAGACTCACTATTCATAACACATTTCAGAGTGAAAAGAGCTTGAGCATATGGTACATGTAACACGTCTGCGATTCCTATAATAATATATGGATCTGATCTGCATTGCTCTCTATGGACTTGGACAGTTCTTTATGGATTGCATAACAATGATTGCTCTATACAGACTGCAGCAAGGCCTTCCTATGATCTAGGTGCATGAGCTGTCTCTGTGCTGGATTAATAGCCAGATGATGCTCTATCCCACCCAATGCAATATCATTTTCCATGCTGACTACATTGTCCAAACTCCTCTTCAATATGGCGATTACAAACCAGCATGCAAAGCTTCATATGGAGTCAGTCCCACACCATTAATATCTGTTTCCAAGAACCAATGTCTTATAAGCAATATATTCCCTTTGAAGACAGAATTATCTCATAAAAATGTCAATTGTGTACCTTTAACCTTCTGTATTGAATCCTGATGTGAAGGATTTAACATCAGGTTCTAGTAAATATACCATGCAAATACAATTTATTTCAAAAGCTTCCACTGACTTGACACTGACCTGGGTATAAAACGAAAGCAAACACAAGCAAAAGCTGTAAAATGAATGAAATCTTTCATTCCGCAGATATAATGACATTTTGGCAAATTGTGCATTTAATTACAGACTAGCAGTAGAGCCTTGTTTAAAAGAGAAAAGGCTTGTAATTAAGAACATACCATGCAATCATCATATCTAGAGCAGATGAATGAGAGTGTAATCAAAGTGCTGACGCAGCATTCTAGCAAATGGAATACCTGCCAAGTGTATCTGTGCACTAACAAGACAGTCCCAACATCAGCATCAACAGTGATTGTGGTTCCCAACAATCAATGAGGGCCACAGGTTGGCTCAATGGCAGGTTTCACATTTCTTGTGACAAACAGAAAATCAGGGCTAATTATTGGCAGTGCTTCATTCACTTTGACTTAATTAAGCTGAGTGGCTGTGATATACAATGCCAGGTATATAAAGCTGTCACCAGGGAGGACCAAGGCACTATGGAGTACCACTGGGATTATCATACTGTTGTACATGCAGTGTCAGACTGGACTACATTGGACCCAACAGGGAGAAATAAATAGTGGGGTCCACCCTTCAGCTAAATTGGAGGTCGTCAACTTTTTTTTTACCATGAGAGCAACATTCAGGAATATGAATGGTCATGAGCCACATTCAATGGAAATAGATTGTAGAAGCTGAAAATACCCCACAGAGCAGGAGATAATTGGAACTGGATCAATGTCAAATCCCTGGCCAGGCAAGAAAAGAAAAAAAACACATACTCACCTTTTGTTCCCCACTGATGATCCTTCCTATTCCGTCTCAATAAAATAAACTGGTTTATGAGATTGAGGATTGTGGCCTTCCTGTTAACTGGCAGCCTAAATGTCCTACACTCCCCCCTTCTCCAACAGTCACGGTATAGGCCTTGCCCACTTTAAACTTTAAGGCTGGTTTCACACCACGGATTTTGGGCGAGCGCCCTGCATCCGCCCAGGAAAAGCTGCCCATAGAATGCTATGGGTGCTTTCGAATGTCATTTGGGCATGTCAGCAGGATCTTGAGGGCGCAGCGCTCACAATCTCCCTCTATGTGGGTGGAGAGCGCAAGCACAGAACGTCCTCCACATGCCTCCATTGATTGCGGGGTGCCCGGCTGAAAGTCGGAAGGGTCTGAACCCAACCTTATGGGAGGGTGCCACTACATGGCATGCCATTTCCTTTGCAATGAATGGAGCAGGCATGGCTGGTCACTGTGACTGATGTCGGGATGGGGCAGCCAGCATCTGGAGTGAAGGGGGACACAGGTCCCCCATCCATCTGCTTTGGCATGCAGCCAATGACAGGTGTTGCGAGAGCAGAGATTTTATACTATAGAGGCTGAGCCTTTTTGGAAACTCCGCCATCCCCCATCCTTCTGCTTTGGCATGCAGCCAATGACAGGTGTTGGGAGAGCAGAGATTTTATACTATAGAGGCTGAGCCTTTTTGGAAACTCCACCATGTGTCTTTGACATCACTGGAGGAGAGGGGTATGAAGGGGGTACCCCTCCAATTAAGTATTTAGTAACATGGGGGGCAATCTTGAAAGGCTGTGTTTCTAAGGTATAAAAACCTCGCTTCCCAGCTCCCAGCATTACTCCTTGCCGGAAGCCCCCAGCCATCAGAAAACCCAGCACTGAAGGAAGAAGACCTGGTGAGGTGAGGTGCCCCCAGAACTCCTGGAAGAGCAACAAACCCATACCAAGCATAAGGGCTGGTTAAATGCCAGGGCCAAGTGCCCCTGAGCCAATGGTGGGTTTGCTAAGGGATGGGGGAACCTTCATCAAGTTACCTTATTTTTCACCCTATAAGACGCACTTATTTTTCCCCAAAAGTGGGGGGAAAATGTCCATGCGCCTTATCGGGCGAATGCAAAAAATAAAAAATAAAAAAAAAAAAACCCCCGTTCCTGGCGCTCCCGTGTTGCCTGTCACACTGCGGGAGCCCAGAGGAGCGGCGGCGGGGGCTCTGTCCCGGCCCCGCCGCTGCGATCGCTGTCTTTTACCGGCAGCGATGACAGCGGCGGGGGCCAGAGAGTGCCCCCTGCCGCTCCTCCATCTGCTGCCTCTTCCGCCTGGGGCACATGCGAGCACCCAGGTCAGGGCAGCGGGTGGGCGCGGCCTGCACCAAGTCGGTGCAGGCCACGCCCACCCGCCAATACTAATGGGGGAGGGGGATGCCACACAGCCAATACCAATGGGGGAGGGGGATGCCACACAGCCAATACTAATGGGGGGAGGGGGATACCACACAGCCAATACTAATGGGGGAGGGGGATGCCACACAGCCAATACCAATGGGGGGAGGGGGATGCCACACAGCCAATACTAATGGGGGGAGGGGGATGCCACACAGCCAATACTATTGGGGGAGGGGAATGCCACACAGGCTATACTAAGGGGGGGGGTACACTGCCTATATGGGGAATAGGAGGGGGGATTGCCACACTGCTTATGATAATGGGGTGCACACTGCCTATATGGAAATGGGAGGGGGGGTGCCACACTGGGTATATGGGGAATGGGAGGGGGTGAATGCCACACTGCCTATATGGGGAATGGGAGGGGGGAGAATGCCACACTGCCTATATGGGGAATGGGAGGGGGGATGCCACACTGGTATATGGGGAATGGGAGGGGGAGTGCCACACTGGTATATGGGGAATGGGATGGGGGCATGGTACACTGTCTATGGAATGGGGGCATTCCACATTGCCTATGGTAATGGGATAGGGGGAATGTCACACTGTCTGTAATGGTGCGTTTTTGGTTTAAAATATTTTTTTTCTTATTTTCCTCCCTCAAATCCTAGGTGCATCTTGTGGGTAGGTGTGTCTTATAGGGCGAAAAATACTGTAATTTTTTACTGGACTTTCAATTTAATTCATTTAACCAACGAAAGAGTAGATGCTCCAGCACCCATAGCTTTCCACCACGAACAGTACCTGTAAATAGATCATTATTTATTCTATTCTAAAACTTTTAATGAACATTAGCGTTTCAAACAGTAAAGAAAAGAATTTTAAGTGAAAAGCTTCTCTACGCAACGTCTGTTTCCCTCCTTATCAAACCTCTCTCGCTTGGGATGTCAGACTGCAGGAAATCGCGGTCTAACCTCTGTAGGAAAAACACTTTGTATTCGTGAAATGTATATATTTCAGCTAATCATATTTCATTCCAGTCATTTGTCCCCAATACCAAATTAACATTATTAAACTTGTCGTCTGATTGGGAAGTGAGCATAAAACGCATACTTGGAAGCTCTAGCTATGGATAATGTGCATACAACATGGTAAATGAGGAGTAAAGAAAGTGTTGTATGACATTTTTCGGCATGGCAGATGAAAATTATCTGTTCAGATAAGAATTAAATGTTCCTATCGGGATAAGGTAACCTCGTTGGAGTGAGTGCGTAAACTCCGTTTTAATGAGAGCCACAATGCGGCTTTTACTACATTAAAGATGAATGCCAGATGCCAGTGACAGTCGCTGGACAAGTTCTCTAGTCTGCCCGATTAAGTCTGGCAATTTCCTGCAGTCTACATTTCACAGCACTGGGAAACGTATAGAAATAAAAATCCTGAATGTATTCCTATGATTAATCATGTCCCGTTTTTAAGCTCTTTTCCTCAGTACAAACCCTGCCTTGTTTTCTGGATGTTGCTAGTTTAATATCTGACAAAATCAGTGGGCAGGCATTGTCCTCAGAAGCAGTTCCAGGTCCTCTCTGTGTATTCCTCCGCCGGTGACATCACGGTCCCCTCCCAGAATTGGAGAGTCCAGCGGTTAGTCTGTATCTTCCAGCAGACTGTGGTCTGGAGGTTTCAGCCAAGCCTGGCTGTCACTTAACCTTTCACTAAATGCAGGGACAGAGAGGCAATTTTATACCATCCTCCCACAACATAGGCGTTTACTGTCTGGTCTGCTCGAAAGAATGAAATATATTTATGACTTCTTTTAAATCTTTCCTCTGGGACAGTGGAGGCAGCAGCTTTGAAGACACGTCACATTTTTTAAATATTTGAAGTAGGATATTATGAAAGCTCAGCACCAAACCGGTCGTAAATGTGCTCCGGTGCTTTATTTTGATATTTCGGTACAGTATTAAAAGAGCATCATTTCCTGTATCAGTACAGTAGTAGAGCACAGTACCTGTCTGAAAGTATTCTCCCCCTTAAAGTGCCTGTCTGGGACCATCTTTCCACTCGCTTTGCACCTATTGATCTAATCATCAACAGCTCTTGACTGACATAAAAAAACGATCTGTACACGTTAGGATTGGTAAAAACAAAAGAAGAAGAAATGTTTTTTGGACCTTCCTTTCTGTAACAGTTGCCATAAGTAGATCAAGTTTATCCATGTATTAAAATGTTTAAAACTGGAAAATTTAGCCATTTCTTCTAGTAGGCTCAATCTTGCAAAAAATAACTTCTTGCACATATAGTGGTGCTTGAAAGTTTGTGAACCCTTCAGAATTAGCTACATTTCTGCATAAATGTGACCTAAAATGACACCAGATTTTTACATCCTAAGACGCTTTTGTGGAAGTCACATGGCAAAGACAAAGGAGACTTCAGAAGACTTAACAAGAGTTGTTGAAGCTCAAAAAATTAGAACAAGCATTTTTTATTGCACTTTTTTTGCGTGTTAAAGTTAAAAAGCTCACCTAGATGCTGGCTCATAATGACTCAAAAGCATCTTTGCACTCACCACACTACAAAGCATCTTGGGAGCTAGTTAAATATATTTAGTTTATTGTTTTTGTAGGCTCAGTCCTGCAAAAATTACTTCTTGTATGTATAGTGGTGCTTGAAAGTTTGTGAACCCTTCAGAATTAGCTACATTCCTGCATAAATGTGACCTAAAATGACACAAGCTTTTTACATCCTAAGACGCGTTTGTGGAAGTCACATGGCACAGACAAAGGAGATTTCAGAAGACTTAACAAGAGGAGTTGTTGAAGCTCAAAAAATTAGAACAAGCATTTTTTATTGCAATTTTTTGTGTGTTAAAGTTAAAAAGCTCACCTAGATGCTTGCTCGTAATGGCTCAAAAGCATTTCTGCACACACCACACTACAAAGCATCTTGGGAGCTAGTTTAATATATTTAGTTTATTGTAATTGGGTGTTAGTTTATAATTTATTATTATAATAAACATTGCCTACAATTGTGCCTTAAAGTGAACGTATCAGCTGGTTTGCTGGCCTTGCAGTCATTGTAAAATCTTGCCGATCGCCTGCAAACACTAAACCATTCCTCTGATCCTATGCCGCATTTAGGGGATCCCCTACCATCTTATGGCTGAGGCATGCACCCACGTCCTGCCATTCAGATAGGCTGGGGGCAGAAGCATACTGCATAGCACAGGGAGAGGTCCTCTTTCTCTATGCTAGTCTCTGTGTTGGAACAGAACTGTATGCCATGCCTTAATACTATATGCATGGCATACAGCTCTGATTGGACAAGAGCCTGTACATGTGCTGTGGGACTGTCTGAAAGGTGAGCTTTGCGATTAGGGGAGTTCCACCCAGTGGGACATTCGCAATGTGGGATGCCTCAGGGACAAGGACCGATTACCAGTAACATAGTTAATATGGTGGAAAAAATACATCTGTCCATCAAGTTCAACCAAGACCAAAGTTCAATCAAAAAAACATTAGACAGAAATTTCACCCACTCCCCATGCGGGGGTAAAAGACATAACATAGCTGCAGGTGGGCCAGCATAGTAAAAAAACATATTGATAGGTCTACTTTAATGAGAGCTCACATTTTAATCCACTAGAAGATGTTAGGAGGAGCAGTAGCCAAAACAACAATATAAATAGATAGATAATGCTAGAAAGACACCATGTTGAAGCCTAGCAGGGCTCCAAAGTTTTCCCTCTTCCAATTCAATTTCTCCAAGAACATACAAAAGAGATCTAACAGCTACTCTCTCCCTTGAAGTTGTCAGCACAAATGAGCATGTCAAGCCAGAAGTGGTCCCACTGCTATGTCTGACTACAGCAGAGCTTGTTCAAGATCAATAAAGCTGCTCCATGACAAACCTTTCCCAGCTCAACCTCACCCAAAAGCAAAAGCAACGCCAGTGGTTTTACTTAGAATACATAAGGTACTCAAAGAATTTGAGATGTTTCAAAATGCCTCATTTTAAACCAAGAGGGTTAAGGGGGGAGAAAGTGAGTGTTTGCCTGGACAGGGAAGGATTTTTTTAACTCATAAAAGACAAATATATATAAACTACTTTAGTTAAAAAAAGGATTCTTATTTCACTCTAAAATGCATTATTAATCTAAATGTCTAATGTCCCTCTTGTTTGGTGGTCCTTCCATGGCATTTGCGGCAGTTTGACAGTTTTTTTTACAGAGGGCAAAACACACAACACAATTGTAACCCCCATAGACTTAAATAGTGCTCCGATTCAGGATCAGGGGTACTCCACTTCTTGTAAAGGTCCATTTAAAGGCATTTGGTGAGAGGTGAAGGTCCGGGCGGAGGGATGTCATGAGGGAAGGGGTGGATTGTTAATAATCAGCACACTGGGGGAGGGGCTGTAGACTCCCCAGGAAAACTAAAAAAGGCTGCTTGTAACTTGCGATGCCTCTTCTGGCCCGTTTAGTACTTCATATTGCAACGCTAGGTGCCAGGGAGCCATGACACCGGCAGCGAGAGCACTACTGAAGCAACTGAGTTCAGGGCTGTCAGGGCAGGGGTCCGTAAATCTGGCGCCTAGGTCTGCATTTGGACCTCGGTCCACCAGTTGAGTATTGCTGTCCTAGATCCTACATTTTTGAAAGAAGTTGTGCATCTGAGAAAAACAAAGGCATATAAAAAAAACTCTAGTTCTAGCCATTCAAATTTAGATTTCTGTTGTATTTAGGAGGTAAATATTGGGGTCATTTACAAAATGATTGGCAGCCTATTCCCTGGTCATTCGCTATTTTTCGCAATCACAACTCGCACCGCCGTTTGTTTTCCTGGCGATTTTGGTGTTTGCTGAATTTATGTCAAAGTCATATAGCGCAGCTCATCCTGGTAAACGCCCTTTCCATTCGCCAGCTTTTAGTGGTGAACCCCATAGGAATCAATGTTATTTTTGGAGAGATTGTGTCTTTAGTTCTTTTTAGCACTTTCAACTTATTTTTCAAGCGTGAATATCATAAAGTTGGAAAGTATGTGAAAAACAACTAATGATAATGTTTTTTAATGTGTAGAACTAGAAATGGATATTTTCGATTTTCACATCGTCCTGGAACACAGTTTTTGTAAGATGGCATGGGATCAGTCATTGCATAGGTGTGGCAATGACATTATTGCCACACACAACAGTGGCAATGAATGGAGAAGGCGGAGCTTTACAGCTAAAACAGACGTCATTATCTGGGATTAGAGTGAAGCAGGAGCAGTAAAAATTGGAAAAATATACTCTTCATGGGGGAACAATTCAGGGGATGTTAGGTAAACGTGAGTTTTGGTCCGCTTTACGCTTTTCACACAATCCAGACACTCCCAAGATACCCCACATATATTGTGACCCCTCCAATGCTGACATATTCTATACGTGTGTTTTCAGCATGATTTCATGTTTTTTCTTGAAGAAATCTGCCACAGAAGTTTGCTGCCATATTGCTGGCATTCTCCAAACCAGTTTTCAATCAATGTAAATACCAGTAACTTTCACCAGTAAATTGCGACGCAAGCATAGCAAAATGCATGGCGTAAGCATGTGTCCACTGCTGTAGGTTTAGCTCAATACACTGCGGTTTTCTCCTCTGGCCGCACGCATGGAGAAAGCAGGGGAGGCAAAAGTCGCACAAAGTAGCGCACCTTGTAATTCACCCCCATAAGCAACATGTGAAAACAAGCATGACATAAAAATGCTGCATAAAAAGCTAACTGAAATTCTTTATTTATTAAAAATCTATTGAAACCTAAAAAGCTACCTGAAAGTCATAGAAATATTTTGTAGTCATTGATAAATTAAATAGAATATAGAATTACAAAAAATGGTCCCTGTATGGCAAAAATTAAACGTGTTTAAATAAATGAACATGGTGCGCGCGTGTGCAGGCCGTTGTTTGCTTGAGTGTAATTAATCATTAACCTATTAGTATTCATTAGCTAATAAGCGTTACCAGATGTGCATGCAGTCTTTCCATTCACCGGGGGAAATGCGAGGTCCGATTGCTGATTAATTCCCAGGACACACAATAATTGCAACGGTATGTCTAGAGATGGCTCCGGCATTGCTCATGCAGAAAGTGTTTCACGCAAATAATATTCAATTATTTATTTAAAATATCACTACCTTCATTAATTATACTGGGGCCGGCCTCAAGCACAACGGGCCAAGGTACTTATGGTGAAGCCAAAATGTCCACAGCACAGGAAGGAGAGGATGTGTGGCCACAGCTATTTCTCACACAATTGTTATATATGCAGCACCCAAGGCTTAGTCCTCATCAACACAAGGCTACAGATAGGTGGCTGTAAGGGGAGTATGGTTTGGGAGTGCTAAAACATAGTCATAATTCAGGATAGAACGAGACCCATGTTAGGCAGTATAAATCGATTAACGAGGAACATGGGGGGAAGTTAAAACCTCTCCCAAACCTCACCGATCTGCTGCCCCCCTCTAGTTTTACCTTTGGGCAGTATTTACTCACCTCGCTAGGGGATCCATCTCCTGGGTCCCTCGGATTCAGGACGGCCTTCTGACAGGTGGCACCATCTTGCATCCCATCAGGCAATGTGCACAATCCCCGTTCTCGCGCCTGTGCAGTGCCCATTAATGGAATGCAATGGAGCCGCCTGATATCCCTTACAGATGGCTAAGCTGGTGGGGGGGGCAGAAGCTCAGGCCCTGAAGCAGCCGGATGTCGCCTCAGCAGGCAGCGGCAACATCCAAAAGATAAGTAAGGGCCGATGGGTGGGGGGGAATTGGCCCCTATTTATTTTAGGTCCAATGTTCCTCTTTAAAGAGACTACAAAGCCCCTTATTAATGGTCCCTGCATGGGGAGGCATGGGTCTCTCCCTAACCTGGCTTATGACTATATCCAAGCATAAAACCTAGCAGTGGCCGGGCAAAGTATTTCTGACTATACCCCAGTAGAAGTCTTAAAGTGGACCTTTAGTCAATTTTATAGGCAGCAGGCGTGCATTTCCCACCCCCTGGGCTTACCGCATAATACCAACCTGTAAAAATACAATTCTGTGATTACTCACCTGTAGAATTGGTATTGTACGTATACAGCACGTCCTGTTCCAGAATATCCCTTACACATGGGTAATACATCCACAAGATGGCGCTGGACTGCAGAAAACAGCTTGTGGCTCCTCCCGGCCCTATATAAGTCAGGGACCTCCCACAAAATCTCCAGTATTGACAAGCAGTTAACAAGAAGCCTGGAGAACAATAATAACCAGAATTCAAAAGTGAACATATGAACAGTCACCATACAGAGGTAACTAGGAATAATGATAACATGGGTGGGATGGAACAGGACGTGCTGTATACGTAAAATACCAATTCTACAGGTGAGTAATCACAGAATTGTATTATTCTAAGTATACAGCACGTCCTGTTCCAGAATATTCCTTACACATGGGACATCCAATAGCAGTGTCCATAAGGTAGGGTGGGATCCCCAAAAAATAACAGCGGGCAGTTTAAACCACTGCCGCCTGCAGAACTTTGCGACCAAAAGTAGCATCAGCTGAGGCCCTAACATCAACCTTGTAAAGGTTGAACAGAAGACCAAGTAGAGGCCTTGCAAACTTGTTCAACAGAAACTTGGTGCTGAAAGGCCCAAGAGGCACCAATAGCATGAGTAGAATGAGCAGTAAGGCGGAAGGGAGGTTCCTTCCCCTGAGTAGGACTGTAGCACGGCCTGACGGATCCACTTGCTGATAGTGGCAGACACAACCTTAGGTAGAAAATTTGGTTTAAAACGAAACACCACCTTGTCCTGGTGTCTCTCAAAGTAAGGGGGTTTGATGGAAAGCGCCGCCAACTCAGAAACACGCCTAACAGAAGTGATAGCCAACAAAAAGACTACCTTAAGAGTCAAAATGGACAAAGGGGCCTCACACAGAGGCTCAAAGGGAGACCCCTGCAAGGCAGATAAAACCAAGTTCAAATCCCAGACTGGTAACATAGGCTTACATGGAGGACGCACGTGAGAAACCCCCTGGAAGAAAGTCTTAACCAGACGATGGTGAGCAAAGGATCTTTGGAAGAAAATGGCCAAAGCAGAAACATGACCTTTGAGGGTGCTAAGTTGAAGACCCAAATCCAAACCATGTTGCAGGAATTCCAGAATCCTAGGGATAGAAAACACCCGACAAGGAATCAACTTAGACTCACACCAGTCAATGTAAGCATGCCAGACCCTATAGTAGATAGATGACGAGGACTTCTTCCTAGCCCGAATCATGGTATTAACAACAGAGGCCGGCAGCCCCTTTTTCATCAAGATGGAGGCTTCAGCAGCCAGGCCGTCAAGGCCAGCGTTTGTAAATTGGGATGGCGTAGCTGCCCCTGAGTGAGCAGGTCTGGATCCTTGGGCAGAGCATACTGATCTACTGCCAACAGCACAACGTCTGCGAACCACACCCTTCTTGGCCAACAGGGGGCCAGCAGAATGGTTGGCACCCCTTCCTGAGCAATCTTGCGCAGCACCTTGCCCAGCAGAGGAAAAGGAGGGAACACATAGAGAAGCTGAAAGCTCTTCCAAGACATTGCTAGTGCATCCATGGCCAAGGCCAGAGGGTCCTGGGACAGAGAGACAAAGACTGGAAGCTTGTGATTGTGATGGGACGCAAACAAATCCACATCTGGCTGACCCCAGCAGTGGCACAGGGAGCGAAACACCCTGCTGCTGAGGGACCATTCTCCCATGCGAGAGATCCCCCTGCTTGGGAGTCTGCCTCCAGATTCTCCACCCCCGGGATGTACACAGCTGATATGCAGGGAACATTCTCCTCTGCCCAAGACAGTATCAGGGACACTTCCCTGAGGGCCCTCTTGCTCTGGGTCCCTCCCTGATGACTGATGTAGGCAATCGCCGTCTGGTTGTCCGAGTGGAGCTGAACCGCCCGACCCCAAAGGTGTGTAGTCAATTGGGCGAGAACCAACCTTATCGCCCTCAATTCTAGAATGTTGATAGGGGTGTGGGCCTCCTGAGGATCCCACTGACCCTGGGATTTCAGGGATTTCCAGAAGCCACCCCAACCTGTCAGACTGGCATCTGTGGTGACTGTCTCCAAGCACGGGGTCAGAAAGGGTCTGCCCACCAACAGGTTTCTTGAGTCCAGCCACCACGAAAGAGACCGTCTGGCTAGAGGGGACAGAACTAACATCTGATCCAGGGACCGAGGGTCCCGATCCCAAACTGACAAGAGGTGAAGTTGAAGAGGTCTCATGTGAAACTGAGCCTATGGAACCACCTCAAAGCAAGACACCATCAGGCCCACCAGCTGCATCCCCTGCCGGATGGAGGGATGAGGGCAAGACATAAGGAACCTGGCCTGGGCCTGAAGACTCTACACCTTCTGCTGAGGGAGAAAATTTTTGACCTGAGATGTATCCAGAGTCATGCCCAGCAAAGACCTCACCATCGACGGTGACAGGAAAGATTTGGGGTGGTTGATCACCCAGCCAAAGGACTCCAGTGTGGACACCACCAGCTGAGTATCCAGCCCGGTCCGCTGGAGGGACTGAGACGTGATGAGAACGTCGTTCAAGTAAGGAAGGATGCGAATGCCCTGAGATCTCAGCAGAGCCAGTACGCCCGCCAGCACCTTGGTGAATACCCTGGGAGCTGAGGTGATACCGAAAGGCAAGGCCACAAATTGATAGTGCTGATCCTCCAGAGCAAACCTGAGGAATCTCTGATGACCTGGAAAGATTGGTACATGAAGGTAAGCATCCTTGATGTCTACAGAGGTCATGAAGTCCCCTGGGTGTAGGTAGTTGAGTCTCCATGCGAAAATGTTTGAATCTGACAAAATTGTTGAGGCAATTTAAATCCAGGATTGGTCTGATGGACCCGTCATATTTGGGAACAGTGAAAAGATTGGAATAGTAGCCTCTGCCCCTTTCCCTCAAAGGCACCTGGCAGATGACCCCCAAATCCAGAAGGTTTTGGACAGCAAGGCACAGACCCTAAGCTGACAGGGGTTTTGAGCCATCCGGAATTTGATGAATCTTGTGGGCGGCCAGGCTGCAAACTCTATCTTGTAACCGGAGGACACTACCTCCTGAATCCACCAGTCTGAGACGTAAAGCCTCCAGACGTGAGCAAAGAGCCGAAGCCACCCCCCCACCCGGATGGGTGAGAGCATCCCTTCATGCCTGAGGGGGCTTGGGTGAGGGTTTTGTCTTGGGGAGGCCAGGACAGCCACATCCTCTGCCCCTTCCCCGGTGATCTCCGCGGGTCCCAGTAAAGGAAACTCCTTGGCCTGTTCTGGAACCAGGAAGGATAGGAGAAAGGCACCCATCCCCCGAAAGGACTGGGACGGCCTCCTATGTTGAGGTAACCTACCGCCCCTGGCAAACAAATCCAAGCGTTCACCAAGAGGCACAGGCCCTTGAAAGGGAAACCAGTGAGAGCCTTCTTAGCAGCATTATCAGCTACCCACTGACGTAGCCAGACAGAGCGGCGTATAGCCACCAACAGGGCAGAAGTTCTACCACACATTCCAATGGCATCATCCATGGCAGACAGAACATATGCAAATAATTCATAGCAAAGCAGGAGAGATCTATACTCTTCTCCTCCCACATCATCTGCATGACAGATGCATTGGAAAGCCCCAGAACGGGCGTGTCGACCTCGGGAGGACATGACCAACGCTTAATCACATCAGCAGGAAAGGGATACCTCTTGTCCCAACTCTTGGGCACCCCTGGCAGCTTGCTAGGCCGCTCCAATTCTTTGAGCACCAGATTATTAGGTGCGACATAAGTGCGACTGCTCCGGGAATTCCAAACGTGGTTTAACCGTATGAAACAGCTCACCCTGCTGCTGCTGAGTCACGGCAGGAGGGGAGATACAGAGCACTTCAAAAATATGAGCCAAAAGCCTGTCAGTGTCATCTGAGGACCATGGATCTTCCGCAAAGGGAGACCCTGTACCACCATAACCCCTAGGCTGCTCCTCAGATGATTCTGAATCAGAGAACTATTCCCCCTCCTCCTGGGGGGAATAACCAGTAGTGTCAAAAATTCTCTCAGCTTCCACAGGAAAGAAGGAAACGGCGGGAGATAAATGCCGCTTCTTAGCAGAAGCCTTACGTGAGGCAGGCCCAGCAATATGTTTCTCAATGCTGGCCACCAGTGCAGCCAAATCAGGCTGAGACTCCCCGCTGGTATGCTCCTCACTGGGGGTCAGATGTAAACGTGGGAGGGTAGGCGAAGCCCGAGGAGGCGCAGGCCCAGCAACAGGTAACCCAGACTGCAGTGCAAGTACCTGATGGGAGCAGGATACACATACCCTGACATCATCACCGATTGGGGATACCCCACATGCAACACATAGCCGGGTTTGTCCCGAAGGAACCCCAGGCCCATTATCCCCAGAAGCCTCCATATGGTGATTTGAATGGCACAGTCGGCCAGTAAGGGTTAACGCTAAACAGCTACCCGGGATGCCCCAATAAACCGCTAGGGAAGTGGGAGATAATGAGGGGAGAAGGCCGGAAGAAACCACAGGGCCGAGGCTTTAACCCGCCTGAAAGACATAATCAAACATTCCCATGAGAATAAGGCATAAGAACGACCCAGAGAAAAAAATCACCACACCGGGGTTACTCACGGACCACAGAGAGCCAGCAGCAGGCAGGAGGAGACAAAATGGCGTCCGCAGACCTCGAGGGGCGTGCCGTGGAGATATGAGGTAAAATGCATCATCCACAGAGTTAGCCAACCCCCCCCCCCCCGAGGAGCGCGAGGCGCGCCCACGTGTTTCGGCCGGCCAGTAGCGGCCCGGCATCTCTGAGGTGAAAGCACAACATATGTATACAGTCTTAAACCCCCCCCCCCCCAGAGATCTCCCAATGGGAGGGTGAGGGAGTATAACGGCAAAATTCCCAGGGAGAAACAGCGCCCAGGGACTAAGATGAGGAGTGAGGGTGGAGGGGGAAAATGGGCATAGGGTTTAACTGCACAGGATAAACCTGGCAAAACCCATGAGGCAGTGGGGGCATCCCAACAGGCTCACCATTAGCCTAAACCGCCTACCCTGTTAGAGCAGGGACTGAGGTAGGAGCCTAGCTCCTGAGCACCATAGTGCTTCAATAGCCTACCTTCACCTGAACCTTATCAGCCGAGGCTGGGAGGCAGTAACTGGGACAGAACGGGTGGGAACAGTCCTGCAGGGCCGCAGGCAATAAGCCCCGCTCACCTGCGCCACAAGAGAGCTGTCTTCTATCTTTTCAGTGCAGACTGCAGAAAATAACTGGGGAATTTGTGGGAGGTCCCTGACTTATATAGGGCCGGGAGGAGCCACAAGCTGTTTTCTGCAGTCCAGCGCCATCTTGTGGATGTATTACCCATGTGTAAGGAATATTCTGGAACAGGACGTGCTGTATACTTAGAATAATATGCATTGGAAGCCTGAAAATTAAGCAGGAATACTCACTCCCGAGCTGTTTTCATAATCGCATGATTGCTGTTGGACAGTGGGGCTTGGAACATGCATGCCCACCCCACAAAGCCTTTTGGTCACCTGCAGTGCAACAAAAGCATGTATGTTAGCTTTAGGTTCACTTTACAGTGAACCAGACCCTTCTAAGCTAAGCTGTACACTCACCTCATTCCGGGATCCCATGGAGCAGGGGTGGCACTTATGCATCCAGGCAGACCTGAAAGTCTACTGGCAGGGGTGCACAAGGTGGAGGAAGTGGAGACCCTTGACTGAGGTGTGTCTATGCTTAACTGAGATGTTTCATGCTTTGGGGCATCCCAGACCCTTTCTTGCAACAATCATGCCAGATGCTATACCTAGCCACAGATTATAAAACCACTAGCTTTTATGCAGCTCTAAATTCAGCTAAGAATGTAGGTCTATTGGATACCCTCCCCTTGGGTCATGCTGATTTTGGATGCCCTACTCTTTAACAATCCATAGAAAGCTTGAAAACTGGTTTAGCTGCTCACCCAGTCCACGCTCCCGGACTGTTCTCATGGCCTACATGACCAGTGGTGGCCAATCAGTCTGATGAAACTGATGGATCACTGATGGAAAATGATATGGTTGTCCCCACAGGGTTTCCCAACCTTTTTTCATGGTGCACCATTTCCTATTTTACAGTAATTTCAAGTACAAAGTACCACCCTACCCACACCAATACAACTTTCCGTGGTGGTGGTGGGGGTGTGTCTGTCTTAATAAGGAACTCCACATGGTCCAACAGCAAATGCCATTACCCCAGGATGCCCCCACCTGCTTCTCCAGTGAATCCTATTGGACCAGTGGTTTGTCTGCAGTGTTCCATGTCCCCCCACATTTTACCACTGGTGGAGTTTAGTACAGAGGATGGTTTGAGTACCACCATTGGAACTCCTTCATTGGAGTATTAAAAGACCCATTTCTAGGGCTGGATAAAGAGGACCAACACCCATTTTCAACCAAATGGGTGTTGGTCCCGGCATAAAGCGTGACCAGCGCAAATATTAAATCTGCTCTTTGTTCCTCGCCAATCTGAAACCCCATGGCCACCGACAGCCTCACACAGGTTTGCACTGCTGGGGAAAGGAGAAGCAGATATGAATAACTTGGGCTGGCAACAGTGTAAGCATGGGGGCATCACCAGTAGGGATTCCCAAGCACCAAGATGAAAAGTAACAACTAGAAAAGGGGTGTTGAACCACATTAAGAAGCGAACATAAATTCTTATTTGACTTTAGGCCTTCTTTAAGGATATACTGTAAATGTACAGTACAGATTGAATCGTGTGATGGGAAAGTTATTCTTACAGAGGTTTCCTTTCAACAGTTTTACAGCCATACTAGTATGAAATATAATTTGCAAAACGGTGGAGGCCCCCTACAGTGATTAATTTTATATTAGGCATCAAAATCAGAGGATCTTAGTGCTAATTGGTCTATTAAGCCTGACGGGCCTTGTTTGTTCCAGACAAAAACAATACTGCATTCATCTCCAGTGATTTAATACTTCATGGGCTTCCTTTCTGCCGGAGAAATAAAACTGTGCCTTTACTTAGCAGCTTCTGCCGCTCCAGGCTCTGCTAGATTTCCATTATTTATGGAGCACAACACATTTTTGTAAAGGTTTAATTAAGTAAAAGTTTTCTTTTTTTCCTTCAGCTGGTTTCACTTAAGCCATTTTCACCAGCCCAAAGCCATCAGAATGTTAATTCATAATGCTGGGACCCCTCCGACTGGTGAGTGAATCCCCGTGGTGATGGATAGTCACAGGATAGGCTAATAAAGCGCCGGCAATAAGATATTGTAAGGCCGAACATTAGAGCTGCTCGGTGGGGGAAGCCCATCTGGTGATCAGATCTATGGCCTTCCTCTTCAACCTCACGGATGTCAAAGGGATTTTTCATCCCAAGTTTATTTCCAAAGACCCCATAAGTCACTGTGCCTCTGGGAATTACTTAGGAAAAATTGCAACCTTTTCAGTAACATCCAATATCAGAGTAGAGTAAATTACTTAAAGAGGATTTCCAGTTCTAAACCCCAGCTGCTGCTGCTGAATTCAGAAACACCCCCCATCACAACAATTCAGTGGAAACGTATTCATTTCTCAGAAGACTGATTTAGCACTTAGAACAGGGTCCCCAACTTGTAGCTCGAGAGCCACATGTGGCTAGCGGACTCTTGTTGTATCCAGTGGGCATAAAAAGTCTAATGCCTTTCAACAATATGATCCACTTGATATGTTGTAGGTTGTAGTGGGCCATGGCCAAGCAAATGTCAAAACATTTTTACTAGAATAGTTGAAAATTTTGAGGGGGGTTAATCATTATCACCCCACAATTAGGGGTTCCTGACCACTGATGGTACTCGAGATCCTATCAAGTGGTACTCAGCAATGTTGCAAAATGACCAACCTGATCTGTTGCCATCAATATTTTACTCAAGCCTGATTTTCTAAAAACCTGCTCAAAAATGTGCTGGAAACTAGGTATGTGTATTGTGTGTACTTTAAATAGTTGTTTTGTGCATTTGTAACATGGTTTTATGCCACTGACACCCCATACCTACCACTCTTATCTAAATCCATGATTTAAATTATGGCAGCTGTGTACTTCTATTTAATACCAGTTTAAAGGAGCACTATTGCGTAATTATGTAATCTTATAAATACATATTAACACATTGGCTAATCAGAGGAGGGGTCACTTATACACCCCAACTCAATAAAAATTCCCACCAAGCTTGTGGTTTTCTTCTTCTGATAGGAATAAAATCCAGGGGTGACAGGTTAATTCTATGACGAGCCTGTCACCCTGGATTTCCTTTTCCTTCCATTAAAAGAAAGAAAAACAAGCCTGGTTGAATATTTCTTGACATCGGGTGTATAAGTAACCCCTCCCCCTGCCACTCAGCAAATTTATATCGATTTTTATAATTGGGAAATGTATCTTCGATAGTGCTCCTTTAAATGTGACTGGCTAATTCAGAAAACAACCACATCCCCATTTACAGGGTGTGCAAATGTATGCAACCACTTTAAATTGAATTGTACCAATTGGGGTACATTAAAGCTAGAATAAATTCTGAAATTATATTTTCCATTATCTATTATCTAATTATTTATTTGGTCTGATATTTTTACATGACAAAAATCGGGCATTTTAACAGGAATGTATAGACTCATTTTATCCACTGTAGGTGATGAGCAGCTCAGGGTTGATGAGTGAGTGAATGAGTGAGGCAAGATGAGAAGTGTGATGGCTTACCTGCCTCAGATTCCAACACCACACTTGGATTTTCAGCCTCCCCATGTAGTGTCCCATTCCTGGGCCATGCAGAGGACCAAAGCTGTAAACTGAGTATGATGCTGGAGGCTGCAGAGAGAGCTGGCACACTTATCTACTTATCTGATGGATGCTTACACCCAAAGGTACTTCTGTTGTTAACCCCAAGTGCAGACAGCACAGTGGGCAGAAATCACCCTAGGATTTACCTGGCCCCTTCGCCCAATAAGTTCTTATCAGTCAGTCAACAAGTGTGCTCCAAAGCCTAAGCTATTGTATTTACATATCATGACCAGGTGTGGATATAGCTTCCAGAGAGGTGATGCTGAGAATAGAATAGAGAATAGTAGAAGCAGGGGGTTACAGTGGGGCCACATGTTAGAAGCTACAGTGCAATGACAGGGAGGAGCAAATTCTGAAACGTTTCAGAAGAGGCGGCCTTCTGCTGGAGGCTACACTCAACCCTGCTGGTCCCAAACCAGTGTGGCCCACCAGCAATTCTCTCAACTCTTCATATAGCCAGTCCTTCTGTAGACACACATAGCTCACAGAGCATCCCTGCTTCCAGATATAAAGAAGAAAGCACCATTATTGATGGGTGGGGCACCCACACAGACCAAGGCTAAGATACATAGCTCAGCCATGATGGAGACCCTTAGACCACAAGCAAAAGACTAATGGTGATAGTGGGGGGTATATATGATTTTTTCTTGTCACAGAGCATTGTATACTAATGATGAAAAGGCAGTACATTTAGTCGTGTGTCTCAGTGTTGACTAACATCGAAAAGGCTGGCCATAAACAAAAGGAAATACATTTTCTGACAAACATCTATAGAGAATTAATTTACACATTTTCATTAAAATCTAGAATCTATGAGGCTACTCTCACACTATTGAACTGCAATTGCAAGTGCTTTTGCTTGTAAATTGCATTTGCTCTAGTGTGAAAGTAAGTAAGTATCACTAAATCTGTGTATGACCAGACAAAGAGATGTCACCCGGAATTATGACTTTAGCAAACAAATGCTAGTCCGGTAAAAAGAAGATAATAAACAAAAATGACTGCAGGTCTCTTTATAGAAACATAGAAGGTTGATGGCAGAAGGAGACCATACGGTCCATCTAGTCTTGACCATACGGTCCATCAGTATGTGTATACTGTATGTGCTCTTTATCTTAGGACAGATGTGTGCTTATCCCAGGCATGTTTAAATTTAGTGACTGTTGATTTTTCAACTACCTCTGCTGGAAGTTTGTTCCAAGCATCTACTACTCTTTCTGTAAAATAATATTTTCTAACATTGCTCCTGATCTTCCCCCCGACTAGCTTCAGGTTGTGCCCCCTTGTTCTATCATTAGGTTTCTTCTTAAAAACACTTTCCTCCTGAACCTTATTCAGTCCTTTCACATATGTAAAGGTCTAAATCATGTCCCCCCTCTCCCTTCTTTCATCCAGACTGTACACATTAAGTTCTTTAAGTCTCTCCACCATTTTTGTTGCCCGCCTTTGGACCCGTTCTATTTGAATAATGTCTTTTTGCAGGTAAGGTCTCCAGAACTGCACACAGTATTCTAGCTGTGGCCTTACTAGGGCTCTATACAGCGGCATCACAACCTCCCTCTTCCTACTGGTGATGCCCCGAGCTATGCAGCCGAGCATCCTGCTTGCTTTTCCCACTGCCTGGCTACACTGTCCACTCATCTTGCAGCTATCAGTAATCAGTATCCCTAAATCTCTCTCCTCCGAGGTCCTGGCTAACACAGTGCTGCCCATACGGTACTCAGAGCAGGGATTCCTTCTACCCAAGTGCATGATTTTACATTTCGAGACAGTAAACTCTAGTTTCCACAGTTTTGACCATCTATCCAGTAAAGCTAAATCATTTTCCATGTTGCATCATCATGTTCTGATGATGTTCTGCTTTAGTGCTGATGTTCTTCTGCCATTTGTATGACTGGCATATTGGCTCGTTGGTCCATTGAGCCCAAACTGGCAACACAGATATATATATATCACACATAATTGTTGATCAGGGTATGTGCCCCTCTCCCCTTGTGGCTGGAGGCAAGAGAGCATCATGGAGTTGGTAGGTGGAGCAAGTCTAAAACCCAAAGAAAAAGGGCCCAGAGCCCAAAAAGGCACAGTGTAAGGAGCCAGAGCTGCAATGAATCCAGTCTTGGTGGGGGGTGGTGGGGGGAGTATGACTTTTATTTTTAAAACCAGCAATAATCCTTTAGACGTTAACCACTGCAGAGCTATACACAGAACACTTTTCCAATACACAGCGGCACAGAGTTTTCGTACCAGAGTTTAGCAATAATTTAAAGAGAAGCAACAAATGGGTATTGTTTGTCACTATCCTTTAGTTTGATATTTATACAGAATGTCTAAAAGAAATTTCACAGCCTAAGCCAAGCAAGGGATTTGTGATTTGCTGTATATTTCAACATCATTTCCAAAACTTGAACAGGTCCTACTGTGAACGGTCCTCATTCAGCTGGCAGAAAGAGACATCACGCCCGTACCCTCCCTCCCTTCCAGACATGGTTGCTGGTAATTGTCACTGGGGATGCATCAATTTAGGATGTGGTTGAGTAGATGTGTTTTGAGAGCAGAATTTTGGCCACTTTATAGCGGTGGGAATGGCAACGGAAAAAAGAAAACCTTGCTGGCAAAGAGAGAGGGAGGCTCAGGGGCAAAATAAGTGAAATGATTCTTCAGATTGTAAATTTAATCTCCTTTAACCGACTTAAAGGGATTTCTGTAAACATATATATTTGCCCATAAATACCATAAATCATATCTGCTTGGGCCAGGTTTCTGTCAGTGGTGAGGATAGGTAGATGATGTCTTTGGGTGTAAAATGTTCAGATATTTTGCATAATAGTCCAGACATAAGTTTTAAAAAAAATTAAAATAAAATGTTTTTCTTATATTTAAAAGAAAATTATATAAAGATTCATGCAATTCAAGAATGTAAGAAAATTAGTGTTGATCGCAGTACGAGGGGGAATCATCACAACTGCATATGCCCTGTGCACATACCCCCTCTGCAAGCCTGGTATCGGGCAACGCACACTCTCGCTCCCTCATCAAAACCAGGACCTACGATTGACCACCAGCAGTCACATGGTCTGGAGTTCTCTACTGGGTTTCTGGCCACCAAGATGACTCCTGACCAGGGCTGTTTCTAGGGAAGTGCCTTTATCCCAGCCATCCTGTTCCGCAGATTGCAAATTGGTAGGCTAACCCTACTGGACACCAGCAATTAGGAGGGGTGCAAGGGTGTGAAGTGATCTAGCCCATTTACAGGCTTTAATATTATATGGAGGCTCTATATTAAATGGAGGGGCATCCAAAAGAATGCCCAGGGGGGTTAAGCAGGCCTAAGGCTTTACTTGACTCTAGAGCCACTTTGGGAAAAGTCTGGGATGCATACTGGGTGCAATTTGTTGTGGGGGATCAAAGGTATAGCTTTTTTACTCCCCTCCCCAAATGTAACCTGTGTAATATGCTACAATCCCCCCACCTGGGCTAGACCTGGGATAAAGCAACCAGTCATGTCATTTCTGCCCCAGGCCCTGGTTCCTGTCCAATTAGAAGAAATTATGTCATGTGACTATATCACAGCTCCAAATACAATGAATAAGAACCATGGGGACTCCCGGGACAGTGAACTCTGACACGGAAGTTTCTGACCGAGTAGGGCAGTTGATTTCTGGAGCATTTGAGCTGATACCACCAGCTGGGGCCTAAACTATGCAAGCTCAAATTCTTATGGTGAATTGAGGTTGCAGGGAGCTAGAGGTTTAAATAAAAATAATCCTAGACTTGAACATAAAGTCGCCTTTAAGGGACTATAAACCTAACATCAATAATAAGGCAGCAAGCAGCTCATCTAATGTCTGTCTCCTATTCCTGTCCTCCATTTCTTATGGTGCGAGGTGAAAGCTACAAGGTTTGTTCTCCTTTCAATCTCATTCCTTCCTATATTGGTTTTATAGCTACTTTGTAGCTATAAGACCCTACCAAGGGTGCTCTCAGTGTAAGCGAGCATGGCCAGCCACAGAGGTCCTGCAGCTGTCTCTGACCACAGCAGAGCATGCTCATGGCTGCTGTGCCATGATATGTCCTTTTCAGCTCAGCTACAACCTAGAAATTGAAGACAAGAAAGTAGCTTTGCTTAGAAAATATGAAGTATTCACTTATAATTGGAGATTTTGAGATGCTTTGAAACGGTATGAAGTTAGAAAGTGCCTGGACAAGGGCTTTTATGAAATGTAAAGTTTTGTCTTCACAACTAGAAGACAGAGAGAATTGACTACTGTTTTTTTGTATCCAGTATGTGATTATTATCTCTGAAGTTGATCATTTATTTGGTACAAATTTGTATCTAATTGCCAATCTAGAAGTGACTTAATAACATCTAAATTAGCATTACATTTTCCCCTTATGATCATATAAAATAAAGTAAAAAGCGTAAAAGTGCTAATTTTCAAAACTGCAAGCAGCGTGTTGTCTTGCTTTTCCCTGGCCCCTGGGGAACACAATATTGTGTATTAGAGTGATGTCATTATGAGTCTACTGGGAGGAAGCACTTCCAAGTCCTTTTGCAACGGCGTTTGGATTTTTCCAGTTGGCGCTGTACACAAACAACAATAAGCGAGACAAACTCGACTTGCTGATAAGATGAATCACAGCTTGGGGAACCCATCCAGAGATTAAGTATTCTCAGATGTGACCAGGCCAAGCTAAGAACATGATGACAGGATGGTAAATAATGGGTGAGAAGGGACAGTTACATTCAGAAACATTGACAGTGCTGTCAATTGAATAAATTAGCACATCATGACACTGTTATTGTCTATTGTACTGTGTTAAATGTGAACCAGTTTCACAGCTACAGTTCACAGGTCATAGCAGGTTTTCTAAAATGTTGGGAGACCTAAAGACATGGTGTTTGTCAGAAGTGGTCATTGATAACCTTACTATAGAGTTTAAATCAGCCAAAGTGGTGCACCGCACACAATTGATAAGACTGTGCTACACTGTAAAACTTAAAGCACTACATCAAACATCATGTAGAAGAGGATGAAATTTGGGGACATGTAGTGTTTTTAATGTGTTGGTCTTGTATATTGTCTGTTATGTTTTTTGTTTCTTTGATCAAATTTGACTCTTAATAAATGAAATTGGATTTTGATTCTGATTGTGTTTGGTGCTCCTGTTGTTTAGGTCTTTTGGGTTGTGTCCCATGAGCCTAACTTTGATGTATTACTATAGAGTTTAGATTGATGAGAAAAAGGCCAAAAAAGATCTTAAATTTAAAAAAATCTGCTGTAGCCTCCATATCCCCGCCAGGATCTGTATTTTGGATACCCGACCGCTTGAATGTTCCTGGAAATGTGGTAAATATAACCCACCGTCTTTGTACTCCTGCACTGCTAAAGTTACCCAATAGGTAACAATAGGTACGCTTGGTAGACGCAAAGTGGACCAAAACCCAGGATTTTGACTATCCTGGGTTTTGGTCTTTTCTCCCGATCAGGTGCCCCTCTGTGTGTAACCCCCCCAGTTCGCACGAAAAAACTCTCTTCCTGGTCGTACGACGCATGCACGACCGCTTGCCCAAACAGCGCATTTGGATCCACTCGGGCCCTGAAAGCACTGGCAGCCACATCCCCCGCTACCCTCTAACATGGAGAGCACCTGCACCAGCCATTCACAAATGCCTGGGGGGTTTCACACAGTGGGGCATCCTGATTCTGGATGCCCTGGTGGAAGATAGCCAGTGGCCCTGGAATCCTATAGATTTCAAGGCTGATGGGGTGTGGGTTTTGGTTGTTTAATTGCTGCTCTACAAACATGTCTGGAAAACCCTATTGGCCACCGATTCCCACACATCTACAGACGGGGTTGTTGGTTTCATCCTGCTATTTATGTATTTCCATGCAAGTCCATCCCAAATTGGGTTGCCTGGGGGAGGCGGGGGACACCGCACCAATAGCAGCAATATCAGTTTCAAAAACTGAAAAGTCAAGAAAAAGAAGGCTGCAGGGCTCCACTCTCACAGCCAAGGTAGTTTGATTGGCACATGAGCTAGGATACTGGGCAATGCTGGATTGAGATGCCCCATACTGCCACTGACATTCCTTACAGTTACCAATTCTGACAGCCCAGAGGTCAGGAGAAATCATTTAAATGAAATCATTTGGTTGTTTGTAGTACATATAAGCACAGTTTTTGTAACTAATAATAATAATGGTTATTTTTGAGTAACTGAGTTCATAAAGAAAAAACTGCATTTAACATCAGTCAGGGGCACTATAAGAGACAGACAAAAGGTGGAACCAACCTCTAACTTAAAGCTGCTCCTACAGTATAGTTGTATGGTAATATAATTATTATTATTATAATTGTTTATTTATAAAGCACCATCATCTTCCATGGCGCTGTACAATGTGGCAATACAAACAGGGTAAAGCTACAAGTATACATTACATGACAGAAAAGCACAAACACACGGTCATACTGAAATACGCTGGGAGAGATTGCCTTGCCCATATGGGCTTACAATTTAAATCTAATTTAAAAGGGGCTCCTCTATCATTCAAGTCTAAAATAGACTTTTGCTTCACTGTGAAAATCCCAATTTGGAGGGCTGTACTAAGTAAATCTCTAACAAGACACTGGAAGTCAGCATTCCCCAACCCTTCCCTACAAGACCCACCAACAGCTCATTTTGTGGATCATCACATAGCTGCCTCTATAGCTCTGCTGCTGCACTAATTACTTGTGTGCATATCTGCAAAACCTGGCCTGTAGGAGAGGGTTGGGGACCCCTGATGTAAGTGCTATCTACATCTTTTTCTGAATTCCCATGACAATAAAATGCGGCAGCAAAAGATTGCAGACACATTTCTGCTTTATCCATCTATCTATGAGTTGCCCTCACAGGCACAAAGCGCAGATGGCAAAGAATGCTGCTGCTCTGCAACGCCATCTGCTGCGGGAACTCAGAAGAGTTGATGAGTAGATGAGTTTTAGACAACTATGGCCCTTATTTAACAAGGGATAGCGACAGGTAGCGACTGGTGAGCGGCCGGTAATGACGGGCCCCGCCACGAGAACGCCGGCTCCCCACCACAATCACACATTTATCAAGCCAATCCTGCTTAGCGACTGAGATAGCGCCAGATAGCCACTCATTCATCATTATTCCAGCCTCAGCCCGCAGCGCCAGCGTCCGACCTTGAACAGCGACAGGTAGGACCTCTCGCTACCTGGCGCTCTCCAATGCATTTCAATGGAACAATCTTTAAATATTCATAACTAATTGTTATTGTTTTATTTTTTTTTTTTTTTTAAATGTGAAAAATTCTGTGACCACTTCTGCCATTTTAAATAATTTTTTTAAGGTAAAAAAAAAAATGTACAGAATTAATATTACAGGTCTGATATTAATGTATTCATATTACAAAATTATTTTAAAAACTTGTTTTTTTTGGTTTCCAAAAATATGGTTATTTGGGGGTTAAAAAACTACTTTTAACCCATCGCCGCCAGCGCTCTGGGGTTTAAACATGCATTTTACAGCGCGAGAATTTTCGGAGCGTGATTTGTTAATGAATATGGTGGAAGCCGGTAGCTCTGACCAGTCGCTATCATGCGCTCCCATACAGCACGGAACCTGTCAAATAGCGACTCCTCACCCAATATTCAACATTACAGCAAACCGTCGCTATCAACAACCGAACAATGGCCAAGCACAGCGACTACTAGCGGCCGCTATGAAAATGCCGCTACAGTCGCTCAACTGTCGCTACCTGCCGATGTTAATGAATCGGCCCCTTAGCTTTAATGCAGTCAACTATCTTCAGCACTTGCATGAAATGTTTGTGTTGAATGGAGGTGAGTCTACATCTGGTGAGAGAGTAGACTGTTTGTAATGGTTAGAGTTCTGGACATCCACATAAATCTCTGTGTCACAATCAGAGATTTAGAGGTAAGGTGGGCCAAAATCTGATCATACTCCTTTCTGCCAAACACACAAAAAAGATGCAGCTCTCATTTCTTACTATATTTTGGAATGTGATCAATTTTCTGTCCAAAAATAGAGTTATATAAAGATGATCATAGAAAGATGACTTCTTTTCCTTTTGGAGACTCGTTCACATAAAACAAAACAATAATGACTACATGTATAAATCTACTAGCTTGATAAGGATCAGGCTCCCTTCTATAGTTCCTTCATCCTTTTGTGATTTTGAAATATTTATTTTCCATCATAATAAAATAACCAGATCGTTATCTTAATTTGGTGAAGGTGTAATAAAGTTAATATGGATGTTTTTATATGGCTGGTGGCTGATGCAAAGATGTAGATCAGCTCAGTTTAAACATGATGGCCATAAAAACAAATTAGCAAGGCCATGCAGAAGACATTGCATCAAACATTGCCCGAAATATGTAGTAACAGAATTGGTTAATGAATTAACTAAAATTGTAGGTCAAGAATGTGTAGCCTAAATCCCAGAGGACCAACCGGAGACCAGCTTTATTTTGAAACTAGTAATAGGCTCCTATAAATCAATTCATAAGCTGACTAATAAAGTGAGAGTTGGTTATAGTTTTTCTGTTAACTGCCTGTGGCTGTGGAGCTCAAGGGTGAGCTAACACAAATTATAAATGAGCAGATGCACTGTAAGGCTCTGGATAATCACCAGCTTTTTAAAAATGTATCCCCAAATCTAACTTTGCTAGTTCCCCTGTAGACAAGCCCCCACTTGCTAGGAGACAAAAACATCTACTATTAAAGTGGACCAAAACCACTATCCCGGATTTTGGTCCATCTACCTGGGGCGACCCCGGTTTGGGATGCCCAACTATGTCGATCCCCTGGATCGCTCGCTTTTCTTATCATACCTTGAGCCCACGGTGCATGTTGCAAGAGGAAGCATCACTTGCATCCTTTTCTAGTTGTGCGTGGCCCTGCCACTAAATTAATAGCTGTGTGTGGCCGTGCACAGCTGAAGGAAGGGAGTGTGTGTGCCTGGAATTCCTTTCAGCTTCTCCAGCCCCACATTGATATTCATAATTGGAGAAGCTGATTGGATGAGAGCCACGTCTGCGCCATGGGGTCCAGGAAATTTAAGGACAGTGGGTGGTTTGGGGGTTTTTACACAGCGGGGCATCCTAAACCAAGGCATTGACCCAGAGGGATGGGCCAAGACCCAGGATAGTGGCATTCACTGGTTTTGGTCCACTTTAAGGAGGCCAGAGATCCAGAGTTGCAAGACTTGGCCAAGGGTAAAGATATGCTCCATGTGAAAAAGCCTATTCAAAGGATAACTATATTGTTTATCTGGAGGTGGTTTATCCATTGGTACCATATTTTGTGAAACTGATCATATAGTTGCTCTTTAGGAGTGCACTTGTGGAGGGAGATAAAGCAATATCAAGAGCTAATGATTTTGCAGTGTTAATTCTGAGGACTGAAATCAGAAAACTCCCTCAAGAGTTTAGGGGTCGTAATGTGCCAGAGGAAATAGAGAGCAGCATATCATCGGTGAACATGGAGAGCTTGTGTTCAACATCACCATGCCTAATGCCTGTGCTTGATGGATTAAGCCGGATTCTCGAAGCTAACAGTTCCAAGTCCAGTATAAATAATATCGGAGATAGAGGTCACCCCTGGTGTGTACCTCGACATATAGGAGAAGAAGGTGATTCAAAACTTAACTATTGCAGAGGGAAAACTATAGAGGGCCCTAACCCAGGTCTTGAGAGATCTATCCAGTATGGGGTCCAAAGTCAAACTTCTATGTCTTGCAAAGGACCTTGCAACAATAAGAACCTCTCCTCACGGTCAGAAATTTGCTTAGTACATTTGAAAGTGCAGGAGTGAAAAGCTCTAAGCACCCCTCTTTTGCTTGGTTGCCGCTCTAGCATGAAATAGATTAATGTATTTAGCATTGAGGTGATTGGGCATTGAGTTAATGGAGAAATGCGACTCCTGAACACATAGTACATCAATTTGGATATTGATCTTTTATTGGGGGAATTTAGGCTTTACTGAGGCTACCTTAAGAGAAATAGCATAAAAGCTGAGCGAGGGTCCGTGGTGAGATGAGGGACCAGTGGTGTTCCCCTCAGGGTGGGGTAAAGGGAGGGGAAGGGAAAATGAAGAGGGAGAAGATAAAATAAAGTGACATGGAAAATGAAAAAAAGAATAAGATAAACAAATTTCAACTTGAGAATTAAGTAGAAACAAACCTTCGTGACCTTCACAACCAATACCGTCCAAGCAGATACTTCTCAGCGGGGAGTGAGTGGGGGACACATATGTACCACTCAGGTACCCTAACAAGCTCACTCCCTGTACCATCGAAACCAAAAACATGTGCTTTCGATAATGTTCAGGGGCCAGGATGTCTCTGGGGGGTGACGCCTCTCAGGAACAGTCCAAGCAAAAGACCCTGCAATAGAACTTACTTGGTCCAAACAAAAGTCCACAGGGGATCAAACATACTGGGATACCCAACAATGAGCTCACTATCACCATATCCCACATTGGCCGTGCCTTCTTTAAGCAATCCAAAATTTTATCCCTTGTTCTTGCAGAAACTGCAAAAAGGGTTTAAAGGCAGCATTTTAAAATGATGGCTTGGGACAGATCTACGTAACTTGGTAGTTGTTACCTTGAAACCTTCTCCCTGGAGGCTTCTCCCTGGAGGCTTTAAGCATTGCTTCTTTGGTTTGCTAATAAAGATAATTCACGATGATATTGCATGGAGGGCCCTCCATATTGCGCCTTGTTAAAGCCCTATGGGCGCGCTACATTTCCAGCCACTCTATAGGTAGTTCTAGGACAAGTTCTTGGAGAAGAGCTGTGATGGTACCTTTTACATTCTGTATTGTTTCAGGGAGTCCCCTGACTCGGAGGTTGCTCTGGTGGCAGCAATTTTTTTAAGGTCCTCATGTTGGTGCTGCAGAAATCTAACCAGACCATGAAGCTGCTCAATCTCTTTCTCATGGCCTTCAAGCAGAGTAATGGCGTCGCCCATCTGCGATTTCAATTGAGAAGTGCGGCTGCCCAGGTCCCTTATATTCTTTAAAAACGGTCATCTCCTCCCTCACAAGAGTGCAAATCTATAGGAGAGTCTGCAGATCTAGCGATGCTGAGGGACCGGGGCCCAGAAGCTCAGAAGGGAACTGTAAACAACTGTCTGAATCCTGAAAGTCCTCCCTCCCCCAGGCCTGCGCAGCAGCGCCGGACCCGGAGGCTGCCACCATGTTTGATTGAGATGTGCTTTGACCTTTAGGTGGCTACTGCTTCAGATTGCCCATAGCCAAGGCAAAGCTAAAGGTCTCTAGGGACTCACCTGAGTCTGGGTCCAGGATCGTCACCTTTCTGGTGGTCGGTCAGTTCCGCTAAAGCGGTGTGTGGCACCAGCATGTGCAGAGCGTGGTCAGCGAGAGTCCATTTTGCTGCTCAGTGCACATGTGTATGGTAGTTTGTGTAAACTACCGTTGTTCACTCTTAATCTTTAACTAATGTAATTTAATTTAATTTATTCATTGATGTCACACATATATATTATAAATTATTAAATTTTTCACTTCTTATGAGATTTGATCTCAGTTATTAATTTAATTTATATTATATGCACAATAATTTCACTGGTGTGAATATATTTTTTGTTTGAGTTGTAGTGGGCAGTATGTTTATTTCTCCCTGTGCTGGGCAGTTTCCTCCCTAATCTATGGGTTTTTAATTGTGTTTTATGTGATTTAGAAAATGGTATATACCGTATTTTTCGCCCTATAGGACGCACCTGCCCATAAGACGCACCTAGGATTTGGGGGAAGAAAATAAGAAAAAAAATATTTTAAACCAAAACTCATCATTACAGACAGTGTGGCATCCCCCTATCCCATAGGCTGTGGGATGCCCCAATTCCATAGACAGTGTAGCATGCCCCCATTCCATTCGCGGTATACCCAGTGTGGCATTCTCCCCCCTCCCATTCCCCATATAGGCAGTGTGGCATTCCCCCTCCCATTCCCTGTATACCCAGTGTGGCATCCCCCCTCCCATTCCCATATAGGCAGTGTGCACCCCATTATCATAAGCAGTGTGGCATTCCCCCCCTCCTATTCCCCATATAGGCAGTGTGCCCCCCCATTCCCATAGGCAGTGTGGCATGCCCCTCCCCCTCTTATCCTAGGCTGTGTGGCATCCCCCTCCCCCCATTATCATAGGCTGTGTGGCATCCCCCTCCCCCCATTCCCATTGGCAGTGTGGCATCCCCCTCCCCCATTATCATAGGCTCAGTGGCATCTCCCTCCCCCCATTCCCAGTGGCTGTGTGGCATCCCCCTCTCCCCATTCCCATTGGCTGTGTGGCGTCCCCCTTCCCCCATTATCATGGGCTGTGTGGCATCCCCCTCCCCCCATTCCCATTAGCAGTGTGGCATCCCCCTCCCCCCATTATCATAGGCTGTGTGGCATCCCCCTCCCCCCATTCCCATAGGCTGCATGGCATCCCCCCTCCCCCCATTAGTATAGGCTGTGTGGAATCCCTTTCCCCCCATTCCCATTGGCTGTGTGGCATACCCCTTCCCCCATTATCATAGGCTGTGTGGCATCCCCCCTCCCCCCATTAGTATAGACTGTGTGGAATCCCCCTCTCCCCATTAGTATTGGCTGTGTGGCATCCCCCTCCCCCCATTAGTATAGGCTGTGTGGCATCCCTCTCCCCCCATTCCCATTGGCTGTGTGGCATCCCCCTCCCTTCATTAGTATAGGCTGTGTGGCATCCCCCTCCCCCATTAGTATAGGCTGTGTGGCATCCCCCTCTCCCCCCATTAGAATAGGCTGTGTGGCATCCGCCTCTCCCCACATTCCCATTGGCTGTGTGGCATCCCCCCTCCCCCCATTAGAATAGGCAGGACGGTATCCCCCTCCCCCCATTAGTATAGGCTGTGTGGCATCCCCCCTCCCCCCATTAGTATAGGCTGTGTGGCATCCCCCCTCCCCCATTAGTATAGGCTGTGTGGCATCCCCCCTCCCCCCATTAGTATAGGCATTAAGTAAAAAAAAAAAAGTAAACCTCACCTGTCCGCTGACACCTCTGCTGAGCGGCCGTCTCCGTGAATCGGGTCAGCGCAGGCCACGCCCACCCGATTCACGGAGCTGGCCGTAAGAAGCAGCAGTGGGCTTTATCCCGGCCCCGCCGCTGCGATCGCTGTCTTTTCAGGCAGCAATAGCAGCGGCGGGGCCAGAGACAGCGCCCGCCGCTCCTCCATCTGCGGCCTCTTCCTGGGCACAGGCGAACACCCACGTCAGGGCAGCGGGTGGGTGTGGCCTGCACCGTCTCGATGCAGGCCACGCCCACCTTCTGCGCGGACCCGGGTGTTCGCATGTGCCCCAGGCGGAAGATGAAGCAGATGGAGGAGCGGCGGGCGCTGTCTCTGGCCCCACTGCTGCTATCGCTGCCGGTAAAAGACAGCGATCGCAGCGGCGGGGCCGGGACAGAACCGCTCCTCTGTCTTTATCTTGCCTGTTGCAGAGTCACAGGCAACGCGGGAGCGCTGGGAACGGGTGAGTTTTTTTTTTTTTTTACATTCACCCGATAAGGCGCACGGACATTTCCCCCCTTTTTGGGGAAAAATAAGTGCGCCTTATAGGGCGAAAAATACGGTAATAAAATTAAATTGGATAACATTATGAATGAATGAAGTAATAGTCTGTGGAACTGGTTTGTTTTGTGGCGAAGTGTAAAGAAGGGGCGAGAACTGAGCAAAGCAATAAGACAGTGCAATAGTGACTGGATAAGTCCTGCTGAAGTGACCAAAGGGAGAGCACATGGATGTAGGAAAGGTAACTTAGAGCTATCCTGAAACTACCCCGCCAATAGCTTATAACAATCAGCCAATGTTGTCATTGCTTGGGGGCAAAAGCAGGAGACCTAGGTTCACCCAAGGTGCGGAGTCTTTGGACACATTCTGTCTTTACCCATTAGGCCCCTTTAAAGTGCAGATGGTTTTAACTGTGTGGTGTGACAAAGCTTAAGAGCAGAAAAGGGGGGAAATGACAATGCAATTTAGCGAATTGTCTGGACAAGGCCCACAGGACTGAGACCGAATTATGGTAAAGCAAAGGCAGGGGTCGCTGAAGGCAACTTTGGATTGATTTACTATTCTGGATTGAATGTTTTAGGTGTTAATAACCAACATATGGTCATTTTCCAATTTATTGCCCTGATCTGCAGCAATGAATGCTTTCATATCAGTTCTGATGGTTGGGGTGTGAGTGATGAATGAGGAAAGGAGAGGGCACTGAAACATGGACCGAAAGAGAAAGATTACAGAAGAGAATGATTGGAAATGAACACTGTAGTCAGGAGGCTGTCTGCGACAGTTAAGTGAGTATGCTGTAACTAGTCCTAGGGTTAGGAAAGCAAGAAAGAGGAGGAGAAATGGGGCTTTAAAGCGAATTTGTAGAATAGATACCAGTTGGCAGTCAGGTTGAAAAGCGTAGAACTGCAGCAACGTTCCTAACAATAGAAAGACAATGACAAGGTCTCAGAGATGGTATAGGCATGATGCTAGGAGGAAGTGGATAGCTTTAAAGTGGACCAAAACCTGTATTTGCCATTGCTGAGGTCTAAAAGATTCCAAGGCTGACTGATTCCCCGGGACATCCCAATGTGGGATGCTCCACCATGTGAAACCACCTAGGATCCCGGTATACTTACCTCACAAGCAATCCCATGGCACATGTATGGGCCACATCTATGGCTTTCCTGGCTAATGCGCTGCAAGGAAACCAGTGAACAAAAAGAGTTCTATGCCCTGCAATAAAATATAAAGCATTGCATATTGGATGAAAGCCTGTGCATGTGCCATGGCTTTGCTTGCATGGTGGGGTGATCCTAGGGGGTTTCACACATTAGGGCATCGCAAATTGGGATGCCTGAGGGATAGGGAAGCACCAAAGTGAGAGAACAGGTGGGGTGGGCTAACCTGTAAGCTGAGCAGGCGGGTGTGTGAGTGCAAGCAAGGAAATGTGGGGGTGAGCAAGTGGCAAACCATTAAACTGAGTGGGTGGGCGATGGGCGGGTTGAGGCATCGAGCATGTGGGCAGCGCCCCCCTGATCATAGTGCCCTGTATGATGACATACCTCACACACCCAAGCCCCGTTCTCGAAAACTGGTGTCAAAAGAACAACCTGCACCACAATGCCACAAACAGAAAAGAGATGGTAGTGGACTTTAGCAGAAGATGAGAAATTACAGGAAAATGTCATGAACAACAGAGTAGCTGTGGAAAGAGTAGCCATCGCCAAGTATCTTGATGTTCATATAGCACAGGATCTTTCCTGGACCACTGATTGTCAAGATATCAAGAAAGACTTTGAATAACCCCCAGCTATGCTTTTATACATGCATTCTCGAGAGTATTACAATTAGGTGCATCACTGCCTGGTTTGGGACCACTAAACATACTGGATAGGTTGACTCTGCAAAAAGTTGTGAGGATAGCATGTGCATCACCAATGTGATACATGGACCTTTAGGAAATCTTCAATAAACAGTGCAGTAATAAGGCAAAAAAGGATAGCAGGGGACCCCTACCATCCCAACAACAGGCTCTTTATCAAACTGCAATCTGGTGAACCCATTTGTTCACTGACAGCAAGCACAAGAATGAGGAAAAGCTTCCTTCCGATGGCTATCCAGTCCCTGAATACAAAGTAACTGTGAACTACCCTAGAGTTCCCACACTTATTCCAGGCTTGGATACTTGATTACAAACTTCACACAGCTCATATAATTGGAGTCAGTGACTAGTTTAAATCGGTATTGTGGACAACTGCAGCATTGTGGGAGACATGGCAGTGCTGCAGTGTTGTTTTACGTAGTAGGTTCTCTTCATGTACATCTCTTCATGTACATCTCTTCCTCTACATCGTATATCGCATGTTCGCACTGTAAAGCTGCAATGTTCAGGTTCATCTGTTCAAGTTAATGTTAGTCTTAAGCTCTTTTGTATCTGCGGACAGTCATATTTATGTCTTACATTGTATATGTTTGCATGAGACAAATATACCTTGACTTGACTTGACAAAGGCCTAAAAAGCCTTTAAGTAAGTAAAACCATTATCTTCAGTCGTGGGATGATACGGATGGCTGGGCTAGATAGGAAGAATTATAGAATGCTAAATAAAAGTATCAATGTTTTCTATCTTGGCTATAATTCTAACAGCAATATTTCTAGATTCTCTAGAATGGACCTCCGCTCACAATTCCACCCCATCGCAATTTGCAGAAAAAGGAAAAGGTTGCCCGTAAGTGGGAAAATACTAATGCTTCCATGGACCTAACTGGCAGCATACAGCCATATTGGGAATACCCCGTAAGTCATTCCAGGCTTCCTTTTACTTTTTTTCAGGGAGAAGTTTCCCAAATCTGGTAGAGGTGTGAGGGGGCTTTCAGTCATTTTTGAATATTTTTTTCTACTTATCCTAATCTTTGCTATTGTTTCATTAGCTGCAACTCTAACTTTGCATCTATGGGAGCATAACCGGAGAAAGCTGAAACATTCAGATGTTGTAACGTGTATTACACTCTTTATTTCTGTACATTCGGGAACATGTGTTACTGCACAAAGTAAGCACAGGTTAGGGATGAGTGTTTCACATTTCCACACCTCAATAAGTTACCTTTTACACAGCACCTTAGGCTCTTTAAATGAATGCCTTTGACCCAGCACAACCACGAAGAGGTTAAGCTGGCAGATTTATGAGACTTTACCTAACGAGCAACCTAATTTATAGTAAAAAAGACTGCAAACGATGCAAAAGGATGCAGCGCTCAACCACAATAACAAATGAAACCGCTAACAGCTAAATGATGCAGATTGCAAAAGTAACCAAGGCCACAAATTTACCCAACAGGACCCAGATGTTGCAGTAAGACCCGACTCCTCAGTGCAGACCAATAAGGCTTTCCAAGGCACCTTAGTATGACTGCTTTATTTATCCAAAGATAATCGCAAAGACAAACCAAAAACATATTAAAGAGCAATAACAGAAATCCGCAGCAAACAAGGATTATATATTATAAAACGGGCTGCCAACTGCTACAAAGCATTTTTATGGTTTTCTTTAATATCAATGTTAGAGAGAAAATTCAAACCAGATACAAATGCACATAAACCACATGAAGACATAAATTTAATGTGTATGGTTAAGGTTTAATGATAGGGTTAATGTGTTGGAAAACAAACAACATTAAATAGGCATTATAGCGGTTGCATATTGCCGTTCATATGAACTGCATAACGTGAACAAAAACTTCATTGTAAACATGTTGTTAACAGATTGGAGGACTTTCTGAGAATCTTGGGACTGGTTTACAAGTGCCTAAAGATGCCTATAGGGAGATGATGCCCCGTTTCATATAAGGAGGGTTGTCACTTGGCAAGCAAAAAAGATTCACTTATTGAATATTTAAAGATCAGCTCCAGGCAGATTTTTTCCTTTTCTTTAAACCTTTTAATCTTTTCGTTACAGAGCTGTGTATTCAATCTCAGAAGGCATCCTCATGGTTTAATGTGTTATGAATTTAATATATTAGGCTAAAAGAGACCAGCTGTAATTTGACTGCTTGGTGTAGCAAAGAGACATGCAAGATCATTTGCATGGCTCCACCTACTCGCTATGAATCATGGGTAATCATGTTATTCTTGGTCTGTAAGTGCCATGTAAATGCTTTCTGTATTAGCAAAGCTAATCCCTTACATAGTCACCCTAGGCAATAAACCTTGACTGAAAGAACAATCACTGTGTCCCCTCTTCCTATCCTACTGTAAAGGCCTTTGTATGAGTTATTTGTGACCAAGGGTTCCCAAACTTTTTTACCCTGAGAGACAAATTCAGCACTGAAGAATAGTAACAAACCACATTCAAAGTGAAAGGATTATGACTGTAATGGCTGTTTACAGTAATCATGTTCAGGAAAAGTATAATAGCACTGAAATCTTGGGAAAGTGCACAAAGAAACACCTGACACAAAAAGGACTGGACTTCTTAATTATTCAGCACGGGGGGGATCCCAATTCCACTGTGAACAGGCGTGCTGTAAGCTGGGGAACAGGGGCAGCCGATACTTACCACTTCCTCGTTCCGCACCCCACGTGATATCACACGTCGTGCTGTAGAATGATCCAGGAAGTGGTGAGAGCCCTGTTCCCCAGCTTACAAAGTGCCAATTCAGGATTCCCCGCTCCTGCAGTTGAGGATGTCATTTTTGACTAGACTTCCTTCTTAATATGTGTGTGTGGATTTGTGCTCCAAAGGATCTGCGCCTGGTGCAGATCACACAGCCCCCAAAAGGTCAGACAGATGAGAAACCAGGTGCAATGTGGGAAGCTGCAGAATTGGCCCCTCATGCACCCCACAGCAGGGGTCTACAAGGAGTAGCTAAAGGTTGGGGACCCCCGTTCTTGACGTCAAATCACACAACATTTTAGTATCTAGTACTATACTAGAAAAAAAATTATCATGACAAGACATTATCGATAAAGTACTATAATTCCAGATTAGCAGGGAAGCAAACCCTCCCTGGGAAGCCTGTCGAATGGAGTGTGTACCATATGTCCATGCTCCTATTACCCCCTCAAGTCCCGCATTTAGCTATTCTCAACGTATTCAACTTTATTCCAGGTCAAAGAGACTGATTGAGAATAGCTAAATGTGGTCCTGGGGACCTCCTTCTACGCATTAGAAAAATACTGCCTTGGTTACATTGGGTGGGGATCAGGTCTACTGTACCACCAAGAATATATATATATATATATATATATATATATATATATATACAACACATTACAAGCAGTGGTGGACCATGGCTAAAAATTAGCTAGAGATGTTGCCAGCCCTTGGTCAGCACATGACTATTCCACGCCATTCCCCCCTAGGCCCCCAGAATAATTCCAGACAGTCAATGAGAGGCCAAAACATTGCAGAGATCATGGACAGGGGTGGCTATGTCCACTCTTAAACTGATAGTACTGGAGTTATTATTATAGGGTTAATTATAGGGTATCGGGTGGGTATGGGTCCCTACAGTTGTGATGTTAATGCTATAGAATGTGGGTCAGAACATAGACTTGGGTTTCTTGACAGGGAGGCAGAGTACAGGATTGGCTAATGGGGAGATTAGCGAGGCAGGGATTGTATGTTGTATGTGTTGTATGTTAGAAGCAACTGACCAGCCTACTCTAAAGTTGTGTGGTCCACCTGGAATTCTCCTGGCTCTCTCTAAGACCAGTCCGCCCCATTTCCAGGTGTGACAATCAAACAACTGCCCGTGACCCGAGAATACAGAGCCTGCTGAGAAAATGAATTTCTCCTCTCCTATCTGTAAATGAGCAGCCACACACCTTCTAAAAGAGAGAGTGTGAAACCTGGGGAAACTCATAAACGGAAGAGCCTCAACATTCATGTGTGTTTTATTATTTCTGCTGTTCTACCATTCACACAGAACAAGAAACAAAGCAGGGCAAAGCATCAGGTACCTAATAAAAAAAATAAGGGCTAATTCATCAAAGTAGCCATTTTACAGAACCAGAGCTTTTTTAAAAATCAACATATGTAAGGTCCATTGCCTATAGATGATCCCTGCCTTACCTGGTGCGCAGAGGTATAACTAAACATGAGCCCTGGTGCAGACATGAAATAGAGGCCTGAGCGTTGCTCATAGTGACCATTTGACCATCCTGTCACATTCAGCCCCTAGGATGCTTTCTTGTGGTACAGATTGCCATTTGAGTAAATGCAGCCCTGACCTCATGGGCCCTGAATTCAGACACTACCTCTGCACCCCCTATAGACATACCATTGCTGGTGCAGCATCTATGAAGTACTGCCACTCTGGGGTGGTGAGGACAGGGGCAGAGAGATAGAGATAATTTGAATTTATAGGGTGGAGGGTGGATTGTTGAATGAGGGGCAAATTAAGTTAAAGAGAATTCAGCTCAAAATTGACAGGGGGTCCCATTGCATCAAGTTTGCCGGCCAGCACTTACACTGCAATGGACGAACCTGATTGGCTGCTCACGGTGCAGGAATCAGGTCTGTTGCGTGGTAAGAACCAGACGTAATACAATGGTTGTGATCAAAATGTGGCATACCGTGAAGTGTGTTTGATACCAATTGTTGTTATGGTTGTTAGATTTGGTGTGAAAATCTGGTGTAAAAAGTGATCTTTGACAATTTAGACAATAAAACAATAGCAGTTGATGACATTTAAAGTGGACCAACACCCAGGATTTTGACTATCCTGGGTTTTGGTCCACTTCGGCGGGGCACCCTGATCGGGGGTGCCCGCTGTGTGAAACCCCCCAGAAACCCAGAAAAACTCACCTCTCCTCGCTCCCACGTGACCGCCGCTGCCAATCCCCGCCGACGGACAAGCGGGAGGCAGCGACGGACAAGAGAGCGCGCCCGCCGGCCATTCACAAACGGGAGGCGGCGGCAGGCGCCGCTGGATCATGGATAAGGTAGGGATTTAGGGGTTTCTGGGGGGTTTCACACAGCGGGGCACCCCCGATCGGGGTGCCCCGCAGTCAGGGGTCTGATCGGTCCGGAAATCTTATAGATTCCTGGGCCGATCATGGGAGGGTGTTGGTCCACTTTAAGTCGTGTGTTCGTATTCTTGACATGTTACACAAACTACTTCCATTTTTTTGTGCTTCATTTCAACAGTTCAATATTTTTCTGGCCACTTACTGTCACACACATCTTAGGGCCAGTCCAGTCTAAGTTACTCTTATGGTATATGGGAGCACCCATGATGTAATTGTGGCAGAAGCTCCATTGACTTCTATTGAGTGGAGGAGAGATGGTGAGTGCTCTGTCTTATACATCTAAAAAAAAAACTATAGGGCACTGCTACAGGTAATTTCATCATGGCTGCTCTCATGAACCACTAGATATATTTAGAATAGACTGTCCCTTTAAATTATGCATAGAGTGCCGCAGTGGTCAAATGATCGGTGCTAACACTTCATAAATCAGGTTCTAAGGGTCTCACTCAGGATGTCAATTATATAGCTAGCTCACCCCATATAATATCACGGATCAGCAAGGAATAGGGGTCTCACTGGCATGTACCGTATAAAGAGTTCATATTTGTAAAAAAAATCCATCTCTTTACCCTTTAACCTTTACTCCAGAGTAGAAAAAACCATCACATAGTTAGCCGGAAAAGGCACAAAAATGTGTGAGAATCCATGAAACCCACAGTCCGTGGGGACCAAATAACATGTTTTGGGCAAGACGTGCCCTTAGTCATATAAGACATGACTAAGATATATATATGATGTCTTGCCCAAAACGCATCATCAGGTCCCCACAGACTGGGGGGTTTCATGGGTTCTCACTAATTTTTGTGGCTTTTTCCCTGGTAACTGTGTGATGGTTTTATCTACTATGGAATAAAAGTTATGTTTTTAAACCAGCTGGATTTTTTTTTTTGCAAATATGGAGCCACTTAGAATGGTCAGTTTAGATAAGGGCCCACCAGGGGATTCCGTGGTACGACGGTGGACCTGCTCGTTGAATATAATAATCACAAGGAAAAGGCAAGTAAAGCCTTTCTGTATGGCTAGGAAGCAGAGGGAAGAGGTTCATCAGGGATCTACTTGCCAGGGAGTGTGTAGGTCTACTTTAATCTATCAGCATATTAACCTTCACCCACACAAACCATTTTGATTGAAATAACCTATTTTAGGTACATATAGGCTGACTCAGAATTGCATGGAAAGGCTGGAATACTTCAAACTTCCAGCGTTATGATTAGTTATGGTACCATATTTTCCAGTGGCCAATAAACAGATAATTTAAAAGTGATATGGAAAATCCAACGAAAACCCCTCGCTCTGTCTGGCCGTCCACAGAATGCGCTCTGTTGTGAGTGCTGAAGGATATCAAACAAGCCGTCACTTGCTTGGCTAATAAGCCTGGCCTGTATGTTGAGGCGGCAGCATTAAGCAGCGCCATGGAGTTTAACACGCTCTGTGTGCTCCTCTAGCAGGCGTCGTGTTTAGACGTTCCGAACGTCAGGCCGTGTACACAGCATTTTCCCTTCTTAACATAATCATTTCTTTCACTGTCTACAGAATATGTCAGGACAGGTGTCCTGGGATAAAAAGTGACAGCAAATATCTATATTGCTTTTATATAAACATCAGAAAACATGGTGGTAAAATATACCGGACGTACCACAAGATCAAAGAACAATGCCCCACACTGCAACCAATTATATCTGGGACTTGATTTACTAAAGTGAAGCCATGCAAGAGATCAGACGTAATTGGTATTCACTTATAGTAGACCAAAAGTTTGAAAAGACTTTGGTGGTGACACACATAGTGAAGATTGCAGCTCTGCTGAATGCCATATTCAACCAGGACATTAACCCGGAAGAATAGTATGTAACCCAGTCTTGGGCATTTCTGTAAATGTACGCGCTGCAGGGCATCTCAAATCAGGGTGCCCCCTAGAGACTTTTTTGAGTGGACCAGAACTTTTCAGACTTTTGATCTACTTTCAAGTTTTTGGTCCATAGCCAGGGTTTTGGTTGGTAGCCCCGTGTGAAACCCCACCTATTTATGTTTTTTGTCAGCGCATATAAAGGAGTGGTTAAAAGAGCTTAGCTGCTTTCGTGATCAGTGGTGGCACCCATTGCATCCCGCTATAGCGGGGGCAGCTGTGTCAGCCATTCAGTTATGGTGGATACGGTGACGTACGGACTAAAATGATGCAGGAGATGCTGCTGCCAGTCGCATAAGAGCTGTTGGATTGGCGGTGAGGTATTTATAACGGGAAGAACAGTGGGGCATCCCAGCTCAGGATGCTAGAGGGGTGCCTATTTACACAAACCTAAATACCTCCTTTTTGGTCCACTTTGTTTCTTTCAGCGCCAATTCTCCTCCCTGTGGAGAGATGTTTGGCATGTTACTATTTAATATATAGACGAGATTGATGACAAAGGAGAGATGACAGCTAGCAAGTCAGAAAATACTACCATAACATAACAGTCATCTCCCTCAGAATTAAGCCTGGACCCACCAATGCAACAGAGGAATTGGGAAAAGGTTACATTAGCTGGACCTTATTTACTTCTCTCATTAAACAGGACCAACCACATTTTGGGAAGGCCCCTGAAGTCTAGAAGATTCCAATGCATGCCAATTGTCCCTATTGTCCCAATCAAGTCCCAGGAAGCATGAAAATGGCCCTTCATTTTCAGTAATTCAGGCTCCTCCAAGATGACAATTGCAGACTACCCCCAATTAGGTTTGCCAGATGGGCATGCATGTACAGTACTGTGCCCATCAAACCCAACTGGCTTCTGGAGGTCACATAGGGCACAGAAAAGGCAAGGGAGTAAATGAGCTTGTTTTGAATTCAGGTCCATTTTAAATAGACTATCCAGGCAAAGGGTTCAATTCATTGAAAGTACAATCACCAGGTAACCCCCCCCCCCACCCCCCTGCCCTGCCACCCTCCTCTGGTGCTGGAATTAGAAGGTGAACATCGCAGGATCCTGGGTGAAGTCAAGAGTTTCTTTTTATAGCAAAGCGCCCACCCATCCTGCCTTAGCGCCAAGGGCGGGAATTACCTGGTGACTAAACTTCCACTTTAACCTATTGGACAGTTCCTCCAAACTCCAAATTGCACTTTTGCTGATCTGACACCTTTATGTCCACCGAACACCCTTCCCAATTTGGCATGCCCTGCTTCTTGTTATCTCATGTTTGTGTCAGGGGCTGTGGTTCTAACCAGTTTTTGCTTGAAGTTTCCTATTATTCAGGATATCTTATTTCCAGCTACTGACCATCCACACACTGAAATGCCTGAAGACAAAGGCAACAGTTAAGGCCTCTGAGCAGTGTGGTCAGAAGCTTATCTGCCTTTTAAAAAAGAAAACCCGAAAACAATGATTGATTAGGAAAGCAGCCCAGACACAAACAATAGATAACACGTTAACCCTTTGCCTGGACAGCCCCTTTAAGCACAGTGAAACCAAGGTAAGGAAAACATTATTGGACTTCAATGACAGTGTTTGTACGATCAAATATTACAAAGAAATATTCCTTATCTACCCTGTATGATTCCTAACTGTAGTTTTTTCCCATTTGATGTATTCACTCTAAGAGCCCTAAGCCACAAAATAATCTATGTATGGGGGTTATCCAATTAATTTTAGAGTCTCTGAAGAGAACATTTTGAGAGCTTTTAAAAAACTTTCCAACTAAAAACACAATTGGATGGATTTACAGATCGGCTACAGGGGCGTAACTATAGATGATGCAGGGCGTGTGACAACACCGGGGTCCAGAAGGTCAGAAGCGCCCATCATTGTTGCTACTCCACCTAAATTTATCATTTTTGTGCTCAGTGGCATCATTTAAAGTAAGGAAGGACCCTTTGTTTCTTCTGTATCAGTTTTTACTAATCTAGCTGCATTCAGCTGAGTTAAAAGACAGAAAAAAGTTTACTGTATGAGCCTTGTAAGGACCCCCCCCCCATTAAATGTTCACACCAGGGCCCCGTCACATTTAGTTATGCCACTGGTCAGGTATATAATTTTTGTTGTACATATTTTTTATCAAAAGCTCTCAAAACTCAACCTCTATAAAATATTAAAATTGAATAAATCATTTGGATAGTCCCCCACCACTGTCCTGCCTAGAGCACACATACACATATACTGTACACACCGACATAAATTAATTTGAGGCTGAACCGCAGGTCCTGAAACAAACTCCCGCTCTCCCTCTCTGGGCTGAAAAGGTTAACAGCCTTTCGTTTAAATAGTTATTTAATCCTCTGACGTGCGGCCCTGCGATGGTTCAAAAAAATCTTTGAATCCCAAGTCATTAGTTAAACATTCTTGTGCAGATTCAAGGCTCATAATATATCTTGGAGCGCTCACATTTCTGACAACTATGGAAAGCTTTGAATAAATATTAGTGGCTTGAGATACAATATTGAATTATGTCTTATTTCTGTTTGCAGATCTTGTGCAATTACAAGCATTTTATTTACCACTTTTTATCCGGACATTAGCTTTACATGATTTATTTTTGCTATTGCTTTTCTGTCTTTGCTTGGACTATATTCATACTTTTATATCCATTTATACATTACTTTACCAAAAATACATTTAAGGTGCTCCATATTTAAACTGACCACATGTGCCACTATCGGTGGGACAGTCCCATTTTGAGGCCCACTGTTCCTCCGAAAACCCCTAAATGTCCCACTTTGCTGACATGGGGACGATTGTCCCACCAAAGGCAGAATGCTGGATGTCTGGGTGGGTTACAACTGCTCCAACTCTTTGGATGAATGGGGGTATTAGAACTTCTGACTATTGGCTCAATCACCAACATCTCCTATGGACCAAATATTCCTAGAGCATGTGACCCGTAATTAAGCCACACCCTAAACCACACCCCTGCCAAACCCATCACCCACAAACTGGTTTGAAAAGCGCCACTTTGGGGACCTTAAAAAATGGTTAGTTTAATTGCTGCTTGCTGTTGCTTGCTCCTTTCCTCTGACTCCTCTTTCTCAATCCCCAAAATGACTTCACTTTGAAAAAATGAATGGACAAGTCATCTTCTGCTGCTGCTGAGGAGGTCAAGCATAAGGGGGGAGTTAACTAGGTTATAGTTATAGAAATATAAAGCAAACTGAATAAAAGATGCAGTCCCTCGCATTCAGCATGGAGAGAGCAAGAAACAAGCTAATTTACCCTTTGTCTCTCAATGCAGTGGCGGCCTCTTTATTCTTACTAATGAGGGAGAACAAGTGACTTTATCGCTGGGTAGACATGGTGGCATCCATCAATATGGCTCTATGTTCCTGTAACACTCCTACTCTTTTTTTGGCGTTGGCGGGGCGTTCTAAGGCCAGGTATGCTGAACCTGCTTTGGAGCACCCCCTTGATTGCAATGCATGGAGTAGGCTTGTGGGGCCTACTAAAAGATGGAATCACTGGCTCCCCGCCTATGGTAAGGATGTAGATGTCAGACCTGCACAGAGGAGCTGCAGGTGAGTATAGACTTTTAGTTTTGTTTCTGGCTGGACAATACCTTTACATTTCTGTAGGTTTCAGGCATTGTAACTAAGGGCCTTGGGGCAGCATAAAAATATTGAACAGTGATGATGAACCTATGGGACCTGTGCCAGAGGAGGCACTCAGAGCTCTCCCCTTGGGCACACGTCATCTTTCCAGTACACGCATTATGTTTTTTTTTTATTTCCCCCCTGGCACCAGTGCTATCAGGTTGGTACCTAAATAAAGTTTTGGGTTGCAGTTTGGGCAATCGGTCCCTAAATGTAGGGACAGGGGAGATTGGAGAACTCATTATCTATCACCGCCAAAACACCCAGCTGCTGCTTATCACTTATTATCACTGTTAAAAATAAGGACCTTACATTGAAAGAACATATATATTGATTATTAATGTTTCTAAACTTCCTATGAAAGTTACATTCATTATACAATATTATTATGACAATCTGTACATTTTTTCTGACTCTGACTCCAGACAAAATTAGCTCCAACTCCACGAATCCCACGTCATAGCCCTAATTATAATCAGTTGGAGTAACCCAAAAGAGTCTTGGCTCATTATGAGAGCTCTCCAGTTTAGATAAGGGTGCACTTTCTCACACAACACACATTAAAGTGGACCAACACCCAGGGGTGATCGGCCCGGAAATCTATAAGATTCCCGGGCCGATCACCTCCCACCCCGCGGGACATCCGAGATCGGGATGTCCCGCGGGGTGAAACCCCCCAGAAACCCCAAAAAGATCTTACCTGATCCGCCACCGCTTCCGCCGCCTCCCGCGCGCCCCTCCAGACGTGCGCGCGCCCGCGCCGGCCCTCTGTGAATGGCCGGCGGGGGCGCGCGCGCCGAGAGTGACGCGCGGGAGGCGGCGGCGGCGGAAGCGGCTTGGACGTTCCTGTCCCCCGCCTGGACGTTGGCGGGGATTGGCTGCGGCGTTCACGTGGGAGCGGGGAGAGGTGAGTTTTTTGGGGTTTCTGGGGCGTTTCACACAGCGGGGCACCCCCGATCGGGGTGCCCCGCCGAAGTGGACCAAAACCCAGGATAGTCAAAATCCTGGGTGTTGGTCCACTTTAAAGTGCACTATATATATTGTCACTGGGTGTTGTGATGGGACAGTTTTACAGTGGGGGTGTAGAATCTTTCCAGTGAGTCAAGAACAAGCCCCCTATAGAGGTGTTTACAAAATCTGGAAAAGGTTCTCCGGCGCTTTCCACCCTTGGCAGCCACTATCTCCTCCTTGCCAGCCTCTTCAAACTTTATTTGCTATACCACTGGGTGCCAGTATCTACAACTTTACCAACTTATTCTGCTTTAAATCTGGAAATCATGAATGCTCCAGCATTTTATTTTCAACTTGAAAGCTAAAAAATAATTGTGTACCATAATGAATTGTAAATAAAGATCATATACTTATTTTTAGTACTGAAATCATGCAAAATGGTACATTCTGGTTGAAGTAAATCTCTAACCAAATAGGTTAAGGGTGACAGGCTTCTGGGCATGTGGCACCAGGTAGGCCCGTACCGGTCTCACTTTTTCCCTTAATATTTTAAATTAATGCATTAGAAAGATTAAAACCAACAATAGTAACTATGTATTGGAAAGAATTTGTACGTGCTTTTAGGCCCAAAAATATTGACGGGGTACTTTGAATAAAGGCATTAAATATTATCTAACCTATGAGCGTTACTTTTAGTTGACTACTGGTGGTATGCTATGGGTTCCACATTTTATGCACTGCACTGTCTCAAATGGATTGCCCAGGCTACGTGTAAAAACAAATAATTGTTTTCTTACCTGCCATGCTGGGCTCAGGGGGACCCCATAATTGTTGCTCCTCTACATTATTTATCTCATTGGTGCTCACTTGGCATCATTAAGAGATTTCATCCTGTGTGCTGCTAAATAAAGCTGTTGATGTTAGCTCCTTTCCAGTCGTTCTGCCCCTGGATTTTATTTATTCATGACCACCTAGCATCAAGAGCTGGACCTGTCTCCAGCCTCTTGACTGAGTGGAACATCCTGATGATTGTTTGTGCACTGGAGGATAGCTGCTGCCTGCTATGCTTGTCTGTATTTCCGCGCTTGTCCACCTTTCAGTGTTACAAAAAGGTGGTCAGAAAAAAATAAAATCCAGGGGCTAAGCTACAGAAGCGTCTGTATCTCAGCAACAGCTTTATAGAGCAGATCGTCTAGATGAATCTTCCGCATGGCAGGTACAGAAACAGAGATTTGTTTTTACACTAGGCTTTAAAAAAATAGGATATTTCTTTAAAGTGTACTTGCCCTGTATCCCCTTATACCATACATAGGTAGAACAAACTCATCACTTAATTTTCATGGCGGAGACTCCGGCTAACCTGACATTATTCCATAGATCCCTGCAGTCCATAAAATAACAATGATGGTATTTATACTGTAAGCTGATTTAGGAAATGATGGTTCTCTGCCAGATGGATAGTAATAAATACCGAGCTGGAGGATTAAAACATTTTGGTAACGCTAGTTGACTAGTGCGCGAGCATGCCAATCAACTTTATGCAGCTACTTCCTTGTGTCTATATTTTATGAGAGTAAAATGTATAGGTGAAATGTTTAAAAATTACTTAGCACATAAAATATTAGAGATTACATTTATGCGGTGCAGGAAACTTTAAATTGGTGTATGCCAACTAATCTATAGGCTAGACCTAAAAACTGGCACCAGACCGCAAAATACTGCTGGTATTTCTAAATAAAAATGAACTATAGAAAATTGAATGTACAGTAATAAATACAATAATATATATACATATATATATATATATATATATATATATATATATATATATATATCTCAACCAAGAGTCAGTGCTTTCCCCCTTTATAATAGTTAGAAAAAGTTGATGACATGCTACTGCTTCTATATATGCCCCCTGTATATATTTATAACCATTTACATGTTCTCCTGTGGGTGCGCATGTACAATAAATGTACATGTTGACATATATATATATTTTGACATCACTTCAGCAAGGCCCTTGTTTGCAAAGGAGCTTGCAATCTATTTTTTACCTGCAGGCATAAGCACTATCGCCAATTTAGTCTATTTATATTAACCTATTTATTTGGGTTGTAAGAGTAAGAGAACTTACAGGAAACCACAAAAACCCATACTAAACAATGTATTATAATTAATATATTGCTAGACTAATATAGTATATCATACATTGCAATATAAGGACGATCTGTTAGCAGGAGAACTGACATATTTTAAAATATTATACTGTATTATTACATGGTATCATACTACAATACTATATAATATTATAGTACATTATATATATGATAAAATAAACGTTATTTACACACACACACGTATACATACATACCAATATATATGTATTTACTAATTAAGCTATATATATATATATATATATATATATATATATATATATATATATAGCTTAATTAGTAAATAATGTAAATGATGCAGTAAAATATTTGATTGAATAGCATAGTTGCCTTTCAAAACCAACTGACCCCTTATCTGCCTATTTAAACTCTGGCAAAAAGTTTCACCCCGCAATGACATCCCGTCACCTTTCTAGTCAAAAGTGGCGATCCTCAACAGCCTCTGGTAGGGTTTCGCTCTCCTTCAGTGATCCCTTATTAATAGCCAGCAACTGCTTTTGATCTCCCTTCTATCCTAGTGACCCTCCAGACCTGAGGGTACCCCCCTTTTCATCTTACACTTCCTACCCTATTCATGTTCTACAGGGGGAGGAGATGTAATAAGACGATCAAGAACTTAGCAACATCATTTTTCAGTCTCCATGAAGGGCCTCTTGTCTTTTCACCTTTGCTTGGGGTCGCAAGGTAAAGGTGAGTCACGGGAAAAGAACCCTAAACTTCGACAGCCCATAAAGTTTCATTTCTGCCACCTGTACACATAAAATCATAATCAGCCCCTGACAAGCATTAACTAGCAAGTCCTAAAAATTAAAAACAGGCGTCTCTGGCACTTTGTGCTTCATCATTTCCCCCAGTCGAGTAGATTTCAAATTCAAGTTATTCTCTGATTTAACATTTCAAGTGGCCTCGACCAGCATTTGAGAGCTGTGACCTGATCAAATGTCCCCAAAACAAACTCCACGCTGCATTAAAACAATTAGCAGCACACAAAACAAAGATGTATGTCGAGCCATTGTTTTTCTTTTTCTGAGAGGCAGACTGCCCTGTCAGCGTTTTTTAACCCCTGAACCCTCCAGTATCTCAGGCGGTTAATCACAGCCTCTTCCTAGGCTGCAGAATGATGTCATGGCCTTCTGTCCAGCATTACTCCCAGCCATGTTTCAGAGCAAAACATACAAATACTGACACCTAACAACCAAACACGCACAGAGCACGCTGCAACACAGGCACCCGGCGCGGGCCTGCGTGGGAGAAGCAAGGGGCTTATCGAATTAAAAACAAATCAAACATTTCAGAAAGGTGATTCATTCGGATGAAATGTAATCACGTTATTTATTACGAAACCCATTCACAATTTAGTGGTGAACAGGGGCAGCGTTCAAAGAAAACAACAAGGGTAACATTTCATTCCTAATAGTATTTACAAAATTGTGCAGCAAGTACAATGCTTGACATTTACAGCCTGATACAGGGCTTAATAACAATAATATCCTTCATTATAAAAGTATATATATATATATACATTAAAAAAAAAAAAAATATATATATATATATATATATATATATATATAGTAAATTATAAATAGAGTGGTATAACTAACAAACTCTGTAGATACTTGCACAACACAAAGCACCAAAAAAGACGAGGGCCTGATAGACTGATAAGTGAGCTTACAATCCAATGTATTCATATGTTACTAAGAAGTAAAAGGGTTCCATAAGTAAGTAAACACCTTTCTCTTCATTCTATAAAAAAGTTCATAGAGTTCATACAATTCAACAAGCTCACAGGTAAATCAGATGTATTTGCCAAGAGAAATGATGGTGGGCCAGGGAGTGATGTGAAGTGGCATTATTTTCCAACATGCTGGCCATTTTTACACTCGTTTAATGAATGATGTAACTATAACTGATAAGTGAGCTTACAATCCAATGTATTCATATGTTACTAAGAAGTAAAAGGGTTCCATACAGAAGTGACATTTGAGGCCTGATTTATCAAGCACTTCTACCAGACTAAGCCACATTGAGTGGTGAAAAATATCATTTTGAATTTTCTCAACGTTTTGATGCACCGCTAATGTTTTAGCAAATCTGTTTTTTGCAGTGCAGCGGCATGTACCAGTGAAAAAAAAATGTTTAAATTATATTTTGAACCCCTCTTATTTGCACAGTCTGGCAGAAGTGCTTGATAAATTAGGCCTAAGTTTTTTTAGGTAGAAGACCCTGGTCAAGTGAGCTTACAAATGCCCCCATTAATGTAGATTTTGCATATGTGTGAGCTACTACAAATAGAAAATGGACTTCCGCATGAAAACCTTTTTATGTAGAAGATTAGCTTAGCTAAATATGCCATATATGTGGATGTGTATTTGAAACTAAGCTACTAAGAAAGCAGTAAATAAGCGACCCAATATAAAATGTACTAGCCTGGAATGAGTCAAGTGAGCTCACAATCTAAAAATATCCCCAAAAGACGCGTGTGTAAAAATGATCCAGGGAAAATAGTATATAGGCCTCAATATGACAATAAAATGTGTGTGTTTATGTACCAGTGCCCACAATCTGATGACTAGCCAGCAAAACAATGAAGGGGTTATCTGTCTGTCACATAGTGCTCTGTGTTTTAATGAAGCAACAATGGCGCTGCCAGTCCAACGTTGGGTCGGGCATATATGTAGATGGCACCTGCTTATCGTCTTGCAGCTAAACTCTCCGTATGTCACAGAAAAGCAGCTTTTTACTTTCTGCAAGACAAACTCCCACAACTCAGAAACCTGTGGATGGTGTGAACAGTATGTGTGCTACGGAACTGGATTGTGTCACCTTTAAAGGGACAGGCACTGATTTGTGTGCTCCGGAATAGGTTAGCTAAGTAAAATAAATGTATAAAAAGATGAGATTTGTATGCCTTCATCTCCAGGGTGGAAAGATTTGGAAAAAGTAAGTAAACACCTTAGTTGAGCTCATACAATTCAACAAGCTCAGAGGTAAATCCAATGTATTTACCAAGAGAATTGATGGGGGCCAGGGAGTGATGTGAAGAGTGATTTGTGCAGAGTAGTGGCAGTTACTACAATACATATTGTAAGTAAATGGCATTATTTTTCAACATGCTGGCCATTTTTACACTTATTTACTGAATGATATAACTATAACTGATAGAAATTGTTGATTCCGTTGTAAATCTGTTGCAGCTCACAGCAGACACATTCAGAAACAAGACTGTGCCAAGGTAACTCTTAGGTAACTCAAACGAAACTCATAGGTAAGGTTATCTAAAGAATTTTGATTATTTTTGGGAGAGGCAGTCAGGGTTTTTCTCACTCAGAATATAATAATGTTAAATAAAACAATTTTCTTAAAGCATTAAAAAAAATAACAGCCGCTTATGGGAAATCCCAAATGTGTTCAGATGCCCCGTTGGCTGCTGTTCTAAAATAAAACATCTACCCTATTAAAAATGATTTGCATCTCACCATAGAAATGCCCCATAATATGTGTGCTGGAGTTTTAAAATGAAGAATACTATTTATAAGTTTACTTTATTGTATGCTAAGTAAGAAAATCTGCCTCTCCAACCTCAGCTGCTCCAGAAAAATCCAAAATCATTTGGATACCCATCTCATGTTACCGAAGGTTTACTGTGCCAGTCTTGTGACTGCTATGAGTTTCCACTAATCCCAAGAAACATATCGGTACCTTATAGTGGTTAGTGGGTAGTAATCTTGGCTTGCAGCACTGGCACCCTGGGTTTTACCCACCTTCCCCATGTAGGCTCTGAATGGAGCTTATATGCCTTTGTGTTAGTTTCTTTCAGGTAGGTTAAAGCCTTAAGCAAGCCATACACTTTGACATCTCCAACTGATTTGATTGCAATTTGATCATGAAATATAATCAAATTGAAATTGTAAGTTAAAGCCATTTACTATAACTTTGACTATGCAAAACTGTGATCAACAATGTGGTCAAAAGTATAATTTCTAGGGTTTAGGGTTTAGGCCTCATTCGTGTGGCTAAATGATTAGAGATAGACTTTATTTTTCTAGCAGAAATGAGGAGATTTCTTTTAACCTAAAGAGTTACATCTCATCAGATCAGACCACAAAACCTGATGATTAATGTTTAAACTTTTGACTTCAGTGTGAAAAAGTTTTGATCAGTCTGTGAAATCACCTGTTGATTAAAGGTTGAGTGTGCCACGTCCATGGGCAGCATTAGAGTTTACATAGACGTAAATGTACGATACTAGTAACTTTTAATAGCTTTAGTCTGACAACCCCCTTAAATAATCCTCTGACTATTTACTAAAATAAATAAGATTGTTCAGAGATCATGAAATCATATTGTAAAGTGCGTGGCATTATATTGTGAGCTCTTTTGAAGGACAGGGCTGATTTAAGTATGATTCACTGATTGGCTGATTCAGATACGTCTATGCACCTTTGACAAAAAAAGTCATAAACACATACATATATATATATATATATATACCATATACAGGTAAGTGCTAAATTAGATGGGCCCTAATGTGGGGTGAGTTTGTATTGGTGCGGCAGAGTTACCGGTAGATTGTCAGCTCCTTCAAGGAACTAGTAACAATGTAAATCACTCTATGTATTACTGCTAGTACTATAATGAATGAAAGTAAGTTTGTGTAAGTGTGCTAATGCCATTAGAGTCCACCAAACAAATCAAATAAAAAAAAACAAACAAACAAACCACAAGCCAACCGGTGGCTGTTAGCGTTGAGGGATAGGAACCAATATAATGTTTTTCTGTACTTAGTGAAATGATATGATGATATTAAAATAAATAAATAGATTCTATCATAGTGCAGAATGTAAAGTGCACCAGTGTCAATAGACTGTCAGCTCCTTTGACGCAGAGGAGCCAATATAAATGTTTTTATGTACTTTGCAATATGCCTTACACATCAGAAAATGATTTATAAATATATACAAAAGCAATTAAACCTACCATAGTGGTTGGAGCTTGGATGGGTGCACTGATGTAAATAGATTGTCAGCTCCTCAGATGAATAGGGGTCAATATAACTGCTCTTACTATATGTACAGTGTACCATACACATCAGATGATTCTACTGTATATACATTTCTATAGTAATAAAGATATGAAATCTACCGCAGTATGTTATGAGTTTGTATGTGTGCATTAACATCAATAGATTGTCAGCTCCTTTGAAGCATCAGAGCCAAGATACAGTAAATTATTTTATGTACTTAGGAATGTGCTATACACATCAGCTGCAATTTACATTCTTATATTAATAATAATGATAATAATAAATAAATGCAATCTACCACATTGTGGAATGAGTTTGCATGAACACTATGGGGCCAATTCAGAGTCTGATGAGAAAAATCCCTCATTTTTAGTAGAGAAAACTGCCATTCACTTTCAGTTGTAAATTTTCACCTGTCTCTGAATCAGAAAGTTAAGGGCAATTTTCTCTCCTAAAAAAAAGAGTTTTCTCACCAGGCACTAAATCGACCCCAATGTCTGGATTGCCAGCTCCTCAGATGGAGGAGTCCACTATAATTGCCTTTAGGCATTTTGTTCAAGTTGCTGCACACATCAGTTGATGCTGTTATAATGATCAATAAATGCATTTAAATTAATTAACAATTTATTTAATGAGCCTGAGTTTGGTGTGAGTATGAGTGCAGTAAGTTAATCAGATTGTGAGCTCCTTTGAGACATTCTAGATTTGAGGAATACTATAACAGGCATCGGCAAAGGGCCGTGATATAAAAAGCATCGCAAGGATGGGCATTGGCTTGGTAAATATTGAATATATTAACACATTATAGTTCTATATATTGTATATATTAGTATATATTTGTAGCACCACAATTAATATATATATATATATATATATATATATAATGTATTATTATTATATACTATTTACTTATTTTTAACATGTCCTTAAGATTATTTATCATTAGAAATAGCGCTGTAATCCAAATATAGTCAACTTTCCAAAAAAAAATTAAAATAATATAGATATATATATATATATATATATATATATATATATATATATATAGATATAGATATATTAAAATATATATATATTCACAAAAACATATATGTTTTAGGTAAAGGGCATTTGGAAATTAAATGCATTACAATTCTTTGTCGATAGCCACGCTTGTCATGACGCAGACGACAAGATGAAGTGACAGTGACAGCTCTGATGGGAAAAAGAAGAGCTCTATGCTCATTTACTATGCTGGTGCCACCTATTCAGCTGTCATGTCACTAATAGATTGTCAGCTCCTTTGCAGGACAGGGACCTGGGCAGTGGCTGTTACAGCTGTAGCATTTTTTTACCTTGACCCCTATGGCTTATTCATTAGTTCTTTTTAATTAAGTGAAGTTCTGCCTGCCGATATGAGGATTGCTATATCTGTAGACTAGGAAAAGTTTGGAAAGTGCGAGTGTGCGGGTGACAGGTGCTCTTTGATGGTCTCGGGGTAACTTTGTGGAAGTTTCTGAGGTGAGGGGGGTGAGGTGAGTACCGAACAGAGAAGGATCCACTTACCCAACAAGTGCAGGAGAATGTGGGCAGCACGGCGCGGGTATGGCTGGGGGGCAGTTAAAGGTGGCGGGCTCCTCGGGTGTTCCGGGCTGAAGGTGTCACCCGGTGCTGGGGCAGGGACAGGGAACAGCGGCAGCTCTCCCGTCCCGGGCTGCTCTCGGCAGTGGCGGCTCTATCTCTCTCTGTGTGTGTGTGGAGTGGGGAGTGACTCGCGCTCTCCCCGCATCACACACACTCACACACACTCATACACACACACACACACACACACACACACACACACACACACACACACACACGGCTGGTTTAAAGAAACACTGCCATGTACTACAAAGGAACCACGTTGGACTGAGGGAAGATTACAATACTTTCTATTTAGAGAAGCATTACATCACCCCTCTGGTGACGTCACGTGGGATTCCTGAACTTCTAAATCATAGCAGTGGACTGAGAGGAGGGGGGCGTGGTCGGGAGGGGAGGGACTCGGGACACGCCCCCCTCCTCAGACGCTGCCTGAGCTCAGCTGCTGCCTGGAGGACTCGTCACTCGGGCGGCGGGAGAGCTGCCGGTTACATGAGGGGACGCTGTGCTCTCGCACTGACCCCGCAGGGGTGTCCCATGATGGCGGGCGGCTCTGCTCAGTGACAGAGAGAATCCGGCGGCGCGTCCCAGCTCTGCTCATTATACTGGGGGAGAGGGGGTGACACTGCAGCCTGTCCCAGCAAAGTTTCGCTTTACATTAACCCGCGCTTTCCCGGCTCCCCATAAACAGCAGCAGCAGCAGCGCGTCTTTATGGCAGTATATATATATATATATATATATATATATATATATATATATAATTATGTAATTAAATATAAGTCTGTTCACAAAGCCATACAACGTGCTCACCTAATTCATCATAGAATAGAGAAGCTTTGCAAGATATTTATCGTCAACTGACCAATGGCCGACTGGCATATGTTGGCGCCCACCAGAGCATTGGTGTACATACCATAGAGCAGGGATGCACAACCAGCGGCATGGGGTCAGTTGTGGCCCCTAAAAACCTCTGCCTACATCACCTCACCTTACCCCCACTTACCTCTCCCCATTCTCGGCCTGAATAAACTTCTTACCTTCCCACCTCAGCTCATCTTTTCCCACCTCACCTCTGTCCAGTTCTTTCTACTTCACCTCCTCCTGCCTCACCTCTGCCATGGCTTCACCTCAGCCCCCCCTCACCCCTGTCTACTTCCCACCTCACCCCTGCCCACTTCTTCCCACCTCACCCCTGTCTACTTCCCACCTCACCCCTGCCCACTTCTTCCCACCTCACCCTGCCCACTTCTTCCCACCTCACCCCTGCCCACTTCTCACCTCACCCCTGCCCACTTCTTCCCACCTCACCCTGCCCACTTCTTCCCACCTCACCCCTGTCTCCTTCACACCTCACCCCTGCCCACTGCTTCTCACCTCACCCCTGCCCACTTCTTCTCACCTCACCCCTGCCCACTTCTTCCCACCTCTCCCCTGCCCACTTCTTCCCACCTCACCCCTGCCCACTTCTTCCCACCTCACCCCTGCCCACTTCTCACCTCACCCCTGCCCACTTCTTCCCACCTCACCTCTTCCCACCTCACCCCTGCCCACTTCTCACCTCACCCCTGCCCACATCTTCCCACCTCACCCTGCCCACTTCTTCCCACCTCACCCCTGTCTCCTTCACACCTCACCCCTGCCCACTTCTTCTCACCTCTCCCCTGCCCACTACTTCCCACCTCACCCCTGTCTCCTTCACACCTCACCCCTGCCCACTTCTTCTCACCTCTCTCCTGCCCACTACTTCCCACCTCACCCCTGTCTCCTTCACACCTCACCCCTGCCCACTTCTTCTCACCTCACCCCTGCCCACTACTTCCCACCTCACCCCTGTCTCCTTCACACCTCACCCCTGCCCACTTCTTCTCACCTCTCTCCTGCCCACTACTTCCCACCTCACCCCTGTCTCCTTCACACCTCACCCCTGCCCACTTCTTCTCACCTCTCTCCTGCCCACTACTTCCCACCCCCCCCCGGTCTCATTCACACCTCACCCCTGCCCACTTCTTCTCACCTCTCCCCTGCCCACTACTTCCCACCTCACCCCTGCCCACTTCTTCTCACCTCTCCCCTGCCCACTACTTCCCACCTCACCCCTGCCCACTACTTCCCACCTCACCTCTGTCCACTTCTTCCCACCTCACCCCTGCCCACTTCTTCCCACCTCACCCCTGCCCACTTCTCACCTTACCCTGCCCACTTCTTCCCACCTCACCCTGCACACTTCTTCCCACCTCACCCCTTTCTACTTCCCACCTCACCAGTGTCCACTTCTTCCCACCTCGCCTCTGCTCACTTCTTCACACCTCACCGCTGTCTACTTCCCACCTCACCCCTGCCCACTTCTTCTCACCTCTCCCCTGCCCACTACTTCCCACCTCACCCCTGCCCACTTCTTCTCACCTCTCCCCTGCCCACTTCTTTCCACCTCACCCCTGTCTACTTCCTACCTCACTCCTGCCCACTTCGTCCCACCTCACCCCTGCCCACTTCTTCCCACCTCATCCCTGACCACTTCTTATCACCTCACCCCTGCCCACTTCTTCTCACCTCACCCCTGCCCACTTTTTCCCACCTCACCCCTGCCCACTTCTTCTCACCTCACCCCTGCCCACTTCTTCCCATCTCACCTTTGCCCTTCTCACCTTTGCCTGCTTCTTCCCTCCTCACCTTTTCCTGCCTCACCCAAGCTTGTGTCAGCCCTCTCACCCCTAATCATTTCTTCCCACCTCACCTCTGCCATCTTCACCTCAGCCTCCCTCACTCTGCCCACATCTCCCCACCTCCCCTTACCTTACCCCCACTTACATCTACCCATTTCACCTCTTTCTACCTCTTCCTGAAAAGACCAGTCTGAGCCTGGTCCCTAACTGACTGGTGTAGTCACAAACCAAGGCTGCAGTATCTGTGCTTCATTGCAGTTAATTTACTGCTACAGCTTAGTCCTTTTTGTGGGGCCCCAGTATGACCTCTGCTATATGAAACCCCTCTAGTGCAGGGGCCCTGTGAAACCTATGTAAGCCCCTGCACCAGAGGACATTTCTGAGGCATCCCCTTCAGCTATATAGACATAATATAGACATAAAATGGATCAAAACCCTCTCCCCCATGCACTCATAGACAATGGCTTAATTTAAGAAAAAATACATATATTTTTCCCCCACCGGCGCCATGCCCACCTGGCAAATTTGACATCGCTGATCAGCTAAGAGATGCCAGAGATGCAGCTGTGAGCTGTGATTTTGCCATGAGAGCCACGGGAAAGGTAATTTGTGTTTGGCATATTTCTTTGTACAAGGGCCCTGAATATAAGTTGGTTATATGTGCAACTAGTCCTACCTATGGGTCCTAGTCACCCCAGTTCGACACTGCCAGTGGGGCATCCTGCTGTGTGAAGGCCCAGTGATCACTATCTGATGGGCCCACTGGGAATGTGATGATCAAACAGTGTCAATCACGCTCCTTTTATTCCTTGTTTAGCCAATCTGATGTCAGACCAGCACATTGCCGGATGATCCTTCACATCATTCAAAAATGCCTGGCACAGGTACATGCCTCAGCTAGAGGATAGTGGTGATGTGATTGTGGGTTTAGAAGACGCGTTTTTTACAGCTGATCCCAGGGCTTTTATACAGCAGGGCACCCTAAATAGGAATGCCCCATAGATGAGGCAGTCTTTTAGACTCCAGTGAGGACATATTTCCTCTTTGATTGAAGTGATTGTCCAGACAAAAAAAAAACTCACTATTTGCCCCCCCAAAGCTCCAGCATCCAACTCTGGTGTTTTTGTTGCGCAACGCAGCTCATACATGTGACCATTGGTGGCCAATTGCAGTGCCTAATGTAGAGAGATTGGGGTGAAAATAAAATAACTATCTGTGGGTTTATACCGAAACAACATGTGCACCACCTGTTCCACCCTGGCCACCCGTCGCCCGCCATCCCCTGCACCTGCCACACTCGCCTGTAGGCCTTGTACTCTAATGCCTTCTTTCTGACAATGCTTCTTGTGGCAGGCCAGTTGAATGAGAGCCGCCTCAGGCAGCCAGATGCCCCAAGGTGGCTCCCATTCACCTGGCCCGCAGCAAGAAGCATTACAGACCCCGCCCATAATGCTGATTATTATGCTGCATCACAGAGCCTAGGCCCATGCCCAAATATTTCAAGATAAACCATAAGTTGAAACTGTAAACCTTGATATCTCAGCCATGTTTTCTTTCATTTAAAACCAGAAATCAGTTTAGGACACTGCCAAATGTAGCCAGACCCAATGGGCTAACAATTGCCTTTGCCTTTTATATCCCTTTAACGGCACTGCCAACTTTCTTGACTTCATCCAGCCAAGTTGCCAGGACCCGCTGGCCTCCTCTTGCTGCCGCTGTTTTGCACACCCCTCCATACATCCTAAATGTATCACTGACTGACCTACCTATACCATCGAAGGGGTACCATATACCAACCAGTTGTCCACACATACCACCTACCAACCCATGGCCCGCTTGTACCATCCAAGAGTACCACTTACTGTATCTCCCTTTAGCCCCACTATACCATGTGCAGCAAACACTTATTCACCTGTGGCACACTTATACAATCCAAGTGTACTATCTACCACTCTACAATCCAAAGGCTTTCCAACCACTTCTGCTGTTCAAGAACCCTTTCCTACAACATTGTTTTCCACCAATACCATCCAAGATCCTGTCTATGACTCATCTACACCACCCTGGGGGTATTCACTCAAAATACAAAGTCTACTTACACCACCCTAGGCTACCTATGATTTTAGTGGGCCCTCATACATTCAAAAATTATTCAACGTATGACAGGATCCAGCGGACCCCCTTGCTCACTGGTTATGGTCATATGCTGCAATGGTAAAAGGAAGATCAGACATGGCTGGTTCTCTACACTCTCGGTCATGGTCAATGGCACAGTTCAATCTCAAATGGGCCAACGTCACAGGCCCAGCACTCACACTCAACACAGCAGATGTCCCAGCAGTAGTAATCCAATAGATCATACTAAGTCACAATACTCTAACAGTATAGTTCCTCTTTATTCACTTGTCGGCAAGGCAAAAGCTAATATTACATCCATGCAAGAAAAGCAGACTTTTAAACAATCCAAAGACAGATCTCAGCATTTAGCTAATCTAACTCAGGTTCAGTTAATTCTCATTTAACTCTTTATGTTGCAGTTAAAAGTACACTGTGGTAGCAATAGGGGAGGGCCACCCCACTTCAATGGAATTACTCCCTCACAGGCAATTAATTAAATAACTTTAAGGCAGAGAAATTTTCAGGGCAATATTCTCTAAGGGAGACCTTCTCCACTTTAGGGCAAGTCAGGTCAATCTCAGTTCCGTTACAGTCACTCTGGGTGTACAGGGTAAAAGTTTCCAGCCAGGTTCCACACTTCCCTGGGGCTAAAAGATGGAGGATAGTGGTAGAGAGGGGAGGAGACCACCTTTCAGTGTTAACAATGCCGTGCAGGGCTACCCACCTCCTAATGCAGACCCAAACCCATAATGGGGCATCCAAGAATGGGAAGAGCCAGGAACACAGAATCTGGTCGGACACCACTTACGCCCTTCCAGCAGAACCAAGCCCTGCAGCCGCAGGCCTGAAAGACAGCCTGCCGAAGATAGGGGGTCCCCGTGGCATTTCCACTAATCCCTGCCAACCCACCCATCACTGGGGCCACCTGGACCAGAATGGAGGCTGCACGTTCCCTGCCAAAATAAGCACATTCCTTGTCTCAGCCTTCCAGGCCCTCCCCTTCTAACCCTTCCTGCTCCCCTTACAGAGGTCCAAGATGAATGCACCAAGGCTGCCGGAGGATGGCACGGGGCACTCTCGAAAGACTTCTGCTGATCCTTGTCCCTGGAGCCCACACTGTCAGGGTATAAAGCTTCACCATGTGGGCACACACAACCTATATTCACCTACCTGGTAGTGGACCTTGATTAATATTGTGGGATCAAATCCAGTTCCATTTAGTAACTGAACCCTTTGATTTTCCCACTATAGGTCATCTTCAAACCTTCTCCCTTCCCAGACCCAGTAGAAGAATCCCGTCCTACCCATGTTCAATAAACTCCTTTTTTAAGAAAAGGTTGATATGGGATGTTTTATCCATTTTTTTCTTCTTTTTGGTTATGACCATGTGGCTTCCTGGGCCCCATTTACATTAGAAACTGCATGTGACCCATTCTGGGGGTATGCCTGTACCTCTGCTTTGCATTATTCAGCTTCTGTGTAACCTCAGCTATGATTTGATGGCCATTTCTGAAGTACAGGGTCTACTTAAAAAATACCTAACCTTAATGATAACAAAGCCTCACATTTTATAAGCAGGTTAGCAGAAACATGTAGCCCACTGCACACATATAGAGCATTAACTTCCAACCTAGACTACCAGTTATTAAGTCTTTTATGATGTCGTTTCTCGTAGAGTAACCACAGTGTGTAGTGTTTAATATCGACAAATGAATTGCCCTAACAAACAAGGTTCTCAGGTTTTCATCATGCTCAGAACTGGTCCTTCGGCAAGCCTTAGACTGATGAGGAATATCGTGTTACAAGGTCCAGGGCAATGCTTGAATCCTCCATGGCTTTAGCTGCAGGTATTTACATTGTAAACCGAGTAACACTTCATATTTTGTGACACTAATTACACTAACTGCTTTGTAACTACAAAGAACCTGGAATTCCTATTTTAATTAATGACCTTTGAATCCACAAGAAAGTAGTCACTTTAAATATTTTCCAAGTCAGCCTCGGTGCCTAAGAGAGACATTTATGTGACTTATGTGTAATTACTGTATTTTACCAATATGATTTTCCCCATGTTGGGCCACATAATGAGGCTATAAAGTGGTAATTTTAGCTAGTGTTTTCTTTCTTATAGGCCAGACACAAAACTTACTTAAAGGGAAACTGCCACAAAGTGACAATGTAAAATTTCAAATTGTTAACAGTTAAAGGTTAGAATCTACTTTCTATTCACTAATAGCGATGCGCGAACTTTAAACAAAAGTTTGGTTCAGGTACCTGGACCATTGAAACTTGGTCACCCAAAAATGTGGGTAAAATGTGGGTAATAAAGGGGTAGAGGGCTGCAACATGGGGGTAACAACAGGGCATTTGCCCTGCAAAAATTGGGTAGGGAAAGTACTTAAAATAACAATATAACATGAATATAACATAAAAAATAATAATTAAAAAACCTGAAAATGAAGCATAAACTTTTCTAAAAATGTAAAGTTGAGATTTAAGTGATTGGCATAAATCTAGTAAATTACAAATATAGTACCCTATCTGTTGTGTGCATCAGTTAATATTTCCACTGTTCCACTGGACTGCCTGCACCAGGCATTTGTGAATAGCCGTTCTGGGCAGGCTCTCTGTTAGAGGGTAGCGGGTATTTGGTGCCGGGGCGCTAGACTGCACTCGCCTGTGCTCGGCGTCGCTTGCTTAGACTAGGCTCCTTAGACAAGCCAAGCCAAGAACGTGGCAACAGTTGAGCACGCTGATGGGACGGGAGGTCGTGCATGTGCCATAGGACTAGGGAAAGGTAAGTCAGTTTGGGCGACCCGAGGAGTTTTAAACAAGGGGGCATCCCCGATCAGGCTGCCCCAGGGGAAAGGATCAAAGTGCAAGATAGTCAAAATCCTGAGTTTTGGTCCAGTTTATTTTAACTATACTGGCTGTGTGAAACCCCCCAGGTCTCCAGCCGAGTCTAGCCGAGCGGAGATGAGTGGCAGCTGAGTGTGACATATGCTGGGTATGATCACGCACCCTGATAAAGGTTTGGCAGGCAGAGGCTGCTGCTGTTGCAAGCACTGTTGGATTGGGGAGAAGGTGAGTTTCCTGGGTGTTTTTACACAGCAGGGCATCCTGACCCTGGATGCCGCAGGGGGGAGCGGGGGGGGGGGGTAAGCCTGTCCTGGAATCTAATGTTCCCCTTAAAATAGTTATTTCACTTTTTGGCACTTAACTGCAGTCTAGCACATAGAATGAACTGGACTGCCCAAGTACTCACCTCTTCAAGGATCTTTTTACGGCTGCTATAGTGGTTAACATATGGGTAAAGGACTGCTTTAAATTTAAGAACCCTTGTAAGGCTAATTGTCAGAAACAGAATCTATGTGTTATACAACATTGTAAATAATTTGCCTAGAAACTGCCCAGATGGCATCATATCTTGAACTGCCAGGATTCTGTCCTTACCCATCATAGGACAGGTTATTGTAATTATGTGATTGACTTCAATTGTGCCAAATGTCATAGACAAAATAGTTATATACTCAAGCAGTCATAGTCGGGATCCCCACAGTGGGGACCTCTGAGCATCTCTCCACTCTCCGAGACACTGCCAGGACCACTGGGCAGAGAAAGAGGAGATGCAGCTGATCTGCAGCAATATCTGCTGTTGCCACATTTCATCATCCTGGGCACCCGGAAGAAGCTTTGCCATTGCTCCCAGCATCTTGTTAGAGACTACCACTGAGGGGCATCCACAATTGGGATGCTCCAGAGGGAATATAAAAGTGTACCAAGTCTATTTTAGATTTACTGTCAACTTTAAATATCTATTTAAAGCTGGTGCATTGTTTCCAAACCTGTCCTCAAAGTCCACCACCATGTTATGTTACTGTATGCGGATGGTCACACAGGTAGCCATTAGCTCTGCTGAATAACACATGACCACACCTGACAGCTGTCTGGATAGCCACAAAAACTGAAGAAATACAAACATGCCTTAGCCTTAGTAGCTTGAAAGTGTCCAGCCTGCTCCTGTGAAAACAAAGCAAGGGCTGGGAAAGAAGAAAAGTCTACCAGTGTACGGGAGAATTAGACAGGTAAAGGAACATGGTCATGGAGGATTTTTTTACTGTAGCCTGACAGCAACTGGTTCACACGACAGGCAAGAACATGAAAATGCTTCATCTAGTCCACGCTACGACAAGGCACAGAACTGTATACTGGAAGGACAAGACAGATTGGGCATTGTATGGCCCAACACAGAACAACCAACTCCTCCCATCAGAACTGCCCCCTAACACATAACGTATAGTGAACACTCCTGTAAGGAAAGTCACATTTAAATACCTTTGCGCTCTACTACTTTATTTGATCAGTTAACAACATAGTAAATGTAGTTGATGTAGCGTGCATATGTATGATTGGCTTCCAGGTCTCCAGCTCTGCAGAGAATCATGAGTGACTTGCTTTCTCATTGCCATTGCAGTGATTAGGGGAAATAAGCCACCCAAGATTTTCCCGTGGTGCGGCTGCCAAACAGATCAAAGATATAGTGGCCTGCTTTGGCATGAGCAGAGTGGGAACCAGGTGAGTATTTTAGGGCTTTTCCACACTTGTTCGCTTGCATTGTGCTATAGTCAAAATAATATAGTGCAAAAAAAAAAAATCAAGCCCATTGAAATTACACCTTTGAACCTTTCTTTGCTGTGTTTTAAAAAAGTACATGTATTGCATTATACCTTTGCTGTGTTCACATTGCAGCTCCGTATTCACCACCACCTCTTGCTCCATTACCGCTGGTCCCCAGGGCCCCCAGTGGCCACTGCCATACCATTGGTCTGCCTTGCTATTGGTTCCCACTGCCTTGCCCGTGACTTCCTCTGCAGTTTTCTGTTTTTTGATTAGACACCTGTGATAATACAATACTCTTCCTAATATATCTAACCTACCCCAACTACTCAGCACCCTACCATAAATTGTAATTCAATTCTAATATTAATTGTAATTCAATTCTAATATTGTAGCTAATCACTCTATTTCCCCCCTCTCCCCTCTCTTCTCCTCCTCCTATTTCTTGTCTGTTCCTTTCCCTACCTTACCTTACGCTACCATTCTCTTTTCTCTCTCCTCCTTCTTACCTTTTCCTTCTTCTTACTTTCTTCATTTTCCCTCTCTTTTTAATCAGTCTTTCTGACTCACTCTTTTCTCTGCTTCTCTTCTTTGGAGATTTTACTCTTCTTCCCATAGCATTTAAGCTTGGCTGTCTCGCAAAATTCAGGCACCTCTCAAGGCCTTGCTTCACTTATTCTTCCCATTCTCTTCTTTATAATGCTTAACTTTTACCTTTTATTGCTAGTTGAGCCAGGAGGTGGGATAGGTCTTTGCCAGGAGTTAGGCTAGCCTCGGTATTTAGCCACTTGGAGATAAGATATGGTTTGGGGTGATGATTTTGCCCAACAATGGGTGATTAACTTTTTAGTAGTTCAGGTTACTATTGGCAGTCTTTTTGCAGGGAACTAGTGGGAATTTTCCCCTTAGGGCTGAGAACTTATTTTTTCATAGTGTTGTGGACCCATTTCCATAGTTACCATAGTTTTGCGAGGACACTGCCTTGCCTGTGGTCTCTTCTGCTGCAATCAGTCTCTACTGCTTCACTGCTAGTATTCTCTGCTGCTAGTCCCCACTGCCTTGCCCGTGGTCTTTTCTGCTACCACTGCTGCGGCACTACCAGACCCTTCTATTGCTGCCAGTCCCGGGTGCCTCACACCTGGTCTTTTCTGCTGCTGCCGGTCCCTGCTGCCTTGCTCATGGTCTCCTCTGCTGCCTTGCTCATGGTCTCCTCTGCTGCCTTACTGCCAGTCGTTTCTGCTGCTACCAGTCCCCACCCCAGTCTTTCCTGCTGCTGTTGGTACCTTCTGCCCTTCCTATGCTGCTACTGGTCCCCATCTGCCTCACCTCCAGTTTCTGCTGCGGATGTCTGTCCCTCCTGCCTCCCTACCTATCTCCCCTCCTGCTATGAATCCCCACTGGCTCATTGCTGGTCTCCACAGGTTATGTGGTTAAGCAAGTCTGTTATTAAAGAGCTCAGGTCCAGCCTCTCTTTCCTTTGGCAGCTTGCCGCAGCCTGACCATTCACAGCTACAGGCAGCTATTGTCACATTGAGATACTATGATGTCTTGGGAATCCCAGGGAAGCCACTCCTCATAAGTATAAATACCTCTCCTGGAAGTAAAAATACCCCTTCTGGAAGCAGTGAGCACCCCAGGCTCTGGCAGGCCTTTTTTATTTACAAAATGTAAAAAAAAAAAAAAAAATAGCTTATTTAACTGCTCTTCTATTTTACCACATAGGTGGGAGCAGGGGCAGACTGGCCATAGGAAGACCCGGGATAATGCATGGTGGGCCGCATTACTTTGGGGCCAGTTGAGCTGCTGTTTTTAACATTTGCATTCAATCCCTGCCCCCCATAGTCTCCTTTTCAGCAACCTGTACCCAGCCCCACTGTACCCACAAGCCAAGGAACCCCAGCCCCCAATGCGAAAGCTCCTGCATCATGGTGGGGGTGGGGGGGGGGCTCAGCAGGGATGGCTTGGGCCGGCCAGGGGCTGGTAAAATCAAGGAATTTTTGGCCCCCGTCTGCCACTGGGGTGAGGGTCCATACCACCTGAATCAGGTGGGTGAAAAAGGGCTACTTAAATTTAGGCTTTAGGGGCTCCCCTTCCTCCAATCAGCAAGGTAATGACAAGTATATAAATTATTTTATCTTAACTTACAGTAACCAGTGCATGTCCTATAGAGTCGCATTTATTCCCTTCCACCATCCAAACCCTCTATAGAGATTATACCATTGACATGCTTTGCATATTATCCTATAATGACTATTCTTTAATGCCTAACTGTTCAGAAATCCCGGCCTAAAGTAAAATTCTCTCTAACCACTTACAAACCACAAACTGCAAACGGCAATATAGTAGAATATACATAATTATACTACCTGATTCTGCCCTAAAAAATATGCGGATGTAAACTCAAGCATTGTTTCCTCAATGTCTATAGTTTGCTAAGGATTTAAACTTTTAGTCATTTAACATTAGCAAAAGCATTTTATGCTAAAGCCTTTTTTTTAATATGGTGAGTTTAAGTTATGACTGTTTGGAAAGAATTATTTCATTTTCTTGAAAATAAAAGGGAAATTCAGATTTTTTCACTAGATTACCAGAGAGCTATGTTAAATTTTACCATTCTCTCCCAAAACCTAATGCAGTGGAAGACTTTAAACTATTTATTTCACACCAAATTATTTAAACTGAACCTTCACCCTAAATAAGAGTCTATATTGTATGTTTCCTCCACCCTGTACATACAGATTGCCCCCATTAAAAAACATGCTACCTGCACCTATTGAGTTTTCTGAGCCTTTTAACATCCAAGATGGCAGTCCATGGACTTTCAGGCTGCCTACAGACAGGAAGTGAATTCTGACTATGCCGCTCTGCATTCTGGGATTGCTGTCCCTTTCCTGACCCCTGTTCTGCTCTGTCTGTGCAAAGCACAGCTATAACCCTGCCGCTTGTACTTTTCATTCCACTCCTCTCCTCTGTATGTGATGATTCTGAGGCAAGATGGCGGCACCCGTATCCTAGACTCCTGAAAGGAGTTGAAGCTCAGTAAGGAAATAAAATAAATAAGCGACTAAAAATGTAAAATATATTAATTTTAGATGCTGGGGAATAGTTTTTTAAAGGTTTGGCCTTTTCATTAAATGATGCTCAAGGTCTAGTTTAAGGGCCCTCTCACACTGTGATGGTGGCCCCATAGGCTGTCCTGTAGTGATTGTGGAGTTGCCACAGGACCCAGTAGAAGGAGATGGTGGCAGGACTAAATGGTAGGCAGCAGCTAATGCAAGAATAAGGACCTTTGAGATACCGGCGAGGACGAAGGACCTAGCAGGGACCGGTTACAGCAGCAGAGATCGTAGGTCCTCACACTTTACCTGCACTTCCCATGTACCTATACACTGCACTTGTTCTGCAGGTTAAATTCTTTTTCCACAATGCATTGCAATGCAGAGCATAGATGTGAAAGCACCTATTCTTTTGATGGGCACATTTCTTTAACCTCTTGCAATGCATTGCAATAATCCTACACCAGTAGAACAGGAAGGTGTGAAAGGCCCCCTAAACCAGAACAGCAGCATAGGTGGCATCCTGAATGCACCCTGCAAACCCCAATTGTCGTACTTTTCCCCTCAGGGCCCTTCTATTGGCCCCTTTGGAAGTCCCGGAAGAAGACTCCGAGCCATGTGACCTCCAGTAACCAAGCGAGAATGGTAGGTAAAACCAAGATTTAAAGGGAGGGAATCGGCTGAAAAGCAATGACAAACAGGATCCCCCTTACACTGAGTAGAGCCATGGACTAGTCTTGTTATATAAAAATGGGTTGTTCCAGTTTAAACTGGATAGTTATCTAGCCTTTATTACATTTTAGTCAAATATGCAGCAGGGGATGTCGCACTGAGCGGTCGCACTGAGCTGGCGCTACTGGTGTTAGAATGACTCACACAATATATTCATCAATGCTGGCCAGCGACTGAGACGCTCTGAAACAGCGAACCATGGCTTAGCACAGCGACTACTAGCGGCGGTCGCTCTCAATGCCTCGCAACAGACGCTCATCTGTCAGTACCTGGTGCTAGTAATAAATCAAAAGGTAAGAAATATCAAGCGCTGGAAACGGGAATTGATGTTTTAGGTGCTGCAACCTAGGGGTATAAGCGGCCGTAAGCTTATATTTTGTGTGGGATGAGAGTATTGCCCTTTGTGGCTTTGTCACAATAGAGCCTTAAGGTTGCGCTCCTTTGGGGTATGTGTCCTAGAGATAACACTCTGAGTTAATGAGGATAACTAAGAGGTTAGTTTTTCTCTGGGAAGTTTATTTACGCTGGATTCAATGAATTTAAGTTCCAGCTTGAAAAGTGTGGAAGCTAGTCTACTGTATCCTCGGTCAGAGTGACAAATTAATGTTGTTAATCTGGCTATTCTATTAACAAGTACATAATACCTTCAGAATAGTCATGTGTACAAGAAGGGCACTTACCACCGTGGCCCGGGGGTGCTTGACCTACCCAGGGCCTCTTAGTTGATACACTTCCGTTGTACTCCTATCAATGAATGGATGCACTTCCGGTTGATTCTTTACTGCTAACTTCAGCTAACGGATAATTTCCATTTTTCATCCCCCTTTCGTGAACCATCCTTCGGATAGCCAGCATATCAGCGAATAAAGACCTGCCACGCTGAGATTTAAGGATTTATACTGATCCTTTTTCCCGCAACCGTAAAGCAGCTGTGGAACTAACGGGACTTCTACAGACCCCAGCTAATCCAGAACAAATATCCTTGTTTTATCTTTTGTCAACAATAAAATCTTTTTACCAGAAGTTGAAGCTGAAAGGGCATTCTTTTATTGAACCACTCCAGCCTGGATACACAAGCGTAAAGAATCAACCGGCAGTGCATCCATTCATTGATAGGAGTACAACGGAAGTGTATCAACTAAGAGGCCCTGGGTAGGTCAAGCACCCCCGGGCCACGGTGGTAAGTGCCCTTCTTGTACACATGACTATTCTGAAGGTATTATGTACTTGTTAATAGAATAGCCAGATTAACAACATTAATTTGTCACTCTGACCGAGGATACAGTAGACTAGCTTCCACACTTTTCAAGCTGGAACTTAAATTCATTGAATCCAGCGTAAATAAACTTCCCAGAGAAAAACTAACCTCTTAGTTATCCCCATTAACTCAGAGTGTTATCTCTAGTAATAAATCAGCCTGCCAGTGAAAAAACAAAATACCGGCACCCCCAGGCCAGTGGCCAGTAAAGTAAAGAAACAAAAATACAGGCAAAATGGCAACCCTACGTGGAATGGACATGGAAATCGTATGTATCAGTGGTCCCAATTTCGCAGCTTACGGCCCAAGCATAGTAGGACATCAGAATTTTGGATGCTTCACATCTGCATAATTAAAGCGCACCAAAACCCACCAAACTTGTGACATACATTTGGCCATAACCCCTGCCGATATTCCCTTCTTAGGGTGTAGAACTAGAAATGGATCATTTTGTTTTTTGAATCACCCTGGAACACTATTTTTATTTTGCTGTTCCTCTCTGTAAGATGGCAGACGATCAGTCATTGCAGAGGTGTGGCAATGACATAATTGCCACACACAACAGTGGCAATGAATGGAGAAGGCTGAGCTTTACAGCTAAAACAGGCGACATTATATGGGATTAGAGTGAAGCAGGAGCACTAAAAATAGGCAAAAGGTGCTCTTCATGTGGGGAGCAATTCAGGGAATATGCTAGTTAAAAATGTCGGACTTACTTTTTGAAGCTGATTTACACTCTCCTTGGTACTGTAAATTGGTCCCAAGCATTGGTAGACTGGTTGTGACCCCAACACCTCCTCCAGCTGCCCCCCAGATGGGGCCGGCTCCAGGGTTATGCGGGCCCTTGGGCAGCATAGTATTAGGGTTATATGGGCCCTTGGGCGGCATGGTATTAGGGTTATATGGGCCCTTTGGCGGCATAGTATTAGGGTTATGTGGGCCTCTTTGTGGTGAAGAGTCGCGCCACATCTGGATGCCCCCTAAGGATCATGTATTTGGACCAAAACTCTAGTTTTGGTCTACTTTGAAGCACACCAAACCCCTTTAAACCTAACCTCGGAGTCTAAACAAATCTAGATTCTCCTGATTTTGGAAGTCCCTGTGTGTGACCCCCCCCCCCCCTATTTTCATTACTTTCCTCGAGCTGGTGAGTGCACTGTGGGATTGCTAGTTTGACTTAACGGCCAGACCAGGGGAGTTCTTTCACAAACAGAGCATCCCAAATTGAGATGTCCCTGTAAAGCAGACCAAAACTCAGGGGTGGAATTGCTTGCACAGTGGGTATGCCAGCGATCCCAGGGCATTTCACACAGTAGGGCATCACAAATTGGGATGCTCCAGGGATAGAAAATCAGCTGGGGTGGGCAACTTAAAAGCAGAACAAAAGCCAGAACTTCCTCCCCGGAATTCGAGGAGATGTGGGCACCAGCTTTGGCGGTGCCCTCCCAGTCTGCCGCCGGTCAATCGCTGTCGCACACCCAAAGGCCGGCCCTGTCAGTGGGCCCTGGGCCCCCGGCAGCTGCCCCGCCTTGCTGGATGCTGACGCCGGGCCCTGCCCCCAGACTCCACCTTTTCTGTATGATTTTTATCTGACAGGGTGAATGAGTAGCCACAGCACACTGCCAATGGCTGTCACCTGCTCCAAAAAGAAAAATGGCTACCAGAGTGGTAATACCATTAGTGGAGAACTCACCCATATAAATAGGTACTCTCCGCAAATAAGTGAATTATCTCCTTTGTGTCTGCGATACAAATGCCATAATCTTTTGGGCTAATCAGAAGTGACAGGTTCCCTTTAAGAATGCCCCGTGACTACTGAAATCTCGGTTGCTGTATTCTCCACTGGATTAAAATAAAAACAACAACAATGCTCTTTGATTGTTAATAGCTTGCACACCTAAAGTACTAATTTGTATATTTAGAAACCCAGGGTTCATATAAAAATGCTGCTTACTTAATTAAAAGGGGGACACAAATCTATTTCACAATTCATAAACAATGACGTTTTTATTCCCATACAAACATTCCAGCAAGAGGTGAGCCTGCAGAAAACGCTATAAAACAGCAAAAAAAGTGAAAACAAAATGTTGAGTTAACTATCTAAAAGTTTTAAGAGGTAATAATTGAACTTTTTTTCTTCATGAAAATGTTGTGAAATAAAACACACCTGACTCCAGAGCCGGGACTGAATAGCGCCATTACTTGTTCCATATTTAAGTGGGATCGTTTGTGAAAACACATGTACATCTGGTTAGAAAACATAAAACACAGTCACTTTGTACGTTGCGTAACAAAATTTATGGGTCTTAGATTAGCACCATATCGGAAAATGAACCCCGTATTACCTGAGACTCTCTATTATATTTTTCAAGGTGTTACCTTTTATTTTTATCACAGTAACCTGCTCTGGATGCTCTGACATACTAAGAAACCTGCTATTAACAGCCTAAAATTGAGTTTTTTGCTCATATAGAATGCATACCTGTTTATAAAGCTGATCTAAGTAAATTAGCCTCCCATTTTTGTATATAAATTAGTTAGTTTTGAACATTTTGCAAAATTACAAATACAACAGGGAGAAAAACAAGCACCATGGATGATGGTCATTGCTACAATTCTTGATATATAGGACTGCTAGAGCAACCATTGTGGAGTGCTTGTGTTTAGACAGAAAGACCTTGATTCACTTGATTTGTTCAAGAGTTGAAACAAATTCTCATGGTAGTAAAAAAATCAATTCATGAGAAAAAAGCCTGAGAATTTTACTTTTAGTAAATCACCAGATATGAAGACAATGAAAGTCAGTGGCACATTTTACTATAGGTAAAAAGTTCTCTACTTTTATAAAGGAGTTTTATCAGGAGTTCCGAATGTCGCCGCGATTCGATCGCTCAAATCGCTTTCTTAAAACTCCATTTACTGCTATACAGCCCATCTAAAATGGTGGATCCACATGTCAGGACATGTCCCATGGGGCAAGGAATCCTGGGTAGGTGTCACATGCTACCTATCAGCAGACAGGCTTATCGATGATGTCACAGCCCCATATAAGCGGTGGCCATTTTGCGGAAGATCATTCTGACACTGTATTGCGGCCAGAGCAGATCAGGCAGGGAGAGAGCGAGGGACAGATAGACAGACAGATAGATAGATAGACACAGCGAGGGAGAGATAGATTGACAGAACAGAAGAAGCGAGGGACCGATAGAGAAGGAGAGAGCCTGTGACAGTGACAGAGAAAGACAGGGACAGTTTAAAGTGTTTGCTTTAGCTTCCAAGCCTATTTAGTGTTAATAACACACCTGCTAATTTAGCTTTTCCTTTACCTGGTGTCATTCTTTAAATAAGGTGCTAGCATTAATATTTCAAGACTACCTGTCTATTAACTGGTTGCATTTTGTAACCACCGTCACTTTACCACAATCAAAGGAGCAAACCTCTGTATGTGAGGAGGGGGCATCCCAAACACTAGCATAAATATTTCAAGACTACTCGTCTATTAACTGGTTGCATTTTGTAATCAACGTCACTTTACCACTATAAAAGGAGCCAGCCTCTGTATGTGAGGAGGGGGCATCCCAAACACTAGCATAAATATTTCAAGACTACCTGTATATTAACTGGTTGCATATTGTAATCAACGTCACTTTTCCACAATCAAAGGAGCCAACCTCTGTATGTGAGCAGGGGGCATCCCAAACACTAGCATAAATATTTCAAGACTACCTGTCTATTAACTGGTTGCATTTTGTAATCAACGTCACTTTTCCACAATCAAAGGAGCCAACCTCTGTATGTGAGGAGGGGGCATCCCAAACACTAGCATAAATATTTCAAGACTACCTGTCTACTAACTGGTTGCATTTTGTAATCAATGTCACTTTACCACAATCAAAGGAGCCAACCTCTGTATGTGAGGAGGGGGCATCCCAAACACTAGCATAAATATTTCAAGACTACATGTCTACTAACTGGTTGCATTTTGTAATCAACGTCACTTTACCACAATCAAAGGAGCCAACCTCTGTATGTGAGGAGGGGGCATCCCAAACACTAGCATAAATATTTCAAGACTACCTGTCTACTAACTGGTTGCATTTTGTAATCAACGTCACTTTTCCACAATCAAAGGAGCCAACCTCTGTATGTGAGGAGGGGGCATCCCAAACACTAGCATAAATATTTCAAGACTACCTGTCTACTAACTGGTTGCATTTTGTAATCAACGTCACTTTACCACTATAAAAGGAGCCAACCTCTGTATGTGAGGAGGGGGCATCCCAAACACTAGCATAAATATTTCAAGACTACCTGTCTATTAACTGGTTGCATTTTGTAATCAACGTCATTTTACCACTATAAAAAGAGCCATCATCTGTATGTGAGGAGGGGGCATCCCAAACACTAGCATAAATATTTCAAGACTACCTATCTATTAACTGGTTGCATTTTGTAATCAACGTCACTTTTCCACAATCAAAGGAGCCAACCTCTGTATGTGAGGAGGGGGCATCCCAAACACTAGCATAAATATTTCAAGACTACCTGTCTACTAACTGGTTGCATTTTGTAATCAACGTCACTTTACCACAATCAAAGGAGCCAACCTCTGTATGTGAGGAGGGGGTATCCCAAACACTAGCATAAATATTTTAAGACTACCTGTCTACTAACTGGTTGCATTTTGAAATCAACGTCACTTTTCCACAATCATAGGAGCCAACCTCTGGATGTGAGGAGAGGGCATCCCAAACACTAGCATAAATATTTTAAGACTACCTATCTATTAACTGGTTGCATTTTGTAATCAACGTCACTTTACCACTATAAAAGGAGCCAACCTCTGTATGTGAGGAGGGGGCATCCCAAACACTAACATAAATATTTCAAGACTAACTATCTATTAACTGGTTGCATTTTGTAATCAACGTCCCTTTTCCACAATCAAAGGAGCCAACCTCTGTATGTGAGGAGGGGGCATCCCAAACACTAGCATAAATATTTCAAGACTACCTATCTATTAACTGGTTGCATTTTGTAATCAACGTCACTTTTCCACAATCATAGGAGCTAACCTCTGGATGTGAGGAGAGGGCATCCCAAACACTAGCATAAATATTGTAAGACTACCTATCTATTAACTGGTTGCATTTTGTAATCAACGTCACTTTACCACTATAAAAGGAGCCAACCTCTGTATGTGAGGAGGGGGCATCCCAAACACTAACATAAATATTTCAAGACTAACTATCTATTAACTGGTTGCATTTTGTAATCAACGTCACTTTTCCACAATCAAAGGAGCCAACCTCTGTATGTGAGGAGGGGGCATCCCAAACACTAGCATAAATATTTCAAGACTACCTGTCTATTAACTGGTTGCATTTTGTAATCAACGTCACTTTTCCACAATCAAAGGAGCCAACCTCTGTATGTGAGGAGGGGGCATCCCAAACACTAGCATAAATATTTCAAGACTACTCGTCTATTAACTGGTTGCATTTTGTAATCAACGTCACTTTACCACTATAAAAGGAGCCAACCTCTGTATGTGAGGAGGGGGCATCCCAAAAACTAGCATAAATATTTCAAGACTAACTATCTATTAACTGGTTGCATTTTGTAATCAACGTCACTTTACCACTATAAAAGGAGCCAACCTCTGTATGTGAGGAGGGGGCATCCCAAACACTAGCATACATTTTTCAAGACTACCTGTCTATTAACTGGTTGCATTTTGTAATCAACGTCACTTTTCCACAATCAAAGGAGCCAACCTCTGTATGTGAGGAGGGGGCATCCCAAACACTAGCATAAATATTTCAAGACTACCTGTCTACTAACTGGTTGCATTTTGTAATCAACGTAATTTTTCCACAATCAAAGGAGCCAACCTCTGTATGTGAGGAGGGGGCATCCCAAACACTAGCATAAATATTTCAAGACTACCTGTCTATTAACTGGTTGCATTTTGTAATCAACGTCACTTTTCCACAATCAAAGGAGCCAACCTCTGTATGTGAGGAGGGGGCATCCCAAACACTAGCATAAATATTTCAAGACTACTCGTCTATTAACTGGTTGCATTTTGTAATCAACTTCACTTTACCACTATAAAAGAAGCCAACCTCTGTATGTGAGGAGGGGGCATCCCAAACACTAGCATAAATATTTCAAGACTAACTATCTGTTAACTAGTTGCATTTTGTAATCAATGTCACTTTACCACTATAAAAGGAGCCAACCTCTGTATGTGAGGAGGGGGCATCCCAAACACTAGCATAAATATGTCAAGACTAACTATCTATTAACTGGTTGCATTTTGTAATCAACTTCACTTTTCCACAATCAAAGGAGCCAACCTCTGTATGTGAGGAGGGGACATCCCAAACACTAGCATACATTTTTCAAGACTACCTGTCTATTAACTGGTTGCATTTTGTAATCAACGTCACTTTTCCACAATCAAAGGAGTCAACCTCTGTATGTGAGGAGGGGGCATCCCAAACACTAGCATAAATTTTTCAAGACTACCTGTCTACTAACTGGTTGCATTTTGTAATCAACGTTATTTTTCCACAATCAAAGGAGCCAACCTCAGTATGTGAGGAGGGGGCATCCCAAACACTAGCATAAATATTTCAAGACTACATGTCTACTAACTGGTTGCATTTTGTAATCAACGTCACTTTACCACTATAAAAGGAGCCAACCTCTGTATGTGAGGAGGGGGCATCCCAAACACTAGCATAAATATTTCAAGACTAACTATCTATTAACTGGTTGCATTTTGTAATCAACGTCACTTTTCCACAATCAAAGGAGCCAACCTCTGTATGTGAGGAGGGGGCATCCCAAACACTAGCATAAATATTTCAAGACTACCTGTCTATTAACTGGTTGCATTTTGTAATCAACGTCACTTTTTCTCAATCAAAGGAGCGAACCTCTGTATGTGAGGAGGGAGCATCCCAAACACTAGCATAAATATTTCAAGACTACTCGTCTATTAACTGGTTGCATTTTGTAATCAACGTCACTTTACCACTATAAAAGGAGCCAACCTCTGTATGTGAGGAGGGGGCATCCCAAACACTAGCATAAATATTTCAAGACTAACTATCTGTTAACTGGTTGCATTTTGTAATCAACGTCATTTTACCACTATAAAAGGAGCCAACCTCTGTATGTGAGGAGGGGGCATCCCAAACACTAGCATAAATATGTCAAGACTAACTATCTATTAACTGGTTGCATTTTGTAATCAACTTCACTTTTCCACAATCAAAGGAGCCAACCTCTGTATGTGAGAAGGGGGCATCCCAAACACTAGCATACATTTTTCAAGACTACCTGTCTATTAACTGGTTGCATTTTGTAATCAACGTCACTTTTCCACAATCAAAGGAGCCAACCTCTGTATGTGAGGAGGGGGCATCCCAAACACTAGCATAAATATTTCAAGACTACATGTCTACTAACTGGTTGCATTTTGTAATCAACGTCACTTTTCCACAATCAAAGGAGCCAACCTCTGTATGTGAGGAGGGGGCATCCCAAAAACTAGCATAAATATTTTAAGACTACCTGTCTATTAACTGGTTGCATTTTGTAATCAACGTCACTTTTCCACAATCAAAGGAGCCAACCTTTGTATGTGAGGAGGGGGCATCCCAAACACTAGCATAAATATTTCAAGACTACTCGTCTATTAACTGGTTGCATTTTGTAATCAACGTCACTTTACCACTATAAAAGGAGCCAACCTCTGTATGTGAGGAGGGGGCATCCCAAACACTAGCATAAATATTTCAAGACTAACTATCTATTAACTGGTTGCATTTTGTAATCAACGTCACTTTTCCACAATCAAAGGAGCCAACCTCTGTATGTGAGGAGGGGCATCCCAAACACTAGCATAAATTTTTCAAGTCTACCTGTCTATTAACTGGTTGCATTTTGTAATCAACGTCACTTTTCCACAATCAAAGGAGCCAACCTCTGTATGTGAGGAGGGGGCATCCCAAACACTAGCATAAATATTTCAAGACTACCTGTCTACTAACTGGTTGCATTTTGTAATCAATGTAATTTTTCCACAATCAAAGGAGCCAACCTCTGTATGTGTGGAGGGGGCATCCAAAACACTAGCATAAATATTTCAAGACTACCTGTCTACTAACTGGTTGCATTTTGTAATCAACGTCACTTTTCCACTATCAAAGGAGCCAACCTCTGTATGTGAGCATGGGGCATCCCAAACACTAGCATAAATATTTCAAGACTACATGTCTACTAACTGGTTGCATTTTGTAATCAACGTCACTTTTCCACAATCAAAGGAGCCAACCTCTGTATGTGAGGAGGGGGCATCCCAAACACTAGCATAAATATTTTAAGACTACCTGTCTATTAACTGGTTGCATTTTGTAATCAATGTCACTTTTCCACAATCAAAGGAGCCAACCTCTGTTTGTGAGGAGGGGGCATCCCAAACGCTAGCAAAAATATTTCAAGAGTACCTGTCTACTAACTGGTTGGATTTTGTAATCAAAGTCACTTTTTAAGCAAACTTTGCCATTCCAAATACTTACACGTGCCTACTAACCTTTTGCCTTTTGTATAAAAAAGTCTGGTTTACAAGTTTAAAGCACCCATTGCCTTTCACTGGGGGCCATTGTCAGTGCTAGCACTTATCTTTTAAGAGTACCTGCCTACTAACTTTTTGCCTTTTGTATAAAAAAGTCTGGTTTACAAGTTTAAAGCACCCATTGCCTTTCACCGGGGGCCATTGTCAGGGCTACCACTTATCTTTTAAGAGTACCTGCCTACTATCCTCTTGCCTTTTGTATAAAAAAGTCTGGTTTACAAGTTTAAAGAACCCATTGCCTTTCACTGGGGGCCATTGTCAGTGCTACCACTTATCTTTTAAGAGTACCTGCCTACTAACCTTTTGCCTTTTGTATAAAATAGTCTGGTTTACAAGTTTAAAGCACCCATTGCCTTTCACTGGGGGCCATTGTCAATGCTACCACTTATCTTTTAAGAGTACCTGCCTACTAACCTTTTGCCTTTTGTATAAAAAAAGTCTGATTTTAAAGTTTAAAGCACCCATTGCCTTTCACTGGGGGGCACCCCAAATACTAGGACTTAGCTTTTAATAGTACCTGCATCTTTACCCTTTTTACATTTTGAACAAAACCAGGTTTTAAAACTGCCTGTGGTGCATTTAACTCTGACCAGAGGCACCCTGTGTAAGACCATCTGACAGTCTCTTTTTGCATTAGCTTCGCTACTGTGTCTGCCTAATTTGATCTAACTTTTCTACACACCTGCTGTTACAAAAATACTGTTCTAGTTGTAGTGTAGTGTATTGTTTTCCCCTCCTAAACGTAGTAAAAATGTCAGGCAGATATGTGCCAGAATGTGCACCGAGGAGAGGCCTAGATTCATCAGGCAGAGGTTGCAGCAGACTAGGGGTGAGTGGCAGCAGGAGTCGCGGTGAGAGGCCTGATCTCTCAGTATCTGCAAGCGGTCGTGTTTCGACCAGCAACGCATCTGCCGTCATCGATTGGTTAACGCGATCATCGACCTCATTACAAGTGACATCTGACACCCCCAGTCAACAGTCCATGGGTTCCTCGGACACAACCCTGAGTTGGCATAGCCCGGGAGCAGCCCCTGTCCTTCCATTGTCCTACGCCCCCCCCCCCCCCCTCCAGCCGCCGTATCTTATGCTTTGGGTTCAGCTCCACTTTTCAGTTAGGACAATGTGTTAGAGGACAGTCAGCAGCTACTGCCCAGGCAAGAAATGGAGGAGGCATCCCTTGCTTCTTCTGCTAGGCAGACAAACACTGACAAACAGGAGGAGAGTGGCGTGGGAGGTGGTGTGGCGAGCATTCCTTCTCATGCAGCACACGCTCTTGTGGAAACCGAGGAGGACATCAGTGACGTGCAGACACAACTCGATGATGATGATGTAGCCGATCGCACTTGGGAGCCGGTGCAGAAGGGGCTTCATCATCATCAGGAGAAGAGGGTCCCAGGTTGCCCCAGAGTCAGCAGCTGAGGCAGCAAGGTGGCAGTAGGGTTGGCAGTCAGCATGGTGGCAGAATTGGGATGTATGGAGCCACATGTGGCCGGGGGCGGGGTAGACCACCTGCTGCGCGGCAGGCTGCCTTCCCGGGAGGTAGTGGAGCAGGGGTTCCTGGAGTTGGCATCAGAAGCAGTGAACTAGTGCGGACTGTTGGAGGGAAAATTAGCTGCTCGGCAGCGTGGCACTTTTTCATCAAGCATCCGCAGGAGGGTAACCTGGCCACATGCAAGATGTGTAGACAGAAGGTCAAGCATGGCCAGGACCCCAATGTTGGTACCATGGCCCTGCGCCAACACATGCAGCGTCACCATAAAGCGGCCTGGGAGAACCGAGGCTCCGAAGTGGGGGTCCAGCCTGCTGCGTCAGCCAGTGCCACGCCGCTTCCAATTTCACCCAGCCAAGGCTCCAGCACCTCAGCCGAAGGTAGCTGTGCATCATACCCATCCTCTGCCGCTCCAGATGCTCCTGCTCCTCCTACTAAAAGTCACTCATCCCAACAGCAATCCATCAGCGAAGCCATGTCCAAGAGACAACAGTATGCACCCACTCATCCTACGGCGCAGAAGCTAAATGTGCTCCTGTCCAAGTTGCTGGTGCAGCAGTCCCTCCCTTTTACGGTGGTGACTCTGCACCTTTCAGAGAGCTGATGGCTTGTGCTGAGCCGAGGTGGAGAGTCCCAAGCCATCATTTCTTTGCAAAGAAAGCAGTACCAGCCCTGCACAAATTTGTTGAGCAGAAGGTGGGCCAGTCCTTGAGCCTGTCGGTGTGCACCAAAATGCACGGCAGCACTGACATCTGGAGCTGTAACTATGGTCAGGGACAATACATGTCCTTTACGGCCCACTGGGTGAATGTGGTTCCTGCACAGCAACTTGGACAGGTCACACCGCTTCGGCCTCCACGCTCCCAGGCCGTTTGCCTGTCACAGTGTGCGACTCCTCCTCCTCATCCTCCGCCATCTCCTCAGCCTCCACTGTACGGTCAATTCTCAATGCCCATTCAGCCTACCATGTGTGCAGGGCACGGCACATGTCACACAGGGGAGGAGCTCCTGAAACTCATTCATCAAGAAATCAAAACATGGCTTACTCCGCGAAAATTGGAAATGGGAACCATGGTGACTGACAATGGGAGTAACATCTTGTCTGCACTGCGACAAGGAAGCCTGAGCTAGGCACCCTGTATGGCACACGTGTTCAACCTAGTTGTCAAGCGTTTTCTGAAGTCTTCCCCCCATCTGCAAGACATCCTAACAACGGGAAGGAAACTTTGTATGAACTTCAGCCACTCCTACACCGCCAAGCACACCCTTCTTGAGCTACAGCGTCGGAACGGTATCCCCCAACATAGTCTGATTTGCGTTGTTCCCATCTGTTGGAATTCCACCCTACCTGTCCACGAAAAATGGGGAGAGACCACCAATAGCTGATGCATACGAGTAGCTGATGCATGGTAGCTCCTTCTGCTGCTTCCAACTGCTGGTTGTGTCTTTCAGGTAATATATGAGCTCCCTCTGCTGCTGCCAACTCCAATGTGTTTTTCAGGCAATATATGGGCTCCCTATGCTGCTGCCAACTCCTGGTTGTGTCTTTCAGGCAATATATGAGCTCCTTCTGCTGCTGCCAACTCCTGGGTGTGTCTTTCAGGCAATATATGAGCTCCCTATGCTGCTGCCAACTCCAATGTCTTTTTCAGGCAATATATGGGCTCCTAATACCGCTGCCAAGTCCAGAGTGTGTCTTTCAGGCAATATATGGGCTCCTAATGCTGCTGCCAACTCCAATGTGTTTTTCAGGCAATATATGGGCTCCTAATGCTGCTACTGCCAACTCCTGGGTGTGTCTTTCAGGCAATATATGAGCTCCTTCTGCTGCTGCCAACACCTGGGTGTTTCTTTCAGGCAATATATGAGCTCCTAATGCTGCTGCTGCTGCCAACTCTTGGGCGTGTCTTTCAGGCAATATATGAGCTTTTTCTGCTGCTGCCAACTCCTGGGTGTGTCTTTCAGGCAATATATGGGCTCCTAATACTGCTGCCAGGTCCAGAGTGTGTCTTTCAGGCAATATATGAGCTCCTAATGCTGCTGCTGCTGCCAACTCTTGGGTGTGTCTTTCAGGCAATATATGAGCTCTTTCTGCTGCTGCCAACTCCTGGGTGTGTCTTTCAGCTAATATATGGGCTCCTAATACTGCTGCCAGGTCCAGAGTGTGTCTTTCAGGCAATATATGAGCTCCTAATGCTGCTGCCAACTCCTGGGTGTGTCTTTCAGGGAATATATGGGCTCCTAATGCTGCTGCCAACTCCAGAGTGTGTCTTTCAGGCAATATATGGGCTCCCTATGCTGCTGCCAACTCCAGGGTGTGTTTTTCAGGCAATATATGGTCTCCTAATGCTGCTGACAACTTCAGTGTCTCTTTCAGGCAATATATGGGCTCCCTATGCTGCTGCCAACTCCTGGGTGTGTCTTTCAGGCAATATATGGGCTCCCTATGCTGCTGCCAAGTCCAGAGTGTGTCTTTCAGGCAATATATGGGCTCATCATGCTGATGTCACCTCAAGGCTCTGTAATTGTGCTGCTCTGCGACAGCGAATCTAATTGCGACGCCTCTGATCTGCATGTCATACTTCTTTACAATATTATTTCACTAACCCAGCATGCATCCTATGCATGTTATAGCCAAGCAAAATGTTCTGCAACCCTATGGAGGCTCTCGGATGCCCAGAAATAGCCGTTTTTAATAGCGATTCTTCGCAAATAAATTCGGACCAAAACTATTTTTCCTGGAAAATTCTGCCCGAATCGAATTTTTCAGTATGCTCATCTCTAAAAATTATACATTTTCTGCATATGTCCTGGGCAAAATTATACATATTCTGCATCTGTACTGGGAAAAATAATTCTTACTTTCCCACTCTGTAGTAGGAAAAATAATTCTGCTTCTACATTTGTCCTGGGCAAAATTATTCTGTGGCTGTCCTGGTAAAAAACAATTCAGCTTCTGAATCTGTCCTGGGCAAATGTATTTTGCTTCTACATCTGTTCTAGGCAAAATATTTCTGTGGCTGTGCTGGGCAAAACAAATATTGTCTGTCATGAGCAAAATAATTTGTCTGCATCTGTCCTGGGCAAACTATTCTGTGGTGATCCTGGGCAAAATAATTCTGTATCTGTCCTAGGCAAATTAATTCAGCTTTTGCATCTATGCTGTGCAAAATAAATCTATGGCTGTGCTGGGCAAAATAATTCTGTTTCTGTTATGGGCAAAATAATTTTGTGGCTGTAAAATAAATTGGCATCTTAAACCGGACCTTCAGCATAATTTAATGAAAACCCCAAACCCTTAAAAAAACTATTCCACAGCATCTAAAATGAATATATTTTAAGTTTTTAGTAACTTACTTATTATTCTTTTGCCCACTGGGCTGCAACTCTGTTTAGGACTCTATAATACGGGCGCCGCCATCTTAACTCAGAAGCATCACATACTGAGGGGAGGAGAGCGGGATAAAGTAAAGGCGGCAGGGTTATAGCTGTGCTTTGCACATACAATGCAGAGCCGGGGGCAGGCAGGGAAACGACTGCAGTCCCAGAACGCAGAGCGACACTTCCTATTTGCAGGCTGCCTGATGCTCCGTGAGCCACCATCTTGGATGTTTAAAGGCTCATAAGATGCAGTAGATGCTGTGGTAAGGTGCAAGGGGCCGTTATTGACGGCAGGTATGTAGCACCAATGTACCTGGCATTGGTGCAGTAAAGCCGTGTAGTCTGATTTCCAGCATCAGCTGCTGGTGGCAGTTTGCTGCTGTTGCTTTAGAATAGCCGAAAGGCTAACCTGGGACGGCTTTACTGGGATGCAGTAGAGCAGGGTGGGACTCCATCCCACTACCCAGGTCCGGGTTTTGCGGGCTGTTTAAATAGCCTGGGGAATCAGCTGTGGCTGTCCTTTGTCTAGAGCTCACATGGGAGTGAGACTCTGTGAGCCTGGCTGAAATCTCCTGTGGAAGCTGTTTCATGCGGACCTGAGACATATTTGACTGTGAACAGAACCTTTGCTCAAGGACTAAAAGCTGTTTGCCTGACTGAATCATTTATGCTGCGGTTTCCTGAAAAGGTGATGTAACCTGTATGGACATATGCTTTTGTGGATTTTTGTGTGAAATAAACACAGACTTTACTTTGAACTGTTTGCCTCCGCCTCTATACTGCAGACACCCGGTCACCTACCAGAGCTAATCTCCACATTTGGTGTCGGATGCGGGCACAGCAGTGAGGCCGTTGCTAGGAGCAACCGACGGAAAAGTTTTTGTTTTGTGCATGTCCTATATTAAACCTGCCAGGCTGCTACCTGGGACTGCAGACAAAATGGAGGCGGTCGTGAAAGCGCTCTTGGAGGCCAACAAGCAGCAGCAGGAGACCAACCAGCTGTTTTTGCAACATATGATGGCGCAGCAAGCTGCAGGTGTGCCCAAAAGTATTCCTGATGCCCGGAAAGCTGTCCGCTCGGCGCTCACAAAAATGACCCCTTCAGATGATGTTGAGACTTACCTGGCGGTGTTTGAAAAGGTGGCTGCAAGGGAGAAGTTGCCGCATGACCAGTGGGCTGATGTCATCGCTCCATTTCTGGCGTCTGGACCCCAGCAGGTGTTTGATCTCCCAGAGGACCAAGGCGCTGACTACCCAACTCTGAAGGGTGAGATACTGGCGAGACTGGGGGTGAATGTGTGGGTTCGGGCTCAGCGGGTGCATCAGTGGAGCTACCAGTCGGCAGAGCCCTCCCGACCCCAGTATTATAAACTGCTGCACCTGCTGCAAAAATGGCTGCAGCCGGAGTTGTTAAGCCCCACTGCCATGTTGGACCGCTTGCTGGCGGACATGTTTTGGAGGGCTTTACCGCACCCTCTTCAGCACTGGGTTGGCCAGGTATCCCCTGACAATGCACTAGGGATGGTGGACCTAGTGGAGCGATATGAGGCCACCAGGAACTTGCAAGGCGGATCCATGAGGAGGGATTCGGGGAAACCCCGGAGGTCCCCGCCCCAGCTCAGGCGAGTGGTGTCCCCTAAACCCTCTCAGGACCTACCCCCCAAAGTCCCTGCCCAAGTGTTGTGTTGGGGATGTAAGGAGCCGGGACATATCAGAGCCAATTGTCCCCACCAGGGGGAGCCCATGGACGTGAACTTTGGTTACCGCCCTTCCATGTATGCCAGGAGGCTGTGTGCTGCCGGTGTCCCTGAGCTTGTGGGGCAAAGTCACCTATGTCAGGTGAAAGTGGGAGACACCCTGGCTGTGGCCCTTTTGGACTCGGGGAGTATGGTTACCCTGGCAAGACCCGCCTTAGTACTGCCCGATAAGTACACTGGGCTGAAAACCGGGGTTTTGTGCATTCATGGGGACTTGAGAGACTATGCCACAGCACAAGTGTCTCTCACCACCGTCTCCGGCAGCTGGAAACATGAAGTCGCTGTCGCCGCTAAACTCCCGTATGAACTGATTATTGGGAGAGACTTTCCAGGGTTCAGGTCACTGTGGGCCAAGCTGGCAGTTCCGGAAACCCGCGAGGCGGGTGTGTCCCCAATAGACTGGCCCTACTCAGGGGAGACCCCGGTGCCCTGGGAACCGGAATCAGGAGGTACCGTGGAAGAGGTGCCCGTCCCTAAAATGGAAGAGGGGGATTCAACCCCACTAAATGTTATGGTTGGAGATGTGGAAGAGTTGGCAACAGGTCCAGAGTTGGCAGATCTCCATGTCTCCACAACTAACTTTGGTACCGCTCAACACCAGGACCCGACCCTGTCTTGGGCCTGGGAGAATGTTCTTGAGGTGGAAGGTGAACCACAACAACCAGGGGCGGAGTTACAGTTTCCTCGCTTTGTGGTTCACCAGGAAATGTTGTACCGAGTAAACAAGGTACGTGAAGAGGTGGTGGAACAATTGGTGGTACCCAATCCATATCGCAAATTGGTGTTGGATTTGGCCCACCAACATGTTCTGGGTGGACACCTAGGCCAGCAGAAGACACTGGACCGCATTTTACAACGATTCTACTGGCCCAGTGTGTACAAGGAGGTGGAGAGATATTGTGAGTCCTGCCCAACATGTCAAATGACCAGCCCTCAGCCTCATTACTGTGGTCCCTTAGTTCCTCTCCCAGTTATTGAGGTACCCTTTGAGCGGATTGCCATGGATCTAGTGGGTCCAGTGCCAAAATCCGCTAGAGGGCACCAACATATTCTGGTGATCTTGGACTATGCCACGCGGTACCCTGAGGCAGTGCCCCTGCGTCACACCTCTGCCAAGCTCATTGCTAAGGAGCTTATGGAAATGTTTTCCAGAGTAGGTCTGCCTAAAGAGGTCCTGACCGATCAAGGTACCCCGTTTATGTCGAAAGTAATGAAAGAGCTCTGTAAACTGCTGCAGGTGAAACAGTTGCGGACATCCGTTTACCACCCGCAAACAGACGGCCTAGTAGAACGGTTTAATCAAACTTTAAAGACCATGTTAAAAAGGGTGGTCGCCAAGGATGGGAAGAATTGGGACTTGCTGCTGCCCTATCTGATGTTCGCAGTGCGAGAGGTGCCCCAGGCCTCTACGGGGTTCTCGCCCTTCGAACTCTTATACGGTCGACATCCACGGGGCCTGTTGGATATAGCCAAGGAGGCATGGGAACAGCAACCCACACCCCACAAAAGTGTGGTAGAGTACGTGACTCACCTACAGGAACGGATAGAGACCGTCTTGCCGCTTGTCAGAGAACACATGGAGGCAGCGCAGCGGGCCCAAAGCAGGGTTTATAATCGGCAAGCCAGGGTACGGAACTTTAACCCCGGTGACAGAGTTCTGGTTCTGGTACCCACGGTGGACAGTAAATTTCTAGCTAGGTGGCAGGGTCCCTATGAGGTCATTGAAAAAGTTGGGGAAGTGACTTACAAGGTACATCAGCCTGGGGGGAGGAAGCCCGAGCAGGTGTACCATGTAAACCTGCTGAAACTATGGAAAGACAGGGAGACCCCTGGGGGTGACAGTCCCCGACCAGGTATGGTGGGGGTGGAGCTTCCCATTCCTCGGTCTGTTATTAGAGAAGCAGTAGTCGAGGTGAAAACTGGCGACAACCTCTCCTCTAAACAGACTCAGGAAGCCAGGGAGTTTATTAGCAGAAACACGGACGTGTTTTCAGAACTCCCTGGGCGCACTTCGGTCATCCAACATGATGTTGTCACGGAACCTCAGGTCAAGGTAAGGTTGAGGCCTTACCGGGTACCTGAGTCCCGGCGACAAGCTATCGCGGAGGAAGTGCAGCAAATGCTCCGGTTAGACGTGATTGAAGAATCAAAGAGTGAGTGGGCCAGCCCCATAGTCTTGATTCCCAAGCCCGATGGTACGTTGCGGTTCTGTAACGATTTCCGCAAACTTAATGAAGTTTCCAAGTTTGATGCCTACCCTATGCCCCGGGTAGATGAACTCATTGAGAAGCTAGGCCAAGCCAGGTACTTTTCGGTTTTGGACCTCACAAAAGGGTACTGGCAGGTGCCCTTGACTGAGGCTGCCAAGGAGAAAACAGCCTTTATCACACCAGAGGGACTGTTCCAATACAAGGTATTACCCTTTGGGTTACACGGCGCTCCCGCTACGTTCCAAAGGTTAATGGATATTGTCCTCAGGCCACATCGTCGGTATGCTTCGGCATATCTGGACGACATAATTATCCATAGCATGGATTGGGAAAGTCACCTACCCAAAGTCCAGGCCGTAGTGGATTCCCTCAGGAAGGCTGGGTTGACGGCAAACCCGAAAAAATGTGCTTTAGGCCTAGAAGAGACAAAATACCTGGGCTATGTGATTGGGCAAGGGGTGGTCAAGCCCCAGGTCAACAAACTAGAAGCCATCCGTAACTGGCCACGTCCTAACACCACCCGCCAAGTAAAGTCATTTCTGGGGTTGGTGGGATATTATATGCAGTTCATTCCCAATTTTGCCACCCTAGCGGCACCATTGACAGACCTGTTAAAGGGACGCAAGTCTGTCATGGTGAAGTGGAATGAACAGGCCGAAAAAGCGTTCTTCGCTTTGAAGTCTGCCCTGTGTGGGTCTCCGGTGTTGGTGACACCCGACTTTAAGAGGGAGTTCATAGTGCAGACCGATGCCTCCGAGGTAGGTCTCGGTGCTGTACTGTCTCAGGAAGTCAACGGGGAGGAGCACCCCGTTGTCTACATGAGTCGCAAATTAACACCCACGGAGACCCGGTATAGTATAGTGGAGAGGGAGTGTTTGGCCATTAAATGGGCCCTGGAGTCTCTCCGCTACTACTTGCTGGGGAGAAGGTTCCGGCTGATTACGGACCACTCTCCCCTCAAGTGGATGTGCCAGGCTAAGGACAGGAATGCCAGGGTCACCCGATGGTTCTTGTCACTACAAAACTTCAAGTTCACAGTTGAGCACAGAGCGGGACGATTATTGGGTAACGCGGATGCCCTGTCCCGAGCACATTGTTTGGCATGTGTCCACCCCCTCAGGGTTGAACAAAGGGGGGGGGGGTATGTGGTAAGGTGTAAGGGGCCGTTATTGACGGCAGGTATGTAGCACCAATGTACCTGGCATTGGTGCAGTAAAGCCGTGTAGTCTGATTTCCAGCATCAGCTGCTGGTGGCAGTTTGCTGCTGTTGCTTTAGAATAGCCGAAAGGCTAACCTGGGACGGCTTTACTGGGATGGAGTAGAGCAGGGTGGGACTCCATCCCACTACCCAGGTCCGGGTTTTGCGGGCTGTTTAAATAGCCTGGGGAATCAGCTGTGGCCTGTCCTTTGTCTAGAGCTCACATGGGAGTGAGACTCTGTGAGCCTGGCTGAAATCTCCTGTGGAAGCTGTTTCATGCGGACCTGAGACATATTTGACTGTGAACAGAACCTTTGCTCAAGGACTAAAAGCTGTTTGCCTGACTGAATCATTTATGCTGCGGTTTCCTGAAAAGGTGATGTAACCTGTATGGACATATGCTTTTGTGGATTTTTGTGTGAAATAAACACAGACTTTACTTTGAACTGTTTGCATCCGCCTCTATACTGCTGACACCCGGTCGCCTACCAGAGCTAATCTCCACAATGCAGATAGGATGATTTTTAATGTGGGCAATCTGTATGTACAGGGTGTGGAAAAAATATAAGATATGCTCTTAATCAGGGTTAAGGTCTGATTTAATCTGTTCAAGGCAATATATTTCTGTGGCAGCCCTAGGCAAAATAATTCTGTGACTGTTCTAGGCAAGATAATTTTGTAGATGTCATGGGCAATATAATTTTGCATCTACATCTATCCTGGGCAAACAATTAAGCATTTGCATCTGAACTGGGCAAAATTATTTTCTGGCTGCCCTAGAAGCATCTACGTATGTTCTGGGCAAAATAATTCTGTAGCTGTGCTGGACAAAATAATTCTCCATCTGTAGCAGTCTTTGGCAAAATAATTCTGCATCTGAATCTGTCCTGGGCAAAATAATTCAGCTTCTGCCCTGGGCAAAATAATTCAGCTTCTGCCCTGGGCAAAATAATTCTGCATCTGCCCTGGACAAAATAATTCTGCATATGTCCTAAGCAAAATAATAATGTGGCTGCATTTTTCTGCATTTTTGCTGGGAAAAATAATGCTATGGCTGTCCTGGCTGGCACAAAGTTTGGATTTTTTTCTGCATAGCCCATTAGGTGCTGTTGTTTCCAAACTTTTATAAAATTATCTTTACCTCAGTGATGCACACCATCAAATGCCACATCACAGGTACAGGTGATATTTGTGGAGTAAGAACAAACATGTTTTTTATTGCACTTTCTTGTGTGTAAAAGTTAAAAAGCAGGTTGCAGGTTCATAGACAGGTTCACTGTGCACCCAGAGTTAAAACTGTTTCACTACTAAATAATTTGCATCACCCCCACTGTTTCTTCATTTGTGTGGTAAAAATGATGAGGGATAAGAAAAATGGCTGTATAGAACCATTAAAAACCTCTAGTTAACCCAGCACATACATTTGTGGAAAAGAATCATTGGAATTAGCAAAACCTACAGGACACTGTGTTATATCCTGTTGTGACATTTCTATCCTGCATAAACATCTTGGACCCCTTGTTGTCATCACTGACGGTGGAACTGGCCATTTTGGGTTGGTAGAGAGAAAAAAGGATATAAAAATAGTCAGGTGCTGAGCAGAAGCCCTCTCAATGCAAAGATGGACACTGTCTTTGCTGTGGCTTGCCACAGGATCTTTCTCTGATCTGGCAATCTGCGGTTGAGGATGTAGCATATTAGATGATGTCATAATATATGCCTTTGGTGAGGTAAGCGAAGTATCTTTATCCTTGATTATTTTTGATTATATAGAATTATTTAACATTTGATTAAAGTAGATTGAGTAGAAAACTTTACTTCAAATCACCTGAGTGTATTTGAAGTTATCAACCACTTAATAAATAAAACTTTTTAAAGCTGTATCTGAAACTGTGAGATATATCTGTTGCTCAGGTTGCAATATAATTTCCTAACCCAGTGTAGCCCTCACGCACCAGGGTGTCCAGCGAGTGGCGGCAGGGAGCAGGTTCTTCTGGGCCCAGGGTGATCTGCATGTGTGTTGTGAGTAGGTAAGGGTTAGAGTTGCAGGATAGTACTCACTGTTGCTGCTTGGAAAGATGAACAGCAGTCCAGCAGATGAAAGCAGAGTTCCTCTTTATTTAAGCCACAAGCAAACACGGAACAGGTACAATATCGATAATATATAGAGAATAATGTCCTTTGCTGGATCTCTCCCTCCTCTCTCTTAGAGTCTGTGCTCCTGCTCCTCTTACAATTCAAAATGGTTAAAAACAACGGCTTTGGGACTGGGGCTTCCCTATATACCTTCCAGAACCTTCTATCACATGTTCGGCCTCATGTCCAACATCTGATAGGTTGGTTGTTAAAGCCTCTAACCAATCACTACCTTTCTAGTTATAACTATGTTTCTACTCTACCTCCTGTTATGACTAACAACCCTTCTGACTTCACCTTCTAGAACAATCCCCATTAAAGCCTATGGCCCAGTGTTAGTCTATGGCCTAAACCCACTACTGCCATCTTGAGTCTAGTTTAGGTTAGGGCACTCCCAATGCACTTTCATGGGTAGAAACCACTAAAGAGCTTAATTTATGGTTAACTCTATTGAAAAGGGTTGTTATTAGTTAATTAACGTGTTCCTAGTTATACCCAGGCCCCTACACCAGTGTTCCCAAATGCAGCTCAGCATGTGCCCCTCTAGAAGACATAGCATCCCTGAGATAAAAACAGGTTGTTGAGTGATGAGTTTAGTACGTTGGTCCTTGAAGAAGGTTCTCACAAAAGAAACATGATGTCATTTGGGTTCGGACCCTTTAAGATCTGACTTGTGAGTACACTGATGGGCTTGAAAAGAGGACTATGTGAGCTGGGGTAAGCAGACATACTTGCTGACTCCCAAATGGACTGGGTATAGGCATAGAAGAAAGTTTAAAGCAGAAACAGGAAAAGAGAACCATAGGCCAAGCAGTGTGACACAGAAATGTCTACCAACCAAGGTGCAAACAAGAAGCCAAAGTCAAGGCTAACAAATAACCACGTTTGATAAACCAGATGTACATGAGACAAAAAAAGGTTTATAGCTAGAGTAAGGGCAATGGCAGACTGGTCATAGGGAGCATAGCGAGAAATACCAGTACCAGCTGGGGCCATCTTGGCAGAGCGTAACTCTATCTGTAGCTCACCACGCCCAGAGCCAGTGCCTGTATTTGCTCACTCCTCTTTTAATCCCCCCCCCCCCCCCCCTCCACTGCTCTCAGACTGAGACTCAGAGGCCGATTCATTAATAGCGCCAGGTAGCGACAGATGAGCGACTGTAGCGTGATTTTTACAGCACCAGCCAGTATTGGTTGTGCTTGGCCGGCGTTTGCTTGATGACAGCGACTCAGTCGGTGTGCGGTAATGTTGAATACGGGCTTAGGGGTCGCTGTTTCACAGGTTCAGCGTTGTATGTGAGCGCCTGACAACGAATGGCCAGAGCGAACGGCTTGCTTCATATTCATTAAAAAATCACGCTCCGAATTTGCTGGCGCTGTCCATTCCTTGTTTAAACCCCAGTGCGCTGGCGGCGATGGGTGTTAACTAGTTTTTAACCCCTAAACAACCATATTTTTTGATTGTAACATTATACATGTTTTTTGAATCATTTTGTAATATGAATACATTAATATCAGACCTGTAAGATCAATTCTGCACAAATTTTTATTTTTATTTTTTTTTACTTTAAAAAAAAAACGAACATTGCAGAAGTGGTCTCAGAATTTTTGACAAAAAATAATATAAAATATAAATAATATAAAAAATATACCAATTAATTATGATTAATTAAACATTGCTCCATTGAAATGCATTGGACAATGCCAGGGAGCGACAGGTCATACCTGGCGCTGTGAAGGAATTTGCAGCGGCGATGTTCGTTCCAGGCGGCTTCATGATGAATCCCGCGCTAGCCGTCGCTCTCGCCGGCGCTAGCCTCATTTAGCTTGATAAATGCGTCATTGTGACCGCCGCCGGGCGTACTTGAGTCGGTAGCCGCCGATAGCTGGCGGTACCTGGCGCTCGTCAGACACTACCTGGCCCTAGCCCTTGATAAATAAGGCCCTCAGTAGCATATAAGCAGGTCATGAGCTGTCTGGAACAAGTCTTTTGCTAGGGTGATTTTTGGTCTCAGTCCACCCCTGACTAAGGATTAGATACTGGAGCAGATACAACAGGGATACTCAGGCTTTGGCTACCCAGCACCCTTATGGAATTGGAGAGCTGAGCTTACTTTGCCTGCAGTACACTACGCTACTAGGGTTCAGTGCTAATCCCCAAAGCAGGAATTGAGACACAGATGAATGTCTCTGTGGAGATGGGTGACACACATGTGCTACTGTTGGAGATGCCTATCTGCCTTAACTCATATCACACCTTACCTCTGCTCACCTCTACCTATCTCGACTCACCTTGGCTTACCTCTTCCTAACTTCTTAGCTCTGCTCATCTCTACCTGTCTCTATCCCCCTCTGCTCACCTCTATTCACCTCACCTCTGTTCATCACTTCTCTTCCCCTCTCACCACATCTCACCATACATTTGCTCACCTTTATCCAAATCTGCTCACCTCTCCCTACCTCTGCTAACATAACCCCTGCTCACTTTACGTCTGTCAGACACACCGCTTTTCATCTCACCTCTACCCACCTCTGCTCCACCTTTCCAACATCTGCTTACCTCTGCTCACATCACCTCTTCCCATCTTATCTCTCCCTGCCTTACATCTGCCCACTTCTTTCCACCTCACCCTTACCTCTTCCTGTCTCATCTCTACCCACCTCTGCTCACCACTAACCACCTCACCTCTTCCTACTACTGCTCATCCCACCTCTTCCTGTATCACCTCTGTTTACCTTTGCCAATATATAAAGTTACATAGCAAAAAGTACACAGTTATCTATGAGTAAGGACCCAAGTTAGTCCGAAATGCGTCAGAGGATTCCCCACTATTTGGCTATGGGTTCTGGTAATTACTGATTTTAAAGGCTTTTTTCATATATAGATGTTTTTAATTGGATCATGAATAAAGAATGTTTTTTAATGTGAGGAGTGTGGACCTTCTACTCCTCTGAACTATTGGGCTTGAGACAGCCCAGGCCGAGCACCCTGCAACTTTTCTGGTCGGTGTGCATTAACCCCTCACTCACTTTGCAAATGTATAAAAACCCATGCAATGCTTTAAGGTTCAAGTGTACCTGAAGTAAACTGTGTTTCACTGCTTACAATTTAGTGAAGTAGAGCAATGTGGCTCTTAGACCAAAAAGGTTGTGCACCCCTGAGATACACAGACTATCTAGCATTCAACTGTAGCACAGTGCAACATAGATAGCAGGGTCAGCGCCAGCACCCAGCAAGCCCGGTCAACTGCCGAGGGCCCCCACCCCCCTGGGGGAGAAGACTGAAAGCTGGCACAATGTGGTCAAAGAACTTAAACTTTTTTTGCTACTAACATTGCATCAGGCCCCCCTGCTTCCTCCAGTTCTGCCCCATCCATTCATGCCCCCCCAGTTCTGCTCCATTCATCCGTGTCCCCTTCACTCTGCCCCACAGCCATGTCTCCTCAGTTCTGTTCCATCCACCCCTCTACCCTCAGCTCTGCCCCATCCCCTCAGCTCTACGCCTCTCCATTCCTGTCCTCCCAGCATTGCCCATCTACTCCTCTTTCTTCCAGATCTGCCAGTCTATCCATATTTTTTCCAGCTCTGCCCATCTACCCTGCCACCAGACCTACCCAGCCTGTGCTTTTCATGTTGCCCATCAATTCCTCTTCCGCCCAGCTATCTCTCTATCCATCCATTCCTGTCCTTCCCGTTTTCTCCATCCCTCTTCCTCAATACTCTGCCTACTCATGTGGGGCCAAACTAAAAAATAGCTTAAATAGGGGGTTGCCCATGGAATTTAAAGACCCCTGACCCGAGACTCTCCACCGCAAAGGGGCACACTGAGACCAGGCTGCCGGGGGCCCACAAAAACCTGGAGCAGGCCCTGCTAGATAGCATCAGAGCAGCTCCTGAACTGGCGAATGCGATACTCCCATCTGATGTATTGTCCGAGAATAAGTGCAGGTGTCATAGTATGTGAGGCACTCCAAACTGCTAAATCCAGTGATGGTAACGAATTTCAGGGATACTTCCATTTCGCCATCAACAGCACTTTCCTGAGAACCTGTCCACGGCAACCTAAAGAATTATGATTGATTTCCAGTTAGATAAATATGTGTTTTTGTTGTTTTATGTGTTGGATTTCCTGCTACACTTGCAGGATTAAAATCTATTTTTACTTTTCTATATACTGTATAATAAATAAACTTATGTTACCGCAATGCCACAGACTAGAATAGGCAAGTATCATGGATGCCTAATCAGAGCTGCCATATTACTGCTCTCAGTCTCAGTGTTTTAGACAGCAGTGTCAGACCTACAGTCACATTAGAGGACGTTTCAAGTCTGGTGTTGGAATAAAGTCATGGCAGGTAAAGTGGTGGACATTGATTCATAATAATATGTGACAGATCTAAACAAGCAGGCTGATGCCTTCATATGCATTAAATGTCTTGTTATAGCCAAATAGTATTAAAGGACATGTGCTTAGCCTGAGCCTCATTATTGAGATTAAACGATCTCAGATGCTGCTCTCATTTGACGGTACTTCAATTTGAGGCAAGAACAAAAGTCAGTTATATATAGGCGTTTCACAACCTTTCATTAAATGTATTTTGTTAATAAATAGACGCAGAAGAGAAAAATTGTCAGTGTCATTGCATTGTGATGGAATAATATTGGTCTCTTGCTTTGAAAATAAATGCCCTGGTTTTCCCCCCAGCTTTCATATCCTACAAATACCACAGCAGGAGTCCATTAAGTTGTCACTGAGTGCTCTTCAGCCAGTATTATCTCTGAATTCTTCCAGGTGTGGGATTTGGCCAGAAGTCAACCCTCCAATGTCCAAGCGGATGGAGGCTGCTTGTTGTATCCTACCCATCATGTCATGGCAATAGAAATGTGCTTAAAGGGCTTAATAGTTCCAGGGGAAATCATTTTATGTAGCCTGTGATAAACCACACAAGGCACTGACTGTTCTGGATATGTGTTCCTTTGGCTCCGATTCATTTGTAACCTCTCCCCCCTCATTTCCCCTCCCTGTCTTTCTCCTCCTCATTGCCCCCTATCTAAATGGAATAAATCTAAAACAAGAAGACCATTAAAATTTGGGATGCCTGTCTACTGAAGCCCATAAAAATAGCTGTGTGAAACCTCTGATTATATGCTAAAAAAATATATTGTAAAAAAAATAAACACATGCTGTTTCTGTGCACTGGGCTGGGGACAAAAGGAGAGGACATAAACTTCCTGGGTAAAGAATCACTTTAAAGTGGATGGAAACCCATTTCTGGGTTTCTCAATCTCCCCCCCCCCAAATCTCCGGGCCCCCTCACCCCACCTGAGCACTGTTGGCTCTGTTATTGGGGTGCTGTTATTGGCTCTCTCAAAAGGGCCACTGTGACAAAGTGCAGCCTTGGCTCCTGCGCCCTGCCATTCAGTAAGCTACAGTGAAGCCAGGGATGTGGCCCCTGGCAGAAATCATGTCTGGCTTTTAGATTCCAGTGCCCGGCCATGTGGGATTGACCCGCTTTAAAGTGGACCAAGGGCAGGCATACTTGCTCCCCCGATCGGGGGTGCCCTGTTGTGTGAAACCCCCCAGGTTACCTGAAAACTCTCCTTTGTTCTCGGTCCATTGGCACATGCACGAGCAGCGGCAGCATCCCTGCTATCCCTTTAGCAGGCCATATGCCCACACCAGGCATTTGTGAATGGCCGACGCGGGCACACTCCCTGCAAAAGGGTAGCGGGGGATGTGGCTGCCAGCACCCTCAATCCCTGGACAAAGGGGCTCGAGTAGATCCAAGCACGCTGAGTGGATGGGAGGGCTGAGCATGCGCTGTAGGACCGGGGAAGGGTAAGTGACATTGAGCGACCTGGGGGGTTTCACACAGCAGGGCACCCCTAATCGGGACACTTTACAGTCCACTTTCAATGGAATTTTAGAAAGTGTATTTTTTGTGCCAAAAGGATGTGCTCAATGTGCTGAGCTGATTTTTTTTTTTAATTGTTTCTTATGTTAGCAAATGTGTATTTTATGGAAGCAGTTGCTATTTGACTACACCAAATCTGTACACCAAGAACACGGGGAGGCCGATTCATTAATAGCGGCAGGTAGCGACAATTGAGCGACTGTAGCAGTATTTTCACAGCGCCCGCTAGTAATCGCTGTGCTTGGCCATTGTTCGGTTGTTGATAGCGACTGAGTCGGTGTGCAGTAATGTTGAATACGGGGTGACGAGTCGCTATTTGACAGGTTCCGCGCTGTATGGGAGCGCATGATAGCGACTGGTCAGAGCGACCGGCTCCCACCATATTCATCAAAAAATCACGCTCAAAAAATTCTCGCGCTGTGAAATGCATGTTTAAATCCCAGAGCGCTGGAGGCGATGTGTTAAAAGTAGTTTTTTAACCCCCAAACCACCATATTTTTGGAAACCAAAAAAAAAAAATGTATAAAGAATTTAGTAATATGAATACAATAATATCAGACCTGTAATATCAATTCTGCACAAATTTTTTTTTTTTTTTACCTATCTAACATGGCAGAAGTGGTCACAGAATTTTTCACATTTAAAAAAAAAAAAACATTAATAACAATTAATTATGAATATTTAAAGTGGACCAACACCCACGGGTGATCGGCCCGGGAATCTATAAGATTCCCGGACCGATCACCCCCCACCCCGCGGGACATCCGAGATCGGGATGTCCCGCAGGGTGAAACCCCCCCCAAACACCCCAACTCACCTACCTTATCTTCGGCGGCGGCCGGCCGCCGCCGCCTCCCTCGCGCCCCTGTAGGCGTGCGCGCCTCCGCGCCGGCCGTCTGCGAATGGCCGGCGCGGGCGCGCGCCCGTCAAAAGTGACGCGAGGGAGGCGGCGGCGGCCGCCGCCGCTTAGACGTTCCAGATCTTCCCTTGTACGTCGGCGCTGGGAGCGGGGAGAGGTGAGTTTTTCGGGGGGTTAGGGGGGGTTTCACACAGCGGGGCACCCCGACCGGGGGTGCCCCACCGAAGTGGACCAAGACCCAGGATAGTCAAAATCCTGGGTGTTGGTCCACTTTAAAGATTGTTCCATTGAAATGCATTGGAGAGCGCCAGGTAGCGAGAGGTCATACCTGCCGCTGTTCAAGGTCGGACGCTGGCGCTGTGGGCTGAGGCTGGAATAATGATGAATGAGTGGCTATATGGCGCTATCTCAGTCGCTAAGCAGGATTGGCTTGATAAATGTGTGATTGTGGTGGGGAGCCGGCGTTCTCGTGGCGGTGCCCGTCATTACCGGTCGCTCACCAGTCGCTACCTGTCGCTATTCCTTCATAAATAAGGGCCCAAGAAGAGAGAAGCAAGTCCTGTACACACAGAGGGAGGGAGGGAACCTTGCACATGTCCAGCAGCAGTGTTCTGTGCAACTATCTGCAATCTGTTGCTATTGGCAACGTACGTAGATCACTTTGCCACACAAAAATATACATTTGCAAAACTAGAATCGTAAGTGGACTTACCCTTTAAGTTTCCTAAGTGCAAGGCATTTTCTTAAAAAAATTGAAGAAAGTGGCCAGGACTGCCAGAAGGGACAAGGTTCTGTTCCTCTTGTCACCTTCACCTGGTCCATCAGATTTTGGCCTGGGGGGAGGAAATCTTATAGTTTCCCAGGCCGATCGCAGTGGGTTTTGGTCCACCTTAAAGGGACAGTGCAGGCAACAGCAATAATCAGACAGTAAGTAGCTCACCTGATGCAAATCTCAGGTGTCTCTCCTCGTTCTCCTTCAGTACCTCCAAAGGCTGTAGAGGGCTTTAAATTCTGCCCCTACTTTCAATTTCATTTCTCCAGGACCACGCAAAACAGTGGTCTAATTGCCACTCAGTCCCTAGGTGCTCTCAGCGTGAGTGAGCTTGGCAAGCCACAGTTCTCACGCATTTGTCTCTGCACACAGCAGATCATGCTGAAGACTCATAAAGCTGCTCCATAACATACCCTACCCAGCTCAACTATGACCCAGAAAAATAAGTCTTTGCGTAGAAAAATAAGGCATTTATTTATAATTGGGAGCATTGAGATGCTTTGAAATTGTTCATTTTATACTGTTCCCGTGGGGATTAGATGGGAGGAAATTAGCATCTACCTTGATAGCGACTTTAATTTGCAAACTCTGATGGACTTGAAGGAGTTTATTGTTTGAATTTATACCCCAATGCCCACTATTATCATTTTTAGGTACACTTGAGTACTCTAGTAACTTGCCTTCTAGGGAGAACCTACCCAGGCACATGCACACACGTCTTGGAGGATATGTATGTATACATTTATTTGTACTGAATACTATTTGTCTTGTATGCTGATAAAATACAAACCTTTACTGAACTGTAATTTGACCTTTGCTTTTGTTTGAGCTTATTACCATTTTGACCATATAACCTCAGGCCATCGCTTTTATGTTTGAACATAGTTGTAACTGTTACATCTCCTATCTATCCCTCAATGATGGTGTGTGACATAATTTAACAATTGTCCCTCTTTCCCACCCTGAAAAGTAGGTATACGAATAGCACTGCTTGTGTAGGCTGGTTCAAAATTTAAAAAAAACTGTCCCCCTATCCAATTAAAACCAACTCGGGCACCAGCTATGGGGGCTGGTAGACCAAGGCACGAAGGCCAGGTGTCCTCCTCTCCCCCCAAAAGACTAGCAGCCTGCATAGCCCGCACTGGCCACTGGCTCTTCTGCACCCCCTAGCCTTTGGGGATGAGACTTGCCAGCCCCTCTTGCCCTGTGAACTGATATATGGGTCTCAAGAACAATTTCACACATGGTTAAATGTAAACAAAAAAGTAAAAAGTATATTATAATTATCGTTTCACTCCATACTTACCTCAGATCCATTATTGATCGCTGTGTCCCACACCATCAACCGGGGACGAGGCAGCACAATCTTCTGCTGATCACTCCGGCTTCTGACATCTAGGTCCCCGCTGCAGGTATAAATAGCCATCCCCTCCCGGTGGGGCAGAGGGTGTGGGTTCTCTTTCCCGCTGAATACACAGCGGGATGAGGATGTCATCTGGCCCTGGAAGGGGGACCAGGGTAAGCTTATTTTTTCATTGTTTTATTGTATGAGCTCATTAAAAGTTTGATTTGAATGAACCCTTATATCTTGGGGAAATTTGCAGAATTACCCGAATCTAACTTAAAAAGTTCGCTCATCTCTACAGTTTTCACTCAGCAGGGCACTCCAAATCAGGATGCCCTGGTGGGAGGGAATCAGCCATCACTAGAGTTTTAGACTGGCTGTCAGGAGTTTTGGTCCACTTTAAGATTACTACATCTGTAGCCAGTTTCTGTAATCTGATCATCCATTGGATATCTTTACTAATACGCCAACTGACCATCCTCTTTAACTGAGCACACAACTGGTGAAGGAGTGAGAATGAAGGCGAACCATCTAGCCAGTTGGATAAGTAGAATAAACATTTCCCATCAATGAGGTGACGGGTGTCACAGCCCAGATCTTCCTCTCACTCATTAGGAGGCAAGGCTTCTAAATTAACCAATGTTTTCCTGTAGATTATATGAACGCCCTCCCAATCAGGAGTTGCACACGTGTACTTTGTTAAGCAAGTGTCCCGACTATTTACACAGGTGGGCTGGGGAGAAGGTAGAATGGGGTTATGAAAGAAAATATTCAGGCTGACATTAGTAATCCTGTGTGCTGAGAGAAGGCCCTGCCATAGTCATGTCGTGCCTTGTCCCCGCACTGACACTCTCTCCATCCCGAATTGTAAAGCCATTGTGATATCTTCTTAATACCACTATTCACACCAGCTGGACTCCAGTCATAACTGTGTTTTCTGTCCCGTCGAATGTTTTCCATCACTTTCCCGGTCACCCTTGAGCACCTGGCTTGACGATTTTCATTCATGGAAGAATTTAGCGTTTAGCGGTAATGTGAAAATGATATGCTTAATGACTTCTCGCTGATTACAAGGATTTATTGTTCTTATTTTGTAACGAGCAGTATTCCTCGCATTCCAAAGGCAGTTAGGGCATAGGAAAGAGATCGTTTAACGTGACTGGAAATAGAAGAGCGTATTCACTACCTTATTGGAGAGCCTTATGTGGAGAGCCTCTCTGCACTTTACTGAACACCACATGCAGGGCTGTTACACACTAATCAGGGGACAGTTTCTCTACCTCATTGAAGACTGATTGAAAATCTGTTAGTCAATGGCAAAAATGGGTCTCATTAGCCAGTAACAGCCTCTAGCCCATAGATTTGGGCCACCATAGACAAGAAACAATCCTAAGGCCCTTATTTATGAAGGAATAGCGACAGGTAGCGACTGGTGAGCGGCCGGTAATGACGGGCCCCGCCACGAGAACGCCGGCTCCCCACCACAATCATACATTTATCAAGCCAATCCTGCTTAGCGACTGAGATAGCGCCATATAGCCACTCATTCATCATTATTCCAGCCTCAGCCCACTGCGCCAGCGTCCGACCTTGAACAGCGACAGGTATGACCTCTCGCTACCTGGCGCTCTCCAATGCATTTCAATGGAACAATCTTTAAATATTCATAATTAATTGTTATTAATGTTTTTTTTTTTTCAATGTGAAAAATTCTGTGACCACTTCTGCCATGTTAGATAATTTTTTTAAGGTAAAAAAAAAAATTTGTACAGAATTGATATTACAGGTCTGATATTATTGTATTCATATTACTAAATTATTTAAAAAATTTTTTTTTTTTGTTTCCAAAAATATGGTGGTTTGGAGGTTAAAAAACTACTTTTAACACATCGCCGCCAGCGCTCTGGGGTTTAAACATGCATTTCACAGCGCTTGAATTTTTGGAGCGTGATTTTTTGATGAATATGGTGGGAGCCGGTCGCTCTGACCAGTCGCTATCATGCGCACCCATACATCGCGGAACTTGTCAAATAGGGACTCCTAACCCCGTATTCAACATTACTGCACACCGACTGAGTTGCTATCAACAACCGAACAACGGCCAAGCACAGCGACTACTAGCGGGTGCTGTGAAAATACTGCTACAGTCGCTCAACTGTCGCTACCTGCCGCTATTAATGAATCGGCCTCCCAATCTCTACAAATAAATTTCAAAACAAAATTGACACTCTAGGTCTCTTCTAACCCACCTCATGAGGCATCTTATTTTGGGATCCCCCTGCCAGGCCCCCTGTAGCAAGCTGAAATTGGACATGATTTTTTACCTGGTCATGTCTCCTCCACTTACTCTCAGGCCTGGCATTTTGGCTTGCGGCTAAAGGGTATTATTAGGAGGTCAGCAGGTATATCCCAAAGAAGATTCTTGGCGAACACATAGAGGTAGGTTAATTCATGTTATAATCATGATCATTGTATCTAGTTATAGGTTATTACTAGCCAGTAACCAAATGTTATATTGATCTTTGGTCTTATTGTATTACTGTTGTCTTTGTAGTAAAATTGCTTATCTCACATATTTTCTATTGTAGCATTTGTTTGCATACTAATCTTTTTTAAAAGCATCTTGGGATGGCATTTTGCCTGTTGTGGTACTATGTGGGTACCTTTAAAATGATAAAACAATGAACAATAAATGTTTGTATATTTTGAATACATTTACGTGAGTTACATAGGCCCTTATTTAACAAGGGATAGCGCCAGGTAGCGAATGGTGAGCGAACGGTAATACGCTCACCGCCATGAGAACGCCGGCTCCCCTCCGCAATCACACATTTATCAAGCTGATCCTGCTTAGCGACTGACAGAGCGCCAGATAGCGAATCATTCATCATTATTCCAGCCTCACCCCACAGCGCCAGCGAGCGACCTTGAACAGCGACAGGTATGACCTCTCGCTACCTGGCGCTCTCCAATGCATTTCAATGGAGCAATCTTTAAATATTCTTAATTACTTGCTATTAATGTTTTTGTTTTTTTTTAATGGCAAAAATTCTGTGACCACTTCTGCAATGTTAGATATATTTTTTAAGGTAAAAAAAAAAAAAAAAAATATTGTGCAGAATTGATATTACAGGTCTGATATTAAGGTATTCATATTACAAAATATTTGTAAAAACATGTTTTTTTTTTTTTTCCAAAAATATGGTTGTTTGGGGGTTAAAAAACTACTTTTAACCCATCGCCGCCAGCGCTCTGGGGTTTAAACAAGCATTTTACAGCGCAAGAATTTTTTGAGCGTGATTTGTTAATGAATATGCTGGGTGCGTTCGCTATGGCCATTCGCTGTCATGCGCTCCCATACAGCGTGGAACCTGTCAAACAGCGACTCCTATCCCCGTATTCAACATTACCGCACACCGACTGAGTCGCTGTCAACAGCCGAACAACGGCCAAGCACAGCGAATACTAGCGTGCGCTGTGAAAATAACGCTACTGGCGCTCATCTGTCGCTACCTGGCGCTATTAATGAATCGGCCTCCCCATTACAATGTTAATACTGTTGAAAAAGACATATGTCCATCAAGTTCAACCAATGGTGTTGGGGTAGGGGGAGTTATTTTTTATTTAATTTTTTGTTTTCTTTTTTACTGATAAAAGCTAATAGTAACTGCTAATGTTATTTCTTCTAAATATGGTAAACAATTTCTTTTTTTCCAGTCGAAGGGAGTGCTCCCTTGTCTTTAGAGGGGGTTTTATCTGAAATAGTGTTTCCCTATATTTTTTGTATTGCATATTTATATATTTATACAAGTTAGTTAGTGAGTTCTATATATTGTTTTGGTGAGAGGTGGTTTGAGGAGTTGTTAAATGATTGCTGTTTAGTGGGTCACCCACAGCTCAAAATAATATTTCCCAGAAGTGGTAATGGGGTATATTAAAGAGGAAGTAGAATCAGCATAGAATTTACTCGCTCTTTGTAGTGTCTTACAGTGATAGCATACAGCATCCCAAATCGGAAGCCTTAGTGTGCAGTGCTGTCCGGCAAGCCTGATGCCAGTACTGCGATACTCATGACTTTCACAATCATTCTGTCTATCTGTGTAATGGGTGGATGTGTCATCATTGTGTCACATCCCGTCTGGTTACACAGATCGGTTGACAGCGGTCACATGGATGCTGGAACACAGCGGGGAATCTCAACTGTGGGGCATCTCAAATCGGGATGCCCCCTAAGGCTTTTGCATGCCGAACCAAAAGATTTGTTAGGCTGTATTGTGAAGATTTAGGTCTTGATTCAGTAAACTTTTCTAAATATATTATGAAAATAGTCCCCATTTCCTGCTCTTTCAGAACAAGGCATTAGATAAAATAAGGCATGATTCAAAGAATTAATAATATGGTTAAGAGTGATCATATATGTTAGTTACTAAAGAGGAGCCACCGCCTCTCCAGAGTCTATAAGGCCCTAGGGGTGGTGGTCTCCCTCTTTAGAACACCTGATACACTCACCTTTTCCCAGTGCCCACGCTGCATTAACAGGCCACTGCTGGATCCCCGCATTTCAGAATGGCACACCTAAAGCTAGAAGGGAGCGGCGATGCAGCCGGCAGTTTGCATTCAATTTAGCTTTCAATGCCTCTCTGAGCGCAGAGCAACAAAGGAAATCTGAATGGAAGTTAAAACATGCTTTAACTTACTTCCAAATATATTACATCTTATTTTTACTCATGTCTTAAAGTGGACCAACACCCAGCCCGATCGGCCAGGGAATCTATAAGATTCCCGGGTCGTTCCAATCCCTTCCCACGGGGCATCCAAAATCGGGATGCCCCGCTGTGTGAAACCCCCCAGGACGCGAGCAAACCTTACCTGACACAAGTCTTAAAGGAGCCACAGCACTCAACCCTGTTAGCTTGCAGACCAGCCTATAATCTGTCTCTAAACTTGGTTAAAAACAGAGGGATCGGTCACACACATCTGCAGAAGTATGCTTAAGCTGCACCACTACGCCAAAGTGCCTCTGTGGGGTGCAGTCCTAACTCTAATCTCTGAGAGCCCATCTGGGACACACAGTGCAATAGATAAATTGGGAGCAGGCTTACCTGAGGTTGCCCCAAACCTCTCAAGTGCAAGCCATGGGGTGGAAGGGTCAAAGACCTTGCACTACAGCCTAGACCCCACACACCATGTGCTTGCACAAATTCAAAAGAAACAAAGGGGGGGTGACAGCCGCTCAGACCATTTTATAACTAACCTGGGAGGTGCACGTTAGCAGGGCAATTAGTACACACAAGTCTTAAAGGAGCCACAGCACTCAACCCTGTTAGCTTGCAGGCCAGCCTATAATCTGTCTCTAAACTTGGTTAAAAACAGAGGACTCGGTCACACACATCTGCAGAAGCATGCTTAAACCGGACCTTCAGCGTGATTTAATTAAAAGCCCAAACTCTTAAAAAATGATTCCCCAGCATCTAAAATTAATATATTTTACGTTTTTAGTCACTAACTTATTATTCTTTCCCCCACTGGGCTGCAACTCTGTTCAGGAATTTAGGTTACGGGCGCCGCCATCTTGACTCAGAAGCATCACACTTACTGAGGAGAGGAGAGTGGGATAAGGTACAGGGGGCGGGTTATAGCTGTGCTTTGCTCAGACAGAGCAGAGCTGGGGTCAGGTAACGGTCAGCAGTCCCAGAATGCAGAGCAGCACAGTCAGGAGGCACTTCCTGTTTGCAGGCTGCCTGACAAGATGGCGGCTTCCATAAGCCGCCATCTTGGATGTTTAAAGGCTCATAACATGCAGTAGATGCAGGTAGGATGATTTTTAATGTGGGCAATCTGTATGTACAGGGTGTGGGAAACGTATAAGATAGACTCTTATTCAGAGTGAAGGTCTGCTTTAAGCTGCACCACTACGCCAAAGTGCCTCTGTGGGGTGCATTCCTAGTCAAAATCCTGGGTGTTGGTCCACTTTAATTTTAAATAAAACAAGACACAATCCATTTTCATGAAAATTTTTACTGAAACAAGGCTTTAGCCTCACTGTTTGTTTATGGTGGCCAAGAAGAAAAACTATAGGCTGTCCAGTGCCCCATGTGTTTGCCATTAAGTAATAGAAATAATAAACAACAGATTCTCACACCTGTAGTCCCGCACAGCGTACTCGCCAAATACTGGTAGCTTGATAGTTACCAACATCAGTGATCTCGCCCCCACTACCTAAACAGCCAGAAACCGATCAGCTTTCCCTTCGTGAGAACTGGCTGCGCCCACTCCATTCACTACAAAGTAGGGGGCATATCCTTACCAAACCCCTGACCACTTAAAATCACTTAAGGCTTACAGAGAAGATAGGTTTAACAGACTAAGCTTCAGCTGTTGAGAAGGGGTGTTGGAGATACTGTGCAACAGCTTACAGCTTGTGTTTGTATGTGATGTGCATCTATATTTCTAGATTAATGCATTATACATTTATGACAGTAGATAGAATGTTACATATATCTTTGGGGGAGTCGTGCTAAATATATGGTGAAGCCAATATGACTTGCAATGTGACTTGTGGATCGCAACCTGCATCTTGGTGATTCTTAAAGTTAAAAATATTTTTCTACCCTTTTTCCTCCAAATTACCTTTACCTGTGATGGGGCATTTTTACATCATTTTTCCAATGAGGTAAGGGTATTTGTTTTTAAGTTTCGAAACAGCAGCATCCTATGGGCTATGCAGAAAAAAATGGTAAAATATTTAGCATAGCCCATAGGGTTACATCACATCACTAGAAAATAATGTACCTAAACTGTAAAAATGTGCCCTCGAATGTACAGGTGATTTTTTGGGGGGCAAAATGTAGGACAAAGACTTTTTTTGCACTTTTTTATATGTTATCACTAAAAAGCTCACCATGATGCAGATCCACACTGCAATACACACCAGAAGTCACACTGGCTTCACCAAATATTTAGCATGACCCCCTTTGTATAGTCTCTGATGTACATTCTCTACTGCATGTTGTGTTTCCTGTACATTGAGGTGATCTCTATGACTTCTTTTTCCTGTCTATGTTATACACTATGTAAGGGGACCTTCTCTTACTGCACTCATGTTCCAGTCTAGCCAGTTCCTGTTATACCACAAATGTCTATCTGGATTTGACTCCGCTGCACCCAGCACTCACACTCTGCAACAATGGCGAGATCTGGATCCCTGGCAAAGGTAAGCTTTAAACTCCAGGGATAGGACCGATCAGCTGTGCTGCGCTATTGGTGGGTATGTACAGTATGTACAGTATCTTTTATTATTTTTTCCTGAACAGTCCCTTTATGTTTCCTCTATTTTTTCCCTAAAATCACCTGTACTTACAATGGGGCATTTTTACAGATGAGGGCAATTATTTTTCCATTAAGGTAAAGATATTTATTTGAAAGTTAGGGAACAATCACACTCTAAGGGGTATGCAGAAAAAATAGTGAATTCTTTAGATTATAGGGTTCCTTCAAGCGTTCAAAAAATGTTGTTTACCTCATTAAAAAAAAGATGTACCCCATCTGTAAAAATGCCCCAGGTGAATTTTTGGGGGAAATATTCGATTGAACATTTTTCTGTGTTAAAGTTAAAAAGATTATGAAATGCAGGATGTAATTAAAGTGAACCAAAACCTACTAAACTTGTGAAATACATTTGACCAAAGCCCCTGCCAATACTCTTTTTTAGGGTCCCTGCCTTCTTAGGGTGTAGAACTAGAAATGGATATATTCACTTTTTGTATCGTCCTGGAACACTGATTTTTTGCTGTCCCTCTTTGTAAATGGCAGGCGATCATTCATTATATCAGTGTGGCGATGACATCATTGACACACACAACAGTGGTAATGAATGGAGGAGGCGGAGCCTTACAGCTAAAGCAAGGGCCATTATCTGGGATTAGAGTGAAGTAGGGGCAGTGAAAATTGGCAAAAGTTGCTCTTCATGGGGGGGAGCAATTCAGGGGATGCTAGTTAAAAATGTGGGTTTTGGTCCGCTTGTTCCCAGAGGAGTAGCTGGGCTTTCTGGCACCCAGGCCAAAGACTTGAAATGGTGTCCCTCACCTGTGCTCAGGCCCATGTTTGGCAGCCCCTGACCTGCTGCACCTTTGGCACCAAATAATTAACATAACCCCCAACTATCAGCACACCGCGGTACCCCCATGCTACATACTTGGTGAGGCAAGGTGCACTTCGTGTGAGTTGCTGTGTAATTTGCAACCTGAATCTGGGAGGCTGATTTATTAATAGCGACATGTAGCGACAGTTGAGCGACTGTAGCTGTATTTTCACAGCGCCCGCTAGTAGTTGCTGTGCTTGGCCGTTGTTCGGTTGTTGACAGCGACTCAGTCGTTGTGGCATAATGTTGAATACAAGGTTACGAGTCGCTATTTGACAGGTTCCGCGATGTATGGGTGCACATGATAGCGACTGGTCAGAGCGACCGGCTTCCACCATATTCATCAAAAAATCACGCTCAAAAAATTCAAGCGCTGTGAAATGCATGTTTAAACCCCAGAGCGCTGGAGGCGATGTGTTAAAAGTAGTTTTTTAACCCCCAAACCACCATATTTTTGGAAATAAAAAAAAAAAATTATTTTAAATAATTTAGTAATATGAATACATTAATATCAGACCTGTAATATCAATTCTGTACAATTTTTTTTTTTTTTTTCCCTTAAAAAAATCTAAAATGGCAGAAGTGGTCACAGAATTTTTCACATTTAAAAAAAACATATTAATAACAATTAATAATTAATATTTAAAGATTGTTCCATTGAAATGCATTGGAGAGCGCCAGGTAGCGAGAGGTCATACCTGTCGCTGTTCAAGGTCGGACGCTGGCGCTGTGGGCTGAGGCTGGAATAATGATGAATGAGTGGCTATCTCAGTCGCTAAGCAGGATTGGCTTGATAAATGTGTGATTGTGGTGGGGAGCCGGCGTTCTCGTGGCGGGGCCCGTCATTACCGGCAGCTCACCAGTCGCTACCTGTCGCTATTCCTTCATAAATAAGGGCCTAAATGAGGATTTTAATCTTGCCACACAAGAAAATGCAATAAAAAATGTTTGTTACATTTCTTTCCCTCTCCCAGAAAATCACCTGTATTTACATTTACCACCTCATCCTAATGTTCAGAATAATTATTACCTTCTTTCATTTACATTGATTGACCTTTAAAAGGGGTTATACATGTAATTGCTACCCATGGATGAGGCCTATACAGTGCGCTGACCCATAACACCTTATAACCATCGAGTAAACAAGCAAAGCGTAACCTCAAGTAACTTCATGATAACTTTGCTGAAGCTGGTTTTCATCACCAGGAATCTGACTGAAATTAATGGGGAATTAAAAGGACTATAATTCATAAACATTTTGTTCCTTCCAGTTATAGTATGTTTTCCATATGTCCCCTGAAAATTGTAGCTCAGCCAGTTCATTATGAAGCACAAAAAAACATTCAGCGGAGTTTAAAACAACCCAGCACAAGTACAGCTGGGCCTTTCTACAACTGAAGCAACAAGCTTTAAAGTGGACTTATTACATGATGTGGATGCGGCCTGGGATCACTAGAAAAGAGTGTTTGCTGGCACCCCAAATCGAGATGCCCCGGGGGAATTAATTGGCTGCCCTTTTGGACTACAGAGCCATCAGAAACACTGATTTTACCTTGTTGGCCAGTGATGTCCAAAATCACTGGATGCAGGAACAGGGTTATGTACACTACACTTTGTGTGCCTCTATTGGGGCAGGGCAAAGCACCTTCACTAGCATAGGAAAGAGGGGGGTCACCAATTACCCATCAGGACCAGGTTGCACCACTTTGGGGGTTATTTAAGAACGCATAGCGCCAGGTAGTGCTTCGTAGTGGCAGGCAGCATCTGGTCGGGCCCTGTACGGTAAACCACATTTAAACCGGACCTTCAGCATGATTTAACAAAAAGCCCAAACCCTTAATAAAACTATTCCCCAGCATCTAAAATTAATATATTTTAAATTCTTAGTTCTTATTCTTTTTCCCATTGGACTGCAACTTTGTTCAGGGTGATACGGGCGCCGCCATCTTGACTCAGAAGCATCACATACTGAGAAGAGGAGAGCAGAATAAAGTACAGGGGGCGGGATATAGCTGTTCTTTGCACAGACAGAGCAGAGCTGGGGTCAGGGAAAGGTCAGCAATCCCAGAATGCAGAGCGACACAATCAGAAGACACTTCCTGTTTGTAGGCTGCCTGATGCTCCATGTGCCGCCATCTTGGATGTTTAAAGGCTCAAAAACAGGCAGCAGATGCAGGTAGGATTATTTTTAATGTGGGCAATCTGTATGTACAGGGTGTGGGAAACCCTGTAAAAAAAACTGCCCAAAATAATTAAATCCCAGCCCATTGACATCTAAGGGATAAGGCCACACAGTGCAGGGAGAGCTCCTTGTCTTATCTGGCACTGTAGGGAACTCTATCCCATCACAGGCCCTGATGATAGATGGGACACTACCTGGCACTATCACAGGCGCCCTGGATTTTGACCTTTTGCACTGGGACCTGACATTCACCTGGCATTACGTGGCACTAGCACTTCCTAACGTGGACCAAAACCCAGGATTTTGACTATCCTGGGTTTTGGTCCTTGCCCCCGGGGCACCCCGATCGGGGATGCCCCACTTTGTGAACCCCCCCCCCCCAGGTTGCCTGAACAAACTCTTTCCAGTCCTACGACAATACACGGCCACTCGTCCAATCAGCGCACTCGGATGCGCTCAAGCCCCTGCGTCCAGGAGCGTATCCGAGCGTGCTGGCGGGCGCATCTTCTAACAGGGAGCGTGTCTGTGCCGGCCATTCACAAAAGCCTGGCACTGGCACGCGCCCTACTAGAGGGATAGCAAGGCTGCGGCCGTGGCTCGGGCATATGCCGTTGAACGGGAAAAGAAGGTGAGTTTATGGGCGACTTGGGGGGGCTTGTGCACACACAAGTATTTGCTTGTGCACACACAAGTAAAGAAGTAGCAATGTCTGCACAAACTTTAAAACTTAGTAATGTTTGGGACGGGGTACAAATTGGACGGCCTTGACACGGCTACCTCGCTTTTACATTCATTGCAATCTATGTTAACTAACAGTCCATGTTCTTAACATGTGTTAGCTAGGTTTTTCAATAGTATGAGTGTGCAGAGGGTTAACTTTCTGTTTTGCTTAGTGTGTGGTCACATCCCTCTAGCACCTCTTGACTGCTATATATTGACTAGATGAGCACATCCTATCTTTGTTTTTGCTATTGCATTTGCAGGTCAGTGGCCAGATCTGCTGGATTGTAGCTCTCCCAATGTAACAGGGAGTCCAATTGGCCTCTACCTGAAATACCCCCTTTTTTGAACTGTAACACTGTGCAGGCAAGTAAAGCATTTTTCATTGTGTTTGCAAGCAAGTTAAGGTATTGCAATGTCTTTAGACAGGCTGATTCATGTACTGCATTGCTTGTGCACACACAAGTAAAGAAGTAGCAATGTCTGCACAAACTTTAAAACTTACTAATGTTAGGGACGGGGTACAAATTGGACGGCCTTGACGCGGCTACCTCGCTTTTACATTCATTGCAATCTATGTTAACTAACAGTCCATGTTCTTAACACGTGTTAGCTAGGTTTTTCGATAGTATGAGTGTGCAGATGGTTAACTTTAATTTTTGCTTAGTGTGTGGTCACACCCCTCTAGCACCTCTTGACTGCTATATATTGACTGGATGAGCACATCCTATCTTTCTTTTTGCTGTTGCATTTGCAGGTCAGTGGCCAGATCTGCTGGATTGTAGCTCTCCCAATGTAACAGGGAGTCCAATTGGCCTCTACCTGAAATACCCCCTTTTTTGAACTGTAACACTGTGCAGGCAAGTAAAGCATTTTTCATTGTGTGTGTGCAAGCAAGTTAAGGTATTGCAATGTCTTTAGACAGGCTGATTCATGTATTGCATTGCTTGTGCACACACAAGTAAAGAAGTAGCAATGTCTGCACAAACTTTTAGACTTGGTAATGTTAGGGACGGGGTATAAATTGGACAGCCTTGACGCGGCTACCTCGCTTTTACATTCATTGCAATCTATGTTAACTAACAGTTCATGTTCTTAACAAGTGTTAGCTAGGTTTTTCAATAGTATGAGTGTGCAGAGGGTTAACTTTCTTTTTTGACTTGGGGAGTTTCACACAGCAGGGCATCCAAAATCGGAAGGGAGGGAATCAATCAGCCTGGGAATCCTATAGATTCCCGGGTTGATCTCTGTGGGTTTTGGTCCACTTTAAATAAACCCCTTTGTTTCAGATAGAGTGTATAGGGAACTCCACCTGCATGTTGTTACAGATTTTAAACATTAGACAATTTTTTCCATAGAGCCCCTTTAAATAGATGAAACGAGCTGATAAAAGCCCAGCTTGCGCATTTTTAGGGATAAACAGAATTTTCACTGGCTCGCTTTAACACGCAAGCGCAATTAGGAACATTGCGAAGGAAGGAGCAGAATAAGGCTGAGGAATTCTTTGCCCGCGTCGCCTATAGCTCACGTTTATGAATCGAATTAGAACTGCGCACAAATGTTTATTCAGCTTTATGTTTACCGAAAAGAAATATTTTTCCAACAATTACCCTAAAATCAGTTAATCATGACAAGATAACTGATCAAAGAGCCAGCGCATGTGAGTCAGTTGGAGCAGCTGGTGTTTAGCCGGCCCGTGTGTCAGATACCAAGGAAACCCAACAAACAGGAAATCTCAGCGAGGCGCTCTGCAATGGATTTGTACTGCGCTCATTCCCACAATGACTTGCAGATGTCCCACGCCGGGGAGCGCCAAACCCCAGCACACGCCTTGATGCAGAGAGGACCTGATGGGTGATTAGGTGACGATCCATCGCCAGCGCCTCGGCTCGCTTCCCTGAAGCACGTGCACTTGCTGAATATCTGATATGTCAGGTCACTTGCGTCATAAAGCAGAACTCCAGCATCAGAAATGCAGGCAATATGCCACAAGCATGGACGGCCTTTGAGGTGTGCGAGCACATCCCAGCATTTGTGTAAGGGGGGCGCCGGGGGATACTATTCAGACACGTGGAGGCTGATTCACTATTAGTATTGCCAGATGAGCATCTGTTTAGCGGCATTTAGAGCGACCGCTAGCAGACGCTGTAAGTGGGTATCTTGCTGTAGTAACCTGGCCGGCATTAATGAATATGATGTGTGTGGGGCGCTCTAACAACAGTATAACGCTGCAGCGAGCGAGAGGTAGCACCAGATCAGTGCGTCTGGTACTCGGCGCTCAACACCATATTTAACCATCGTTTTTTACTACACACACACAGCGTCGGCTTTTTGAACACATATACACCAGTAACAGAGCGAAATGACATTGTTATAACACCGGGACAATGAAACTTTAGTCCCAGACCTGTAAAGAGAATTCTGCATAAAAATATAAAAAGTCAAAAACATTTATAAAAGTGTTTGTTTGCAGCCAGGAGAGTGACAATGATTTGAGCAAAAAAAAATTGCAAACACGCAATTTAAACACAAACAAATGAAAGCCCATTGAAATGTATGGGGGAGCGCTACAGAGTGACAGGTAATACGTGGCGCTCTTGAACCTAGAGCGTCAGCTCTATACGCTGAGCCGCCTGTAATAATACATGTGATGCTACATGGCACTGTTAGAGGCGCTCACCAGATTTGCTTTATTAAATGTGGTTTTGCGTACAGCGCCCGACGTTCATCAGACACTACCTGCCGCTACGAAGCACTACCTGGCGCTTTCCTTTCTTAAATAACCCCCATAATTAAGAAAGCTCTCGGCTGGCTCAGCAGGCCTCGCTTTTTTACATTTCCCCCCATCTCGCACTTATTTTTGCACCATCGTCCATTATTCTCTCTCACTTTCCCTAGATCCTGCATTTTCTGTTCTCTTCCTTTTGGCTTCACGCTCCCTTTTGCTGTCACCACCTCTCTCTCTCTCTCTCCTCTCTTTTTACCTTCTCTCCACCTTTTCTCTCTCTCTCTCTCTGGTCCCACTTTTACCCCATCTCTTTTTCTTGTCCTACTGTATGTATCTGTCTCTATATCTCTCCCAATCCCTGTCTCATTTCTCTGATCATTCCATGTATATAACTGTTTAACTCTTTCTCTCGTTCTAGCTTTCCTATGTCTTGCATTATTTTACCACATCCCCTCCTGTACTCTCTTTTCATATATACCTATCTTCTTTCTCTCACTCTCGCTCTCTATCTTCCACATTTCTTCAACATTCCCTCCATCTATCACTCTTTTCCACATCCCCTCTTCTAGATTAAACATTCTCTCCTTCTATCACTCTTTTACACATCCCCTCTTCTAGATTAAACATTCCCTCCTTCTATCACTCTTTTACACATCCCCTCTTCTAGATTAAACATTCCCTCCTTCTATCACTCTTCTCCACTTCCCCTGTTCTGGCTGAAACATTCTCTCCTTCTATCACTCTTCTCCACTTCCCCTGTTCTGGCTGAAACATTCTCTCCTTCTATCACTCTTTTCCACATCCCCTCTTCTAGATTAAACATTCCCTCCTTCTATCGCTCGTTTCCACATCCCCTCTTCTAGATTAAACATTCCCTCCGTCTATCACTCTTTTCCACATCCCCTCTTCTAGAGTAAACATTCCCTCCTTCTATCACTCTTTTACACATCCCCTCTTCTAGATTAAACATTCCCTCCTTCTATCACTCTTTTACACATCCCCTCTTCTAGATTAAACATTCCCTCATTCTATCACTCTTTTACACATCCCTTCTCCTAGCTAAAACATTAAAAACATTTTTTGTCACTCCAGTTTAACTGGGCATTGCAGCTTCCCAATAGGGTAAAAAGGATTTCCAATACTATGTGTATCAATCCTTTAGGTGTGGAATTTACTAAAGTGAGAAGAACATCTCGGAATTAGGTGGAATAATCACATCTCAAATTTCTCCATAATTCCTTCTGCTTTTACTTAGCACCTGAGAAGAGCTCATACGCTCGGATCATTTCAGGCTAGGCTGACCCATGTGACCTGTTAATAAATAGGATATATTAGTAGGATGTCAGTTGCCACTAGGACATCTGTGCTTTGTTCCCATGCTGAAAGTCTCCAGATTATCACTTTCATGATACTACACAATGTCACAGAGCCTTTCTGGTATGTGACTTCATCAGTAGAGGACTATTTTACACCCATGTTCACAATCCAAAGGAGCGACTGCTACCCCTAGGACAGAGTTACAGATTTTCAGCTACTCCTGGTGCTACCAATCTGACCATGTGACTTGTCCACTGAATGCCATGATTCTTTATGACAATCAGTCTGTTTTACTGTGCAAAAGGGTAGCCTGGACTTCCACCATATGGTAGCCTGGATTTCCACCATAGGGTAGCCTGGACTTCCACCATATGGTAGCCTGGACTTCCTCCATGCGACTGCATGGCCCCTGGGCTTCCTTTATGGGGCAGCCTGGACTTCCACCATGCGACTGCATGGCCCCTGGGCTTCCTTTATGGGGTAGCCTGGACTTCCACCATATGGTAGCCTGGACTTCCTCCATGGGGCAGCCTGGACTTCCACCATGCGACTGCATGGCCCCTGGGCTTCCTTTATGGGGCAGCCAGGACTTTCACCATAGGGTAGCCTGGACTTCCTCCGTGGGGCCGCCTGGACTTCCACCATGCGACTGCATGGCCCCTGGGCTTCCTTTATGGGGCAGCCAGGACTTCCATCATATGGTAGCCTGGACTTCCTCCATGGGGCAGCCTGGACTTCCACCATGCGAATGCATGGCCCCTGGGCTTCCTTTATGGGGCAGCCTGGACTTCCATCATATGGTAGCCTTGACTTCCTCCATGGGGCAGCCTGGACTTCCACCATGCAACTGCATGGGCCCTGGGCTTCCTTTATGGGGCAGCCAGGACTTTCACCATAGGGTAGCCTTGACTTCCTCCATGGGGCAGCCTGGACTTCCACCATGCGACTGCATGGCCCCTGGGCTTCCTTTATGGGGCAGCCAGGACTTTCACCATAGGGTAGCCTGGACTTCCTCCATGGGGCAGCCTGGACTTCCACCATGCGACTGCATGGGCCCTGGGCTTCCTTTATGGGGCAGCCAGGACTTTCACCATAGGGTAGCCTGGACTTCCTCCATGGGGCAGCCTGGACTTCCACCATGCGACTGCATGGGCCCTGGGCTTCCTTTATGGGGCAGCCAGGACTTTCACCATAGGGTAGCCTGGACTTCCTCCATGGGGCAGCCTGGACTTCCACCATGCGACTGCATGGGCCCTGGGCTTCCTTTATGGGGCAGCCAGGACTTTCACCATAGGGTAGCCTGGACTTCCTCCATGGGGCAGCCTGGACTTCCACCATGCGACTGCATGGCCCCTGGGCTTCCTTCATGGGGCAGCTAGGACTTTCACCATAGGGTAGCCTTGAATTCCACTATAGGGTAGCCTGGATTTCCATCATGCGACTGCATGGCCCCTGTCTGAACATCCCTAAAACCTCTTACCCCATGCTGTAAAGATGATTACTGATTTATCCATCTCTGCAACACATACCATAGGCTCAGCTGCATGCAGCAGCTTCCTGTGTCCCCTTTCGGTGGCCAGTTCATGTGGAACAAATAGCAGCTTAGGGGGGAGATGTTTCAGATGGCAGAATGTGCTGCAGGCCTGGACTTTGTCGAGCGGAATGGTCTAATATAAAAATGACATAAGAGGATGTACCCAGGGCTGCCATTAGAATGTTTGTTGGCCCTCATACAACAATATCATGGCTCCCCATAGGCCCCCTTCTTATACCAACATAGATTCCCATAGATGTGAAAATGAAGATGTTGGCACAGAAGAGCCCCGTGGATCGGAGGGACAACCGGGCGCAGGATATAGAATACCACCAGACTAGATGAGCATGCCGCCCGATGGGGCAAAGAAGACGGGGACCAGTAAGTAGTAAAATTTATATTAATACATTTATATGTGTGTGTGGTTTTCTTTCTTACACTTGTGGTGAACCAGTAAGGGATCTTTTACCCTTACCCTATACCAATTCACAGGGTAGGGGGCCGCAATGTCACTTGCCGGCATTAGCGGGTGACTTGGAGTTACCCTGCCCAATTACCCGAACCCCAATTTGAGCCGACATGCAAAAACCTGATCTCGCCAAAAAGTCCCAGTAAAACACACTCCCTGAATCACACAAGTTTACACCGTTGGAGAGAATTTTCGTGTGAGTTCTTGCACCAAATTAAATTATCTCCAAAAAAATCTCTCTCCAGAAAATAGGTCTGCTGGATCAGGAGAGAGGGAAAGAAAAATAGTTTTTCTCGAGAAAAACCAGGCACTGAATCGAGCAGGGATCTTGTAACACTTGTAACAGAGCAGGGATCAGCCATCATTACATTGTAACTGCAGCTATGCATCTTCTTGTTTACAATGTAATACAGCAAGAAACTACTAGGTGGCTGTTTACAATGTAACAGCAAGGCTTCCTTCCTCTTTGCTTCATTGTACAACAGAGCAGCAGTGTGATATTTATTATTCTCTGTGCAACTGCCTCTGTATAACTCCTCTGATCTATTTACTTTTTGAATGTGACTCCCAAACATCTAAATGTATTGAATGTGGCTCTCTTGGAAATAATGGTTGAGGACCACTGGGTTTGAAGTTTGTTACTACAGCAAATTTGTGTAGATTATTTTACCCTTCATGTAATGCTTTGTGCAAATATTAGATTAGGTTGACTCAGGGGAAAGCAGTTATACTTTCATGATACATTCTAAACCTGTTTCCCCTGGTTTATCTTCCTTCCATTAGAAGAAACAAGCCTGACATATTTTTGCCATCTAGCATGATTATGTGGATTTGCAGTATCAGACCATTGTGGGGATAGATCTCCTTTAGGGCTGTTCAACTTGTTATTACTTTCTAGGCTTTATCTGTACAGTCACATTCATCAGTCTCAGGAAACCCATCTCAGGAGCAAGATCAAACACAAATGACAAATGCAGCAGATCCACTTATAGCCCCTTATATCACTGCTTTACAGTACTGAACACAAAGTAGTTAAAATGTCGGATTAGGAGAGATATTTACACTATTCTAGCAGAGGTGAAATGTCCTGGGGTGGTAAGTCGCATTGGATAACACACTTTATAGGAGCATCACATTTGTGGTTGACAGAGGTCAACTTTAACGTTGATCAATGATCCACTACTGAGCTTCACGTTACAGTAAATGAGGTCAGTGGTGGCAGCCATTATAAAGTACTGGTAAGTGAATAAAGGCAGGATCCCACAGGTCAGGACACTGTCCTCCTGTACAGATCCCAGCATATATTACTGGTAATGACCCACTGCTCCCTTAGCTGTTTGGAGATTTTCTTGTTAGTATTTAATATGGAACTCCACATTTAAAGTTTCAGACTGGTACTCCGGAATGAATTCATATTAGGAGTAGGGAGTATATATATATATATATAGCTAGTCGGGGGGAAGATCAGGAGTAATATTAGAAAATATTATTTCACAGAAAGAGTAGTAGATGCTTGGAACAAACTTCCAGCAGAGGTAGTTGAAAAATCAACAGTCACTGAATTTAAACATGCCTGGGATAAGCACACATCTATCCTAAGATAAAGAGAACATACAGTATACACATAAGGGCAGACTAGATGGACTCCTTCTGCCGTCAACCTTCTATGTTTCTATGTATATATATATATATATATATATATATATATATATATATATATACTTCAATACGTCAATACTTTATTGAACCGCCAAGTAAGTACAGGGTACAGACAAGGAATGCTTTTTTGGCAAGGAGATATATATATATATATATATATCATATTATTTTAAAATTAGGCCATTTGTTTATGTGGAGGGATCTGATTTGTATGTCTTTCTTTCTTTGTCTGCCCTTGCACCACTGAGCTCAGTATTGCGTTTGCACAATAACAATCTGGGCTGGCTCCATGTTTAAATTAATAGCGCCACGTATTGCTTAGAGCGACCGCTAGTAGACGCTGTAAGCAGGTATCAGGCGTTGTAACGTAGCGTTGCGGTCACTGTACTAACCTGGCTGGCATTGATGAATATAATGTATGTTGGGTGCTGTAACAACAGAATAGCGCTGCAGCGAGCAGCAAGAGGTAGTGCCACCTCAGTGTGTCCGGCACTTGCCGCTCCACACCATATTTAACAAAAAACTAGACACACACAGAGTCAGCGCTCTAAAGCTGAGCTCTGTAGCATAGAGCGCCAGGCGCTGTGGGATCAAAGTCTGTTTTTAAACACATATCCACCAGTAACAAAGTGAAAACACATGTAATGACATTGTTCTCCAGACTCTGCCTGCCGCTATGAGGCACTACCTGGCGCTATCCCTTCTTATCTGGTCCAAGTGTTGAACTGATGATAGACAACTAGTTTGGGGGCTTAACCCCACCTTAGTAATGTTCAGATTAAAGTTGAACTTTTTGACCTAATGCCAAACGCATTGTGTGGAGAAAAACGAATGCTGCCCATCACCCTGATCACACCATCCTCATTGTGAAACATGGTGGTGGCAGCATCATGCTGTAGAAATGCTTTTTTTAGCAGGACCAGGGACTGGATGTCTATTAAACACCCTGGCGGATTCAATTTAATTGATGCAGCACTGGACAGAAGACGAGAACCTCCATCTTTCCATCAATTTTCAGTTCAGCCGCACATGGCCTATGCCACCTGAGACACATGTCAGGCTTGGACTGGCCCACAGGGATGCCAGGAAATCTCCTGGTGGTCCTCTGGACTTAGGGACCCCTTCCTTCCAAAACCTGAACTATATAAAGCTTAATTGTGACATCCCATTTACACACACAAAGACAATAAAGTTTGGCATAAGGTTTATGTGTAGGGTGAGCCCACAGTCAGTTTTACTGGTGGTTCCTAGACACCCCAGTCCAACACTGTCAGGGGTCCCTGCCAAACTATTTTCCCTGGTTCTTGTTTTTGCTCAGCTTTCCCTTTAAAACTATCCTTGACTTGGCTAACACTCTCTACTGCTCTCTAATGGTGATTTCCAAACACTATCACTAGTTCTTTTAATACACTTAAAGCGGACGAAAACCCAATGAACTTGTGAAATACATTTGGACAAAGCCCCTGATGATATTCCCTTCTTAGGGTGTAGAAAACTAGAAATGGATAGTTTTGTGTTTCGAATGGTCCTGGAACACTGTTTGATTTGCTTTTCCTTGGTGTGAGTTCGCAGGTGATCAGTCATTGCATAGTTGTGGCAATGACATCATTGCCACACATAACAGTGGCAATGAATGGAGGAGGCGGAGCTTTACAGCTAAAACAGGCGCCATTATCTGGGAGCGGAGTAAAGCAGGGGCAGTGAAAATTGGCAAAAGGTCCTCTTCATGGAGGCAATGGAGCAATTCAGGGGATGCTAGTTAAAAATGTGGGTTTTGGTCCACTTGAAGCCTATTGGGCCTAAGTAAAAAACACACAGGGGCAGATACCAACCTTAGAGACCAGTTTATAGGGTGATGGGCGTGACGGGGTGTGGTTTAGGGGGTGGTTTATTCACAGACCTTTGAGGGACAAATGTTTATCACCACCATGGCAATTTGCAGGTAAATAAGGGTCTTAAACCAACGTATCCCTTCCCAGGGCAGGTCACAAAGCTGCACATACAAATTAATTTACCTTTTTCTAACTCCTGCTGTGGGCAATTTTAAAAACAAAATGACGTCACCCGGAGCTGCAGGCCATCTGTAAGCAGAAAGTGCTGCTGGGTTTCCTGTTACTGTGCAGCTCCAAAATGGCCGATACCACTAGAAAATTGGTGAGCTGGTGTTTTAGCTTTGACTGGATGCGGGAGCAAATTAGTAAGTGCTGACAATGATACACTATCATGCATGCAGATGGGGAAAGTGAGTTTTAGGGAGTTTTCTTTTCCAATTGTGCCAGGCTATTGGTCTAGATTAAATCCATAATGCATACATAGTAATTCTGACCATACTCGTCACTATTACAGTAACTGAATAGAAAAAACAAAGCAAGCTCTCATAGTCTTTAATTGGCTACATACTCAAAACATCCTTGTGTATGGAGGCCCCCAGCGAAGTCAGTAGGAGTGCTCTATACTGAGGCTACGCAAACCCTGCTGAATGAAGCAATGAAGAAGTAGGTAAGTATCTGTGCTTGTTCTTTGGCTTCCAGCTGTGCAGGAGAATCTCTCCCCCCTCTTCAATCACTTCGTTTTGGTCTGCTTTAAAGTGGATCAAAACCCACTCCGGAATCTATGAGACTCCAGGGCAGGCAATCCAGATTCAGGATGCCCGCTGTGTCAAACCCCTTAGCAGAGAGCGTGCCCACACCAGGCATTTGTGTATGGCCAGTGCAGGCACGCTGCCTGTTAAAGGGATAGCAGGGATTCGGACGCCAGCACAGATAATCTCTTGGATGAAGGCGGGCGGCAGCAGATCCGAGCGCGCTGACTGGACAAGAGGCTGCACATGCGCCATAGGACCAGGGAAGGGTGAGTGAGATCGTGCAACCTGGGGGGTTTCATACAGTGGGGAATGCCTGACTCGGGGATCCCGGGGGCATGGACCAAAACCCAGGATTGTCAAAACCCTGAGCTTTGGCCCACTTTAAGCAAAAAGTTTTTTTTTAAATAACTCAAAATTTAGGCAGACAGCCCCAGATCCCGGAGTGTGGAGTCTGTGGACACCCACGTAGGACCCAACAATTACTAGGCAAGGTTTACAAACACACACACATGCTCCCCAGCCAATCAGCGGGGAGGATGAAGAAATTCACCTTTTTCACGGTGAATTCTTAGTTTGTGGTGCGGGGTCAAAACCGAGTGACTCCCTGAAAAATAAGGTGACTTGGCATCTCTTCAGTGGAACAAATGCCATTGCCCCTCCTGCACATTAACCTCTGGTAAACGGAGAAAATGTACATCTCCACAAGTCTTGCGATTAGCCATCGTGGTCATGTGGTAGGCTCGATTTCACTGTTGTTTCAGTTTAACCTTACTGTCAGTGCTGCAAATTACAGATTTCTGAGAGGGCACCTAATTCTTCCTGTTCCTTTTCTCTCATCTTACAGGTGGAGGCTGATTCATTACTAACGCCAGGTATCGGCGGATAAGCGTCTGTTTAGCGACGCTTAGAGCGACCACTAGTAGACGCTGTAAGCGGGTATGGGGCACTGTAACAGGGCGTCTCAGTCGCTGTAGTAACCTGGCCGGCATTGATGAATGTGATATATGTTGGGTGCTCTAACACCAGTACAGCGCTGCAGAGAGCGAGAGGTAGCGCCAGCTCAGTGCGACCGACTCTCAGCGCCCCACAACATACATAAAAAAACGACACACACACTGCGTCGGCGGTCTGGATCTGGTGGCTGTAGCATAGAGCGGCAGACGCTGTGTGATTAAAGAGTGTTTTTGAACACATATCCACCAGTAACAAAGCGAAAACACATGGAATGACATGTTTGTAACACTGTGGCATTAACACTTTAGTGCCAGACCTGTAATGACAATTCTGCATAAAAATATAAAAAGTCCAAAATGTTTCTAAAAATGTTTGTTTGCAGCCAGGAGACGTCACACAATGATTTGAGCAAAAAAAAAAAAATGTCAAACACGCTGTTTAAACACAAGCAAATGAACGGCCATTGAAATGAATGGGAGAGCGACACGGAGTGAAAGGTAATACCTGGCTCTGGAACCTAGAGCGCCAGCGCTACACGCTGAGCCACTTGTAATAATTCATCGGATGCTACATGGCGCTGTTAGAGTCGCTCACCAGATTCACTTTCATAAATATGGTTTTGCGTACAGTGCCCAGCATTCACCAAACGCTGCCTGCCGCTACGAGGCGCTACCTGGCGCTATCCCTTTATGAATAACCCCCTTATTTGACTGGAAGGTCACTTTCACCTGCAACTGGACAGAAACATTAATAAGCTCCATATATGTAGCCTGATATTAGCTCATTTTACAGCTCAGGGTTTTTCTCCGCTGTGTCTTGGCCACTTTTTTTAGCCCTGAACGCACTTGACACAGCTAAATAAATGAGCAAATAAAGAACGTCTTTCGAATCCCAGGAGGGATGAGGAAAGGCTCTAGGTGGAGCAGCAATGGAGTATGTTTGGCCTTTAGGATCCTCCGGAGAGCGCTCACATAGGAAGCCTGCATTCTTTTAGCCTCTCCAGTGCAGCATAGCAATGATACAAAGCTAAACACCCCGGCATCATGATATTAGCCATGCATCCTATAGAGCGACAGGCCAACTTTTTCTAACATTATAAAAGTCACAGTGGTTAGCTCCAGCACGGAAAATTAATTACAGCAGTAAATAGACCAGAGGGTTCTTATAAAGGATTAATACCTGACACAAGATACATTATAACAGCAAAGTTTCCAGAGTACATACCTAGCCTAATACTGGCAAATATTGAAGCAGAAGACGTCCCACAGCAGCACATGCCCCTCTATGTACTTTCCTATTCAGAATGCCTGCTGCCTGACCCCCCCAACCCCCAAGAGCAGCAATACTTACCTGACATCAGGAATTTTTGGGCCCCATAAAACCAAATGTCTGCTGCCCCTCATTGCCTATGTGTCTGGATTCACCAACTCTCTCCTCAAAGCCCACCAACAGGCTATGTTTTTTGTATCTCCACATGACCAACGTTATAGCTCTGTCTGAGTATCACATGTGTGTCTGTATGGAGACCTGCAGAACAATGTTGGTGGGCCTTGAGGAGAGGGTTGGGGATAACTGCTATATGTAACAGTTGGGCCTCTACTTTCAACTGGGCCCCAGGCAACTGTACCTGTATAGCACAATGCAGTGCCCCATTGAATTGACTTAGGGCTGGTTCAGAATCATGGCCATATGGTCAGATGCACCAGAATGATTTGGCCATTTTACCCTATTTTATTTTTACCTCCAGCACACCAGGCATGGAGGTTGCATGGGCTCAAACTCTGAGCAGTCAACCTTTTTCCCTGCAAGTGTATCCTTCAGCAAGGGTCCAGGTCTAGAGGACTAGGTCCATAGTGATAGGCATCCACCTCTTCTGCATCCCCTGGCTGGTGGGGGTATCAGTAAGAAGGCAAGGGGTAGTGGCAAGTCAACCACCACATGCCCACGGGTGGCTTGCCTTCTCCCCATCCTTTAAAATGGTCCTCAGAACCCCTTACGAGTTCACATACAATGTCAAAATTAAACACACAACCCCCCTCCTTGTTAAAAAGACTATTACAATGGGGCACTGAATTTGCTATAGCAATTTCCTTTGACGCAAGCGCAATCACAATTTCACCGATATTTGTGTTTATAGTGCTTGTGATCGTACAACACAACCCACATGGAGACACAACTCAAGCCAAGACATCAGATAAGTGAACCACAAAACAAGTTTCAACTCCAACTACCAACAATTTATTTGATTTGCACAATGTTAAAAACATATATAAAGCAAAGAGCAAGCATACACACTACAATCTTAAAAAAACAACAACCCAGCAATGGTCCCTAAAGTGCGGCAGTGTTAAATTGACTAACAAAAAATATATAGGTCTACCAAGGGGTTGGTTAGGGGGTTCCTCCATCTACGACTAAGGACCAGGTATAGTCCTTCTTCTGCCAGGTCCACGGTTTAATTGATTTTAGAGGTTTGCCTGCTATTTATGGATTTATGGAAATTATTTTAATATAACTAATAAATGGATGTTTTAATTTATAGAGTGTGGACCACTTATCATCCTGCAACTCAACTGGGCCTGAGACTACCCAGGGCCGAGCACCCAGCTGCATATGCAGTAGAGCATTAACCCCTTCTTACCTGTGACTACCTAGATTAAATACCCTACAAGTATGCAAAATATTAGATATAAAGTATGAAGCCCCCAATAAGGCAATTGTTCCACTCTATGGCACCATAACAAGCTTAAGGTAGAGCAAAAGTCACCAGTGCGTTCGTAGCCCGACCTGCTGCTTCCTAGGGAGAACCGGTGCGATCGCACCCCACTAAATTTGGATTGAACACTACTGAAAGCAGTATAGCTACAAAAACAAGGTATTCAGCACTTTTTCAGGGCAATTGTGATCACCCTGTAGTTACTTTGCTGTGATGTTCAAAGGTTTTTATGTGTAGCTCTTTCACAGCGATTTTGGGGTGATCATGTACAACCTGATATCGACACCGGTGTAAAAGGGGCCAAAAAAATCTATGTTTATCTGTTTATCACTGTCGTCTTCCTCCCAGTCTTGAAACATTTCTGTGCCCTGCTAAGAAGTCAGAACCTGCTGGAGGTCATCCAACAAGCTGTTGGGGGCCCAAATCTGGATGCCCCTTCACCTAATATAGCTGAAAATTGGAGCAGGAGTTAGAATAAATAAACCTCAAGTCTTTTTATCTTTTAAGTCTACTTTAGGTATATATATATATATATACGCACACACACACGTGGACTGGGGCCAAATATCAGCCAAGGAGTTTACTGGCAGGGCCAACCTTTGACCAGCCCACAAGCTGCTGAGATATGCCCCTTGGGTGCTTCAAAGCTGGTCAATGAGTATATTAGGCATCTGGGGCTATAGCCCTGCCGGGGCAGATCATGGCCAGGGGTGGAAATCGCCACTCTTAAAGAGGTGGTACTGGACCTTGTCTATTTCTAAGGGGAAGATGTTGGCAGTGAGTATGGCCCCCAACAATCCGGATGCCGGGGCTATAAGGAATGAATGGGGACAATGTGGGCTGGGGTGTCATGACTGGGGGGTGGTTATGGGGGTAGACTTGGGAGGCAGAGGTCTTAGGGGTCTATTAGAAAAGGAGTGAATTCTGCTACATAGTCCGGGTAAGATGCCAGCCCAGCTGGTCCCAAAGCTGTGCGGCACGACGATGAATTCTCTCTGTGCTCCCTACGGCCAGTGCCACTGTATATACAGTATATACATGCCAAGAGTGGGCACCTCTTTACATGAGGCAAAGCGCTCGGCACAGTTTAATAAATAATCCCTGAATCCCAAAAAATATTTAAAAATTCTGTAAAGCTCAGCCAAGTAGATTAACAATTATTAAATACGATAAATAAATATTATTTTCTATTTTCCCCTTTAAATTACAGCATTATAGAGTCTGAATAACCCGCAGACCTGTAAAGGCTGCAGAAGGAGAAGCTTTCAGGCATAGTGCACATACTACATCTGTGGTCACAGTCGCCAGTTGAAGTAATCAGTGAAAGAGACATGAACAGCCAATGAAATGTCGGATGTGGCCGTTTTATATAAGGTTGTGGTTTTCCCGTTATGCAACTTATACTTCCGACGTAAAAAGGTGAGTTATGTCAACATGTGCAGACTGTACATACTGTATTTACAGCAATGCAAATGTTCTGCACATTAAATGTGCTCAATAAGAAAATGGTTAAAGCCCAACTCCAGCCACAACTTTCATCAGACCATCGTTATGTTAATGATGGTAAAGGTTAGCGAAAGGATCGTCTTATAGTTACTTTTATTTTCATTTTATTATAAATCATAATAGCATTTAAAGCAGGCCAAAACTCCCGAGTGATGCAAACCAAATCATATTATTCAATCTCCCCAATGTGACCCTCTCCCGGAGAGCAGAAAAAAAAAAGTTTTCCCTTACCCATTTTGGGCATTCTATTCCCAGGCTCCTAAGTCATCAGATCACGGGCCTGGGGACAGGCATTTCATATATGATGAAAAAGGCACCACAGGGCCGGATTAAGAGTGGTGGAGGTCCCTGGGCACAAAATTTGGTGGAGGCCCACAGTAGAGTATGTTTTTCATCTTTAAAGTAATAGTGCAGTCAAGTAACTGATCAGTGGTAGTCTGGCACTTGCCCAAAAACCTAAATCAAGTCCCCTGTACTGTCCAGGCCATATTGCCTGTCACTAGGAAGCCTTCAGGATTAATGTCCTCTCCTGTGATGCTGGCAAAGCCACTCTATTCACTGCAATGGAGAGGACATGCCCTTCAAATGAACTTGCCACGCCCTGTTTATTATATTTACAGGCCCTCCCTATTTTTATCCCCCCGGTCCTTCATGCAAAAGATTAGAGGATTATTTGGTAGGTTTGTCTGACTTGTCTGAAACCAAGGCTGAGCAGAAGTATCCTTGTCGGAACTAGAGATGAGCAAACTTCCTAAAAAATTGATTTGGGTGATTCGCCAAATTTCTCCAAGAAATTTGGGTTCGTCCGAATCGAACTTTGAGAACCCACTCATCTCTAGTGGAATGTGCGATACACACAGCACGGTGGGAGCGGGGGAGGCTGGCTGCACTGTCAGCTGTACAAGTCGGCTTCTGGTGCGCGCCGACCAGCCTTTCCCACTCCCAGCATGCTGTGTGTATCACGCAGACACTTACCTACATGCCGGCTTCCCGGTTGTTCTGGCCCAGCGGCTGCGGTCGCAATTTGGCTGCAGTCGCAAGCCGGCATCTCACACGTGGCAGCGGGGGAGGCCGGCCGCACTGTCAGCTCTGCAAGTCGGCTTCCGCCGCGCACACTGAATCCAAGCGTGGCACTGGAACGAGGATGGTGGTGAGTTTTTTTTTTTTACCCACCGCCAGAGGTGCCAGTGAATTTCAGGGAATTTCAGGGAAGATTTGGTCAGCACAAACCCCTCAAAATTGGGTTTTGTGCCAAATCGAATTTTTTCTGAAATTTGGAACAAATTTGGGTTCTGACGAACCAGTTTGCTCATCTTTAGTCAGAACCAAAGAGTGTGGAGGAATAGGTCTCCCTCACCAAATTCTATACTATGCTGCATCCCACATAAACAGAGTCATAGACTAGTGCTTACACCAAACACATAAACAGTGGGTGATACTGAAAAAGGGCTTTGTGGAGTTACCGCTTTCTTCTGCCCCTTGGCTAACCAAGACAGAGATACCACATCATAAAGCATCCATCAATCATTCCTACTCCTAGCTCCTGTCTGCCGCATTTCCAACACACAGAGATGTCCCATCGCCTTCCCCCTCGTACCCTGTGCTAGGCAACCCTAAATTCCCTCCAGGGCTTTCCAACCCTACCGCGAGGTCCTGGCTCAAGGCTGGAGTTTCAAGAATACAACACTTCCTATAGTAAGGTCACTGGGCCAAACTGAAAAACATTGCTGAGGCCAAAAGCATCCCTAATTGGTCATACTGACAACGACAGCACATCACACATTTTCTATCTTCCCTAGCAAGTCACATCACACTACATAAGCAATTGACACCTTTTGAAAAAAAATGTGCTTACACAGACGGCCAGTGAAACATGGACTCTCTATAATAGCCTGATGAAGTGGGCCCTATGACCCATAGAATGCATGGCTCTGGCTGAGACCAAAGGTGGCGGAGAGACTTCTATTACATTGCTTTGAAGTTGTGGTTATTTGCACCATGTTTTGTTACTTATGAATATTAGTATTGGCATTGACTGGGGGTAGTTACTGGCATTATTTGTTTCACAGTTATTTGTGAGGTACAGGTTACATGTACAAAGGTTGATATAGGATTGTTATCACTTGGCACTTTATATTGGATAGTAGAATGGGATTGATTTATTTGATGTGGGGTTTTGGGGATTAGTGGATTCAGATTGGATATGTGATTAATTTATTTATTGAATTTATTTATTTAGATATTAGGATCCATGGTTATAGCTGTGCTTTACACAGACAGAGAAGAGCTGGGGTCAGAAAAAGGACATCAATCCCAGAATGCAGAGCAGCATATTCAGAAGACACTTCCTGTCTGCAGACAGCCTAAGACTCCATGGGACACCATCTTGGATATTAAAAGGCTCAAAAAACACAATAGGTGCAGGTAGGATGATTTTTAATGTGGACAATCTGTATGTATGGGGGGGGGCATACAAGATAGACTCTTATTCAAGGAGAAGGTCCGGTTTAAGCATTTCAGTCGTAGCTACACAGTGCTTTTGCTCTTTTCTTTTTTTCTTGTATATTCTTTATTTACAGAAAGTTTTACAACTCGGATGAGATAAAGACAGAGGGGGGAGGAAAGGGAGCTTTATACTCCCGGGTTTCAGTGAACTCTATCCAGTGGAACCAGCTCGTCCAGAAAGTCTCATGTCTATCATGTAATGAGAGAGTTAGGTCCTCAAATCTTATGATTTTATTCACTTTTTGTACCCACAGTGCAGGGGAAGGAGGGATATCGCTGCACTAATGGAGCGGAATACATGCTGTAGCAGCATTTAGGCCCTTATTTAACAAGGGATAGCGCCAGGTAGCGCGAATGGTGAGCGAACGGTAATGACGCTCACCGCCACGAGAACGCCGGCTCCCCTCCGCAATCACATATTTATCAAGCCGATCCTGCTTAGCGACTAACAGAGCGCCAGATAGCGAATCATTCATCATTATTCCAGCTTCACCCCACAGCGCCAGCGAGCGACCTTGAACAGCGACAGGTATGACCTCTCGCTACCTGGCGCTCTCCAATGCATTTCAATGGAACAATCTTTAAATATTCTTAAATTAATTGCTATTAATGTTTTTTTTTTTTTTTTTTTTAAATGGCAAAAAATCTGTGACCACTTCTGCAATGTTAGATTTTTTTTTTAAGGTAAAAAAAAAAAGAAAAAAAATTTGTGCAGAATTGATATTACAGGTCTGATATTAATGTATTCATATTACAAAATGTTTGTAAAAACATATATTTTTTTTTCCAAAAATATGGTTGTTTGGGGGTTAAACAACTACTTTTAACCCATCGCCGCCAGCGCTCTGGGGTTTAAACAAGCATTTCACAGCGCGAGAATTTTTGGAGCGTGATTTGTTAATGAATATGCTGGGAGCCGTTCGCTATGGCCGTTCGCTGTCATGCGCTCCCATACAGCGCGGAACCTGTCAAACAGCGACTCCTAACCCCGTATTCAACATTACCGCACACCGACTGAGTCGCTGTCAACAGCCGAACAACGGCCAAGCACAGCGAATACTAGCGTGCGCTGTGAAAATAACGCTACTGTTGCTCATCTGTCGCTACCTGCCGCTATTAATGGATCGGCCTCCCCGTAAATGTTTTAGCTAAGATTTCTTGTACTTACTTGTTGGCACCACAGAGCCTGTGAGGTTTTCGGTGGTCTGCCGAACCATATTCCAGAATTGCTGACCTTTAGAGCATGACCAGAAGATGTAGACCAGGTCACCCCCTCCTCCCCACAATGCCAACATTTTGATGGGACCTCAGGGAACCACTTATTGAGTGTTTTTGGGACCTGTACCACATTGTAGTTACATTCCTGATACCTGGTACATGTAGAAGTTTTTTGTGAGAGCTGCATGAGCTTATCTTGTTATTTTAGTGTATAATATATATATATTATACAATATATAATGTTATGATTATACAATATATAATAATTATTATACAATATATAATAATGATGCAACCCTGCCTAAGATCTGGATCCTAATATCTAAATAAATAAATTCAATAAATAAATTAATCACATATCCAATCTGAATCCACTAATCCCCAAAACCCCACATCAAATAAACCAATCCCATTCTAATACCCAATATAAAGTGCCAAGTGCTAACAATCCTTTATCAACCTTTGTACATGTAACCTGTACCTCACAAATAACTGTGAAACAAATAATGCCAGTAACTACCCCCAGTCAATGCCAATACTAATATTCATAAGTAACAAAACATGGTGCAAATAACCACAACTTCAAAGCAATATAATAGAAGTCTCTCCGCCGCCTTTGGCCTCAGCCAGAACCACACGTTCTGTGGGTCATAGGGCCCACTTCATCAGGCTATTATAGAGCCTTTGCACTTGCACTTTTCTCTCCTCTCATCAACATGAAATGCTTCAGAGGGAAGATGGCGGCACCCGTATCCTGGAGTCCTGAACAGAGTTGAAGCCCAGCGGGGGGAAGAAGTAAGCAACTAAAACGTGAAATATATTAATTTTAGATGCTGGGGAAAAGTTTTTAAGGGTTTGGGCTTTTCATTAAATGATGCTGAAGGTCCAGTTTAAAAAGCGCTTCCATAGAGTAAAATGATTGGTCATAAACGCTGCAGGTAAGCCTGATTCTAAGCTCTGGAAAAAATCAATCACATATGTGACAGACCCCAATGACTTATATTGGCTGCATCTGTGAATGGGCTCTTACTCACATAAACCTGAAGCTAGCCATACCACTAGGCTAAGATTCCAGGGGGAAAGCATTGTTTAAAGAAAAGGTGGGGGGGATTTTTTTTTTACCCTAAAGGAGCTAACTTTGGGCTTCCTAGAGATTATTAACTAGCAGGCCATCCCATTTTAAGAGGTGGGTACCAGTGGACCTTGAGTCATTTTTACTGGAAGTCTAAATATTTTTTTTTATGGTGAGTAGAGATGAGCGAACTTTTGAAAAATTCGATTCGACTGATTCGCCGAATTTTCCGACAAAAATAGTTTCGACCCGAATAAATTCGCGACGAATCGCTATTAAAAACGGCTATTTCTGAGCCTCCTAGAGCCTTAATAGGGTTGTAAACCATTCTGCCTTGCTGTAACACGCACAGGATGCGTGCTGGGTTAGTTAAATAATACTTTGAATAAATATCACATGCAGATCAGAGGCATCGCTAATAGAATCGCAGAGCGGCACAATTGAATTCAAGAGAGTTGAAGTGGCATCACTATGAGGGGCAGGAGCCCAAACATTGCTTTAAAGAGACACTGGAGTTGGCAGCAGCAGGAGCCCAAAAATTGGATGAATCACACCCTGGAGTTGGCAGCAGCAGCAGGAGCCCAAACATTACTTTAAAGAGACCCTGGGGTTGGCTTCAGGAGCCCAAAAATTGGATGAATCACACCCTGGAGTTGGCAGGAGTTGACAGCAGCAGCAGCAGGAGCCCAAATATTACTTTAAAGAGACCCTGGGGTTGGCTTCAGGAGCCCAAAAATTGGATGAATCACACCCTGGAGTTGGCAGCAGCAGCAGCAGGAGCCCAAACATTACTTTAAAGAGACACTGGGGTTGGCTTCAGGAGCCCAAAAATTGGATAATTCACACCCTGGAGTTGGCAGCAGCAGCAGAAGGAGCCCAAATATACACTGGAGTTGGCTTCAGGAGCCCAAAAATTGGATGAATCACACCCTGGAGTTTGCAGCAGCAGCAGCAGGAGCCCAAACATTACTTTAAAGAGACACTGGGGTTGGCTTCAGGAGCCCAAAAATTGGATGAATCACACCCTGGAGTTGGCAGCAGCAGGAGCCCAAATATTACTTTAAAGAGACCCTGGGGTTGGCTTCAGGAGCCCAAAAATTGGATGAATCACAGCCTGGAGTTGGCAGAAGTTGGCAGTAGCAGCAGCAGGAGCCCAAATATTACTTTAAAGAGACCCTGGGGTTGGCTTCAGGAGCCCAAAAATTGGATGAATCACACCCTGGAGTTGGCAGCAGCAGCAGCAGCAGGAGCCCAAATATTACTTTAAAGAGACACTGCGGTTGGCTTCAGGAGCCCAAAAATTGGATGATTCACACCCTGGAGTTGGCAGCAGCAGCAGCAGGAGCCCAAATATACACTGGAGTTGGCTTCAGGAGCCCAAAAATTGGATGAATCACACCCTGGAGTTGGCAGCAGCAGCAGCAGGAGCCCAAATATTACTTTAAAGAGACACTGGGGTTGGCTTCAGGAGCCCAAAAATTGGATGAATCACACCCTGGAGTTGGCAGCAGCAGCAGCAGGAGCCCAAATATACACTGGAGTTGGCTTCAGGAGCCCAAAAATTGGATGAATCACACCCTGGAGTTGGCAGCAGCAGCAGCAGCAGGAGCCCAAACATTACTTTAAAGAGACACTGGGGTTGGCTTCAGGAGCCCAAAAATTGGATGAATCACACCCTGGAGTTGCCAGCAGCAGGAGCCCAAATATTACTTTAAAGAGACACTGGGGTTGGCTTCAGGAGCCCAAAAATTGGATGAATCACACCCTGGAGTTGGCAGAAGTTGGCAGTAGCAGCAGCAGGAGCCCAAATATTACTTTACAGAGACCCTGGGGTTGGCTTCAGGAGCCCAAAAATTGGATGAATCACACCCTGGAGTTGGCAGGAGTTGACAGCAGCAGCAGCAGGAGCCCAAATATTACTTTAAAGAGACCCTGGGGTTGGCTTCAGGAGCCCAAAAATTGGATGAATCACACCCTGGAGTTGGCAGAAGTTGGCAGTAGCAGCAGCAGGAGCCAAAATATTACTTTAAAGAGACCCTGGGGTTGGCTTCAGGAGCCCAAAAATTGGATGAATCACACCCTGGAGTTGGCAGCAGCAGCAGCAGGAGCCCAAATATACACTGGAGTTGGCTTCAGGAGCCCAAAAATTGGATGAATCACACCCTGGAGTTGGCAGCAGCAGCAGCAGGAGCCCAAACATTACTTTAAAGAGACACTGGGGTTGGCTTCAGGAGCCCAAAAATTGGATGAATCACACCCTGGAGTTGGCAGGAGTTGACAGCAGCAGCAGCAGGAGCCCAAATATTACTTTAAAGAGACCCTGGGGTTGGCTTCAGGAGCCCAAAAATTGGATGAATCACACCCTGGAGTTGGCAGGAGTTGCCAGCAGCAGCAACAGGAGCCCAAACATTACTTTAAAGAGACACTGGGGTTGGCTTCAGGAGCCCAAAAATTGGATGAATCACACCCTGGAGTTGGCAGCAGCAGCAGCAGGAGCCCAAATATTACTTTAAAGAGACACTGGGGTTGGCTTCAGGAGCCCAAAAATTGGATGATTCACACCCTGGAGTTGGCAGCAGCAGCAGCAGGAGCCCAAATATACACTGGAGTTGGCTTCAGGAGCCCAAAAATTGGATGAATCACACCCTGGAGTTGGCAGCAGCAGGAGCCCAAATATTACTTTAAAGAGACCCTGGGGTTGGCTTCAGGAGCCCAAAAATTGGATGAATCACACCCTGGAGTTGGCAGAAGTTGGCAGCAGCAGCAGCAGGAGCCCAAAAAATGGCCTCAAGACATAAATATGTTTTGCACCATTTGGAAAGTGTAAAACGTGGCACCATGCTGAATCTAGTCGCATGCATCAGGCATTGGTGGGTGGAAATCCTGGCTGATCCATCCCTGATTCATTTTGACAAAGGTGAGTCTCTCCACATTTTTAGTTGACAGACGAGTTCTCCTCGCCGTAACTATGGCCCCCGCCGCACTAAACACCCGCTCAGATGACACGCTACTTGCCGGGCAGGACAGCTTTTCCAGGGCAAACTCTGCTAGTTGCGGCCACAAATCAAGTTTGGCTGCCCAGAAGTCCAGCGGATCCTCAAGGTGTGTTGGCATGGTAATGTCAAAGTATGACATGACCTGCTGGTTGAGGTCCTGCTCCAGGTCTTCCTGCTGCTCATGAGTAGCCTCACTATGCGGGTGTAGAAAGCTACTCATTAGCGACTGAAGACTGAGGCTGCTGCTGCTGATGGAGCTGCTGCTGCTGCTCCTGCCAACCCCCCCAGCGGCCATGGCAGTGGAAGGTGAGCGCAGAGGTCCCCTCGAGTCAGACCTGCGAGAGTATGGACCATGGCGCAGATAGGCATCGGCCAACTGCCTACGTAGAATGTCCCGTCCGCCATCTTAGAATGCCTGTAAATGTAAATGAATGGATGTTAAAGGAAAACTTCGAGCGATCGAATCGCGGGGAAATTCGGATTCGATCCGAATCGAATTTTTCCTGAAATTCGGATCGAATCCGGGTTCGTCCGGATCGATTCGCTCATCCCTAATGGTGAGGAATGCTGGGATCGCTAGTTCCAACATCAAGACATCAAGTACATCTTTCTTGGGGACATCCTATGGAGGGTGTAGGTCCAATAAGCCATTGTGTTTTTTGGGCTTGTATATCTCCATATGTAAAAATATATGTACAAAAAATGTAGGCTGTCTATCTTTTTGACATTTTGATGTTTGCAGTGAATAATCAAAAACAAGGTTTTATTAGAAAGATGATTTTGTGTACCAGACACAATATATATAGATAAATATATATATATATATATATATATATATATATATATATATATATATAGTATAGTATTTCGGCAGATGCTGAATTGAATATGAAAAAGACACAGGCTTCAATAGCAGTCAGCTATGTTCCGTTGACTTATTAAAGGCACATGAAAAATGTTTTGGAAAAGCGGCATAATGGGTTCTTGACCTTGTCTTCTGCTCACAATCAGGTTTCATATCACAAATGGTTGCATTTATTATTTAATATTGTGCAGACGTTCCGGCCTTCTTATGTTTTAACAAGACAAATAAACATCACAGGGGAATTTCTTATCTTCCATAACGGACTTTAACCATATGCAGCCCATACACAGTGTTCTATAGGAGAGAGCCCTTGGCAAGTGTAATGTGAAAACACACACATTATACCCCTGCTGGTTTATTTCAGAAGAAAAGGGTTGCACTGCCTGTGCTAGGGTAAGCTGAAGCTGTAGTTGTTAAGGGTTACTGCGCTTTGTACATAGTCATTTTGGATCAGATGTTAAAGACCAACAATTCCCATTTTGCAATCTTGGGCTTTGTTCTTCCCTAATGAGGCACAGGATTTTGGATTTCCCGCTGTGGTTATCCCCTGGGGTCACCGAAAAACTCACCTTTTCCTGGTTCCCATGTGGGCCGATCAGCCAATCAGCTGCACTCATTCCATTAAACTTTCCTTTGGCGCACTGACGTCAGTGCAGCAAGGAAATCTGAATATAGGCCCTTATTTATGAAGGGATAGCGACAGGTAGCGACTGGTGAGCGGCCGGTAATGACGGGCCCCGCCACGAGAACGCCGGCTCCCCACCACAATCACACATTTATCAAGCCAATCCTGCTTAGCGACTGAGATAGCGCCATATAGCCACTCATTCATCATTATTCCAGCCTCAGCCCACAGCGCCAGCGTCCGACCTTGAACAGCGACAGGTATGACCTCTCGCTACCTGGCGCTCTCCAATGCATTTCAATGGAACAATCTTTAAATATTCATAATTAATTGTTATTAATTTTTTTTTTTTTTTTTAATGTGAAAAATTCTGTGACCACTTCTGCCATTTTAGATTTTTTTAAGGTAAAAAAAATAAAAAAAAAATTGTACAGAATTGATATTACAGGTCTGATATTAATGTATTCATATTACAAAATTATTTTAAAAACTTTTTTTTTTTGGTTTCCAAAAATATGGTTGTTTGGCGGTTAAAAAACTACTTTTAACCCATCGCCGCCAGCGCTCTGGGGTTAAAAAATTTTTGAGCGTGATATTTTAATGAATATGGTGGGAGCCGGTCGCTAGGGCCAGTCGCTATCATGCGCTCCCATACAGCGCGGAACCTGTCAAATAGCGACTCCTCACCCAATATTCAACATTACGGCAAACCGTAACTACCGAACAATGGCCAAGCACAGCGACTACTAGCGGGCGCTCTGAAAATGCCGCTACAGTCGCTCAACTGTCGCTATTAAGTCAGCCTCATAGTTAGCTCCAGCTGTGGATGTGCCTGTCCCAGAAGTTCATCCTAATTTGGGATGCCCCATACAGAGGGGTGGTAGTTCCTCTTCAAAATATTGATATCATTCAAAATATTATTTGAAAACTATTTTGGACCCACACAAACCTTAAAGTATTATAGTATAAAGAACTATAGTAGTAGTATAGTCATTTACTGATTGATTGATTCTCTCCCCCCGGGGCATCCAAAATGGGGATGCCCCACTGTGTGAAACCCCCCAGGTCGCCCAATATACTTGTTTCCCGGTCCAATGGCGCATGTGCAAGCCACAGCTGCATCCCCACTATCGCTCTAGCAGGGTCATGCCAGGCATTTGTGAATGGGGAGGGAAGCGGGGGATGTGGCAGCCAGCGTGCTCCGAGCATGCTGATTGGACGAGCATCCACGCACGCGCCATAGAATCGGGAAAAGGTGAGTTGGCAGAGGTGAGGGGGAAAGGACCAAAACCCAGGATAGTCAAAAAGGTTATAAACAAAAACACATAACTTGAGAGAGGATTTGAAGTGAACCTGCAGTCAAAAAAGGTCTGGTAATTGGTGGTGGTGGGGGGGTTATCCAAAAAGGAGATTTAAAAACTTTTGTGGACCTTCCCACAGCCCTCAGAACAGGAGGATACCAAGAGGCTCTCTGCTTACCTGTCACCCTTCCCCATGCCTCTGATCACTCTCCTACAGTCCTTGTGGCCCACCCTTCAGCCATACAGAACTAGTAGTGTAAGACTATTGTTGCACTGTCCTGATGTTGGCCCTGGGTCTGTGCCCGTGGTCCACCGAAGGATCCTCTGGTACCCAGTCTGACACTGATTGGGTGCACCAAACGATCGCCCAGTGATACAATTCAAATCACTAGCAAAAGGGGTTTAGGTTTTTAACCTAAGACCTCAGCTGCACACATGTGAAAATAAATGTGAAAACCATAGATCTCTGTAAGTGCTCTAGTCAGGGGCGTAGCTAGAGGGGAGCAGGGGGGCACTTGCCCCGGGTGCAGCAGGTCAGGGGGGTGCCAAATAAATGTGAAAACCATAGATCTCTGTAAGTGCTCTAGTCAGGGGCATAGCTAGAGGGGAGCAGGGGGGCACTTGCCCTGGGTGCAGCAGGTCAGGGGGGTGCCAAAGCGGGGCCAGAGGACAGGTGGGGTGCTATTTCCAATCTGTTCCCTGTGTGCCAGAAAGCCTAGCTACTCCTCTGGCTTTATTGTATAAGATCAAAGTTTAAATCGTACACTGCAGTACATATCTTTAGATCTACTCACCTGACCACCTGTTAAAATCTAAGATTGGATCAAATGTAAAACACAAACCTATACGAAGGAATGAGCAACAACATTTATAACTGAGCTGGATCTCGAAATTGGCGATTCAGAACTAGGTCAAGCGCTCACACTTCTCTGGAACACTGCTTTTCTGGCTTTGATCATGGGTGGTTTTCGCATGATGTCACCGGTGACCTAGATGACTGCATCCAAAGCAAAAGCAAAGTAATATTAGTAATAATATCTAATATCCTGTTCTAACTGATACTATTATATATAGGTATTAAAGTAATGGCTGGAATGCTAGTAAATTGATAAATTACCCCCCAGATTAATTTCACAGGTCTGGCAAGGAAAGAGTGCTCTAATTCATTAGGGCAGACATGGGTCGACCTGACACAGGAAGGCTGGCTGCCCAGTTTTAAGGTTCAATTACACCTTCCCGATTGCATTATTTTAGAGTAGGAATACTCCAATGTAATGAAATAGTGGCTATTAAATCAATTGCATCCTTGAGCTGCGTGGTGCTGCAGTTAGGAAAACTTCATTTTGCTTGCAGCTTGTGCGCAATGCAGCACATAGAAGTCTAAATGCATTGCAGGTAACAATACTGCACAGGTTAAGACATTTACTGCCACCGGTCTGCCTGCTTCTGCCATTTGGTTCCTCACTGCTGGCCTCTTCTTGTTGCCCGCTGGGAGCTGTGTACTACCTCTACATCTTTTGCTTGCCACAGGACCGGCTATAGCTGTCTGCTGCTGCCCCCTAGAGGAGAAAGGTGTAGGAAGCAATCCCTCCTGGCCCAAATGCAGCAAAACAGGCCCAAACCATAGAACTACCACCACCACCATGTTTTACAAAGGGTATGAGATGTTTATGCTGGAACAGCTTTTGAAATAGTAAAGCTTTATTTTGATCACCAATTGCCTTTTTGGCATGTTCAGGTGATCTTTTTTAAACTGCGGATTGCTATAATTTGCAATCCTGCTATGCACACCATTGTTGTTCAGTGTCCTGAGGATAGACTCATGAACAAAACCATTAGCTAATGTGAGAAAGTCTTTGAAGAGGAACAATGGCTCCCCCAGAGTCCTCCAGGGGGTCTGCAGTGCAAACATTTTTTATCTATACACAAATGTAGCTGAAGTAATGAATCTGTGGAAACCACAGTGTAAAGTAGGCCCAAATTTGTTCAATGACTTTCTTTGCTTGCCCCATGCTGCTGGCTTCATAAATGTTCCATGCTGTGCAGGTACTGGCTCTAAAAGTAGAGACACTCAGGACCAATGTGTCGCAGCAGATGTATTCACATCAGTTCTAAAATGTTTGGCCAGAATAAATTGCTTCTCTACACTATAAATAATGTGCATAGATTGTTAACAGTTCTTACATTCTCCTATGAGCACAGATATTAACTTCACCATTGTTATAGTATTATTCTTACCCATGATTTATGTTTATTATATTCCAAGACAGTTCAGAAAGTATTTAAACACAAGGGTAGGACACGTCAAATCAAGAATCTACTCCTGTAGCTCTACAGGAGTACTGGAAACAATATATCCAGCAGCTCCAAGAAACGATCATTGGCATTAGATTAGATAGTTTAAGAACATTTACTTGGCAAAAAAGCTCCAGTGCAGTAAATAAAAAATGTTGCCCCCTCCTAACCTATCTTTTGGTGCTGCTGTTGTCCCATATCATGTGCCATTCTGCGCCCTTTTCTTAGCAGCAGAGATTCCCCCTTCCCATAAGACAATATTAGTAGATGGGGGTTCTGTAAGTTGGCTGGCACAAATAACAAGGGCCCTGAATCTGCGGAAAACAGGTTGGCTGGGATTAAGGAACCCCCACACTCACCACATATGGCTTCGGCACCCACGGGAATCGCCCGTCCCTAGCAATGGCCCTGTATTGCAGTACACTATTGTGATGCCTTCAAAGGGTCCTTCCTAGACTATGGAGAAGGAGAGTTTGTGGGAACCAAAGGAAAACTTTTGGCATAAAAAGGATTAATCACCTTAAAATGTTGGCCCTGGAGTTTAAAAGCCTTGCAGTTTGAAACCCCCCAGAAACCCTAGCACACACTCACCTGTCTTGGGGGTTCCACACCATGTTCGTGGGCTGCTGCCACATCTACTCGGCTGAGGCGCACTGCTGAGCCCAACCATTCACATGGATGCAGGCGTGCACCCCAGACTGCAGGTGGGGGGGGGGGGCAGGGCTGCAACCACTCCCCGCTTTGTATACCAAATGTTTTGCTTGTGTGTAATTTTGCTTTCATTTGTCAGTAACTCCAAGAAAAAAATAGAGGATGCACTTTAAAGATGTGTTTTTATACCTTACTTGCAAATAAAATGTACAAATATAAATATATATATGATACTCTGATTAGCTCAGATAAAACTATTACAGGTGATTTTCTGAAACCTCCGCAAAAGTGGACATTTCCTTTAAGCGAGCAGTTCATTGGAGGGAACCCAACAATACAACAATAGTTGAAACCCTATTTGTAGGCAAAAAAATCCTCCAAGCTGATATGTAGGACTATTCAACAGTTACCAAAATCATTTAGTTGCAGTCAGGGGCTTTGACTCATTTGTTTGATTTGGTGATTTCTATATTTAGGATCTGATGTAGATTTAGGACACATTTATGCAGAAATTTAGAAAAGTCTGAAGGGTTACAAATGTTCAAACACAACTGTAAAAGTGTCATTGAATACAAACCAGTGGAGCACTCAGGAATTCTATTGGGGGGGGGGGGGGGTGTTGTAGGTGGCATGGCACAGTTGGGGCATGGCTTTTGCATTCCTCTTTTGTATTAAAGCGGACCTTCACCCTGCATAAGAGTCTATCTTGTATGTATCCCCCACCCCTACATACAGATTGCTCACAATTAAAATCATCCCGGGTGCACCTATTGTGTTTTTTTATCTTTTTAACATGCAAGATGGTGGCCCATGGAGTCTCAGGCTTGCTGCAGACAGGAAGTGTCTTCTGACTGTGCCACTCTGCAATTGCTGTCCTTTTTCTCACCCCAGCTCTGCTCTGTCTGTGCAAAGCATAGCTATAACCCGCCCCCCTGTACTTTTCACCTCTCTCTTCGCCTCAATATATGATGCTTCTGAGACAAGATGGCGGCGCCCGTATCCTAGAGTCCTGAACAAAGTTGAAGCCCAGCAGGGGAAAGAATTATAAGTAAGGGACTAAAAACTTAGAGGCAGATTCATTAATAGCGCCAAGTAGCGACAGATGAGCGCCAGTAGCGTTATTTTCACAGCGCACGCTAGTATTCGCTGTGCTTGGCCGTTGTTCGGCTGTTCACAGCGACTCAGTCGGTGTGCGGTAATGTTGAATACGGGGTTAGGAGTCGCTGTTTGACAGGTTCCGCGCTGTATCGGAGCGCATGACAGCGAATGGCCATAGCGAACGGCTCCCAGCATATTCATTAACAAATCACGCTCAAAAAATTCTCGCGCTGTGAAATGCTTGTTTAAACCCCAGAGCGCTGGCGGCGATGGGTTAAAAGTAGTTTTTTAACCCCCAAACAACCATATTTTTGGTAAAAAAAAAAAAACATGTTTTTACAAACATTTTGTAATATGAATACATTAATATCAGACCTGTAATATCAATTCTGCACAATTTTTTTTTTTTTTTTTTTTTTACCTTAAAAAAAATATCTAACATTGCAGAAGTGGTCACAGAATTTTTGACATTTAAAAAAAAAAAAAAACATTAATAGCAATTAATTAATATTTAAAGATTGCTCCATTGAAATGCATTGGAGAGCGCCAGGTAGCGAGAGGTCATACCTGTCGCTGTTCAAGGTCGCTCGCTGGCGGTGTGGGGTGAGGCTGGAATAATGATGAATGAGTCGCTATCTGGCGCTCTGTCAGTCGCTAAGCAGGATCGGCTTGATAAATGTGTGATTGCGGAGGGGAGCCGGCGTTCTCGTGGCGGTGAGCGTCATTACCGTTCGCTCACCAATCGCTACCTGGCGCTATCCCTTGTTAAATAAGGGCCTTAGAATGTATTCATTTTAGATTTTTTTTTATAGTTTTTTTAAGGGTTTGGGCTTTTCATTAAATGATGCTGAAGGTCCAGTTCAAAGTGGACCAACACCCAGGGGGAATCGGCCCGGGAATCTATAAGATTCCCGGGCCGATCAGATCCCTCCCTGCGGGGCATCCGAAATCGGGATGTCCCGCGGGGAGGAACCCCCCAGGAGGCCCACAATCCTACTTTTTCCACGTTCCAACGGCGCATGCGAGTACGCCACCGCCGCCTCCCGCGCGTCCCTCTAGCAGGGCGCGCTCCCTGTAAGAGGGACGCGCGGGAGGCGGCGGCGGCGGACGCGCTCTGCTTGTCCGGCGCTGCCTCTCGCTTGTCCGCCAGCGGGGATTGGCTGCAGCGGTCACGTGGGAGTGGGGTGAGTTTTCGGGGCTTTCTGGGGGGTTTCACACAGCGGGGCACCCCCGATCGGGGTGCCCCACCGAAGTGGACCAAAACCCAGGATAGTCAAAATCCTGGGTGTTGGTCCACTTTAAGTACATTTATTCAAACTATGGTAAGCATGACCTATGCCATGCATTCTTCTTTGGGCCATATTGCCTCTCTGGTGATAATAAATTGCTCTGAAAAAGGCATCTGCACCAAGTTCACCTCCCAATGAGCGATACAATCTAATCTTCCAGACTGAAATTACTTGTGATATGAACTATGAGAATTAGGAGGGCAGTTTCTTACTTCATATCATGATTGTATCATGCGGCTCCTAACAAATTTCCTCTACAGTCGGGCTTTTAAGTGGTAACTGCACACGGACAGCTGAAACTCCCTCTGGTGTGTTGGGGGTCGGGGCTCTCTGGGGTGCACAAAGAATTCCATTTCACCTAACAGTTACAATGCAGAGAATGAGGCCTTGATGAAATAAACACAGGCGGCAGCCTTGAATATTCTGAGACTGTCCAGGAGCCTGGAAGCTGAGTAAAGAGAGGTCTTGTTGATTTTATGCATAATATGGGCTTTAGGTAGCTTTTGATGTGGTTTCAAGAGAACCTGTTGTGAATAAGCTTGTATTTTTTTAATCTGAATATATTCTCCTAGATTGAATCAATCAGTCTAAATCCAAACCGCTCGACTGATCGCTCTTCTGTTTGTGTATATGCTTTCTAATATAGTGGACACGCCACCTAGGAAGAGACCCATGTTAGGCTTAATATATTGGGGTAAAAGAGATCTATTCAAGGGTAAGGATTCTTTTTTGAAACAGACAGTATTTAAATACAAACCAAGAACAACAGGATTTACCCATGAATCCTTAGGTAGCACTGGGTGGAGCCATGCATATCATATCTTTAGACCTTCGTGATATCTCATACAACCTTGTATGGCCTTGATTCACATAGGGGTTTATTCATCAAGAGATAGCGGCAGGTAGTGCCTCGTAGCGTCTGGTGAACGCTGGGCACTGTATGTAATACCACATTAATGAAGGTGATTCTGGGGAGTGACTCTAACAGCGCCACATAGTGTATGATTCATCATTACAGGTGGCTCAGCGTATAGCGCCAGTGCTCTAGCTTCCAGAGTGCCAGGTATTACCTGTCACTACCTGTCGCTCTCCCATACATTTCAATGGACGTTCCTTTTCTTCTGTTTAAACAGGGTTTTTTGTTTTTAATTTTTTTTCTCTCAAATAATTGTGTCACCTCTCCTGGCCTAGATAGAGTCATTTTTAAAACATTTTTGATTTTTTGTATTTTTATGCAGAATTCCATGTGTTTTCGCTTTGTTACTGGTGGATATGTGTTCAAAAACAGACTTTAATCACACAGTGTCTGGCGCTCTATGTTATAGCGACCAGATCCAGAGCGATGTTTTTTTGTTGAATATGGTGTGAGTCACTGAGAGTTGGTCACACTGAGCTGTCGCTATCTTTCGCTCCCTGCAGCACTGTACTGGTGTTAGAACGCCCAACATACATCTCATTCATCAATGCCGGCCAGGTTACTGTAGCGACTGAGGCACTCTGTAACAGCGCCCAATAGCCGATCACAGCCTATACTAGCGGTCGCTCGGGGAGGCCGATTCATTAATAGCAGCAGGTAGCGACAGTTGAGCGACTGTAGCGGCATTTTCAGAGCGCCCGCTAGTAGTCGCTGTGCTTGGCCGTTGTTCGGTAGTTGATAGCGACTCAGTCGGTTTGCCGTAATGTTGAATATTGGGTGAGGAGTCGCTATTTGACAGGTTCCGTGCTGTATGGGAGCGCATGATAGCGACTGGCCCTAGCGACCGGCTCCCACCATATTCATTAAAAAATCACGCTCAAAAAATTATTGCGCTGTAAAATGCATGTTTAAACCCCAGAGCGCTGGCGGCGATGGGTTAAAAGTATTTTTTTAACCCCCAAACAACCATATTTTTGGAAACAAAAAAAACAAGTTTTTAAAATAAATTTGTAATATGAATACATTAATATCAGACCTGTAATATCAATTCTGTACAATTATGTTTTTTTTTTTTACCTTAAAAAAATTATCTAACATGGCAGAAGTGGTCACAGAATTTTTCACATTTAAAAAAAAAAAAAAAAAAAAAAATCATAACAATTAATTTAAAACAACTTATATTTAAAGATTGTTCCATTGAAATGCATTGGAGAGCGCCAGGTAGCGAGAGGTCATACCTGTCGCTGTTCAAGGTCGGACGCTGGCGCTGTGGGCTGAGGCTGGAATAATGATGAAATAGTGGCTATCTGGCGCTATCTCAGTCACTAAGCAGGATTGGCTTGATAAATGTGTGATTGTGGTGGGGAGCCGGCGTTCTCGTGGCGGGGCCCGTCATTACCGGTCGCTCACCCGTCGCTACCTGTCACTATCCCTTGTTAAATAAGGGCCTAAGTGCCTCTGTACAGACGCTCATCTGCCGATACCTGGCACTAGTAATGAATCAGCTTGCCCGAGTTGAAATTCAATTCATGAGAAAAAGCCTGAGAATTTCACTGTTAGTGACTCATCAGATAAAAAGACAATGAAAGTCAATGGCAATTTTTTACTCCTGAGAAAAGTTTTAAACTTTTTACCTCATTTTACCTGAAGTGAAAAGTGCCATTGACTTTCATTGTCTTTCTATCTGGTGATTCACTAACAGTGAAATTCTCAGGCTTTTTTCTCATGAATTTAATTTTTTACTACCATGAGAATTTTTTTCAACTCTTAGTGCATCAAGGCCATCTTCTAATATAATATATATTATTTTTCTTATCTTTTGGAAAGATCTTTTTATCTCCTGCTGGTAACACTTTATGATGCTGGGGGCTTTATTAGCACAGACAATTAGGTTAACAAAATATAAAGCTTCATTCCTTTGAATACAATAATTTCAGTAAGTAAGGGGCAGTAGTGATCCTGAAACTATGCGGCTCCAGTAGCCACAAACAAGCAACACCAGATATTGGCACTATCCACCCAAATAAATAAATTAATCAAATAATTGTATCACATAAATTCATATTTATTTAATTAAAAACATACACATGTAAAAACAAATCCATAGCGGACATCCCATCTGAGCGAATACACAAGAAACACCCTATACATTAGAATAAAAGTGCACAAATTATATAAAAAAATGTAATCAATATAAAACTATCCCTAAAATTCATATATAAATACATTGTGCCTCACATCAATAAAGTGCCTTTCAAAATTCATCACTTAGATGTGCTATATATAATAAAGTGCCATTTATAGTGCCAGTAATACATTAATAAAGAGGAAATAGGAAGTGTAAAACAATAACTACAATAACAACAATAACATGAAGAAGATATCAGAAGGTGTCCCCGCTGCTCTCTTCTGGGGTCAATTTACACACACTTTCCAGGGTCCCCAAACGGACCACTTTATCAAGGTGCCAGCCTCCAGTAGTGGAGAGTTGCAGGTTGGATTCTCGCCTGGGACATGACTGAATTACCTTGATCAAGACAACTAACCCCCCCCCCCAACTGCTTCCTGGGTTTAGTTCCACCACTCCAACATATACTCGGGCAGGCTGATTCATCATTAGCGGCAGGTAGCGACAGATGAGCGTCTGTAGCAGGCATTTTCAGAGCGCCCGCTAGTAGTCGCAGTGCTCGGCCGTGAATCGCTACTTTATAGCGACTCGCTGTTCAGTAATGGTGAATACATTGTGAGGAGTCGCTATTTGACCAGTACAGCGCTGTATGGGAGTGCATGTTAGCGACTGCTAATAGCGACCGACTCACACCATATTCAGGAAAAAAACAGCTTCACAAATCTCTGGCGCTGAAAAATGCTTGTTTGAAGCCCAGAGCGCAGGAGTCTGTTTTCAAGCTCCTATCAACTAGTAACAAAGCGAAAACATATGGAATTACATTGTAACAACATTGTAACATGAACACTTTAATGGCAGACCTGTAATGTCATTTTTGAGGAAATATTTAAAAAATAAAAAAATTACGAAAAAACTGCTTTATCAATGCCAGAACAGGTCAAAGAATTATTTGTAAAAAAACGTTTAAAGAGAAGAAAAGGATCGTCCATTGAAATGTATGAGAGAGCGCCAGGTAGCGATAGGTCATACCTGGCGCTGTGCAAGGCTGAACGCTGGCGCTGTTCGCTGAGGCTGTGAAAATGTTGAATCAGACGCTACATGGCGCTATCCCAGTCGCTAAACAGATTCTGCTTGATAAATGTGTAATTGCGTGCCGTGTCCGGCGTTGACCAGTCGCTATCTGTCGCTACCTCTCATTAACCAGGCGCTACCTGACGCTATGCCTTCTTAAATAAGGGCCTAAATCAATAAACCTATGCAAAGCCTGCTGGGGGAATACAGACACCAAGAACCCATAAGCAGCAGCCCCTGAGACACATGGCCCCAAAGAGCCACAACCCCCCCTCCACACACACACACACACAGATGGCTGCACAACAGATATTAAAATGTTTACTAAATGACAATAAATCCCAAACAAACACAAAATAAAAACAATGTGTGGTAAAGTGGATGGGAAAGTGCTGAATGGTATATTTTCCCCTTGCTTTGCTCAATCAGGCACGGTCCATGCCGGGTTTACGGACCCCAGTCCACATCCCCAGTCCTCTACAGGTTTTTCCCCTAACCCCAGTTCTCACACAGGTGATGAGGCTAATTGCAAGGAAGCCTAATAAAAGGAGCCGCTGAGGTTTTCAGTTTGTTGTTGAACAGCCTGGAGTAAGGAGCCCAGGCCTTGCTACTCACAAAGACTGACAGAACTTAATGCAGCCGAAGGACTTTGGCCCTTATTCATCAAGCGATAGCGCCAGGTAGTGTCTGACGAGCGCCAGGTCCCGCCAGCTAACGGCGGCTACCGACTCAAGTACGCCCGGCGTCGGCCACAATGACGCATTTATCAAGCTAAATGGGGCTAGCGCCGGCGAGAGCGACAGCTAGCGCGGGATTCATCATGTAGCCGACTGCAACGAACAGCGCTGCTGCTAATCCCATCACAGCGTCAGGTATGACCTGGCGCTCCCTGGCGTTGTCCAATGCATTTCAATGGAGCAATCTTTAATTAATCATAATTAATTGCTATTAATGTTTTTTGTTTTTTTTTTAAATGTCAAAAATTCTGTGACCACTTCTGCAATGTTAGGATTTTTTTTTAAGGTAAAAAAAACAAAAAAAACAATTTGTGCAGAATTGATATTACAGGTCTGATATTAATGTATTCATATTACAAAATGTTTAGAAAAACTTGTATAATTTTACAATCAAAAAATATGGTTGTTTGGGGGTTAAAAACTATTTTACACCCATCGCCGCCAGCGCTCTGGGGTTTAAACAAGGAATTCACAGCGCGAAAAAATTCGGAGCGTGATTTGTTAATGAATCTGCAGCAAGCCGTTCGCTCTGGCCATTCGTTGTCAGGCGCACCCATACAACGCGGAACCTGTGAAACAGCGACCCCTAAGCCCGTATTCAACATTACCGCACACCGACTGAGTCGCTGTCAACAAGCAAACCCCGGCCAAGCACAGCGAATACTAGCTGGCGCTGTGAAAATCACGCTACTGGCGCTCATCTGTCGCTACCTGGCGCTATTAATGAATCGGCCTCCCCGTGTCACCCGAACTTGGACTTGTGGATTAACAGCCGGGGCTTGTATGCCCTGTAAGCGGAGCACTTACAACAAGGACTTGCAGTTTGCTGTATTATCCTAACCTGGACTTTAATAGAGCTGGTGAGGTAACCGCTTGCTGTACTGCATTGTAGGCTGCAACCTTCTCTGAAGTTAAGAGATTATTGGCTGTTGAATATTTATTTTCAATAAATTGCTTTTGATTTAAAGAAGAACTGATGTCCGAGTCACTGCCGTTCGCCCCAGATCCTGACAAATGGATTAACCCCCCCCCCCCCACACTATATCAATGCGTTTATAGCCATAGATTATATCAATATTGCCACACATCCATAATAGGGACAAATACATACCAAAAATACATTTGCAGATAATAATCTCAAAAATTCCTTCCAAAAACCTTAAAGTGGACCAAAACCCAGGATTTTGACTATCCTGGGTTTGGTATTTGCCGTGGGGTGAAATCCCCCAGGTCTCCTGATCTCACTTACCCTTCCCTGGTCCTACTGCGCATGCGAAGCCCATCCAATCAGCGCGCTCAGATCCGCTCGAGCTCATCTAATGCGAGCAGATCCGAGCGGATCCGAGTGCACTGGCGGACGCATCCCCCGCCACCCTTTAACAGGGAGCGTTCCCACGACGGCCATTTACAAATGCCTGGCGCAGACACGTGCCCTGCTGAAGGCATAGCGGGGATGTGGCTGCTGCTTACACATACGTTGGACCAGGAACGAAGGTGAGTTTTCGGGCGACCTGGGGGGTTTCACACAGGGGGAGCAAGTATGCTTGCCCTGGAGTCTCATAGACTTTTTAAAAGACTCCAGGATGGGTTTTGGTCCACTCTAAAGTGACTAATCAAAGCCACATTTTTAACTAGCATCCCCTGAATTGCTCCCCCCTCCTTAGTAACCTTTTCCAATTTTCACTGCTCCTGCTTCACTCTAATCTAATTGGAGGTATGGCTGGATAGTAACAATACTTAGACCAGACAAGTATGCAGGGGGGCGGGGCCCAAAACTCCACTCCACGCGCTCCATGGGGTGACCACCTTTCTCCAGCATGTGTGCACGCACTGCTTGTGTTTGGCTCACTGCAGGGACGGGATAAATGCCTAGGAAAAACTCCTTTGTGTACACAATCATACAATGGTCATATAAGCAATAAGTAACCAGGTGAGCTGCTTGCCTTATTACTGCTGCTGTGTTCAGAGTCAAAGTACTTTACAACTACCTTGCTGACTCCTGGGTAAAAATCCTGCTTAGGTAAAAACTTTTTACTACTTTTTACTATAAAGTTTGTATCTACTCTCCATGTGTGGTTTCGTCCTACAGCCACGAAATACTTATATACACAAGCGCACATTCGCTGACAAGCAAAGCGGACATTTACAGCAGACGGCGATCATCTTATCGATGGACTCAGTTATTTAACTGCCAACTCTGCCATCTAGTGGCTACTACTTGTAATCTGCAATAGATATTCATATTGAATTTACAGAACACCATGGCCCACCTATATACAGTATACATCTGGGGATTCCTGACAATGTGTAGAAAATGCAGTACATTTTTTGATCAAGTGGCAACATTTTGAACACCAAGAATAATTAGGGACCCCTCGCATCTAGGAATTGCCCCTTTTCATCTTAATTTCCATGGCTATTAAAGCGGACCTTCACCCTGAATAAAAGCCTATCTTATATGTTTCCCGCACCCTGTACATATAGATTGGTCACATTAAAAATCATCCTACCTGCATCTACTGCATGTTATGAGCCTTTAAACATCCAAGATGGTGGCTCATGAAGCATCAGGCAGCCTGCAAACAGGAAGTGTCTTCTGACTGTGTCGCTTTACATTCTGGGATTGCTGTCCTTTCCCTGACCCCAGCTCTGCTCTGTCTGTGCGAAGCACAGCTATAACCCCGCCCCCTGCACTTTATCCTTCTCTCCTCTCCTCAGTATGTGATGCTTCTGAGGCAAGATGGCGGCACCTGTATCCTAGAATCCTGAACATAGCTGCAGCCCAGTTGCAAAAAGAATAATAAGTAAATGACTAAAAACTTAAAATATATTAATTTTAGATGCTGGGGAACAGTTTTTTAAGGGTTTGGGCTTTTCATCAAATCATGCTGAAGGTCCAGTTTAAGTTCATTAACAACCTGCCATCTCTTGCATATTTAGCTAGCCTTGTCTTTCCATAATAAACTCTACTCATTTTCTACTTTTTTGCATTATTATTTCAGCTTTATTTGCATTTCATTTTTATTTATATTTTACATTTATATCAAATATATTATGGTTATTATTTCCCTATTTTTATAGCGTATCTGTAATCTACAGCCAAAGTAAATTCCAAGTGTATCACAAAAATGTACAAAAAGTTAATTGATTGACAGGCTGATTAATTAATTAATTGAATGATACCTGGCAGATCAAATAATGATCACTTTTCCTATACTGATTTTGCTAATTAATTTGTCATATCAAAGCTAACTGAAATGATAAAGGTGATATATCATATTTGGGGAATCAGCAGTAATGATGAGCAAAATCTGCCCATTTTTTTATAAAGCAGGTCTGCCAAATAATTAGCGAAGGTTTTGTGTCTCCAAAAAATCCGAGTTTTTGGGTCTTTGAAAAGTAACTACAGACACTAAATGCCCCCAGATTAATTGTAAAGGGGAACATCGGGGGAGGTTTAAACTTCCCCCAAACCTCACTGATCCGCTGCCCCCCCCCCTCCGGTTTTACCTTTGGGTATCTTCTACTCATCTCCCTGGAGGATCCATCTTCTGGGTCCCTCGGATTCCAGCGACCTTCTGACGGGCGGCGCCATCTTGCATCCTATCAGGAGACAGAGACAACAAGAAAAAAGAGGGACAAAGGTGTCCCAATAATACAGTAAATCTAAATACACCTAAGAAGGTGCTAAGTGCAAAAGTGCTTAGATATGTGCATCAGAGTAAAGAGAAGACGGCGGACCACCGCCACACTCTGATGAAGTGGCTCAAGTCTCTGCCACGCAACGCGTCAGTGTTGGCATCGTGAGGGTGGGCGCTATGGACTCTGTAAATTGGTAATGTACACTGTTTTGTATATGCCTTTTTGCTTAAAATAATGTGAATACTTTGGGTTACTGTTTTAGCATTACTGAGATTCATGCCCGGTGGTCCACCTTGGTTTCTTGTTGTCTCTGTCTCCTTGTTTCTCACTTCTTCACTTTTTAATTTTGTTTTTTGCACATTTGCACAATTTTTGCACTATATTTGCACAGCACTATGGCACTTTCAGAAGGGGGGACCCCGAGGCATCAACCAGTATAATGATAGTTGATTTGTAGATATGCAATATTAACCCCTTATACATTCAGTTCCAATAATTATATTTATTGCTATAGTCCAGCATATACACACCCTACCTCATGTATGTGGTTTTAATTGTGTGTTTTTAGATGTATGTCCCCCTTTTTGGCTTATAATAAACATGAACTTTGAATACACTCTGTTGAGCGGCCTATCTATATAGATAGTTCTGGGGAGCCTTGGTGAGCTGGACTGGTAGCTCATTTTTTGTTATACACTAATATACCTTGTTTCCAAGGTTTGGTCTACCCCCAGCCGGCATCCAGAATAGTTCAGTTTTAGTGCGGGAATACACTTTCCTATTGTAAATGGTAAATAGATGCCTGCGTTTAAAAAATGGGCCATATGCCTGCAAAATGGCAATAAACACTTATATAAATAAGGCCCTTAGTTTACTGGACCATCACAAGAATTCTGGTATAGCAGACAACTTATGAGCCACACAGCAGGGGTTGGCTAGCCACATGCGCTCTTGAGCTACAGGTTGGGAACATCTGGATTAAAGTAAAAGACAAGAGATAGACAGAGGGGAGCTTGTATCTGGTTAGCAATGTTAGAGATACTGTGCAACAGCTTACAGCTTGTCTCTTTATATGATCTGCATCTATATTGCTAGGTTAATGCAGTTTACATTTATGACAGTAGATGGATATAGATGGGCATAGTCTTTGTTATGTTATGTGTCCTGTACATTGAGGTTATCTCTATGACTTCTTTTTCCTGTCCATATTATCCACCATGTGAGGGGACCTTCTCTTACTGCAATAATGTTCCAGTAAAGTCAGTTCCTGTTACACCACAAATGTCACTCACACGCTGCAACATGCAAACTGGGGATTTGTTTAAAATTGTAATGAGGGGCCTGGTTCTATGGCACTTTTTCGGTTAAAGTGCTGTGTACGTTAATGTGATAGACTTGGATGGCTGCCTGTGGCATGTAAGTCCACCCTGACCTGGACCTAATCCACAGTCATTGAAAAACATCTTCTTTTTTACAGTATGTGAACTTGACCACTGGTCTGCTGTCATTTCGAGTTAATCTAGGTGAGAAAGGAATTATTTGATTGCAACAGCTTAGTTTTGCAGACAAACAAAGATGCTACAGATGCACTAAAGATGATATAGACACAGAAACATCTGGACAAGAAACATAAAAGCCAGGGAATAGAAACATGTTCTAATAAAACATGTTCCTTCACTTAATAATAAAATAGAACATCTAAGAGAATGGACAGTTAAATTTAACTTTATTTAAACATTAAAACGTGGACTTGTAAAATAACTGGAGAGATCAACAGGCATTTTATGACTAGTGTTCCCATAAAGAGACACAGCTGAGTAGATAAATATTTACTATCATCTATATTATCTAGAGACTCAAATTTTTTGATTGTTTAACCATATCTACCATGTTGGCCCTATATTAGCCAGTATAGGAAAATAAGGTATTTTGTATGATTTACATTCACCTGTTTTTGCAGATTAAAACTCAGATTTTGTCTCTCTCTACCAATCCCCAACCCCTATATATTTCATTACCGGACTAAGGGGCTTCAGTGTTCTTCTCCTTAACAAACTGCCTCCCCAACTTTAAATAAAAGACTTGAGACCATGACTCGTTTGGAGTGATTTATTATTCATTATAAACCATCCAGAGCTATAACATCTTATAAAAACAGCCATAAAACACATAGCTTACATCGATGACGGACTGGGGCCAAAAATCAGCCCTGGATTTTACTAGCGCCTGATTGCCCCCCCCCAACCATGATGCCAGGGCTATAGCATTAGGGGATTCTGGGTACAGTGGATCTGGGTACAGGGAGCTTTGAGGGAGGGGCAGGGAATGAGGGTGTAAAAAGCAGCAGAGAAACTGGACCAAAGCAGTGCGGCCTACCAGACATTGTCCCGTGTCTCCCTATGGCCAGTTAGCCCCTGGCTAACATTAACTCGAACTTAAAGTGAATAATAAAAGTCCCTTTGTACTCTGAGGCAACTCCACTTCCCCCTGTAACAGCATTAGAATAGCAGAAGCCAATTTGGGGCTCCAGCTGAAACCTAGCTCAGGAGTCACTGCTGAACCCACAACCAGATAGGCCATTCTCTGCTAAACCACAAACTACCTGAATCAGCTTCTAAAGCCAAATACCTTTTTTCCAGAGCACCAGAACCACTGAAATGGCTCTATACTAGGAGACCTGAAACAATGTAATCCGAAATGTAAAAATGTCAGCCCCCCCCCCCCCCCCCCACAAAAATAAACCCTGCATACTTCTACCAGGGCTTGTTCATTTGTAACATGAAAACGACCAGGGAGGGCAGGGATACTTACCAATGGCTTCACAAAGTACAACAATGACCTTTCACTGTGCAGCCCCCCCCCCCCCCCTTAAATGCCTTCGTACACAATATGCCTCTTCTAGGACCTTCCACACCCCAGCCTCCAGCAACCCCTACAAATCCCTAAATATCTTGTAGTCAGGAGCCAGCATCAGTCCCAAAGGAGCATCACTCTGAAAGAAAAGCCACCTATGTAGCAGAACGTAGGACCAAGGCAAAATGTTCATTAAAACAACAATTATTAGGGAGGTCAAATGGTCATGGCTTAATAAATGTACCCTTTTTAAAGCTTAACAGATTTTTTTTAAAGCCTTCCCCATACCCTGCTGACCTCAGATTCGATCTTCCTCTTACCCACTTTTACACAGCATTGCAAGGGGGGCATTGCAGGGGCCTTTAGGGGTGGACCAAACCATTTTGCTTGAGCATGAAAACACCAAATACAATGGAACTGTTCAAGACGTGGTTTGCTCTTACATTAAGGGTGCAATATAAATATTATTTTAACTAATGAATCGTTTTGAAGGCCCAGCTCCAGCTAATTTTTATATTTTGGGGGTGACTATTGGTAAATTTTCCAAGTTATTCCACTAGCAGAGCTTTAGCCTTGTCTGGTCATCAGATATAGGATGTTTCATTAATAGAGTATCCCAATGTGTCATTAGGACCATGGGGGTTATGACCAGCAATAAATATGTGAACAGGCCTCATCACTGTATCCAAACGTAATGAAATCCAGCTTTAGCCAACATGCTTATCTTGTCAGGTCGTGCATACACACTTCAGCACTTGTCTCCAGGAGACACGCACATTTTCTTTTCAGTTCCTCCTCTGGGGGGTAACCTGGAAAAGGAAAATTTCCAGTAGTATGTCAAGAGTGTTTGTCTGGAAGACAAATGGAGGGGTTAAAGGGTTCTTCCTCTAGATAGAACAGAGACCTGGTTACCACAAGGCATGGCTTGCCTTTAAGTGACTTGTCAGATCATTAGCAGAGTTGTAATAAGGTTGCAATAAATGAAATAGGGTGTCTGGCCATGACAGACAAAGTTTATCAGAACCCTTGAGGGTATTTATTAATATCTGTAGAAGGCCTCCACACTTTGAGAGCATCTCTAACTTTAATGAATTCCTGTGCACAGCGTATTCAGGGTAAAGTGTGCATACAACAAATGCAAATAAACATTATACATATTTCAAAAGATATTTATATGAAATTAGCACAATGCCCCAGTATGCAAATTAAGCATAATATTTAGAGCAACAGTTAGGTAACTTAACATATACAGTTTTTCTGTGTAGAGGGCTTCCATCTGGCCTGTGGCAGAGGCTGTGTAGGGCGGGGGGGGGGGGGATCTTGGAACTAGAGTAGGCCAACTCAGGTTGGTGTGGAGTGTGGTTTGTGGTCCACCTACTCTTTAGTCGTGGCTGGTCTCCAGGAATGACACTTTTTGTAGTTAAACAATGGTTTCTTTACTAGGCTTTCCAGTTTAGCATAGCAGGACATAACATCATAGATGGTACATTTCAGCAAGTATACTTCCAAGTAGCTTCCAAAACTCAGCAGTCTAGCTCCACTTGAGACTCTGGTCAGGCTGGTCTTATTCCCATAAATGAGGTGAGAAACAACCAACCAAACAAGAGCAAACAGCGACCGCACCAACAATTTTAAATAACAACTAGTGTGCTAAACTGTGCAGGGTAAAAACAGAAAGGTCTGTTGAAAACATGAAACAAAAGCGAGGGATCCCACGTAACCCCCCTAGACCCTACAAAAACAGAAGCACCACTAAACAATGATAAACTATATAAAAGAGTAATAAAGTTTATTCAAGCATATATCTACATATATACATAAACAACACTACAAGACAAATCTAAAATCATTTAAAAAACATATAATTGACAATACTAACACCGAGGAGGGGGAAAAGGGGGGGGAAACAGCACACTGTCACTGCTGCTCTAAAATAATATAAACAATAGATAAGTACAAGATCTGCCCTAAACAATACCATAAATCCTATCAATCAAGAATAATAAAAAACTATCACTATGGAGGTGTATATATAATATGTGAATGCAATACTAATCGTGCTAAACACAAACTATTTATAATTAAATGAAATCAAACAATGTACCTACAAAGCCCAAAAACAATCTTATGCAATATGAATAATAAAGACGACTATCAGAAACTAAACATAATCCTACCTACAAATATAGTGAGGACCCACCAGGTGAACAAGGGCAGACCATCAATAATACAGCAAGGTGAAACAACACTCACATAGCCAGAGCAGACTCACGTGAACAGGCCCCCCCACTGCCCACACTCCTCACCACCAACGCGTTTTGTGACGTCACCGCGTCACTTTCTCAAGGTGTGTGAGGAGTCCCCATGACAAACGCCCCTATTTAAACTCACCCCGCCTAAACTCACCTCTTGGTCCGTGGTGAGGTGGAGTTTAGGTGGGGTGACTTTAAATAGGGGCGTTTGGCAAATCAGGTGATGTTGCTAATGCCATCTGGTTTAGTCTCTATTTACATTACCCTTCCTAACTAAAGGGGTACATTAGACTATGTAATATTAACTTCCCATTCCTTAGGCAACATTTCCATCATGTGGATTTATGAAGCGATGAAACCCAAGTACTGCTTTTTATCTACTAACATAGGAAACTGTTGTCTAAACTAAAGCTATCTCTTTCATGGATACTCATGTAAAGAGGATTCTAATCCTTTTTAACTGTTCTGTTTAGACTGTACTTACCCGTCACATATGTCTCACACAAATAAACGGAAGTGGGTAGTGAGCAGAGGCGTACATACCATAGAGACAGGGAAGACAGCTGGTACCGGACCCATGGCAGAAGGGGGCCCCATGCAAGCTGCCCCCTTCACCTTGCAGAACCCGTGGCAATGTTTGGACTTACTTACTGTATCTGGAAGCCACTCAGGTATGGACAGGTGCAAGTTCTCTTTAGAAAGAAAAAATGTGATGCTCCAGCACTGTGTACTGCCCAGAACCAGTAAAGGTCATCAACAGGGCACAGGGGAACCTGAGCTGTATGCTTGCAGGGTGGAACTAAAAACCCACCAGCTTGATTTCCCTTCAAAGGCAATAGACAATGCACATGGGTTAAAAATCTGGATGTAGATGATGATGAGATAAAAAACAAGATAGAAAATGCAGTAGTGAGATAAGATAGAGAAAAACAAACACTCTAAGAGACCAACAATCAAAAAAAAGCTAAAATGGGGACCCTTCCTACCAACCCCACACTGCATGTTTATAATTATAAAGACCCCACACTTTTTCGAATAGGCCCATCCTATCAAGTAGGATACTGCTCAGACTTTTATTGACGATCCAATTAATTTAGTTAAGAAACTGACATATTCTCAAATGTGGGGTCCTCCAGGATTTAGCTATAATAAGCCACCATACAGCAAAAAATATGAATTTCTGGGAAGTTCTAATAACTTCCACAACTGTCTCAATATACTTAATTTAAAAAATCAAGTTTAGCAAAATCTCACAAATGACCTATGTAGCACACATATGTCCTGGGGGGGGGGGGGGATCACTCTGGCGTGTGGAGAATGGGTTTTAATTGCTGGGCCCAAGGGACTCCCAAAGTGGGGTTGCAAATAGTAACTCCCAGGAGAAAGTCTTTAGAGAAAGCAGTAACTGCTTTCTCTAAATCAGTAGTCCTCAAACTTCCTCCTCAAGGGCCGAGACAGGCCAGGTTTTGCAGCTCTCTATGCTGATGCACAGATGTAATAATTAGGGCTATAGCTCTGTCTGAGCACCAGTTAATTCACCTGTGGAGTAGCATGGAGAGCTGCAAAATGTGGCCTGTCTCGGCCCTTGAGGAGGAAGTTTGAGGACTACTGCTCTAAATAGTAACTCCCAGGACTTCCGGTACACTTGGTTCCAATGTCAGTAGTATTTGTGTAGTTACAATCCATTCTTCACAGCAGTTTCTTTGGTCCAGCTCTAGTTCCTTGTATAACTTCAGCAGGTGGCTGCAGTACTTTCTGGTCCCCCTTGTAGCAGAGAAGTAGCTAGGCTTTCTGGCACCAGGGGCAAAGATTCAAATTGGCACCTGACCTGCTGCACCCGGGGCAAGTGCCCCCTCTGCTCCCCCCTAGCTACGACCCTGCTTGTAGGATACTGTGACCTGTAGCCTTGGCTGAAAGATTCCTCTGCTCTGTTCTTGTTGCTGCCTCCAGGCTTACCTTCCTGCTTGTATCATTCTCCCACACACACAAACTACAATAATGATCCAAAAATCATCTATTTCCCTTGGCTCATCTCTATATAGACTATACTAGAGGAGAGTACATGTTTGTTGCTTGATATTTAGATGATGAGAGGGTTAAACTGGGCGGTAAATTAGTTCCCAGGCCCTGAATAATAATAATAATTTTGTATAAATAATAGTGATTGAGCTGCTCCCAACCCCCCTTTATTCTAGAGGAGATCTCTATACCTTTGGGTCCAACAATGTCTGTACCCATTTCTTCTATTTATGTGTCATTTAATTTACACTAACAGGTGTTATCTTCAATTTAGTGTCCTACGGTGCCATCATGTGGATTAGTTCTGCTACTGCATGTAAAAACTGAACAAGTCTTTCTTGATCCTCTAAATCACATGTCAAAATCAAGGCCCGGGAGATGGATGCAGCCCTCCAAGCCTTTATATGTGGTCCTCTGGCTGGTGGCAGGTGGTGGCAGTCGGGTGGTGCCCCTTCTAGCTGATCTGGTCACCCTAAGGCTTCTCACACCGGCAGCATGTCTTTGCACTTGTGTGCAAGCCTGAGGGAGAAGAGAGTGTCTGCAACTGTCCAGGGGTGCAACCAGCTCTCACCACACAAGGGGGGCCCTCCTAACCCACCCAACTCACTGCCACAGCAAAGTGTGCTGCAGCTGCTGCCCCCTGCATCAGCTGCAGCACCCTTTGTTGTCGCAGTGAGTTGTGCTCTCCCACATGGCTATAGCTCGCAACAACCAATAACCCCTTTATTGGTTATTGTGAGTTATAGCCATGTGGGATGGGGAAAAAAATCATTGTAGTGCAGCCCTGGGCAAAATGAGTCTGCATCTGTCCTGGGCAAAATGATTCTGAGTCTCCATCTGTTCTGGTCGAAAGAATTCTGTTGCTATCCTGGGCAGAATCATTTGCATTTGCATTCGTCCTGGGCAAAATCATTTGAATACATTTGAATGGTCATGTTTTTTGACTTGTGAATCTTGTTTTGTGTTTGTTATGAACTGGCCTTTTGAAGGCAACCAGAATGCTGATGTGGCCCTTGATGAAAATGAGTTTGACACCACTGATATAAATGACTCCAGGTGAACACAAAAAAATAGATGGAGGAGCAACAATTATGGGGTCCCTCTGCTCTTCTGGACCCCGGTCTGGGTTCACCCCTTGCACCCCCTCAGTTTACACCCCTGATCACTACATTCACAGTCGGTCTGCCAGCCACACCTGGACCTAGGACTGCATAGTGTTTGATTCATATATTAATGGTAACATTAGATTAAGCAACACAATGGCATTTATTTATAGGTGATTTGTTACATACACATTCTAGTAATAGTAGTAAACCTGCAGACACAGATATCCCCAATGTAAATATAACAAATCCCAATGTTTTGTCCAATTGGTATGGCTAGTTTGTATATATCTTCAATACCTTTCACCAGTTAGATCTGCTCCATAGAGGCTTATGCGAGAAAGGATTTGTGTTTGTACTGAAGGGTTACCAATGAATGGTGCTGCATGGAGGAGAACCCTGGCTGGGGATCGTTTAAAGCACCGCCCAGTCAGTGAATGTAGGTTAATCAAACATGGGCCTGGTAATGGTTGCTGTAAATGCGGTGTTCTAGTGGCTGTGTGGCACCTAAGCTGTTGGGTACAAATTTGTACTGGCTTGCAAGAGGTGCTGTCAGCTAATGGTGTATTGCAATCTGGTAGAGCTGATACAAATGACTACCTTGTGGTGTAGGAGCCATGCAGCCACTAGATCAGCTCCTGGGCCCCACCTACCTACTGCAGCCCACATCTATGAAAATCATATGAAATAAGAAGGATGCATGGATGGAAACTTGACATTGCAGTTTATAGAGTCCAACATTTTCTAATGGTGGTCCTGTCTATCTGTACATTTTGTTTGATCACAGGTTTGGATAAAATATGGCTTTAAGCAAGACTTTACAAAAAAGTGTGTTTCCTTGAAGTGGATTTACTTTGAGTCTAGGCTTTCTTATTTCTTGCTTGGAAAATCTCTATACGTAACCAGCTAGAACGGTTCCTTTAGTGCAGGAGTGTACAAACTTTGCTGCATTGTTATATTATTCCACCTAAAGGGGTTGCAAGAGGTAAGATGGAAAATTGCAAGATGGGCAAAGAGGTGAGGTGGGCTGAGGTGAGTCGAGAAATAGTGGGCAGGAGGTGAGGTGGGCTGAGGTGAGTCGAGAAATAGTGGGCAGAAGTTGAGGTGGGCTGAGGGGAGTCGGGAAATACTGGGCAGGAGGTGAGGTGGGCTGAGGGGAGTCGGGAAATAGTGAGCAGTATGTGAGGTGGGCTGAGGTGAGTCGGGAAGTAGTGGGCAGGAGGTGAGGTGGGCTGAGGTGAGTTGGGAAATAGTGGGCAGGAGGTGAGGTGGGCTGAGGTGAGTTGGAAAATAGTGGGCAGGAGGTGAGGTGGGCTGAGGTGAGTTGGGAAATAGTGGACAGGAGGTGAGGTGGGCTGAGGTGAGTTGGGAAACAATGGGCAGAAGTTGAGGTGGGCTGAGCTGAGTCGGGAAATAGTGGTTAGGAGGTGAGGTGGGCTGAGGTGAGATGGGAAATAGTGGGCAGGAGGTGAGGTGGGCTGAGGTGAGTTGGGAAATAATGGGCAGAAGTTGAGGTGGGCTGAGCTGAGTCGGGAAATAGTGGTTAGGAGGTGAGGTGGGCTGAGGTGAGTCGGGAAATAGTGGTCAGGAGGTGAGGTGGGTTGAAGTGATGCAGGAAGTAGTGGGCAGGAGGTGAGGTGGGCTGAGGTGAGTTGGGAAATAGTGGGCAGGAGGTGAGGTGGGCTGAGGTGAGTCGGGAAATAATGGGCAGGAGGTGAGGTGGGCTGAGGTGAGTCGGGAAATAGTAGCTGGGAGGTGAAGTGGGCTGAAGTGATGCGGGAAGTAGTGGGCAGGAGGTGAGGTGGGCTGAGGTGAGTCGGGAAATAGTGGGCAGAAGTTGAGGTGGGCTGAGGTGAGATGGGAAGTAGTGGGCAGAAGTTGAGGTGGGCTGAGGTGAGTCGGGAAATAGTGGGCAGGAGGTGAGGTGGGCTGAGGTGAGTCGGGAAATAGTGGGCAGGAGGTGAGGTGGGCTGAGGTGAGTTGGGAAATAGTGGGCAGAAGTTGAGGTGGGCTGAGGTGAGTCGGGAAATAGTGGGCAGGAGGTGAGGTGGGCTGAGGTGAGTCGGGAAATAGTGAGCAAGAGGTGAGGTGGGCTGAGGTGAGTTGTGAAATAGTGGGCAGGAGGTGGGCTGAAGTGAGTTGTGAAATAGTGGGCAGGAGGTGGGCTGAGGTGAGTCAGGAAATAGTGGTAAGGAGGTGAGGTGGGCTGAGGTGAGATGGGAAGTAGTGGGCAGGAGGTGAGGTGGGCTGAGGTGAGGTGGGAAATAGTGGACAGGAGGTGAGGTGGGCTGAAGTGATGCGGGAAGTAGTGGGCAGGAGGTGAGGTGGGCTGAGGTGAGGCGGGAAGTAGTGGGCAGGAGGTGAGGTGGGCTGAAGTGATGCATGAAGCAGTGGGCAGGAGGTGAGGTGGGCTGAGGTGAGGTGGGAAATAGTGGTTAGGAAGTGAGGTGGGCTGAGGTGAGATGGGAAATAGTGGGCAGGAGGTGAGGTGGGCTGAGGTGAGGTGGGAAATAGTGGGCAGGAGGTGAGGTGGGCTGAGGTGAGTCGGGAAATAGTGGTTAGGAGGGGAGGTGGGCTGAGGTGAGATGGGAAATAGTGGGCAGGAGGTGAGGTGGGCTGAGATGAGTTGGGAAATAGTGGGCAGGAGGTGAGGTGGGCTGAGGTGAGGCGGGAAGTAGTGGGCAGAAGGAGAGGTGGGCTAAAGTGAGGTAGGAAGTACAGAGATGCCAACCTGACCCATTCCTGCAGGGTGATCTTTCTCCAGTCCTGCACTTAGCAGTGACCATTTACACCCGGGCTCACCATATTAACTGAGTTGAATAGAAGTTCTAATTAGAACTTAGGTGAGGGAAAAGTAGTGGCCAGGAGGTGAAGTGAGGTGAGCTGAGGTGAGTAGGGAAGTGAGTAGGGAAGAAGTGGGCCGGAGGTGAGCTGAGGTGAGGCAGGAAGTAGTGGGCAGGGGTCTAGCAGAAGAAAGTGATTTTGGCTGAGGTGGTAAAAGTTTAGATGAGCAGAGGTGAGGCAAAGGTGGGTAGAGGCAGGTGAGTAGAATTCGGGGGCAGCAACTGATGGCTGTGTTGGCCGCATGTTGTGCATCTCTGCTCTAGTGGCTGCACAGACCATAGAGAAATTCATCCAGTGTAGTTCTGTACCAAAAATAGCATATCAATTACAGTATATTTCACCTTCTAGATACATTTAATGTGACAGAAAGCACTTCAACATTACAATCCTCTTGTTCTGGCAGAATATTTATATTTTAGATCTTTATACAGTCTAAGCTCCTGACACTTTTTGTTTTTGCGACTTCCTCAGGGGATCCTATGGGATCGAACTGTTAAATAACATTAAACGTAGTTGCTTTTTTGACAGAAACATTCTTACAGCAATCCTTTAGTTTGCAGATGATTAAAGCAGACCTACATCCAAATGACACCAAACCACCCCACCAAACCCTAGTCCTGCAGTAATTGATACTCACATCTTCTTTTATGTCACTGCAGTCCCATGTAAAAGATTCAGAGATCTTGTGGCCCACTATCTTATCAGCATGGTCTGCTAAATTATCTTGACATTGGTTCTAAAACAATAAAAATAAGTAGATGGGTTTTCATCCCAATAACTTAAACTCTAGCCTGAAAAAATAAAGAACATGAAACATTTATTTTTGTGGTTTCACGTCTCTGATCTTGATTTATATAACACAGACCAGTCCCTCTACGGAATTGGCCCTTGGCCAGAGGAGAGATCCATCACATGGAGGGAGATGAGAGCGCCTGTGTGGCACAAGGTGAATGGAGGCATTTGTAGGAAATGCAGAAAGGTCTCTGTTCAGTGTAAAGCAGATACATCAGTAACATGATGGCAGAATGGAACAGTGTTTCCGGAAGCAGGAGGCCGGATGAGCCGTGTATAAGATCCACACTAAGTGGGGACTTTTCTTTAAATCCTCTATTTCCATTGTGTGAGGGCCTTTAGTACAAACAGCGATTATGTGCGTGCATGTGCCGTATATCATCTGAACTATTCTACATGTTGGTCTGTTTTACATTCAGACCACAAAATTGTATAGGGAGGCACTCACAAAAAACATATTTGTCAAAGAAGATTTTATTCCATTTAATCACTACACATATTCTACATGATTAAAAACCCTTAAAAAACACATAATAAGACAATACATACAAGACAAACCAACATAAAGGTGCGTAGGTGATGGGGAGAGTGCTGGCACATATAAATAACAATCAGCATATAAAGATAAAAAAATAAAAATATATATAAGTGTTCCAAAAATGCAAATAACTGTGTGCAAATCCTGCCTTGATCCGGAACCTAAGTTACTCTAAAGTGCAAAGTGCAACCAATCAGTAAATACATACACAATAGGCTCGATTCAGAGACAGATACGTCTGGACTTTCACATGTGTCTGTGTATGTTTTTGTGTCTGTTTTGGGGTTTTTACGTTCCTATTGCGCTTTCGATGGACGGATCTAGATCTAAATCTGATCATTTGCGTTATTTCGGATCTAAATCTGATCATTTGCGTTAGTTCAGATAAGTTACATTATTGGGATGGGCTTGCGTCTGATTCATAAAGCTGATTGCCGAGGGACCACCACCCTATAAAACGGTTTCATTTGCGATCCACTTACAGGACCATTTTTGCCTCGGATTGCTTGAACATGTATTGCGACTTTGTTGAGGAATATGAGCGCCTTCAGCTCCAAGGCATTGCATGTGTCAGCATGGCCGAGGCCAGATTGCACCGGAGTCGCATGCATATCGATCGCATGCATGATGTTGAGCTGTTCGAGCTGACCCGACTTAATCTCGCTTCCCTCCATAAGTTGTACAGTGAGCTGCGGCCATGGTTAGCTTGCACCACAAGGAAGGGGCAAGCAATTTCAGGTATGACCAAGATGCTTGGCTACCTGCAATTTTTGGGTGCCTTCTCCGTGGTGATGTCACAGCCTACGTTGAGCCGCGCGCTATCCAAGTTTTATTTTATTTATAAATATTTTATTTATTTCCTTTCCGGACGACATGGTAGCCAGAACCGCACTTAAGTTGGGTTTTTTTAATATCGCCGACATGCCCAACGTCATGGGTGCGATCGATTGCACCCACGTTGCATTGATCCCTCCCGCAGCCGACGAGAACATCTATAGGTAAGTTAATTAGGTCATTTTGTTTTATTGTTTTGCCAAACTGCATTGTAACTATCTATTATTCCCTGCTTCTAAAGTGTCTCTGTGAACCACTTTACAATGTATACCTTAATCCCTCCTTCTAAAGTGTCCCTGTGAACAAGTTTACAATGTATACCCTAATCCCTCCTTCTAAAGTGTCCCTGTGAACCACTTTACAATGTATACCTTAATCCCTCCTTCTAAAGTGTCCCTGTGAACCACTTCACAATGTATACCTTAATCCCTCCTTCTAAAGTGTCCCTGTGAACCACTTTACAATGTATACCTTAATCCCTCCTTCTAAAGTTTCCCTGTGAACAAGTTTACAATGTATACCTTAATCCCTCCTTCTAAAGTGTCCCTGTGAACCACTTTACAATGTATACCGTAATCCCTCCTTCTAAAGTGTCCATGTGAACCACTTTACAATGTATACCTTAATCTATCTTTCTAAAGTGTCCCTGTGAACCACTTTACAATGTATACCTTAATCCCTCCTTCTAAAGTGTCCCTGTGAACCACTTTACAATGTATACTTTCATCAATTTTTTTAATGTAGGCCTTATCCAAACATTTTATTGCTGACCTTAATTAGTCATTAGAATGTTAATCTTTATTTTCTCCCACATGCATATAATCTTGGTTATTAAAACTACTTATGTACTTTGTTAATGTTACTTGGATTGTACAACATGTTATTTTGAGAGTATTAGGAGTTAGTGTTTGAGTTGTTTACCTTGGCTTGCTGTAATATTTTTTTTTTTTTTTTAGGAACCGCAAAATGGGCCACTTCCTGAATGTCCAAGCAGTGGTGGGCCCGGACATGCGGTTCCTTAGTGTCCTCTCTGGGTATCCAGGCTCATCCAATGATGCGTATATCTTTCGGAGCTCCAGCTTATTCCGTCGGTTTGAGTCTGGAGAATTATCAGGTGGATGGCTCCTTGGTAAGTTTCCTCAAATTACGTCATTCCCTTTTCACTGTATACCTATGAATATAGTTGATGACCCATGTCCTAACCTATGGCTGTTTTTTCCCCTTGATGACATGTTAAACCGGACGTTCACCATGATTTTTAGAAAAGCCCAAACCCTTAAAAACTGATTCCCCAGCATTTCAAGCTAATATATTTCAAGTCACTTACTTATTATTCTTTCTCCCACTGGGCTGTTCAGGACTTTAGGATACGGGCGCCGCCATCTTTGCTCAGATGCATCACACTTACTAAGGAGAGGAGAGCGGGATAATGTGCAGAGGGTGGGTTATAGCTGTGCTTTGCTCAGACAGAGCAGAGCTGGGGTCAGGAAAAGGTCAGAAATCTCAGAATGCAGAGCAGCACAGTCAGAAGGCACTTCCTGTTTGCAGGCTGCCTGATATTCCCTGAGCCGCCATCTTGGATGTTTAAAGGCTCATAACATGCAGTAGATGCAGGTAGGATGAATTTTAATGTGAGCAATCTGTATGTACAGGGTGTGGGAAACATATAAGATAGGCTCTTATTCAGAGTGAGCGACCGCTTTAAACAATAATGTTGGTTCGAATGTGTAATTTATGTAAGTATTTTGTTATTCTTTCAGGGGATTCAGGCTATTCGCTTCTTCCCTGGTTCCTGATGCCCGTACTTCGGCCGCAGAATGAGGCACAGGAGGCATACAATCGTGCACACAGGAAAACCCGGGCAGTAGTAGAGAGGGCCTTTGGACTCCTGAAAACACGATTTCGCTGTTTGGACCATACCGGGGGGGGGGGGCACTGCAATATGACCCCAACAAGGTCATCAACATCATCCTTGCATGCTGCGTGCTTCACAATTTTGCTATCATGCAGCGTGTCCCCCGGTATGTGGATCTGCCCCCCTCTCCACCCAGCCAGGAGGCAGATGAGCAGTACACTGGCACACCTAGTGCCTCTGGCCAAGCAGTGCGGGCAAATTTGATTTTCGGCTATTTTTCCTAAAATTTGTTTTGTTTGTTTGTTTATGTAATTTTTTATTTTGACTATGATTTGCCTTTGTGAAGGCCTTTTTCTTTTTCAAACAAAAAAAAGTAATTACTTAATTATTAAAAAATTGGCACCTGATTTGAGCCTCATGCAGTTTATTTGCTCATGTTTGTCCTTAAAAACCTTCATGGATATCAAATTAACCCAAACATTAATTCATCAACAATCAAGAACAGGTAAAGTCACATTCAATCTATTTTCTGCAAATATGTCAATTTTTAGTTGAAGGGCACTTGCAGACTCAAAATGTACATACATTGTAAAACATAACTATAAATTGGGGCAGACTCCTGCCACCTAGCAATTGGCCACATCCAGGAGTTCTAAAGTAACTGACTCCAGGCCGAAGTTTCCCCCCCCCCCACCAACATCAAGATCCATAGGGAGCAACAATTTCCCGGGGAATAGTGGGGGAGGAATACATGGGCCCACATACACACCCTCTCCTGCTCGGCCACATTTGCCACCGCACAGGTGGAAAGCAGCCATACATATGCCACATCCACGCCTGTAAGTTCAGTGGCCACCCAGCCAATGACCCCCCAGTCCTAATGCCAGTCCAGTCCGATCTTTGCCATGGGCAAATGTAGTTGTTTCACAGGCAAGAATGTCCCCCAATATTGCCAACAAACAGGATGAGCCAGCAACCATTTGATTAGGACCAAGCCTGCAGCGTGGGAGCTTGAGTGAGGCTTAAGCTCAGCCATTGGCTAGTGGGGTATGTGAGCACTCTAACGAGCTATATGGGTGAATTAAAAAACAAACCAACAAAGCCATAAAAAACCCAATCTTGGTAGCGCTCATCAGACAGGTAAATAGAGTGGGGATGTAGAGGAAAGATGTGGAGCAGATCCAGGTCAAATAGATCTTAAAATTGATGTTGCCCATAATAAGGTTGTGGTTGGCCTTGGAGGTGGCCCAACACCTGGCCATGTGTGGCATTCATAATCTGCCACTGCTCAAGCATCTGTCTGTTGCTAGTTCGAAATGCATCTAGCATGGCAGTGAAGTTTGCATTTAAGGTGGCCGTTCGTTCTGCCATCTGTGTGGTTAAGTTGGCCATTTGCTCAGACATCTGGCTGGCTAAGTTGGCCATTTGTTCAGACATCTGGCTGGTTAAGTTGGCCATTTGTTCAGACATCTGGCTGTTGTTCGTCCTAAATTCAGTGAGCATGTTGGAGAATGTATTATTGAAATTATCGATTAGTGCAGTAATCTGCTCTGTTGTTCGTTGAGTCACCTGCCGAAAGTAACGGCTGTCATGGCGCCATGCTGACTCCAGGATCGGCACGTGCCTCCCCTGGGAAACTGGTCGATGTTGTTGACTGCGTCTTCCACTTCCCCAGCTTTGAGCGCCTGCAGATGCTGGAGCTCTAGGGTGAGCAACAGACCCAGATGTGCTCGGCAAAACCTCTGCAGCAGAGCTACCACTGGGGACTGTAGGCTCAGTCTCAGCCTGCTGCCCACGATGGGCTGGCAGCATGCGTCCACCTTCACTCTGCTGCAGAGGATTTGGTGCAGTAGGATGCTGGGGCAGTGGCAGATTAGGTTCCAGGGGGGTAATTTCCGAAGCTTCAATCCGGCTGGCATCCTCCTCCTCCATCTCCTGGATTACATCCATCAGTGTGGGAGTCTGTTGGGACATGTGAAAAAGTGTTTCAGGTTTGGCGCTAAATATCTTTGGGATTAAAATTACTCATGTGCATTCACATACATCAGCAGTTTCATCAAAGTCCACTTACCCTATATATCTGCTCCTGTGTTCTAGGCAGCAGGGAAGTAGACGGCGTGCTCAAACTGGAGGAGCCTTCCACACTTCCAGAGGCTGGATGCTGGGCTGGGTTTAAAAGTAAAAGTCACGTAAACACACAAACATCCATTGATGAGCTGGATTAGTACATATGCTTTAGAAAACACGTGGCCAAGCAGGAATGACAACTCCCCCAAAGGTGCAAGTTGACCTTCACAATGAATGTCAGTATCTCTTATATGTAAGCCTCACCCTGTACATACAGATTGGTCACCTTAAATAATACAAACATGTATGTACTGCATGTTAGGAGGCTTTACAGATCCCAAATGGCGCATTAGGGGCCCACAGTCAGCTTGCAAATAGCATTTGGCTTCAGAGTATGCTGCTGTGCATTCTTACTATGTAGACCTTTCCCTGACACCAGCTCAAGTTTGTTTGACCAAAGCACAGCTACAACCCCAGTGGTAGAAAGACAAAGAATAAGTGTTGTCTATTATTGACTATATTCACATTACATGCAGTGCTTTGGTAAGATAAATAGTTTAATAGGGAGCAGAAATACTGTCAAAGGTCGTGTATGGGCTGCAAACCTTTTTAAGGACCATTAACTACTGTACCCTGGGAGAGTGGCCATCATGAAGGACATTCCTCAGACATTAAATACCCGCCTAAAACAGTAACCTCCCCTCAAAGCCACTTCCTAGGGGCATGTGTTCATATCTGCCTGTGAGCCTCATTTCACATGTTTCCAATAGTTCACATTCAAACAAACATTACTAACCTGCAGAAATAGTATTGATGTCCGTGTCCTGTCTGCCAGAGAGGCCCTCTAATGCGACGGGGTGTATTAATGCCAGGACCATTTCTTCAGCTCTGGTATATTGTAATTTGGTGGGGAAGCCTCCGCCAGTTTGTAAGCTGAAAAATAGAGGTTAACAAATTTTGGGTATTGTGGTCACTACAACAAGCAGCAAAATGCACAACTCAAATATGTACCTGTGATTGCACCGTTTATTCGGTTGCTTCCGTGCGGCATACTTCAGGTCAGATATATTTCTCTGTATCTGCTACACATCTTTCCTCTCGTCCCCCTCTGCATTGACCTGTCTGGTGAGCTCTTCAAAGATTTGGGTTTTTCTTATTTTGCTGGTTGATTTTGAATGTCGCCCAAATATCTCATCATAATGAAGTGTGAGGCCACTTGCCAATGCTAGGGTTTGTGCCTCCACAAATCGGCCACTCAACTGGCCTCGCCGCAATGTTCGGCCTAATGGTTGGTCTTCTGGCTCATCTGTGTTTGGTAGCAATTCTGGGGACATTCTGGGCTGGCTCTGTGGTGATGAATCGTGCGTCACGTGGCTGGAAAAAGACTGTACTGGACTCGCATTAGGACTGGGGGTCCTTGCCTGGGTGGCCACCGAACTTCCAGGCGTGGATGTTGCATAGGTCTCGATGGTTTCCACCTGTGCTGGTGGCAAATGTGTCCGAGGAGGAGAGGGTGTGCTTGGGGGGGTGGGGCTTCGGCCCTCTGCTTATTTGTGCCCTTTGAACTGGTGCTCCCTTTATCATGGGATGTGGTTGTGCAGGGAGGAGGAGAGGGTGTTTTTGGTGGGCTGGGGCTTCGGGCCCTCTGCTTCTTTGTGGCCTTGGAACTGGTGCTCCGTTTATCATGGGATGTGGTAGGGTGGGGAGGAGGAGAGGGTGTTCTTGGTAGGCTGGGGCTTCGGGCCCTCTGCTTCTTTGTGGCCTTGGAACTGGTGCTCCGTTTATCATGGGATGTGGTGGGGCAGGGAGGAGGAGAGGGTGTTCTTGGTGGGCTGGGGCTTCGGGCCCTCTGTTTCTTTGTGGCCTTGGAACTGGCGCTCCGTTTATCATGGGATGTGGTAGGGTGGGGAGGAGGAGAGGATGTTCTTGGTGGGCTAGGGCTTCTTTGTGGCCTTGGACGTAGTCGTACTTTGCTGCATGGATGTGGGTGCCTTCTCCTTTGAGGTTCCTTCCTTGCTTTTGGTTGCTGTTTTGGATGTTCCGGCAATGTCGCCTTGTGGTGGCCACTTTGGCTCAGCATTTCACGCACCTTGCTAGTCGCTTGGTGCGACCGAGTGCTCGGTCTGGAGGATGAAGTGTCCTCATGCCGCTGTGGCCTTTTAGTCTTGGCCTCCTTTGCTGGTGTTTGCTTTGCGCTCTGTTTTTTGGGTGCCATGCTGACAATCTCAAAGAGAATGAGCTGTGTGTCCATGACATTTTAAATACTAATGACTGGGTATGATGCTTACGCTTTCGCGCACGCGTGCATACGGTCGTTCGTCCGGCCGTGCGGAACCCGGAAACCGCTGGGGCATTACTTATCTGCTGCAGACAAGAAACAAGATGGTGCCCACGATCTTCACCCGCCAACAACAAGAGCTGATTATGCTCGTAAGTGTATTGTAAGGACGTAGATTTGCCATCTAAATGCAGGCCTAGGCCTTAAGGAAGCGCAGGAAGAAACAGTTGTTTTTAAAAGTGATTTAAACTCCGTGCCAAACAGAAGTTAGTGCGCACATGTGTGAACCAAGTCACTTGCATCTAGAAGGATAGTTTCAGGCTAGAAATGTGTTTGGGAATGTAATTTAGTCTGACTGATCTAATTGTGACAGATATTTCTATGCAGTTTGATCTAACAACTATTTTTTTTTTGTGTTTTTTAGACGATGCTTCAGCTCAGGTACAACTACCTGCCCAACGCATTCGAGAAGAGGAACGTGGCCCTGGGTATCGTGGCCCGGATCCAACAGGAGACGACACCACCTTCACACATACGCAGATCATGCAGCACTGGTCGGACCTGAAACAACTCCACATGCCTGGGGGCGGCAATTTTTGGTCTCCATTTCCTAAGTAAGTACATAGCGATTGCATGCTAGATGCAACTAATACAGAAGGTAGGCCTTTATTTATAAATGCTTTTCTTTTCTAGTGTTGGAAATGGAGTATCGCATCAGACGCACCCAGAGGCGCGCAGTCCGGCCAGTGCTGCATGAATCTGCAGCAGCAAGTGAAGGTGGTGGATCTCCAGGGCCACTGGCCCCTGGACCTTTCTACAGAGGAGGGGCGTTGCGGCGTGGGCAGGGAGTCGGACCAAACGATGGAGCCATTAGCCTCTGGTATGTGACTCTTAATATAACCCCACACACATACATGCTTTTAAAAGCAAAGCTGATTCCCTAAATCTCTTTTTCTAGATGAATATGTAGCAGGTGAAGGATCTGGAGCAGAGGCTGCAGCAGATCATGTCCAGGAGGAACATGGAGAAGGTGGGTGATGTCACACACACATTCTAAGTGTCATTTGCTTACTGTTGAATCAGACATTATAATCAATCAACCTACATCCATTGGCAATGTCCTTAGCATAATGACATATGGCCTCTTCCTTTAAGAATGTCCTTAGCATAATGACATATGGCCTCTTCCTTTAAGAATGTCCTTAGCATTATGACATATGGCCTCTTCCTTTAAGAATATCCTTAGCATAGTGACATATGGCCTCATGAGTTAGCTTGCAACCTAATAATCATTCCAACCACAGCTGTTAAACATGTATTTGTAGAACAATAATATTTTTTTCTGTTTTTAACAGACACCGCATGTGCCAGATTGGCCCAAATCAGTGCCACTGTGTTTTGGTTGGTGGGCGAGATGCAGAAGCTGCAGAATTCATTGGGGACCACAGATGAAGATTAATTTTCTGGGGCCTGCCATTGCTTTGTATATAGTTTTATCTATTTTATTGTTTTTAGAAAGATTTTAAATTTTTAAAAATGTTTACATTTAAAAAAAAAAAAAAGTTTGCATTTGCAAAATTTGACAAAAAAAATTACTTAAAAAAAGGCACGAAAAATATGCCATTAATTAGTAAAAAAAAAACTTGTTTCTGTGTCATTTTCTTTTCTACATACATTCAGGGTTGGTTACAACAAAACGAAGGCAAAAACCAAAATTTAGATATGAAGAATCGCCAGACCGCGAAGTGATTAAGGTAAGCATTAGGTGTGGGAAATGGAAGAAGAATGAGACCGCTAAGTGATTAAGGTAAGCATTAGGTGCGGGAAATGGAAGAATATACAGACTGTGAAGTGATTAAGGTAAGCATTAGTTGTGGGAAATGGAAGAAGAATGAGACTGCAAAGTGATTAAGGTAAGCATTAGGTGTGGAAAATGGAAGAAGAATGAGACCGCAAAGTGATTAAGGTAAGCATTTGGTGTGGGAAATGGCAGAATATACAGACCGCGAAGTGATTAAGGTAAGCATTAGGTGCGGGAAATGGAAGAATATACAGACCGCGAAGTGATTAAGGTAAGCAATAGGTGTGGGAAATGGAAGAAGAATGAGACTGCGAAGTGATTAAGGTAAGCATTTGGTGTGGGAAATGGAAGAATATACAGACCGCGAAGTGATTAAGGTAAGCATTAGGTGTGGGAAATGGAAAAAGAATGAGACAGCGAAGTGATTAAGGTAAACTTTAGGTGCGGGAAATGGAAGAATATACAGACCGCAAAGTGATTAAGGTAAGCTTTAGGTGCGGGAAATGGAAGAATACTGACCGCGATGTGATTTAGGTAAGCATTGTAGCAGAAGTGAGTGAACAAAATATGTAGACGAGCACATTAATGAGTTACTTTTGTAGTGTGCAGGCGTAAGGTCGTAACGATTTTCGTCTGGATGTTTATTATTTGAAAAAGGAATTCAGAATCTAACGGGAAACGTAAATCATTCGTTCGAGGCGATGTTGGAAAAATCCCAAAAACAGAAGCCTACGTTGTTTCATGAGTAACATAAACGGAAAACGAAAGCTGAAAAATTCTGAACGGACAAACGGACGAAGACTTTAGTGAAGGCTTGCGATGCATGCTTAGAATTACGCGTACACTCATACGCAAGCGGGAAAATTAAAAAAAATAAACAGATCGACAGAAATCTCTCTCTGAATCAACCCTAATATGTGATCAAAAAAACAAAACCTACATGATTGCCAAGTGAATTAATATCCCATAAAAAATCTAATAAATAACACAATGATTCACCAATATAAATACTCTAGTCAATCAGACCAATAAATGTCAATAAATATCAAATATGCCACAAAAAATCAGACCAAGGTACAATCAAAATATCCCAAACATGCCAGTAATGAGTCTCCCCACCACCTACTGCACCAGGAGCCACGCGTTCCGTGGGCGCACGTCCCACTTCATCAGCCCTGATGAAGTGGGGTGTGCGCCCACGGAACGCGTGGCCGGATTTGCACATTGTTATTTGCATTTTTGGATCACTTTTATTCACTTTTATTTCATGATTCCTCCCATTTTGATCAAATTCTCTCAATCATTTGTTCTTTCTTTCTTTCTCTCTCTCTCTCTCATTTCCACATTTCCTCCATCTTTCACTTGTCACATTTCTTCCATTTCCTCTCTCTCACTTTCTATGTCATCATATCTTTCTATCTTTTTTTTACCTTTTCTTCTCCTTTCTCTTTTCCACATTCCATCACCCTCTCTCTTTTCACCTTCTCTTCATATTACTTTCCCTTTTTCCTTCTCTCCATCTATTTTGCAGAGTTCCACTTCTCTCTTATCGGCCATCAGTCTTTCTTTTTCTGATTTCTCTATGTTTTTATTGCCTCATCTCTCTGTCTCCCTCTTTTCCATGTTTCCTCTGTTGCTCGCTTACTTTTCTTGTGCACCATCTTGAAATCTTGCACAGGGCAGCCCTTACCCTAAAGCCTCTTTCACACCTAGCCGTTTGTGCTGGAAAAGTCTTGCATGCTGTGTTTCCAACACGAAGTAAACGCAGCTCCATAGAAGTCTATAGAAACGCAACGCATGCGCAAGGCAGTAAATGCAGCGCAGTACAAAAACGCAGTGGTGTGAAAGAAGCCGAAGGCCGACCCTGACAGGCATTAGTGGACTGGCCATAGGGAGACCCGGGACAATGCCTGGTGGGCTACAGTGCTCTTTGGACCAGTTGGGCTGCTGCTTTTATCACCCACATTCAATCCCTGGCCCCTTAGTCTCACTCTCAGCCCCTGTACCCAGCCCCACTGTACTCACAAGCCAAGGAACCCCAGAACACAATGCCCAGGCATCATGGTTGGGGGGGGGGGGGGGGCTCAGCAGGGACGTGTTGGGCCGGCCAGAGGATGGTAAAATCCAGGGCTGATTTTTGGACCCAGTCCACCGCTGCTGACAGGGACACTATGAATCAGACATTATAATCAATCAACCTACATCCATTGGCAATGTCCTTAGCATAATGACATATGGCCTCTTCCTTTAAGAATGTCCTTAGCATAATGACATATGGCCTCTTCCTTTAAGAATGTCCTTAGCATTATGACATATGGCCTCTTCCTTTAAGAATATCCTTAGCATAGTGACATATGGCCTCATGAGTTAGCTTGCAACCTAATAATCATTCCAACCACAGCTGTTAAACATGTATTTGTAGAACAATAATATTTTTTTCTGTTTTTAACAGACACCGCATGTGCCAGATTGGCCCAAATCAGTGCCACTGTGTTTTGGTTGGTGGGCGAGATGCAGAAGCTGCAGAATTCATTGGGGACCACAGATGAAGATTAATTTTCTGGGGCCTGCCATTGCTTTGTATATAGTTTTATCTATTTTATTGTTTTTAGAAAGATTTTAAATTTTTAAAAATGTTTACATTTAAAAAAAAAAAAAAGTTTGCATTTGCAAAATTTGACAAAAAAAATTACTTAAAAAAAGGCACGAAAAATATGCCATTAATTAGTAAAAAAAAAACTTGTTTCTGTGTCATTTTCTTTTCTACATACATTCAGGGTTGGTTACAACAAAACGAAGGCAAAAACCAAAATTTAGATATGAAGAATCGCCAGACCGCGAAGTGATTAAGGTAAGCATTAGGTGTGGGAAATGGAAGAAGAATGAGACCGCTAAGTGATTAAGGTAAGCATTAGGTGCGGGAAATGGAAGAATATACAGACTGTGAAGTGATTAAGGTAAGCATTAGTTGTGGGAAATGGAAGAAGAATGAGACTGCAAAGTGATTAAGGTAAGCATTAGGTGTGGAAAATGGAAGAAGAATGAGACCGCAAAGTGATTAAGGTAAGCATTTGGTGTGGGAAATGGCAGAATATACAGACCGCGAAGTGATTAAGGTAAGCATTAGGTGCGGGAAATGGAAGAATATACAGACCGCGAAGTGATTAAGGTAAGCAATAGGTGTGGGAAATGGAAGAAGAATGAGACTGCGAAGTGATTAAGGTAAGCATTTGGTGTGGGAAATGGAAGAATATACAGACCGCGAAGTGATTAAGGTAAGCATTAGGTGTGGGAAATGGAAAAAGAATGAGACAGCGAAGTGATTAAGGTAAACTTTAGGTGCGGGAAATGGAAGAATATACAGACCGCAAAGTGATTAAGGTAAGCTTTAGGTGCGGGAAATGGAAGAATACTGACCGCGATGTGATTTAGGTAAGCATTGTAGCAGAAGTGAGTGAACAAAATATGTAGACGAGCACATTAATGAGTTACTTTTGTAGTGTGCAGGCGTAAGGTCGTAACGATTTTCGTCTGGATGTTTATTATTTGAAAAAGGAATTCAGAATCTAACGGGAAACGTAAATCATTCGTTCGAGGCGATGTTGGAAAAATCCCAAAAACAGAAGCCTACGTTGTTTCATGAGTAACATAAACGGAAAACGAAAGCTGAAAAATTCTGAACGGACAAACGGACGAAGACTTTAGTGAAGGCTTGCGATGCATGCTTAGAATTACGCGTACACTCATACGCAAGCGGGAAAATTAAAAAAAATAAACAGATCGACAGAAATCTCTCTCTGAATCAACCCTAATATGTGATCAAAAAAACAAAACCTACATGATTGCCAAGTGAATTAATATCCCATAAAAAATCTAATAAATAACACAATGATTCACCAATATAAATACTCTAGTCAATCAGACCAATAAATGTCAATAAATATCAAATATGCCACAAAAAATCAGACCAAGGTACAATCAAAATATCCCAAACATGCCAGTAATGAGTCTCCCCACCACCTACTGCACCAGGAGCCACGCGTTCCGTGGGCGCACGTCCCACTTCATCAGCCCTGATGAAGTGGGGTGTGCGCCCACGGAACGCGTGGCCGGATTTGCACATTGTTATTTGCATTTTTGGATCACTTTTATTCACTTTTATTTCATGATTCCTCCCATTTTGATCAAATTCTCTCAATCATTTGTTCTTTCTTTCTTTCTCTCTCTCTCTCTCATTTCCACATTTCCTCCATCTTTCACTTGTCACATTTCTTCCATTTCCTCTCTCTCACTTTCTATGTCATCATATCTTTCTATCTTTTTTTTACCTTTTCTTCTCCTTTCTCTTTTCCACATTCCATCACCCTCTCTCTTTTCACCTTCTCTTCATATTACTTTCCCTTTTTCCTTCTCTCCATCTATTTTGCAGAGTTCCACTTCTCTCTTATCGGCCATCAGTCTTTCTTTTTCTGATTTCTCTATGTTTTTATTGCCTCATCTCTCTGTCTCCCTCTTTTCCATGTTTCCTCTGTTGCTCGCTTACTTTTCTTGTGCACCATCTTGAAATCTTGCACAGGGCAGCCCTTACCCTAAAGCCTCTTTCACACCTAGCCGTTTGTGCTGGAAAAGTCTTGCATGCTGTGTTTCCAACACGAAGTAAACGCAGCTCCATAGAAGTCTATAGAAACGCAACGCATGCGCAAGGCAGTAAATGCAGCGCAGTACAAAAACGCAGTGGTGTGAAAGAAGCCGAAGGCCGACCCTGACAGGCATTAGTGGACTGGCCATAGGGAGACCCGGGACAATGCCTGGTGGGCTACAGTGCTCTTTGGACCAGTTGGGCTGCTGCTTTTATCACCCACATTCAATCCCTGGCCCCTTAGTCTCACTCTCAGCCCCTGTACCCAGCCCCACTGTACTCACAAGCCAAGGAACCCCAGAACACAATGCCCAGGCATCATGGTTGGGGGGGGGGGGGGGGGCTCAGCAGGGACGTGTTGGGCCGGCCAGAGGATGGTAAAATCCAGGGCTGATTTTTGGACCCAGTCCACCGCTGCTGACAGGGACACTATATTTTGTGCCAAATCCATAGATAGGTTAAACTGGACCAATACTCTACAGAAGAAAAATGGACCTATAACAAAGGCTCCCTGTCCTAGCACTCCCCCCCCCCCCTGGACCAGACTTTCTCAGTAAAGTGCAGGGTGTAGGCTCCATGTTACACAGGGCTATTTAGATTGCTGCACATAAAAATTAATTTACCCTTTTCTAACTCTTGGAAAATTTTAAAAATAAGATGGTTGCTCCGGCATTTGCAGGCCACCGGCAAACAGGAAGTGCTGCTGGGCATTGTCAGTTGAATCCAGGCAGCAGCATGGCTGAGATGCTGGGAGAGGGAGCTCCAAAATGACCTTTCTTTTCCAACTGTGCCAGGCTGTTGGTCCGGTTTAAATGACCAGAGAATAAGGACACAACACTGATGCCAATAAAAAATATTGGTTAGAGTTGGGCTTTGAAAACAGACGTTAAAGCTTAAAGCGGAAGTCCGAGCATTTTGTAACACTCTAAATAAACTTTCCTCCCGGCCAAGTTTGGGCAATAACATGAAAAACAACTCAATATTCACAGAAGCTGAAAAATTGGGACCTTGAGTGAAAGGTCAGGGTCCAAATCCATTGCAGCAATGTGACTGTACTGGTCTGTCACTAAGGTCACCTGCGGAGCCCCGATCCCATCAGAGGATTGTGGAGATCAGGTGAGTAATGCCCAAATCAGGCTTAGCACAGGGGTGAGAGAGGAGTGGCTTGGGGTTACAAAAAGCTTGGGCTTATTTTTTAAAGGGAAAGTCTACTTTCGGTGGCATTTTTGAACGTGTACAGGTCAAGAACCGCAGAATGACCATGATTCTTAGTGGGTAGAAGGAGCCAGGTAAATAATCTCTTTATGGCACTTTGGGCAATCTCTTAAGCTTCCAGAAGCTGCTGGAGGCTGGAAGTCTATGGGTATAGCTAAGACTTAATACACAGCCATTCACTCCACTAGCGGACACCTGTCAGTTTGAAATACACCCAAAGATGATGTACATGGCCCCGCCTACCCACTAAGAATCATGGTAGTTTTGTGGTTCCTGGTCTGTATGCATGTACGGTAAATGCTTGTCCAATGGAAATGGCCAACTGCTCATGTTAGAGAGCAAGAAAATCTAGGATGTGGAGCACCTAGGCCCCCAACCCCTGGATGCCTTCTCGCACAGACTTCCCCCCTAGCCCCAGGACCGTATTTGCCACAAGGCAAACATAGGTACGGGCCTAGGGCAGAGCTTATTGACAGGGGCGGGGACGGGGCGATAGCCAACAACAATTTACATTTTCATATTTTTTTTTAATTAACGTAGCTGGGGCGATGTACGCTAGACTGCTGTTTATTTCATGAATACATTGGTGGTTCAGCACAACCCTCCCGTCCCTGTGTGTTTATTGCGGTGGTGTACCTAGGAGGGGCATGTGCTCCGGGTGCAGCAGGTCAGGGGGGCCTGAGCACAGGTGGGGGGGCACCATTTTGAATCTTTGCCAGAAAACTCCTCTACATATTGGCAAAGGGCTCTCATTGGATTCGCTGTTGGACCAGGAAGAGGTAAGTTGTACTGGGCGATCTGGTGAGTTTCACACAGTGGGGGGAACAGAACAAATATCAGGATAGTTAAACTCCTGGGTTTTGTTCTGCTTTAAAGAGGAAAAAATCCAGAAATGTGACATTCCAGTGTTTTTTTTCCACTCTCATCCAATCAGCACTTTATGCCGTGCATACTAATGCAGTTGTTTTGGACTGAGCGTTGTCATAGGGAGCGATGGCAGCTGTATCCCTGGTTTACCTATGGAGTGCGTGTGTTCCTGTGGCCATTCTATCTGAATGGTTGGGCGTGGAAGCAGCAGCCTTGCTGCTGGGATGCTATCTGTGATCACAGTGAGGGACTGCCGTAAAGGTAAGGGGTTTTGAGGGTCACTGCGAGGGGTTCACACAGTGGGGCACCCTGAACCGGGAGGCGGGGGCGTAAGAACAAACAGTGCCTAGGGCAGTATGAACCTTAAATACGGCTCTGCCTAGCCCCTAATATAAATATACAGTGTATGTACATACCCCCCCCCCAAAGCAAATCCCTCGCAGTCCTCAAAATGTATAATGCAGTTTCTATTCTATGTGTCCTTGGTTCACATATCTTTAGGCCTAACTGGACTATAATTTAGACTGGGTTATAGTTATTTAGTGTCTATGGCCAGTTGGTGTCACCATTTACTGATGTGGACATGGTATAGGCCTCTCAGGCCACAATTAATAAGCAGAGTGTGTACTAACCTCCCCGTTAGTCCCCAGCATTCCATATATATTCTCCCTCAGCTCCAAAAAATAGGGTGACTCCCACCAGAGGTCCTGGTGGATATGTGTTCAAAAACAGACTTTAATCACACAAGGTCTGGCGCTCTGTGCTATAGTGACCAGATCCAGAGCGCTGACACTGTGTTTGTTAGGGCGAGCACTGCACGCCCATCTAGCAGCACTTCACTTACCTCCATGGCTGCATCCAGCCGTCATCCATTTTGCAGCACTTCCCTCATGGCTGTTCCCTTCCCCCAATGCTTCCTTCTCACATGCCCAGGTGGTCTCCGTCCACTAGAGGGCGAGCGCACTAGATTCCTGAGATTTAAAGGGCCTGTACAGCGCTGATTGGTGCCTGGTCATCCAATCCTGCATCCACTTCTCCTATTTAAAGAGGCACTTCCTTCCTTCAGTGCCGGATCTTGGTCTCTCCATGCTTGTTGAAAGTCAGACATTCTTGGATTGCTCACCCGTGTACCGACCTCTGCCTGTCCCCGACTCTGAACCTTTGCTGCTTGCCCCGACCTCGGCTACTCACCTTTACCGCGAACCTGTGCTGCCAGCCCCGATCTCTGCCTGTACTTACTACGCCTTTTGCCTGCCACTTGTGTACCTCGCTGAACCTCGGCTGACTGTGGGACTGGGTCGCTGTTGGGGGGTAGCGACCTGGGGGTCACTCACCGCACAAGACCAACCTGCCTTGTGGTGGGCTCTGGTGAATACTGGTGGCCCCTTAGACTCGGCTCCCCTGACACTGTACCCGCCATCGGTCCCACAGTTAAAGCGGATCCACACCCGAGTCTGCTCCACCCGGTCCGTGACAGTGTGTGTGTTTTTTTGATGAATATGGTGTGAGTCGCTGAGAGTCGCTTAGTAATGTTAGGGACGGGGTACTAATTGGACGGCCTTGACGTGGCTGCCTCGCTTCTACATTCATTGCAATCTATGTTATCTAACAGTCCATGTTCTTAACAAGTGTTAGCTAGGTTTTTCAATAGTATGAGTGTGCAGAGGGTTAACTTTTTTTGTTGCTTGGTGTGTGGTCACACTCCTCTAGCACCTCTTGACTTCTATATATTGACTGGATGAGCACATCCTATTTTTCTTTTCGCTGAGAGTCGGTCACTCTGACCAGTCGCTACATTTCGCTCCCTGCAGCGTAATTCTGTTGTTATAGTGACCAACATACATCACATTCATCAATGACGGACGGTTACTAAAGCGACTGAGGCGCTCTGTTACAGCGCCCAATAGCAGCATACAGACGCTCATCTGCCGATACCTGGCGTTAGTAATGAATCAGCCTCCACGTTGAGGCAGAGATAACAATCCCACTCATGAGCTCATGGGTTAAACCCCTTCTGCTCTATTTCAGCCTCTTCAGTTTAGGGGATCACAAGCTCTGCTTTGTGGGGGAGGGGACTCACTCCTGATAGTGGTAAGGCTTCTGGGATTTGTAGGCAGAAGCTCAGGGATTTACTCAAGGGCAACCAGGAAAGCCACTACCACTTGAGCAACACAGCTCCACAGGAATATAAGAAACTTGGAAACAGAATGCTGATCATCGATATGGAGGCACAATCTGAACACACGTTTATTTTACATTCCAGAGCAGGAAAACAATAGAACACCAAAAAGACTGAAAAAATAAAGGACAAGGGGGTTTCCTTAAACCCTCTCTCCCTCCCCCACACACTGACTGTGTCTTTCTGTGGCTCTGGGTGCTGGTGAGAGGACATTAAAGCACTGGTAATGGGAATTGTTTTACTGTAGCAGCAATGGTGCACTCTGCAGCGCCCCCTGCAGGTGGTCGCCATAGACATTAGGGTTGCTTTCTAATGGCCAATTTGGCCCTGATCCTACCACCCTTAAATCCTTAAACCAGACCTTCACCATGTTTTAATGAAAAGCCCAAACCCTTAAAAATGATTTCCCAGCATCTAAAAATAATATATTCTATGTTTTTAGTCATTTACTTATTATTCTTTCCCCCACCGGGCTGCAAGTCTGTCCAGGACTCAACGGCATTACACATACTGAGGAGAGGAGAGCAGGATAAAGTACAGGGGGGTGGGTTATAGCTGTGCTTTGCAGAGCTTGAGCAGAACTGGGGTCAGGGAAAGGTCAGCAATCCCAGAATGCAGAGCGACACAGTCAGAAGATACTTCCTGTTTGCAGGCTGCCGGATGCTCCATGAGCTGCTATCTTGGATGTTTAAAGGCTCATAACATGCAGTAGATGCAGGTAGGATGATTTTTAATGTGATCAATCTGTATGTACAGGGTGTGGGAAACATATAACATAGACTCTTATTCAGGGTGAAGGTCCGCTTTAATGCTTTTCCATTTCTTTGTGCTTATTTGTCTCAGAGGTGTCTACAATTATATTTCCTTCTAACTTATTGCTTGCATCTATGTTCAGCTATAGAGGGAGGGATTCATTACTGTGTTGAATAACTAGATAGGATCAGACTTTTTTAAACCTTGTCATTTCTTTCTCCACTTTGCATGTTTATTTGAGAATGTCCTCTCGTCCCCACAGCCTTAAATGTATTGGTTCCATTATACTGTCTGTAGAAACCCCATCATTATTTTTAGTTGGCCTGAAGTGTGGCCTCTAATGTTCTCCACCACACATTACTCAAACGTTGCATTTATCAAACTAGGACAACAGTGCAATGGCATACTCGTCCCATGAAACAATCTGTGTTGCTGTACGGGGTAAATCCATACACTGCAAATACTCAGTGACTTTCAGTGTCTAGATCTGTGGAGTCGACTATCAACATCTGAACAAAACAAAAGAAATTAGACCATTGGTTGTTTGACAGAATAATTTGAATTCCATGGTCATGCTCCAAGTTAACCATGGCGCACTGCCAAAAGACAAGCCATTCTGGAAGTCTCTGCTGACCCCTGCTAGTGAGCGAGAAGATGATTACTCTAGTTGACGTAACCTGAGAAGTAAAAGCCACCTCAGGCCATTTGAGGGGCAATCAATTCTAATTATGGCTTACTATAGCGCGACTGTTCAGGCTCACTTCACATGGTTCATTGGTATTAATGCATTTTTGTCTTCCTGTATAGGACTACATGTTACCAAAATGGTAGAACTGTATGGTTAACTGTTTAGGGGGTTATTTAAGAACAGCTTGCGCCAGGTAGTGCTACCTAGCGGCACGTAGCGTCGGGTGAACACTGGGCGCTGTATGTAAAACCACATTTAAAGGAGCAGTATCGCGAAATTTGCATTAAAAAAGATAAATAATTAAATAGCCACACAATAGCTTATAACATGTGTATAAATAATCTGGCGATAGAAAAAGGAAAAAATATATGCCTTTCTATTAAATTGTATAATGACAATGGCTCAGTCCATTTGCTGAATAGGGGGATCTGCTGGGTTGTATTTAGTGAGCTGCTTCATTTAGCCCACTGGTCTCCTAGCAACACTTTAACGGCTGTGTGTTTGAGGTGCTGCTTTTGTTATGAGACCAGGTGACTCAAATGTGTAAAATCTATACAAAATAAACTAAACTGACTGAAAATAACTGAAATTCTTCTTTGAACTACTGTGCAGGGAAATCTAAAGGTATTAAAGTGGAACAAAACCCTGAGTGGCCGACCCTGAAGTCTATAAGACCCGACCATTGACCTTCCCCCTTGGGCATTCTAAATCAGGATGCCCACTGTGTGAAACGACCCCTGGATAACCACAGATCCCCCCATTTTTCTGGCGCTCACGCAGATAGTCATTTAGACAGGCCGGGCGGCCAGGAAGGTTACTGCTCAGGCTCCCCATCTGCGTGCAAACAGAGCTGATTGGATGAGAGCCCGCGCATGCGCTGTGGGACAGGGAAAGGTACGTTTTCACAGGCGAACTTGGGGATTTCACATATCAGGGCATCCCAAGTCGGGGAGGCCCCTAGGGGCACAAAACAAAACTCCAGATAGTGAAAATCCTGGGTTGGGCTTTGCTCAAAACACACAAAGCTGAAAGAAAGATCATATGGAAAAAAGAGAGAAAATGGTAAACTGAAAGATTCTGCAGCAGAGCCAACATGAAGGGAAAACTGTCAAAATCAGCTAAATGACTTCTAGAGCTTTTCTCTCTGTTTTAGATATATGAGTTCTGGCCAGGCAATGTTGCAATGTTGTTATCTGATGCTGGACGGCTGCCAGCACTGAACAGCTGAGACTTTGTTACATTGTTTCCCCCTCTCCTCAGCATGGAACAGGCCAGAGTGTCGGGTCCGACACTCAAAAGACATAAACATGAGCTATTAGTCTCCAGCTGCTCAACACACACATCATTTTTTTCTACATTTGTAATTCTTACTCCAACACTTACCTACATTCAAAGTACCATTTAAATATAAGTCACCAAAAAAATTCGCGATACTGCTCCTTTAAGAACAGCTTGCGCCAGGTAGTGCTACCTAGCGGCACGTAGCGTCGGGTGAACACTGGGCGCTGTATGTAAAACCACATTTAAGAAAGCGAATCTGGTGAGCGCCTCTAACAGCGTCATGTAGCAGCACATGTGTCACTAGAGGAGGCTCAGCGTATAGCGCCAGTGCTCTATGTTCAGGAGCGCCAGGTATTACCTTTCACTCAGTGTCGCTCTCCCATACATTTCAATGGGCTTTCATTTGGTTGTGTTTAAATAGCATGTTGGGCGTTTTTTTGCTTAAATCATTGTGTGACCTCTCCTGCCCGGCAAACAAACACTTTATTTCATTTTTTTTTTATATTTTTATGTAGAATTGTATATGCAGGTCTGGCATTAAAGTGTTAATGTCACAGTGTTAAAACATTTTCATTCCATGTGTTTTCGCTTTGTTACAGGTGGATATGTGTTCAAAAACAGACTTTGATCATACAGCGTCTGGCGCTCTATGCTATAGCGACCAGATTTAGAGCACTGACGCTGTGTGTGTATCGTTTTTTTTAAATATGGTGTGGAGCGCTGAGTACTGGACGCACTGAGCTGGCACTACCTATCGCTCGCTAACAGCGTTGTCAACTTGTTAGATGTAGCGTCTTGGACGCTTTGACCTTAGGACAACACCTAGCGTTCTCCATTGGCTCAGCAGTGAATCAGGGACAGCGCTTCTACAGCGTCCACCACACATCAAATTCATCATTGCCGGTCAGGATACTACAGCGACCACTGCGCTAGGTTACAGTGCCCGACACCCGCTTACAGCATCTACTAGCGGTCGCTCTAAGCGCCACTAAGATGCTCACCTGGCAATACCTGGCGCTAGTGGTGAATCAGTCTCGCTAAGAAACGCTAAGGCCACATAGTGCCAGGTAGTGCCAAATGAATGTCAGGTCCCAGTGAAAACTGTGTATTTATCAAGTCAAAAATCCAGAGCGCCTGTGATAATGCCAGGTAGTGTCCTATCTATCAACAGTGCCAGCGATGTGATGAGTTTGTGTTGCTCTGCAAACTTGTGGTTTGGGTCGTGAGAAAGCTATGTCATGTTTTTATAGTGTCCCTAATGCAATTCCCATTTTTATTTAAAAAAAAACTAGAACCTTAAATAAAATGTGAGATTCCAACAGGAGCTGCGTGCCTGAAATCCTGTTTTTAGCACCTCTTGGAGAACTATGCATTTTTTAAATAAATATATTCAGATAGCAGTGCTCCTGGCCGACGCCATGTGACGCTAGCGTATAGGCATATAAAAGCCGTGCACTGCGAACACTGCCTGGCCGAGGGCGCTACAGCTAAGAGAGCCGCCAGCCTGAAACCGGAATTGTGGGGCGGGAGCTGCCAAGCATCTAAGGCGCTCAATTGCCACCCGCACCTAGAATAATACATTTGCCTCTTAGAGTCTGTTTTTCTTTATTAACACACAACATCACATATTTTAAATCGAAACACCAGCTTTCCACAATTGAAAAGAAAAACTCACTTGCCTCCTTTGCATGTATGATACTGAATCATTGTCAGCCCTTACATTTGCCCCTGCATCCACTCAAAGCTGAAACTCCACCTCGCTGATTTTCTCCTGGCTGCAGCCCTTATTTAAGAAGGGATAGCGTCAGGTAGTGGCTGGTTAATAACAGGTAGCGACTGGTGAGCGCCGGACACGGCACGCAATTACACATTTAGGGGGTTATTTAAGAAAGGATAGCGTCAGGTAGTGGCAGGTTAATGAAAGGTAGCGACTGGTGAACGCCGGACATGGAACACTATTACACATTTATCAAGCAGAATCTGTTTAGCGACTGGGATAGCGCCATGTAGCGTCCGATTCATCATTTTCACAGCCTCAGCGAACAGCGCCAGCGTTCAGCCTTGCACAGCGCCAGGTATGACCTCTCACTACCTGACGCTCTCCCATACATTTCAATGGAAGATCCTTTTCTTCTCTTTAAACTGTTTTTTTCTTTTTTTTCAAAAAAATCACAAATAATTCTGTGACCTCTTCTGGCATTGAAATAGGAGTTTTTTCATAATTTTTTCATTTTTTTTATATTTACTCAGAAATGACGTTACAGGTCTGCCATTAAAGTGTTCATGTTACAATGTTGTTCCAATGTAATTCCATATGTTTTCGCTTTGTTACTAGTTGATAGATGCTTGAAAACAGACTTTAAACACACCGCCTCCTGAGCTCTGGGCTACAAACAAGTATTTTTCAGCGCCAGAGATTTGTGAGGCTGTTTTTTTCCTGAATATGGTGTCGGTCGCTATGAGCAGTCGCTAACATGCGCTGTACTGGTCAAATAGCGACTCCTCACAATGTATTTAAAATTACTGAACAGCGACTGAGTCGCTATAAAGTAGCGACTCACGGCCGCGCACTGCGACTACTAGCGGGCGCTCTGAAAATGTCTGCTACAGACAGAGATGGTGTGATTTGCTGGAAGTCGGTCGCACTGAGCTGGCGCTACCTTTCGCTCCCTGCAGCGCTGTACTGGTATTACAGCGCCCCACATACATCACATTCATCAATGCTGGCCAGGTTACTACAGCAACTGAGGCGCTCTGTTACAGCGCCCGATACCCGCTTACAGCATCTACTAGCGATCGCTTTAAGCGCCACTATACAGACGCTCATCTGTCGATACCTGGCATTAGTAAGGAATCAGCCTCCACGTGTAAAGAGGTGTAGCCCCACCCCCGGACATTCGCTTAAAGAGGATCATTACAGGTATTGGAGAGCTAATAAAAACACCCCAAACTTGGCTTGCTCAGCCCCACTGCCCCTCTGGTTAAACATGTGGCAATTTTAAACCTACCGGCATCCCTCTGTCCTGTGCCATCTTCCATAGGGCAGCGCCATCCATCCATCCTTCCCCTCAGATATCGCGCATGCGCAATGCTGCATAGGCTGCAATGACACTTGGCGCAAAAGAGAGGTGTGACATTCAAAGAGTGGACAGCGAAGGGCGAGTATTACTAAAGCCGCAGCCTTCACTCAGCAACGGCTGGAAAGGGGCCAGGAATGCTGCCGGATGTCTGCGTTTTAGATAACGCTGACATCCAAAGGCAGTGAGGGAGGGAGGGAGGGGGGAGGGATGTTTAGAGGGGAGCATCAGAAAAGGTCTGATGTTCCTCTTTAAAGCATAACTTGGATATCTCTGGTCCATAAATGTTGGTGATTGACCTAACCCCCAGTTAATCCATACATTTCTCTACCAATTAGTCCAAGCAAAGCCCCTGTTATAAATTGACCAGACATCCTAGATTCAGTCTTCCCACTAATGTACCCAAAGTGGGACATTTAAGTATCCCCAGAGTTTTCGGAGGCACAAAATGCCTCAAAGTAAAACTGTCCCACCAAAAGTGTGGGATATCTGGTCAGTTTACCTTATTCCTCCAAACTACACTTTTTACAATTGCTGAAGTGACCGTAACTTTTTTCACAAATTATGAATCAGTCACGTGCAGATGTCCCTATTTTTTATTTTTTTTTCATTCTCCAGCACGTGATTGAATGGTGGGTGGAAGAGCTCTGGCTAAATCCCAACACTTTAGTGAATTTAGCTGCTGCAACCAAAACAATTTCCAACACAAAAAAAACACTTAATAACATATGACTATAAATAAAAGCGTTCTGCTAAAACATGTGACAACAACAATCACATCAACATACAGAAAGTGAAATGTGGTGCACATAACTTGTGTAAGGCTCTGTTCACATCTCTGTGTTTTCTCTGAGCTGTTGCACAGTTACAACGCAGAGGAATCACCGTACATTATTCTAGATGGGATAGTTCACATATTGGCGCTGCGCTGCGCAATGCATTAAAAAAGCATTGCAAAACTTCTTTCAGTGCAACGTTGTAACAGCGCAGGTCAATAGAAGTCTTTGGCAATGCATGTAAAATAAGTTTACCATTTACTTAATTTCCAAAAAAATGGTTTTCTGTTAAGAAACGCAATGCAAATGCATTTCTAACGCATCAAAAGCAAAGTGGATCAAAACCCAGGATTTTGACTATCGGGGAACCTCGATCAGGGGTGCCCCACTGTGTGAAACCCCCCCTGGTCGTCAAGGATTTTGGTTCTCTTTAATGCAACAGAGAGGTGTGAACAGTGCCTTGAAGAATGGTCTTCTCTGCTGTCAGAGCAAGGAGCTCTGAATCACGCTGATTTAATAACCAGATGTAAAATTTCACCTGGCTCTTAATCAGCCCCAACATAGACAATGGAAGTAAATGGCAGATTTCTCTCCTAAAAAAGAGTGAGTTTTCTCACCTGGCTCTGAATTGACCCCATTGTCTGCCTGTGTGATTTAATGCACATGTTTACAGACCACTGTGCCAGTTCAGCTTTGTTGGAGTTACTCCGGACTGCCTATCTAATACTACTGTGGAGTAGCTTTTAACAGGACCTCCAGTCCCACACCCTCCACCTCCCCCCAACTAACATTTTTAAAAATTTCCACAGTTCTCCAAAGATCAAGGAGGAAGGATGGCTCAGTTCCATAGCTACCATGAAGCTAGTAACTTTAGTGACTTGTCAGTCATTCAGTCATTCCAGCTGCAGCAGCATCACTGTGGAGTGGTTGGGTGCCATGTCAATCAAGGTCCTCAGCTATATATAGGCCCTTATTTATGAAGGAATAGCAACAGGTAGCGACTGGTGAGCGGCCGGTAATGACGGGCCCCGCCACGAGAACGCCGGCTCCCCACCACAATCACACATTTATCAAGCCAATCCTGCTTAGCGACTGAGATAGCGCCATATAGCCACTCATTCATCATTATTCCAGCCTCAGCCCACAGCGCCAGCGTCCGACCTTGAACAGCGACAGGTATGACCTCTCGCTACCTGGCGCTCTCCAATGCATTTCAATGGAACAATCTTTAAATATTAATAATTCATTGTTATTAATTGTTTTGTTTTTTTTTTAAATGTGAAAAATTCTGTGACCACTTCTGCCATTTTAGATTTTTTAAGGTAAAAAAAAAAAAAAAATTGTACAGAATTGATATTACAGGTCTGATATTAATGTATTCATATTACCAAATTATTAAAAAATTTTTTTTTTTTTTGTTTCCAAAAATATGGTTGTTTGGGGGTTAAAAAACGACTTTAACCCATCGCCGCCAGCGCTCTGGGGTTTAAACATGCATTTTACAGCGCGAGAATTTTTTGAGCGTGATTTTTTAATGAATATGGTGGGAGCCGGTCGCTAGGGCCAGTCGCTATCATGCGCTCCCATACAGCGCGGAACCTGTCAAATAGCGACTCCTCACCCAATATTCAACATTACAGAACAACGGCCAAGCTCAACTGTCGCTACCTGCCGCTATTAATGAATCGGCCTCATAGAAGTGGAGCACACAGTAATCCGTTACCGGACTGATTAGAGGAGAATTGTGGTGATTAGATACATTTTTTCAATCTTACCTATCCAAACAAGCTTAAAGCGGACCAACAGTCAAAAATGACTTAACTCAGACCAACACAACAAACAGTGCTCATATGCATCCCTCCCCAGGGCAATTTAGATTGCACATAAACAGTCATTTACCTTTTTCTAACTCCTTCTGTAGTAAATACTAGAAACAAAATGGCGATTCATGGATGTGCAGGCTGCCTGCAAACAGGAAGTGCTGCTGGGCTTCCTGTTACTTTGCATTGTCAGTTATGTCAGTTTAATCCAGGCAGCAGAATGGCTGAGATGCTGGGAGAGGAACCTGATATGACCGCTACCTTTCTTTTCCACCTGTACCAGGCTGTTGGTCCGGTTTAACGTCCTCTTTCACACTTCCTACATCTCCTGCTACTGGAAGTGAACCACTGCTTGGTGGTACACTTAAAAGGAGGGCATTTGAACCCCCTTTTCTTAAATAATACAACGTAAGAAGACCCTTTCTCCTCCAAAAACCTCTGCTGAGTTTTTTTTAAGTATCAGTAGTGTCTTCCCCCATCTGAGAAATGTCAGTTATGGTAATGCCCAATAATTTAGTTTCCTTTCCACTTACTTTTTTACTTCCTGTCTATAGATATTAATGGGGGAGGGGAGACGTGATGCCCGTGCCTGACGTTGACCACCATCTTTAGCATTTTGGATGAAAAAAGCATGGCGATCTCTCCATATTATGTGCACTTTTTGGGGTCGATTCAGCAACAGGTGCAAAAAGTACACTTGAGTAAAAGGGCACTTTAAGTGGTGCTGATTGGACCCCTAGTTAGACAATGAAAATGAACTTCACTTTTACTCCGAGAAAAATAAGTGCAAATCAAAGGAGTAATTTAACACTGGGTACTAGAAGTGCATTGCTTTTGTAAATAGAAATGCCATTCATTTTCATTGTCTATCTAGGGGTCAACTCAGCCCATAGCACTATTTCTTGTTTCACCTAAAGTGACCGTTTTACTGCAAAGTTGCACCTGTTGCTGATTCGACACATTCATATTGCTCCAAATCAGCGACACAGTGCTAAGAGGAAATACCAGTATGGCCATAGACCACAGACCACCGTGGTCCTCTACCCCATTACAAGAGATGTCTGTCACCTTCTCTTATCAGGGCTCCAAGTCTAGCGTCTAATTATTATATGTAAATATAACAAATCAAATGCAAAAATTATAGCTGCAGTAACACATTGGACCTGACGAGAAAAAAAATGATTAGACAAGATTCAGAGGGATTTTAATTAATGTTAAAGCCCCTCTAAATGGGGGTTATGTTGCCCACTATGCCCTAGGACCACTTTATAAAAGTTATCAGCCTCGCCCCCTCAGTACGTGATGGCCGTGCCTGACGTTGACCACCATCTTTAGCATTTTGGATGGCAATCTTCAGGAGATCATTTAATTTACATATTAGCAGCCCTCCCAGTTACAGAACCCCAAATACTAAACACTAAACTTTTTTAATATGAATTATAAACTTTAGAAAGGGGTTTTGTTTCGACTTAATACATTTATGGTGGTCTTTCCGAAAACCTGTCAGCTTTGTCCATCTGCGTAGCATGCTCATAGCAACAGCTACATATATGTCTTCTCCATGGAAGCAGAAATAAACAGTTGTATAAATGTGTGCAGTGACTCAGACAGTCGCCTTCTACTCTCCGAGTTCCTAACTCTGGGCTGACTTCCAACATTCCGATTCTATTAGATATTGAGTGTTGCTTCCAATTTCCTCCTTTTTTCACGTTCTTTTATATTCTTTGGATTAGGTTGCAATAAAACACTGGGAAGGACTGAAATCTAGCCACGCCTTCTTTTATTAACTGACTGTTCATCTGTAATTTTAATATACTGTAGCGGGCTTTTAATACACGTCTGCTGCTCCCTTCTATGTCAGATCCTATATGATATATAAGCACCTGCTCACTGTATGTTGATCAGTGTATGCTTTTAGAATGTCCAACACATCAAGTGAAGAAGCAGAAAGCCCAAAAGTGGACAACATTCCTGGTCGCTTCTTTGTGGTTTGGACACATCTTTATCGTCTGGGTTCAATTGTTAATTGTTGTACTCAGACCCCTGACTGGTCAACAAAGTTTTCTGACTTGGCTAATAAAAGTATTACTGGCCTTTTTTTTTTATCAAATCTGAGGTGTGAGATGGTGGGAACATGTGGTTGAGGTCAGGGGTGGGATTCATCAGGCTCTATAGAACCAGTTGTAAAAATTGTAGCAGTTCCCAGAAGAACTGGCATAAATAAGTTATACAACCAATCTCTTAATATTGCTTAGACACATTGTATTAGTATTACACTGTTTGCTCTTATTTAGATTGTATGCAAACATTTAAGTTTATTTCTAGGGAACCAGTACCGGTAGTTAAAGTGGACCAACACCCAGGGGTGATCGGCCCGGGAATCTATACGATTCCCGGCCAATCACCTCCCTCACCGCGGGACACCCGAGATTGGGATGTCCCGCGGTGAGGGACCCCCACCCAAAAGCCCCAAAAAACCGACCTGATCGGCGGCGGCAGCGGCCGCCTCCCGCGCGGCCCTCTAGGCGTGCGCGCGCCCACGCCGGCCGTTTGTGAATGGCCGGCGCGGGCGCGCGCACTGTCAAAGGGGCGCGCGGGAGGCGGCGGCAGACGCGCTGTCTTGTCCGCGCTTGTCCGTGGGAGCGTGGTGAGGTGAGTTTTGGGGGGTTTCTGGGGGGTTTTACACAATAACCTAACCTACCTAATCGGGGTGCCCCCCTGAAGTGGACCAAAGCCCAGGATAGTCAAAATCCTGGGTGTTGGTCCACTTTAAAAATCTGAATAGTAAATGAGAAAATATGCCGATGCCAGAAATGTGTCACAGAGGGCCTATCTGATCAGATTAATGTAATGTGATGGACTTTTAATTATTTAACCTTGGATAAAGGAGTGATTTTGAAATGATCTAATATACTGCAAATTTTCTCCTACCTTTTGCTGTGAGCCGCATATTTGCTCATTAACTGCTCAACTGGAACAGGAAACCAGCCCAGGCACCAGAGGTGGATTTGTACCTATGGATGGGTAAAAGCTATGTTTTCTATCCATTTTCTGTCCATTTTTCCTCCTCGTCTGATTCAGCAGAGCCATTTTTTCGGCAAGAATTTTTGTGTGAATAGTTTTCATTTCTGAGTGATTTTTCGTTTGGTGGCAAATCCTCCCAAAAAAATTGAGAAAGGGGCTCTGAATCAACCCTATTGTCTTGTGGTTTATGTGATATGTGAAGTTCAAAGTTGTACATTTCTAAATATTGGTTGTGCCCCCCTGGAGTAAAGAGGGAAACATGGTCGAGACCTTTGGGAGGATTAAACAAGGATCAGGAGGGAATAGTTTTTAAGAAGAAAGCTAATGAAAGAACAAGAGTAATCAACCTGAAGCTAGTCAGAGGTAGGTTTTAGGCATTGTAACTATGAGGATAGTATAGGGGACAGGGGATATTGGAGAACTCATTATCTATGACCACTAGAACACCCTGCTGCTGCTTAGTACTGATTTTTATAAATAAGGGCCTTAAAGTGGACCAACACTTGTTCACCCCGTAATGGGTGTTGGTCCACGATTTGCCACCAGGATCACGAGACAGGTAAGAATTGTGGGCGTTCTGGAGGGTGATGCTTGGGGGCTTTATCGAACATTCTCAATGCCCCCCCTGAGCCTGTTTGAATGTGGCCAGAAGAGGACCAACACCAGTTATATTTATAATTAACATTAATAAACTTCCTATGAAAGTTACATTAATTATACAATATTAGTAACTGATTTTCTTTTTTATGCTGGAGTCAGCAAAAACTAGTTTGACTCCGACTCCACAGCCCTGGTGAAAATCACAGGTTCTGGTTTACTTTAAACCGGACCTTCAGCGTGATTTAATGAAAAGCCCAAACTCTTAAAAAGCGGTTCCCCAGCATCTAAAAGGAGCCTTCACCAACCTTTGGCTTAGGATCTGGTCCAGGAGATTTTCAGTCTTTGGTCTGACGGTTCGTGGGGCCAGCAACAAAGGTATTGACGGCAGTGGGGGCCCACCACGCCTGGTCAAGCCTTATTTTGTTTTTGGAAACCTGCAGCCAAAGCCACCACAGAGCAGGACGGAGAGTCTACAGCAGCAAAGCCGCCGCCAGCAACGCTACAGTAATGTGACTACACTACCCCCCATCCAGAATGGCAAAGCAGGAGTTACCGAGCAGCACGCACCCACACAAGGGTGGCACAAGGGACTCGATCTGACATTCCAGTAAGTAGGCGGGTGCCAGACAACCAGTTACTTGGCTGGACTATTATTTGAAAAGAAATAAAATACTGTATCTGGGGCCTCCACCAGATTTTGTGCTCAGGGGCCTCCACCACACTTGATCTGGCCCTGACTTTAAGGACTGGAAGGTCACAATCCCCCACCATATTGTTGTTTAGTGATATACCAGATGCTTTATGAGCAGCTCAAACTTTAACTAGATGCAAACCCAGGCAGCTGGACAATAATCAATAGAGCAGCAGGAAAGGACAGCTTGGTTGGCTTGGAAAATCAGAAAACAGTTCAGCCATTCACAACTTGTCAGTCTTTCAATCAATAGCTATAAATGTTGATAAATAGGCATCATAATATTCAGAAGGATCTCCAGAGCTTACAGGATAATCACAGCTGTGCTCAGACTCCATGACAAGGGAAAAAATCCATCTCTGTTCCTGATCATGAGGGGGCCTTAAAATTGGCCTGTCAAAATTCAGAGACTGCAATTCCTGGCTGGTGTCATAATAACTGGATATTTGACTGTAATTGCGTCCCCATATGATAAAAAAATAGTAAATAGCAATTTAGTTAATATATATATATATATATATATATGTGTAATATAGTAAATCATATATAGTATAAGAAAGTGAACAGGTGTGAGAAATATGAACATAATTAGATATTAAGCAAATCCACAACCAACTAGGCAACAATTTCCTAAGAAGAAGCTGGATGGGGTGAGACAGGAAAGAATGAGTGGAAGGAAGGGACAACTTAGACCAAGGCGCTATACAAGAAAAGGTAAAGTGGGAACCCAAGTGTGTCAAAGGTAGAAGCATCAGTGAATTTTACAAGTGGCAAAAGATGAGACACATTATAGCGGTGTGAAAAATACCAACCCCAGCATGCCCTCTCGTCTGCATACTCATCTATGGTGTCAGGGGGTTCAGGCAGGAAGATGGTGCTGTGAATACTGCAAACAAATATAGCTTAAAATTTTGGGTTCCCATTTGTTTACCCCTATAAATGTCTGATATATAGGAAGAAACCTTAAAGTAGACCAACACCCAGGATTTTGACTATCCTGGGTTTTGGTTCACTTCGGTGGGGCACCCCGATCGGGGGTGCCCCGCTGTGTGAAGCCCCCCAGAAAGCCCCGAAAACTCACCTCACCCCGCTCCCACGTGACTCGCTGGTCCAATCACCGGCGACGGACAAGCAGAGGGTTTCCGCCACCTCCCGCACGTCCCTCTTACAGGGAGCGCGCCCGCGCCGGCCATTCACAAACGGCCAGCGCGGGAGTGCGCCCGGCTAGAGGGACGCGCGGGAGGCGGCGGCGGCGGACGTGCATGCGCCGCTGGAACGTGGAAAAGGTAGGATTTGTGGGCTTCCTGGGGGGTTTCATCACGCGGGACATCCCAATTTCGGATGCCCCGTGGGGAGGGATCTGAATCTATAAGATTCCCGGGCCGATCCCCCCTGGGTGTTGGTCCGCTTTAAAGGCAAGTGCTTTTTTGTGGACTTTGCTATAGATCTCAGATAAGGGGTAGCATGACCTCTGGAGGTGGACGTGTATGTAAGTTCTATGTAGGGAGGCAGCCATTAATCTCATTGGGAAATGGCTTCATATATTGGGGTGCAGGAGACAATGGGCAGTGCATAAGGTAATCAGGGGGGGGGGGTTGTGTTTTTATAACAACTCTGGTGTCAGGGCAATTATCTAGAATGGGCCCTCCCTCATAACCATTATGCTATGACTTGGTCCCTGGTTTGAACTGTGCCCTTGGCCCCAAGAAAATCAGGCTTACCACAAAATTCTGAACATGTCCGAATATGAATTTCTGACTAATTTCCCAGCTATCACATTATGGGGGGGGCACAGTATAGGCAATACAGATCCCCCCTTAACCTATATGTGATGGCTGAGCCCCTGGCTTGAACTGGGTCTCAAGGTAACCAGGCATGCTTCAGTATTCAGATTATATAGGAAACTGAAATCCAAACAAAGGGGCCAGGCATCACATTATATTGTAATAGGGTGCCCAGACACAATACTAGGTACTGTAGAATCTGGGTCTCCTTCCATTCTATATATAATGGTTGGGCCCCCAGTCTGATTTGGGCCCCAGCCTGGGCAGGGGGCTCATTTATTATTTGCTCCAACAGCAATAGAGCAATAGAGTGGCAGCCAGCAGGGACCATACTGGAGTCTTGGCTGTCCTGCCCTGATGGCTGTTCCATCCCACTCTGGTAAAAGAAAAAAACCTACCTAGCTTTACATTTTGGGTCCCCATCTGTTTACCCCTATAAATGTCTGAAACGAATATTGAAATGTTAAAAGAGTCAAGCATTTATTTTTTATGACTGTATGTATCGAGGACCCCCTGCCCTGGACGTTCTGGTTCAAATGGTGCTAACAGCCCCTGTGCAGCATCTGAACAGCATGGTCAGTTGTGTTTTAGATGTGGCCCCATGTGCTGCCCCAGTACTCTATTGATTCTGCTCAGATGCATAGTAATAGTTATTCCTTCCATTTATCTTTTATGGAGGCAGCAGGTAAAGTAGAATGTGATGGGCCATAGACTCACCTGCAGTATAGACCCACACAATCCCAACTATCCCAACACAATCATACTATCATCACAAACTACATTAACCCCATAACAGTCCAAGTAAAAATGTGGAAAACCTCCTGAAAATGGTACTAGTCTGCTCCATTAGCAGAGACAGATCCAAGAGGTAAAATTCTAGATGTCTTTAGAAAAAGAGCATGGGGTTCTGGCACACAGGCGGAAGATTTTTTTCAACACAGGACATTAAGGATGAGCTCTCTGCTAGGAACGTGGAGCTAATTTTCTCACTAATCTGTAAGGGGGTTAAAAAAGATTCTTTTCACTCATGTCCTTCCACTACACCACCTTTTACTATATGCTATCAATACACATGATGCCTTAGTCCTCTGATTATATGGGTCCTATAGTTATAGCCCTTTCTCTATCAGTCCCAAAACCTAACCGTATCCCTAATCCTCACCTCCTACTAACCCCTGCTACCTCCTGTCCTTATTGAGCCTCTATTCAACTCCCTTTACACCCTGGCTCTATGTACCCCTGCCATTATCCCCACAGCGGGTAGAGGACCACATCAGATCCACAAGCTGTCTTATATAGACCTTCTGTAAATCAATGGGACCCAATGTGGCAGGCTCTGATATTTCAGGCCCAGAGGTAAGCACATCTGTTTTATTTGCGATATGTTTTGAAGACAATTTTCACTTGCTAAAAAATGCATTTTTTTCATCAAGCTGGTCAAAGAAAGAAAAGCCTTTTTTTCAGAAGAGTGAATAGAGCCTTTTTCAAGATGCCATTTGGCAGAGCTTCTCCCACATATGGTGCCATAAATGGATTGTTTTATTTGAAGGGACTTTTCAGTAGGGTCTCTGCTGGACATATGCCTGAGCCATGATCACCTCACCCAGCCAGCCATTGTAAAAAAAAAGTTGAAAAATAAATTAATTGTTGAAATTCCAGTAAAATAAATTGACTGGAAAGGTCTGCTTTTGGAGCCAAGGAGCTCTATGGCAACCGACAGTATATTGTGACTTATGTGGCGGGATATACAAAATTGATATCCCTCTGGCGCTAATTGTTGGGTTCATTCCATCAGTATGGTATGCTGAGCGATGGGGATTGCTTTTCATTAACTTCCTCTAATGATGGTGCACTGTGTACAATAACCCTCTATCTGCAGAAACGCAGCACTAGTTGTGTACAGGCTCAATAACCATCACACTGTTAAGGTTGGGTTCATGCCAAAAAAGTTATTTTTACAGGCTACTTAAAATATTCTGAGAAAATGAATGAATTGTTATTATTAAAATGGATCTAAATCATTTGTGACTATTGTGTACTGTGCTGTGCTTCCCTTGTGATGTGATGCAGGGGCAGCCCTATAGGGTGGGAAACAACAGATAAAATAGAATAGATTAGAGCTTTATTCGCCAAGTGCACAAGGAATTATTTTTGGCAGTTTACACTGTTACAGTCATATAACCATAGCAGACAAGAGAAGCAGGCAAGGGATACAAGCATGTAAATAAGTTTAAAGTATGTAAACATGGCCCAAAGTCAACAAGTCAATTGTTATGTGGCGGTCCCAGAACTGGTGCCATTCAGCAGGTAGACCACAGAGGGGTAGAAACCACTCTTGGATCTGGAGGTTCTGCATGGTAGTACTCTGTAGTGGCGACCCGATGGAAGGGGATTGAACAGCGCATGCCCAGGGTGTGAGGTATCGGAAATAATCCTCCTAGCATGTGAAAAGACACATTTCCCATACATTTCATTTATGGGTGGTAAGGGAGTACCAATGATCTTTTCCACAGTTCTAATAATACGCTGGAGTCTGATCTTGTCCCTCTTGTTTGCCCAAACCAGCAAGAGATCCCAGAGCCGATGACTGTGTTGAAGAACTTGGTCAGGATCCTCTTGGAAAGGCTGTCCTTTTTCAGTAGACGCAGGAAGAATAATATCTGCTGGGACCTCTTTAGGACAATGGAGATATTTTTGTCCCAATTGAGGTTGTCCGAAATAGTAATTCCCAGGGACTTTGTGTCTTTCACTCGCTGCATCTCCACCCTATTGATGGTTAGTAGAGTAGAGTTGTTCGAGGAGCAGCCGAAGTCTATGATTAGCTCCACTGTTTTTGATGAGTTGATCACCAGGCCATTGTTTATGCACCACAAGTCCAATTTGGTGACACATTTCCAGTATGCCTCCTCCTCCATTTCTAATCTGGCCTATGAGTGTAGTGTCATCTGCGTATTTAAGGAATTTGACTTTGAGTTTTATGTAGAGACACAGTCGTCAGTGTATAAGGAGAAAAGGAGTGGAGAAAGAACCCAACCCTGGGGTGCACCAACATTTGTTACCATGGCACTGGAGGTGAAAGGTCCAGGCTCGACCTGCTGTGACCTGCCTGTCAGGAAGTTGCTTGTCCAGGCACATATGTTGGTGGGGGGTATGTTCAGTAGAGTCATTTTCTCTACAAGCAGGTTTGATGGTGTTAAAGGCAGAGGTAAAGTCTACGAATAGGTTCCTGGCATAGGTATATAAAATGCAGGATTGATCATTTCTAGCATTTTCCATATGGATCTTGAAGGAAAGTGACGGTAAAAGCATCACTTACTGGAACTTCTCCCCCTGTAGCAGCTTCCTCTGGGTTCAGGGGTTTAAATCTTAACAGTCATGGCATGTTCACATGTCCCCACCAACTTGTATAAGGGGGCAAGCTGAGGCAGTGCACATCCACCTTGAGTGGCAAGCTCTTTTCACTGTGACGCAGGTGGGGAGTGGACGAGTGCTTTCCACCGGTTTGCTAGCGGATGGTAGAAGGTCTTCAGTGGAATAGACATTTACAACATGGGACCCTATTTACAAACTGCGAAAATGTAACATGTCAGAGTTTCCAGTAGCTCTTCAATGGTTGCAAGGCATTGAATTTATTGAAAATCCCTTAAAAAATCATTGGTGATATTTTTTTATTTCACAGGATATTTTTGCTAACTCACAGGAGATATGTTCCAATTTAAAGATGCAGCCGAAGTTAACTTCAGACCATTATATTGTTGCAATAAGTTAACCCGTCCCAGAAGCCATTAAACATGAATTACTATTTCAAAATAATGTGCTCCATTGTTTATTTAACATATTAAAGGGATACTATAGCCAGAAATGAAGTTTATGTTGTCCCTGTCTATTCCAAACTCAGTGCTCCAAAACAGCCTGTGTTTCTTTTTTTAACCAAAGCCTTTGCCCAATATTCATAACAGCATGAACTGGATGCAGTCGGCCATATTGCTTCCTGGTCAAGCAGCTACGCCCCCTGGTGCTTTCCAGCAATGATGCATTCAGATACAGTACACACAGCTCAGCATTGGGGAGCCCTTCAACTTAACACCATTATGTGACAGTTTAGTTGTAACTGAATGATTTAGCATATGGCTGCCATTCATCATCATACTGCTTCCTGTTGAATATTGAGTAAAGGCTCTGGGGGCCAGGGATGAGGATAGAATGTGATGACATAAACTTCCTTTCTGGGTCAAACCGTATGTAGAGTATGTAAATATTTCTAGTGCAGGAGTCTCCAACCTGTAGCTTGGGAGCCACCCATGGCTCACGGACCACTGCTGCATGGCTTGCCAGCTGTCTGCTAGACCACAACAGTTCGGAATGCCCCGGGGAGGGGGAGTAAGCCTGCACTGGAGTCTCCTAGAATTCAGGGCGGGTTTTTGTCCACTTTAACACATTGCATCATTCTCTCTTTTTTTTCCACATCTTCCCTTTTTATTTACACCCCCTGTCTCTCTTTTTCTATTCCCCTCATTTTTGGACTTTCCTTTGCTTATCTCCATTCTCTAACTTAATTTAGCCTTTCACTCTTTTTCTGCTTTTACTCCTTTTCCCTCCTTTTCCCACACTCTATCCATTTTATTTTCTCTGTTCCATCTATCGTTTTTGTATTTCTTATTTCCATGTTCTTTTAGCCTTCTTGTGTCTTCTGCATTTTCTCAGTCTTTTCTCCTTTGTCTTAGTATTAATGTTTGTATGTGTGTATATGGGGGGGCACATCCAGGAACTTGCTCAAGGCAACATTTATTCTAAAGTCAGCCCTGCTGCTCACAATTTACTCTAAAATACATTTGGCAAATAACTGAAAGGAGATGACTATCCTTGTTATGCCAAGAGAAATGGAGAAAATACAATAATGATACTGCATGTGCCCTGACACCTTGATGTCAAATGTCTTATAAGTGGGTAAGAGTCATAAACCATTTCATATGGTGAGGTCATATAAGGGTCCAGCAAAACACATCAGTTACAAGACACAACACGCTGAAGAGTAAGTATCAGGGAAACGCGTGTCATGTGATCACACTCACAACTCAGCACCTATGATTAGAGATGAGCGAACTTTTGAAAAATTCGATTCGGCCGATTCGCCGAATTTCACAAAGAAATTCGGGTTCGGCCGAATCGAACTTTTACGAAGTTCCCCATCAAAAATGCCGGCATGGTGGGAGCGGGCCGGCCGGCTCCGCTGTCAGCGGAACCGGCCGGCCCGCTCCCACCATGCCGGCATTTAAAAAAAAAGCAAACACTTACCTGCAGGTCCGGAGCGTGGAGGCCGGCGCCGCTCTCAGCTGTCATCTGAGGGCGCGTCATCAGAGGGCGGACCTGCAGGTAAGTGTTTGCTTTGCTTTTTTTTAAAATGCCGGCATGGTGGGAGCGGGCCGGCCGGTTCCGCTGACAGTGGAGCCGGCCGGCCCGCTCCCACCATGCCGGCAAAAATGTTTTTTTTTTTTTAAATGCCGGCATGGTGGGAGCGGGCCGGTCGGCTGACAGCGGAACCGGCCGGCCCGCTCCCACCATGCCGGCATTTTTTTTTTTTTAATTTCAGGAAAAATTCGATCGGCACGAACCACAAAATATTCGGGTTCGTGCCGAACCGAATATTTCCTGAAATTCGGAGCGAATTCCGGTTCATCCGAACCGGTTCGCTCATCTCTACCTATGATCACACAGCACGCTTTCCTAAATCACCACCCGTTCCGCCAGCCTAGTGGACTACAAGGCCCAGCAAAGCCATGGACACACGGATTCTTGGCTAAGGCAAAAAGATGACAAACATTTGTCTATGAGGGAATTAATAAAGATGCCATTCTGAATAGCGGGATACAGATTACAGGCAAGTAACAGTGAGTTAACAAGCAGAGATACAACAGAATGTCAAATTACTTTAGCAAGATGTATGATGTGTATGGCTCAGGGCATCCAGGACGCTTGGAGCCAGCCCTGTTTCTGGTTACTGGTCTGATCTTGGAACGCTGGCACATGGCTTCCCTCCAAGAGTGTTGTGGTGGCTTCTCAGGCTCACCTTTAAGCTGAGCTCCTACTCGCCCCCCCCCCCCTTCTGGTTTGTCGTTCGAGATGCCAACCCGAGGGGTCACTTTGGAGTCCAGCTGCTATCACACCTTTCCAACTAGAAGGACGCCATGAGCTCCCAACTGGAATAGCTAACGTTAAGGTAGATATTGAAAGTGAATGGCAGATTTCTCTCCTAAAAAAGGAGTGAGAATTCCCACCTGGCTCTGAATTGACCCCTTAGTATGAATAATGTCTTTCTTTCCTATAGTTTGGTGTTATTATTAAAAAAGGCCATTAGATTGTGCCAGTGTATATTTTGTTATACGTAGATATGTTGGTCTCAGCTTCATGCATTTACTCAGGAAATGTTTACATATTGTCAGAGATTTGGGTGAACGCCAGTGACTCAGACAACAGTTCAAATCAAACGTAATTTATTGAAAATAAGACTTCAACAGCCAAAGCATCTCTTAACATCAGAGATGGTTGCAGCACAAAACGCAAGCGGTAACCTCACCGGCTCTTATTAAAGTCCAGGATAGGAAAATGTAGCAAGCTGAAAAAGTCCTTGTTGTATAAGGTACACTTTCAGGGCATACGAGCCCACACTGTTAGTTCCCACAAGTCCAAGTTTGGGGTGACACAAGCAAAGTCCTTCGGCTTTAATCCAGTTCTCTTATTCACATTGAGCAATACGGCCTGGGCTCCTTCCCCCAGGCTGGTCAACAGCCAACTGACAGGCTCAGCGGCTCCTTTTATTTAGGCTTCCCCTGCAATCAGCCTCATCACCTGTGCAAGGCCTGGGATTAGGGAACAAACCTGTAAAGGACCGGGGAATGTGAACTGGGTCCTGAAAACCTGGCATGGATCGTGCCTGATACAGCATAGCAGGGGAAAAATAGACACCATTTATTACTTTTCCCATACACCTTACCACAATATGCATACTGTATTTCCGAGAATTCTCACCTGGCTCAGAATCGACACCTAAATAAGGACAATTTAGTTAATACAAGGGGACCCTATGTAGACTACTCACACCATATACATACCTAGAACACTTTATAGGATAGTTAGAAAATTCTACATCCGAGACTTTCCCAGGCCAATGGTCACACCTCTTTCAATCAATAGGTTAAAGTGATCAGCTATAGCCACACAACCCTTCCCTGACAGCTACTTAGGGTAATTATTACACCCTCCCACATACGTCACCCATTTTTATCTACAGTAGGTAATTTCAATATTTTACACGGCCAGTGTATACCCCCATCCATTACCCTGGGCACTAATCACAGAAAAGCTTGCTGGCCTCATTCAATGTTCAGGCCATAAGGGCATTGGTAGAATTTTGCTGAGTACCCATCAAAGTGTTCTAGCTATGTATATAGTGTGAGTAGTCTATATAGGATCCCCTTGCATCTTGTGCCCCAAATACAATAATAAAGAATGAGATTGACACTTTGATAATCAAATACAGGGACCATCATATAATATGTTTGTATGTGCCCCCCACCATGGGTTTTCAGGCCGCTACATTGATGTGATAGGATTAAACAGCCTGTGTGTACCCCAGCTGAGAATTCCGTGTGATTTTTATGTGGTTGGGGCAGGACATGATGGACTTATGTGTCTGCGCTTGTGCTGGAGATGATGCCTATAAAAGTGGTGGGACAGCAGCAATAACACCACCCTGCTGAAGCTCCGGAGGTGAAGCAAAACATGAGTTGGATGGCAGAGGCCTGAGAACTCCCCGTCTTTGACCTCACACTGTCAGTCACTACAGTGAAGCCCAGTGCCGTGAACAGAGCAACCTGTGACATGACAGACTATTTTCACAAGAGGGACTGTGGGCACCTTGCCCGCATCCACCCCAAAAAGGAGCACCATACAATAATGTTAATACAAAAAATGTCAATTTATTGTACACACAGAATGAATACACACAAAACAATCAATCATACAGGACAAGACAAATTTAAAAACATCTGCAGTTCCCCCAAATCACATCCAGTGCTGCCAAAGTATAGACAGACTAGTATAACTGGGAATATACGAGGAACGGGAGCCCCCTAGTAATCAATGAAAAAATCAGGGGGGAGCTTAACTTGATATTTTTTTTTTTGTGCTGGCACAAAATTACCCCCTAGTACTACAGACCAATATCCACCAAGACCAATGCAGTTCAATTAAGTGACCAGAGCAAATCTGTGCAATAAACACCAAAGCTAATTAAATTGCCAAACATACATGTTGATGCTTAATATTAAGTAATAAAAATTATCTATGTACAATTATGCAAATACATTTAATTGTGCTAATACATTAAATTATGGACGCAAAAAAAGTGCTAAGTGCTTAAACAAGAGACAGTCATATTCAACATAATGAAGATGCACAAGGTTACCAGACCAAGGGAGATAGCAGCACAGCCGTTCCAACGTGTTTAAGGGAGAGGAGAAAAGCAGCAAGGACACCTGCGCACGCGGCTACCCGTGCCGCTTCTGCTGGGTGAGGGGGGATTGTGACAGGACAGACAACGGCAAAGAGGGCGATATACATATTAAAAGAAGGTTTTGGTGGGCACTGGGCCTAGCGGCATGCTACTTACTTGCTTGCACCCCCCCCCCATTCTCTGACAGAGAAGTTAACATACCTGGACCTGTAATATGAATATGAAGAGGATTCTCTATCTCTGACTCAGAATGCTCAACACTATTTATATATGAGGTAGGAGACCTGAATTTGGTCTGACTTTTGCAGGAGTGAGTGTGGTGCATACGTGTGGCGGGGGACCTCATATTTTTAGGTGACAACATTTTTAATACTAATTTTTTTACTTTTTTGGGGGGGGGTGCAAGGGTCTGGTAAAGAGGAGCAACACCTCTTCCATGATCTCCATGCCATGGCTGAATCCCCAGCATACCTCTAGCTATTGCCCTCATGCTTCTGTTTTGCTCTAACATTACCACTGTGTCCTTCAGCTTCATAATGATCTCTATTTTGAAGGGCTGCCATCAGTGCAGGACAGTCAAGACTCCAGGGTGGGCATGGGAGGTCAACCCAGTCAGTTGCTTTGGGGGTCAACTGTATAGAAAGCTAACCATTACATTGTAGCTTGTATGGGGGGGGGGAGGCACAATATAGGCTGAATAGACCCTGGACCACACTATAACCGATATGTTGTTGCTGGGCAATCTAACTAGGCTCTAGTATCCAGACAATATAACAAAAGTTAAAACTAGGATATAGGGGTCAAGGCACAAGACTGAGCATCACCATAACCTATAAGTGACAGTTAGACTCCTGGTTTGAGTGGGTCCTCAAGGTTGCTTGGAGGCCCAGCTATCACATATAGGTTACAAGGGGGCCCAGACGTTGTGGTCATTTAGCTTGTACCTTCTGTTCTTATTGTACTCCTGATGACATTAGAACAATTAGCAGGACGCATGGGCATACAGTCCACCATATGAAAAGGGAGAACACATTAAGTTAAAATAGTAAATTTTAAAAAATATATTTTTTGTCATTGTAATCCTATTTTTGCTGTGCACTAAAGCTTTCCAAATGGTGGTTCAGGATCAAGTTTATTATGTATTGATTGCAAGAGCTTACAATCTGGGGTGTCTTTACTCAAAAAAGCCAAATAGATCAACATTTTAGTCCACCATACATAATAAATTGTTTTACGCGATATGCTATAGACTTCAGAAACCATTTACTCACACGCACACTAGCCAAGCATTTATTATAAAACAAAAACAGAATTTTGGATAGGCTGAGTATTGATGTGCCTCCCAGTAATGATGGGAAGATGTTTCCTGCGGTGTGCTAGCAAAGCTCTGGTACATACGTGACCCCCAGTCACCGACATGCAGGTGTACTGGCCAGCCCCAGCTATCACTACATCATTGTCTCCAGCAAGCGCTCCCACTCGAGCACCTTCCACAGCTATTCATCTTCAGTGACAACCTGGGCTAAGCCTGAATGAAAGCCTGCTGAGCAAATGAGCATGCAACTGCTCTGCTACTTTAAAATATGGCCATTTAATTAATTTTGGGAATAATGGATTGCAGCTGAATCAACAGAGCTCACCTTTTTATGGCCTGCAAACAGGGCTGCATTCAGGGTCAAAGTCACCCTAGGAACCACTTAGCTATGGTGCTGCTTGATGTTAAACTAGGTGTACTGTTGTGCTCCCCACCATCATAACTAAAAATGCTGAGGTCCTAAAACAATGATTTCTATGAGGCTTCTTCCGTGCTGCCTGCCCAGACCTAATTCCTCATGAACTGGGTCAGTGGTGGCCTGATCCACAATACACTAATGTACTTATATATTGTTATTTATTTGAGGGTATATGGTATTGTGCCAAATGTAAAGGAACTTATAATTTACTGAGCTTAATGGAATGTATAATTTACTAAGCTAAATGGTGGACCAAAACCCAGGATAGTGAAGTAACTCATATGTAGAATGTTTTATATATTATTATATATTTTGGCACTTGAGGGTGTCTTTATATATCATTTCATTTAGAGATCTGAATCTTAGGCAGGGTCTTATATTTTTTTACATGTTCTATTTATACACTATGGTTTTCATGCTTTTTTGATTTACAGGACACTCTCCTACTGGTCTTTGTATATTTGTATTTTAAAAGTTTTAGCATTTTCTTGTGTTATTTTCATGTGTTTTTGGATAATAACATTTGGTTGATTGGAAGTGCAGCTGGTTTTCCCTACCATAGACAAAGGGAAGTGGTGGTTTAGGCACTGAAACGGGGAGGCTAATTTAATACTAGCGCCACGTATTGCCATTTGAGCATCTATGTAGCGGCTCTTAGATCGTCCGCTGCAAACAGGTGTCTGGCGCTATAACCTAGTGTAGCAGCTGGACAAGTGATGCTGTACTATCCTGTCCAGCATTGATAAATGTGATGTCTGAAGGGCATTTTTTTCTGAAGAAAATAAGTGTCTGGTTGCTGGGCCACACAATCATTTGAACCAAAAATGTAGAACATTACTTTAGGAAAATGCTATTTATACACAACCAAATAAAACACCATTGAAGTGTATGGGAAAGCGCTGCTGAACATACAGTACACTGAGCCACTGCCAGTAATACATTCAACGCTACATGGCGCTATTAGAGATGCTCACCAGATTGACTTTCATATATATGGTTTTCACATACTGTGCCCGGCGTTCACCTGATGCTACATGGCACCACGTGGCATTAGCCTTTCTTAAATAACCCCCTTAAAGCCCGTCTGGGCAAAAATAAAAAACAATATACACCCACCAAAAGTCCTGCACAGTCGATTCACTCTAGCACTAGCTTGAAATTTACCGCCATTCGAGATCTAGTCCCCGTATCCCACGAGCCAAGTAGCTGTCCCCTTGTATCAGTTATGGTGACTGGCCACGCCTGCTCCATTCCCCTGGGCACCCCCCCCCCTCTATTTAAATGAATAAAGCAGACATAGCCAGTCACCATGAGTGATCTGAGGAGGCATCTTGAGAAAGTGGTGTGGGAGGCCACGGAATGCGTGGGTGAGATCATCAGTCTGGTCCAGCTGGGGTGAACCTTTTTTTCACTGGGGTGTTTTTATCTCAGATAGTTTTGCTCTGTTCATCTGTATATTGTGAATATTGCACATTTGGCACTTGAAGCACTTTTTCTCTGCAATATTGTATTTCTTTCTCTGCATTAGCATTAGCACTTTATTTAGCACTGCATTAGCACATTATTCAGAGTCATGGAATTCATTTGGGGAGTAATAATTTGTATATAGAGGTTATGGATTTTGGATTTCCAATTAGGGTTCCCTGCTGTGGTCTGGCTTATGTGTGTATGTTTTTTTAAATGTTTGTGGGTGTAATGTGATCATGTATGTGTTTATGATTTTTAATATATCTATGAATTAGAGATGAATATATTGACTTTATCATATTTCTAATGAATGATTTTTGAGGGAGATTTGGTGCCGTCCTGAGGTGTTCCAACTGCGGTGTACTGGGACCGCTGTTATCTTGGGTTATTGATCTGAGGAGGCAGCTAACCATGGTTGTGAGTGGGGATAGCACAGTCTGGTTCTCCGGTGGGGGTAAGTTTGATATTCCTGGTATAGTGATGATCAGCTGCATGAGCATCTAGCCTTTTTGTTTTTTCCTCAGACAGTCCCTTTTAGCACCACTTAGATTTGTTCCCAGTGGAAAAAATAAGCTATAAAGAGGGACAAGCCACCTTTGGGAGAGACCAATTTTAGGCTCAAAGGGAATGCCCAGGCTAAGTGTAAAAACAAATAATTGTTTGCTTACCTCCCATGCAAATGATTCATCATGATATGCTAAAGCTGTTGTTGTTAATATTTAGCCTCTTTCCTGTACCCCTGTATTGTAGTTATTAATGACCACCTTTATTTTAGCATTAACAAGTATCTCCACCTCACTTACATTAGACTGTATGGGACCAATGCTTGGGTGTGCAGGGGAGGATAGCTGATCTGCTTCTTTGCATAGGCCAATCTTTAACTGCTTAGCCTTGACAATTCCTTTAAACCGGACCAACATGTGTCCTGTTCTCGGCTGGTAGCTGCAAAGCGGAAGCCTGAGAAAGGGACATGTGGCCGCCATCGGCCAATCAAGCTGCCGCATTTCAGCGAGGGAGTGGGGTGACAAGTAAGGTTTAGAGGTTTCACAGAGGCTTGATTGAGGGAGGGGACCCTGGCAATTGGGATGCCCCCCCCCCCCTTGGAATTAACCAACACCGATTTTTGGTAAAATGGGTGCTGGTCCAGTTCAATATAGCCCCTTAGTTAAGGCTACATGGTCAAAAGCTCTTACCTTTGTACATTAAGCCAGCTCTATAGTCTAAATGGCTCCAGGGTGAGGTTACAGCTTGTCCTCCAGGCATCCCGATTTCGATGTCCACATGTAAATCCACCAATTTGCCTAAAACTGATGCAGCTGCAGCCTTTAATGACAAGTCCACTCCATCAAGTCAGTTTGGTGCAGTACGTGTGTTCAATAGGGATGCCACTGATAGGCTGCACATGTGCAGTAAGATCGTTGGATCACGGTGAGCATCATGTGAACTAAGGGCTTTGACAAAATGAGGCATTCCAATGTGGACCTCACTGATTGGCCGCAGGGGGCAGATATGGTAACATTAGCTTACACAAGTCGCCACTTCTGATATGTGTGCTGGGGGCTGGTCGGGGGTGCTGCAACTAGACTGGTATTGAACCTGTATTACTGGCAGGTAAGTGGCGTTTGATTGTTTTTCTTTTTGGTTGCCTGGACTGTCCCTTAAATGCCAGTCAAAAGAAAGAAAGTGGACACATTTAGGCCATGAACAAGTGTCAAGTCTATCACTGAGGAAAAAACAGACAAAAAGCCTGATTTCAATTTAAATCAGCTTTAGTGGGACTGTTTGGGTCCAATGCCATGCACACATGCAGGGCTGGCGCCAGCACAAGGTGTACCTGGGCAATTGCCAGGGCCCCTGGCATCTCTAGGGGCCTACTCAGTCTCACACTTGGCCATGGTATTATTTTACTGTGGTCCTGAACCACCGAATGCCGGGTGTTGTGTGCAGACCTGCATATGGTTGGCCTCAGCAACAGGGGATGATCAGCAACAATGGAAAAGGTGACATGGAATGGAGGTGGTGAAAACCAGGTGACAACTGACAGCAATGATGATGTTTTTAGTGGCAGTGGAGCAAGCAGTTAGGGCTGAAGGGTGCTTGGTGGCAGTAGAGAATGCTTCTAGAGTACTAAAGGACGATTGTTGGCTATAAGGAAGGCAATAAGGACTGGAGGGCGATCAGCAGTAGAAGATGACCCATTTGTAACAGCGGAGATGAAAGATGACATCACGTGACTTACTACTTTGGGGCCCACTAAGATTCTCTTGCTCAAGGGCCCTCACAAACCTGGAGCTGGCACATGTGTGGGTTGTTCACTAGATTATTTTTTATTTGCTATCAACAATGAGATTCCACCACACACTAGCTCTGCACTGGGCGGTGGTGGCACGCAAGCACATCGTGAGACCTGTTTAGCACCTGGAGTTGGAGAAAGCTGCTGAGGGGACATAATTGTTTATTTTTATCAGCTTGTCTGGGGAATTTCATTATAAAGTACAAATCACAGATGAATCTCTATTTAGTCATGTCTCTAGACCTCAGACAAGTATGTAAATGTCAAAGCTATTTCTCTATCCACAAACCTGTTAAAAGATTAATAACCCCCCTCCCCATGGCAGTCTCTGCCACTTCCGCTCAGGTAGAGCTGCTGACAGGGGTAGTTGAAAACCTGGTGATAGCTACACAGGAATTACACTTCATATATCACTTTATACAAATATCTGTTCTCTGCTTTATATTATTTAAAGCAGACCTAGAACCTTATTGGGAAGACTGGTCCTGTTGCACAGGGTTCCTCATTCTGCTTTAATCACCTCCCACCTGGCCCTAGCTCTCCCTGCAGCCATCTTACCTCACCTCAAGTTGGGACTCTTCATTGCAGAGCTCTTTAAGACAGTGTCCCGACAATTGGCTAATAAGAGATGTAGTAAACACCTGGGTATAGGGATGCTTTTCTGGATGCCCGTAGTATTGGGTGGCCTAGTGTTGGGAGGGAAACACGGGAGGGGCTAGATGCTGACTCAGGTCTTTTGCAGATGTAGGGAAGTGCTCAGTTACCACATATTGCAACTGGAACATTAAATTCCTGCTGGAGATCATAGACCACTCTCTCTCTAGCTACTGATGGTACACTTCTTGCCCCTGCTAGTTGGGGCTTACAGCCCCTTGCTGGAGGTATCAAAGACTATAAATACAGGACAGACTTCCCGTATGCTAGGAGAACTGAGCACATGGCAGCTTGCTGCCAGGAGCTGTGCTGCTGCCACCTGCATACACAGCCTCACAGTGGAGCCTGGATCACTTCACAGACTACTACACTGTTTACCTACATGTCCAGCTAATGGTGCGCATGGGGGACTGTCGGTAGCTGCTCTTGAACTTCTTCATTGCCTTCTTTCTGCTAACCCGTGTGTTTAGCTGCTGTGTGCCCTGTGGAGAGCTTCAACTGCACTGCATGTCTGATCATCAACTCCTGCGTGTAAAGAGTGAATTATCTCTTTGAGTGAAGATCAGGGGCCCCTGCATCTTTCACCCTGTGCCAACTTTCTCCTGGAGGTATTTAGCCATAGACTATATATACCCGGGTATATGTGCACAGACTAACTAAAGCCCCAGCTGGGCCTTTCATTGTGTTATACTGTGTATGATTCATTTCTATTGCCAAGTTAACCTTTACTACATAAAGTTCATAGTATTGTTATACTTGACCGTGTCAGTGAGTGACTTAGGTAAATGGTTGCTGGGAGCAGTAGTCCCTCTGCACCAAATGTATTGTTTTGTTTAGACAACTTGATCTATTTTATCAGCGGCAAGGGCCCTATTCTGGGTGGAGGCACTAGCGCACCAAACATTTAACCCACTCTTCCACTCAGCAAAGTCTTAGCTTCTCTTTGTTACCTACAGGTTAGCGCCATAGCCTGTCTTGAGTGGGGTGTTTACCATCACCCCCCCAAAACAGCCCTACACAGACATCCACATGAGGACAGGGAGCAGAAATTCAGAAGTCAGGTTAATAGATGGCCTTATTAAGCAGACTTCATTAGAGTGTTCAGTTCCTTCCCTGACATGTCACAGGGGCCCACTATGTAACTTGGCCTTCAGTTGGTGTACCCTCAAGCAATCTTTGCCCATCTGTTTGACCCCTGCCTCATGCATCCCTGCCCGGTTCTGTGGGGAATCTAACACCTGATGTCATCCAAGGCTTCCCCAGTGAAAAATGCTGGGTGCATCCCAACACCTGGTGTATGGAATAGGTAAGTATTCCTGCCCAATTTTAAGGCTGACTATGCAGATTATTGGAGACAGGCATCCCAAATCTGCATACTAGGCCAACAATTACTCTAGGTACGGTCAGGTTTTAGAGCAACATATGCTCCTTTTCAGGCAATGTCTCTTTTAAGGAAGGCCTTGCATATTTCAGCAGGAAAAAGCTAAACTATTGAATTGGCCTGCATGCAATCCAGACCTTTCCCCAACAGAAAGCATTTGTGGTATTATAGAATAACAAATCCACCAAAGAAGACTCAGGACTGTTGAAGAGCTAGAATTCTACATCAGTTAAGAACAGGCCAACTTTCGAGTTCACCTGAGAATTAGAGGTGTTTACCACCAGAACTAGAATAGGTATGTGTTAAGGGGCTGTATGGGGGTGGTCCTAAAATGTGGATTGGCAGAGAAGCTGGAAGGAGGTTGGGGGATTTTTAAGGTGTAGAAATAAAGTCAAAGCATAATGAGTACTATTTAATCTAGCAATGCATTTAAAGTGGACCAAAACCAAGGAATATCTTGGGTTTTGGTCCTTTCCCTCGGTGCACCCCTAAGGAAACTCACCTCTTCCCGGTCCTACGGCGCATGCATGGCCTCTCGTCCAGTCAGCGCACTCGGAGCCGCTGACGTCACGCTGTCTAAGAACAACGGCTCTGAGCACGCTGATGGCCGCATCCTCTGCTTCCCTCTAACAGGGAGCATGCCCGCACCGGCCATTCACAAATGCCTGAGCGGGCACATGCTAGAGGGATAGCCATGGCTCGGACATGCGCCGTTGGACCAAGGACAAAGCTAAGTGAATGGGGTGACCTGGGGGGTTTCACAAAGCCTTCCCCTGGTGTATGCCAAATGGGGATGTCCTGCTGTGGGAAACCCCCCAGCATCTCTGCAAAATTCACCTTTTCCCTGGCTGCCATGGTGATGTAAATAACTAGGGATGAGCGAATCGGTTCTAACGAACCTGAATTCGCTCCGAATTTCAGGGAAAATTCTATTCAGCACGAACCCGAATTTTTAGTGGTTCGTGCTGACCGAATTTTCCCTGAAATAAAAAAATGCCGGCATGGTGGGAGCGGGGAGGCCGGCTGCGCTGTCAGCTGTCATCAGAGGACGCGTCATCAGAGGAAGCCGCGATATCTGACAGCGCCGCCGCCCGCTTACAGCGCTGCCGGCCTCCCCGCTCCCACCAGAGATGAGCGATTCGTTAAATTTCGATTGGGACGAACCCGAATTTCTTTGAGAAATTCGGCGGATCGCCCGAATCGAATTTTTGAGAAGTTCGCTCATCTCTATAAATAACGCTGGCCACACTTCCAGCATCTCTAGCCTGAGGTGCACGCCCGCCCCCAGCCTATATGAATGGGATGGGAGCACTCTCTCGTCTCAAGGGAAAATGGGGATGTGGCTTCTCCCTCTTGCTCTGTGACTAAACAGAGCCATATGCCAGGCATTAATATGCACTGCATATGCTTTTGATTGGACAAGAGCCCACGCATGCACCATGGGAACGCAGAAAGGTACGTTTTGCAGGTGATTTGAGGGATTTCACACAGCGGTGCGCGACAAATTCGGATGCCCCTGGGACAAGGAACCGGTTTTGTTCCACTTTAAAACAAAAAATACAAAAATGCTCTGTGACTGCTCCCTCAGTAGAGATTCTTTGTATTATGAATGGCCATGAATGGCTTAATTTTCCCATGGAAACTGTACATGTTTAGGTGACACGTCTCCTGTATATGTGCATCAAGACAGCAATCTAAAATTATGGAAACGTAATACATCATGCTCTGATACTGTGATTCTAATCACTAGTTTCTTGGTTTGTGTTAGTCATTGCTGCAATCACTGTGCGTGTAACCTGCACAAGTGCCCCTACATAAATATTACTGGTATGTAAAACACTGCTATCTTAATGGATACTGGATAAAGATATAAAACATGTGTGCTGTGACATGATATCATTTCTTTTCGGTATGGTCATGGTGGACGTAGGCAAGGGGCAATGCAGACTTCTCTTCTCCTATACTTTCCAGCCCTAATTTATAAAGTGGATCCCCAATAAATACCATGTTTTTCATCATATAAGACGCACTCATTTCCCCCAAAAGTGTGCATAGAAGTAGCAGCGGTGCCAGCAGTGGCGAGAGCGGGGACAGTGTGCGGGGTTTAGTTACCCTGCCCTCTCCCTGCCCGACACTCTTTCATGGGTAGAGTGGGCTGACATTGTGTGGCAAGCACACACCCACCTCCATCAGTCACAGTCCTACGCCCACAACTGCTATGTTCACTGCAGGAGTGGCCATGTCTACAGTAGGTCAGGCATGCCCGAAGCCTGACACACCCCTCCACTGCAGTAAAATAGAGTGACTGATGGAAGAGGTGTGTGTTAGAAATGGAGGTGGGGTTGGGAGCCAACAGTGCTGGACTCACTCCAGTGGTCTGGTTAGTTTCCGAGCACTGGAAATAGCTTTTATTTTGTTTACCTGGACAATCTCTTTAAAGAAAGAAAATACAAGCTAGCTTAATTTGGCAAAATAACGTGGAAACCAGTGAAAACAGACTACAAACAATAAATGCAATTAAAAAGATTTTTGCCATTCAGCTATCTGCACAACACCACATGCTACGGAGGATACAACCTTCTCAGTGTTTTTTCCATCACAGCAGTGTGATGCACACATCACAGAAAGCTGTAAGCTCTCCTGACAACCAAAGATACTTTTGACAAACTCCAGAAGCACCTAACCAACTATTTTGCGTAAAACATGGGTTCGGTGGACTCTCCGGTCTCATTATGGGAAGCTCACAAATTGGTGATGAGAGGGCATATAATACAAATAGCCACAGCCAAGAAAAGGGAGCGAGAATCTAAATTGAGGGAGCTCTCCATCCAATTTCAAATGGCTGAAAGGACATTGAAGGACAATCCCTGTCAGGCCATCAAAGAAAAAGTTGATCTGGCCCGCCTGGAACTCAACTTACTACTAGACTACCAATCAGAGAAACAGGTGCCCTGGTCCAAACAGCACATCTATTCCATAAGCAACAAACCAGATTCCATGATGGCCAGGCAACTTAGGCAATGTAAACCAAAAAGCCAACCCATACAATTCAAATTGCAGGGTAATACAACAGCAGATCGCCAAAAAAAAACAAAAAACTTTTTGTCAGACCTTTACTCCTACCCGGGGGGAGGCAATCAACAGAGATTTGATGAGTTTTTCAAAGATATTGAGTTACCAAATGCCCCTCAGTGCCTAGACAATTTGGAAGAGCCCATCACACTCCAAGAACTGCTAGACGCTATCAAGGCCATTAAACCTAGAAAGGCCCCTGGCCCGTATGGCTTCTCTGGACTATATTACAAGAAGTTCGCCCAAATATTAGGCCCCCACCTTGTGGCCCTGTTTAATTCCCTTAGAACAGGCACGCACCCCAGCCCTGAATCATTGATGGCCAGCATAGTCAAGATCCCCAAGCCAGAAAAAGACCCCCTGCTGATCCCTAACTATAGGCCCATTTCCTTGCTCAACCAGGATGTCAAACTCCTAGCCAAAATCCTGGCTTCGCGGCTCAACTCTTTTCTGGGCTCTATAATCCACAGAGACCAGACAGGTTTCGTCCCAGCCAGGCAAGCTAGTGATAATGTTAGACGGATAGCCCACTTAATCCATAGCATTCATGCCAAGAAAATTCCTTTGTTTTTTTTATCGCGAGATATCTACAAAGCCTTTGATACGATTTCATGGGATTATATGTACAAGACGCTAGAGAAATGGGGATTTGACAACAGGTTCTTCCAATGGATAAACGCATTATACCATAGGCCAACCGCGAGAGTCAAATATCTGGGTTTTTTTTCAGATAGGTTCAGCACACAGAGAGGTACCCGCCAGGGCTGTCCTCTTTCGCCCATTTTGTTTATATTGGCTATGGAACCCTTGGAGCTTTAAAATTAGGACCAACAAATGCATTAAGGGTAGGGATGAGCGACTCCATCAGGACGAACCCGGATTCAATCCGAATTTCATGACAAATTCGATTCGGATCGAATCCGAATTTCCCCGCGATTCGATCGAGCGAAGTTTTTTTTTAAATCCATTCATTTTAATGACAGGCATTCTAGGATGGTCTACGTGACATGTCCAGACATGTAAGCTGGGGCAGTGTATGCTGGGACAGTCACATGCAGCCTATCAGCAGCCAGCAAGCCCGGTGACGTCACAGCGCTATATAAGGCGGTGGCCATCTTGCTTTTGCGCATTTGTCTATTGCATTCGTGAGAGCCAGGACTCAGGAGGACACTGCAGACTGTATTCAGGGAGAGATAGGTAGAGAGTTAGGGACAGCCAGTAGACAGGCGGGAGACAGGCAGGAAGTCAGGGAGAAGCAGGGAAAGGTAGGAAAAAAACGGATGCAGTGACAGGGATTTTTTTTTATTTCATGCAGCCTGAGTGTTACTGCCTGGGTCACTGGCTTTGTTAGCTGTTTCACCCTGGTTAACCACTGTTGCTTTGCATAGTACTACTGCTCCCAGCTGCTGTTGTGGCATCCCATTCTGTGACTACACCAGCCTCTATTTACTATAACCCTTTGCACTTATTCTAAAAGTAATTTGGCCTGATAAAGACACTTTTGCTTTGCATAGTACTACTGCTCCCAGGTGCACTGCGGTTGGGGCATCCCATTCTGTGACTACACCAGCCTCTATTTACTATAACCCTTTGCACTTATTCTAAAAGTAATTTGGCCTGATAAAGACACTTTTGCTTTGCATAGTACTACTGCTCCCAGATGCACTGCTGTTGTGGCATCCCATTCTGTGACTACACCAGCTTCTGTTTACTATAACCCTTTGCACTTATTCTAAAAGTAATTTGGCCTGATAAAGACACTTTTGCTTTGCATAGTACTACTGCTCCCAGGTGCACTGCTGTTGTGGCATCCCATTCTGTGACTACACCAGCCTCTATTTACTATAACCCTTTGCACTTATTCTAAAAGTAATTTGGCCTGATAAAGACACTTTTGCTTTGCATAGTACTACTGCTCCCAGGTGCACTGCTGTTGTGGCATCCCATTCTGTGACTACACCAGCCTCTATTTACTATAACCCTTTGCACTTATTCTAAAAGTAATTTGGCCTGATAAAGACACTTTTGCTTTGCATAGTACTACTGCTCCCAGGTGCACTGCTGTTGTAGCATCCCATTCTGTGACTACACCAGCCTCTATTTACTATAACCCTTTGCACTTATTCTAAAAGTAATTTGGCCTGATAAAGACACTTTTGCTTTGCATAGTACTACTGCTCCCAGATGCACTGCTGTTGTGGCATCCCATTCTGTGACTACACCAGCCTCTATTTACTATAACCCTTTGCACCTATTCTAAAAGTAATTTGGCCTGATAAAGACACTTTTGCTTTGCATAGTACTACTGCTCCCAGGTGCACTGCTGTTGTGGCATCCCATTCTGTGACTACACCAGCCTCTATTTACTATAACCCTTTGCACTTATTCTAAAAGTAATTTGGCCTGATAAAGACACTTTTGCTTTGCATTGTACTACTGCTCCCAGGTGCACTGCTGTTGTGGCATCCCATTCTGTGACTACACCAGCCTCTATTTACTATAACCCTTTGCACTTATTCTAAAAGTAATTTGGCCTGATAAAGACACTTTTGCTTTGCATAGTACTACTGCTCCCAGGTGCACTGCGGTTGGGGCATCCCATTCTGTGACTACACCAGCCTCTATTTACTATAACCCTTTGCACTTATTCTAAAAGTAATTTGGCCTGATAAAGACACTTTTGCTTTGCATAGTACTACTGCTCCCAGGTGCACTGCGGTTGGGGCATCCCATTCTGTGACTACACCAGCCTCTATTTACTATAACCCTTTGCACTTATTCTAAAAGAAATTTGGCCTGATAAAGACACTTTTGCTTTGCATAGTACTACTGCTCCCAGGTGCACTGCTGTTGTGGCATCCCATTCTGTGACTACACCAGCCTCTATTTACTATAACCCTTTGCACTTATTCTAAAAGTAATTTGGCCTGATAAAGACACTTTTGCTTTGCATAGTACTACTGCTCCCAGGTGCACTGCTGTTGTGGCATCCCATTCTGTGACTACACCAGCCTCTATTTACTATAACCCTTTGCACTTATTCTAAAAGTAATTTGGCCTGATAAAGACACTTTTGCTTTGCATAGTACTACTGCTCCCAGGTGCACTGCGGTTGGGGCATCCCATTCTGTGACTACACCAGCCTCTATTTACTATAACCCTTTGCACTTATTCTAAAAGAAATTTGGCCTGATAAAGACACTTTTGCTTTGCATAGTACTACTGCTCCCAGGTGCACTGCTGTTGTGGCATCCCATTCTGTGACTACACCAGCCTCTATTTACTATAACCCTTTGCACTTATTCTAAAAGTAATTTGGCCTGATAAAGACACTTTTGCTTTGCATAGTACTACTGCTCCCAGGTGCACTGCTGTTGTGGCATCCCATTCTGTGACTACACCAGCCTCTATTTACTATAACCCTTTGCACTTATTCTAAAAGTAATTTGGCCTGATAAAGACACTTTTGCTTTGCATAGTACTACTGCTCCCAGGTGCACTGCTGTTGTGGCATCCCATTCTGTGACTACACCAGCCTCTATTTACTATAACCCTTTGCAGTTATTCTAAAAGTAATTTGGCCTGATAAAGACACTTTTGCTTTGCATAGTACTGCTGCTCCCAGGTGCACTGCTGTTGTGGCATCCCATTCTGTGACTACACCAGCCTCTATTTACTATAACCCTTTGCAATTATTCTAAAAGTAATTTGGCCTGATAAAGACACTTTTGCTTTGCATAGTACTACTGCTCCCAGGTGCACTGCTGTTGTGGCATCCCATTCTGTGACTACACCAGCCTCTATTTACTATAACCCTTTGCAATTATTCTAAAAGTAATTTGGCCTGATAAAGACACTTTTGCTTTGCATAGTACTACTGCTCCCAGGTGCACTGCTGTTGTGGCATCCCATTCTGTGACTACACCAGCCTCTATTTACTATAACCCTTTGCACTTATTCTAAAAGTAATTTGGCCTGATAAAGACACTTTTGCTTTGCATAGTACTACTGCTCCCAGGTGCACTGCTGTTGTGGCATCCCATTCTGTGCATACACCAGCCTCTATTTACTATAACCCTTTGCACTTATTCTAAAAGTAATTTGGCCTGATAAAGACACTTTTGCTTTGCATAGTACTACTGCTCCCAGGTGCACTGCGGTTGGGGCATCCCATTCTGTGACTACACCAGCCTCTATTTACTATAACCCTTTGCAATTATTCTAAAAGTAATTTGGCCTGATAAAGACACTTTTGCTTTGCATAGTACTACTGCTCCCAGGTGCACTGCGGTTGGGGCATCCCATTCTGTGACTACACCAGCCTCCCAGGTGCACTGCGGTTGGGGCATCCCTTTCTGTGTCTACACCAGCCTCTATTTTCTATCACCCTTTGCACTTATTCTAAAAGTAATTTGGCCTGATAAAGACACTTTTGCTTTGCATAGTACTACTGCTCCCAGGTGCTCTGCTGTTGGGGCATCCCATTCTGTGACTACACCAGCCTCTATTTACTATAACCCTTTGCACTTATTCTAAAAGTAATTTGGCCTGATAAAGACACTTTTGCTGTGCATAGTACTACTGCTCCCAGGTGCTCTGCTGTTGGGGCATCCCATTCTGTAACATACCATACCCCTCTTTATTTACACTAAGCAGCTCTCTCTTATTTACACTAAGCAGGCCTGTTGGAGGCTGAGTGTTACTGCTCACATTTGGTGTGCATTATATTCTGTTTCATATAGACCCACCGCTGCCTGGGGGTTCTTAAAATATCACCTACTACCACGCCAGTTAGACTATGTCGGGCAGACAAGTGCCTGGAAGTGAAAAGAGGAGTGGCAGAGGCCAAGATTCCGCAGGCAGAGGTCGCAGCAGACTGGGGGCCAGTAGCAGCAGGAGTCACGCTGAGAGACCTAATCTGCCAGTATCTGCTAGCGGTCGGGTCTCCACCAGTAACGCATCTGCCGTGGTAGATTGGTTAACGCGCTCATCAACAACATCATCACAACTTACGTCTGAGACCCCCAGTCTAGGGTCGGTAGGTTCCTCTGACACAACCCTGAGTTGGCATGCCCCGAGAGCAGTCCCTGTCCTCCCATTGCCTATGTCCTACGCCGTTCCCTCCCCCAGTGACGTATCCTATGCTTTGGGTTCAGCTCCACTCTTTAGTGAGGAGGACGATCAGATAGAGGACAGTCAGCAGCTACTGCCCAGCCAAGAAATGGAGGTGGCTTCTTTAGCTAGGCAGACAAATAGAGATGTGGACAGTGTCGTGGGTGGTGCGAGCGTTCCAGCTCCTGCGCCAGACACTGTTGACGAATCCACGAACATCAGTGACGTACAGCCACAACTCGGTGATAATGATGATGACGATGAAGCCGATCACACTTGGGAGCCGGGTGATGAAGGGGCTTCATCGTCATCATCAGGAGAAGAGGGGCGCAGGTTGCCCCGGAGTCAGCAGCTCAGGCAGCAAGGTGTTAGCAGCATGGTTGGCAGGCAGCATGGGGGCACAATTGTAAAGCCTGGAGCCAAACGGGGCCGGGGTAGAGCACCTGCTGTGCGGCAGGCTACCTTATCGGGAGGTAGTGGGGCAGGGGTTCCTGGAGTTGGCGACAATAGCAGCGAATCAGTGAGGCCTGTTGGTGGGAAAAGTAGCTACTCGGCAGTGTGGCAGTTTTTCCTGAAGCATCCGCAGGAGGGTAACATGGCCACATGCAAGATATGTAGGCAGAAGGTGAAGCGTGGCCAGGGTCCAAATGCTGGCACCACGGCCCTGCGTCAACATATGCAGCGTCACCATAAAGCGGCCTGGGAGAACCTAGGCTCCGGAGAGGTGGGCCAGACTGCTTCATCACTGAGTGGCACGCCGCTCCCAATTTCTGCCAGCCAAGGCTCCAGCACCTCAGCCGAAGGCAGCTGTGCGTCATACCCATCCTCTGTCGCTCCTGCTCCTCCTCCTCCTCCTCCAAGTCATGCATCCCGCCAGCAATCCATCAGCGAAGCCATGTCCAAGAGACAGCAGTATGCGCCCACTCATCCTACGGCGCAGAAGCTGAATGTGCTCCTGTCCAAGTTGCTGGTGCTGCAGTCGCTCCCTTTTCAGGTGGTGGACTCTGCACCTTTCAGAGAACTGATGGCTTGTGCCGAGCCGAGGTGGAGAGTCCCAAGCCGTCATTTCTTTGCCAAGAAGGCAGTACCAGCGCTGCACACTTTTTTTGAACAGAAGGTGGGCCAATCCTTGAGCCTGTCGGTGTGTAGCAAAGTGCATGGCAGCGCCGACGTCTGGAGCTGTAACTACGGTCAGGGACAGTACATGTCGTTTACGGCCCACTGGGTGAATGTGGTCCCTTTGCAGCAGCAACTTGGACAGGTCACGCCGCTTCATGGCTTACTCCAAGAAAACTTAAAATGGGAATCATGGTTACCGACAATGGGAAGAACATTTTGTCTGCGCTGCGCCAAGGAAGCCTGACCCATGCGCCCCGCATGGCTCACGTCTTCAATCTGGTTGTCAAGCGGTTTCTGAAGTGTTCCCCCCATCTGCAAGACATCCTAACAACTTCAAGGAAACTTTGCATGCACTTCAGCCTCATACACCGCCAAACACACCCTTCTTGAGCTACAGCGTCAGAACGGTATCCCCCAACATAGTCTGATTTGCGATGTTTCCACCCGTTGGAATTCCACCCTTCACATGTTGGACCGATTATATGAACAGAGAAAAGCCATCACGGATTTCCTGATGATCCAAGCAGATAGGGGGACTCCCCTGTGTAACTTCAATGTCAACCAGTGGCAGCTCATACGTGACACCTGCCGTTTGCTCAGGCCCTTTGAGGAAGCCACTTTATTTGTCAGTCGGCAGGATTACGGGATGAACGACGTGATTCCACTGCTTCATGTACTACAGCACATGTTGGAAACCATGGCTGGTCAGGGCACTGGAGACATGGCGTTTACATCTTACGGCCACATGAACCCCGTTGGAGCTGAACTGGAGGAGGAGGAGGAAGAGGAGGAGGAGTTGCCCAGCGAAACACAGTTTAGGCTTGGCGAAATGGCTGGTTTATCTAGTCAGCGGACAGGAGAGGAGGAGCAGGAGCAGCCAGAGGAGCTAGAGGTTTTTGAGGAAGGCGAGACAGAGGACCCGGGCACACCGTGGCAAAATGCAGTGGAGATGGAGACAGGTAGTCCATCCGAGTCACTTGCGCAAATGGCAGGAAGCATGCTCACGTGCTTGCGTAGTGACCCCAGAATTGTTTCCATCTGTCGGCGGGATGACTTCTGGCTATCCACCTTATTGGACCCTCGCTTCCGGCACAAAATGGGGGCATTTTTTAAACCCACCGAGAGGGAGGACAAACTGAACTACTACAAAGACATTCTACTTAGGCAGTTGGCCGATGCCTATCTGCGCCATGGTCCATACTCTCGCAGGTCTGACTCGAGGGGACCTCTGCGCTCACCTTCCACTGTCATGGCTGCTGGAGGGGTTGGCAGGAGCAGCAGCAGCAGCTCCATCAGCAGCTCCATCAGCAGCAGCCTCAGTCTTCAGTCGCTAATGAGTAGCTTTCTACACCCGCATAGTGAGGCTACTCATGAGCAGCAGGAAGACCTGGAGCAGGACTTGAACCAGCAGGTCATGTCATACTTTGACATGACCGTGTCAACACACCTTGAGGATCCGCTGGACTTCTGGGCAGCCAAACTTGATTTGTGGCCGCAACTAGCAGAGTTTGCCCTGGAAAAGCTGTCCTGCCCGGCAAGTAGCGTGCCATCTGAGCGGGTGTTTAGTGCAGCGGGGGCCATAGTTACGGCGAGGAGAACTCGTCTGTCAACTAAAAATGTGGAGAGACTCACCTTTGTCAAAATGAATCAGGGATGGATCAGCCAGGATTTCCACCCACCAATGCCTAATGCATGCGACTAGATTCAGCATGGTGCCACGTTTTACACTTTCCAAATGGTGCAAAACATATTTATGTCTTTAGGCCAATTTTTGGGCTCCTGCTGATGCCAACTCCACGGTGTGATTCATCCAATTTTTGGGCTCCTGAAGCCAACCCCAGTGTCTCTTTAAAGTAATGTTTGGGCTCCTGCTGCTGCTGCTGCCAACTCCAGGGTGTGATTCATCCAATTTTTGGGCTCCTGCTGCCAACCCCAGTGTCTCTTTAAAGTAATGTTTGGGCTCCTGCTGCTGCTGCTGCTGCCAACTCCAGGGTGTGATTCATCCAATTTTTGGGCTCCTGAAGCCAACCCCAGTGTCTCTTTAAAGTAATGTTTGGGCTCCTGCTGCTGCTGCCAACTCCAGGGTGTGAATCATCCAATTTTTGGGCTCCTGAAGCCAACCCCAGTGTCTCTTTAAAGTAATGTTTGGGCTCCTGCTGCTGCTGCTGCTGCCAACTCCAGGGTGTGATTCATCCAATTTTTGAGCTCCTGAAGCCAACTCCAGTTTCTCTTTAAAGTAATATTTGGGCTCCTGCTGCTGCCAACTCCAGGGTGTGATTCATCCAATCTTTGGGCTCCTGCTGCCAACTCCAGTGTCTCTTTAAAGTAATGTTTGGGCTCCTGCTGCTGCCAACTCCAGGGTGTGATTCATCCAATTTTTGGGCTCCTGAAGCCAACTCCAGTTTCTCTTTAAAGTAATATTTGGGCTCCTGCTGCTGCTGCTGCCAACTCCAGGGTGTGATTCATCCAATTTTTGGGCTCCTGAAGCCAACCCCAGTGTCTCTTTAAAGTAATGTTTTGGCTCCTGCTGCTGCTGCCAACTCCAGGGTGTGATTCATCCAATTTTTGGGCTCCTGAAGCCAACCCCAGTGTCTCTTTAAAGTAATGTTTGGGCTCCTGCTGCTGCTGCTGCTGCCAACTCCAGGGTGTGATTCATCCAATTTTTGGGCTCCTGACGCCAACCCCAGTGTCTCTTTAAAGTAATGTTTGGGCTCCTGCTGCTGCTGCTGCCAACTCCAGGGTGTGATTCATCCAATTTTTGGGCTCCTGCTTCCAACCCCAGTGTCTCTTTAAAGTAATGTTTGGGATCCTGCTGCTGCTGCCAACTCCAGGGTGTGATTCATCCAATCTTTGGGCTCCTGATGCCAACCCCAGTGTCTCTTTAAAGTAATGTTTGGGCTCCTGCTGCTGCCAACTCCAGGGTGTGATTCATCCAATTTTTGGGCACCTGAAGCCAACCCCAGTGTCTCTTTAAAGTAATGTTTGGGCTCCTGCTGCTGCTGCTGCTGCTGCCAACTCCAGGGTGTGATTCATCCAATCTTTGGGCTCCTGCTGCCAACCCCAGTGTCTCTTTAAAGTAATGTTTTGGCTCCCGCTGCTGCTGCTGCTGCCAACTCCAGGGTGTGATTCATCCAATTTTTGGGCTCCTGAAGCCAACTCCAGTGTCTCTTTAAAGTAATGTTCGGGCTCCTGCTGCTGCTGCTGCCAACTCCTGGGTGTGATTCATCCAATTTTTGGGCTCCTGCTGCCAACCCCAGTGTCTCTTTAAAGTAATGTTTGGGCTCCTGCTGCTGCCAACTCCAGGGTGTGAATCATCCAATTTTTGGGCTCCTGAAGCCAACTCCAGTGTCTCTTTAAAGTAATGTTTGGGCTCCTGCTGCTGCTGCTGCCAACTCCAGGGTGTGATTCATCCAATTTTTGGGCTCCTGAAGCCAACCCCAGTGTCTCTTTAAAGTAATGTTTGGGCTCCTGCTGCTGCTGCTGCCAACTCCAGGGTGTGAATCATCCAATTTTTGGGCTCCTGAAGCCAACTCCAGTGTCTCTTTAAAGTAATGTTTGGGCTCCTGCTGCTGCTGCTGCCAACTCCAGGGTGTGATTCATCCAATTTTTGGGCTCCTGAAGCCAACCCCAGTGTCTCTTTAAAGTAATGTTTGGGCTCCTGCTGCTGCTGCCAACTCCAGGGTGTGATTCATCCAATCTTTGGGCTCCTGCTGCCAACTCCAGTGTCTCTTTAAAGTAATGTTTGGGCTCCTGCTGCTGCCAACTCCAGGGTGTGATTCATCCAATTTTTGGGCTCCTGAAGCCAACTCCAGTATCTCTTTAAAGTAATGTTTGGGCTCCTGCTGCTGCTGCCAACTCCAGGGTGTGATTCATCCAATTTTTGGGCTCCTGCTGCCAACCCCAGTGTCTCTTTAAAGTAATGTTTGGGCTCCTGCTGCTGCTGCTGCTGCCGCTGCTGCCAACTCCAGGGTGTGATTCATCCAATTTTGGGCTCCTGCTGCCAAATCCAGTGTCTCTTTAAAGTAATATTTGGGCTCCTGCTGCTGCTGCTTGCAACTGCAGGGTGTGATTCATCCAATCTTTGGGCTCCTGCAGCCAACTCTAGTGTCTCTTTCAAGCTATGTTTGGGCTCCTGCTGCTGCTGCTGCTGCTGCTCGAAACTCCAGGGTGTGTCAGTCAATTTTTGGGCTCCTGCTGCTGCCAACTCCAGTGTCTCTTTCAGCCAATGTTTGGGCTCCTGCTGCTGCTTGAAACTCCAGGGTGTGATTCATCCAATTTTTGGGCTCCTGCTGCTGCCAACTCCAGTGTCTCTTTAAAGCAATGTTTGGGCTCCTGCCCCTCATAGTGATGCCACTTCAATTCTCTGCAATTGTGCCGCTCTGCGATTCTATTAGCGATGCCTCTGGTCTGCATGTGATATTTATTTACAGTATTATTTAACTAACCCAGCACGCATCCTATGCGTGTTACAGCAAGGCAAAATGGTTTACAACCCTATTGAGGCTCTAGGAGGCTCAGAAATAGCCGTTTTTAATAGCGATTCGTCGCAAATAAATTCGAATCGAAGCGATTTTTGTCGGAAAATTTGGCGAATCAGTCGAATCGAATTTTTCAAAAGTTCGCTCATCTCTAATTAAGGGGATAGATATAGGAGGGGTCCACCACAAAATCTCTCTATTTGCAGACGACGCCCTTCTTGCCCTGTCACAACCTATCACCACATTACCCAATTTATTCCAGGTGCTGGACAAATTTGCTGAGATATCAGGACTCAAGATAAATAGGACAAAGTTGTTAGCCATGAATGTGGGCCTTCCGGCAGATTTGCTACAACACCTCAAGTCAAGATATGACTTTAAATGGACTACTGGTGGTCTCCCCTATTTGGGAATTCGCTTATCGCCCACATACGAGGGTCTCTACGCAGCTAATTATCCCCCTCTTGTGAGGAGTCTGGGATTACTAATTGACTCATGGGCTGATCTTCCCATTTCCTGGTTAGGCCGAGTGGCCGCCATCAAGATGTCAATCCTTCCCAAGATTCTTTATTACTTTTGAGTTTTACTAATAAGGATCCCTACCTATATGCTAAGAATCCTTCAAAGAAGGATGCTTCAGTTTGTATGGCGGTCCACTAGGCCCCGAGTGGCAAGACGCTCAATGTTTTCCCACAAATCTCAGGGAGCTTTGGGAGTCCCAAACATAACCCACTAATACAAAGTGGCACAAATCGCACAGTTATCCCAAATACATGCCACAAGAGACCTCCCGTTGTGGGCTCTTCTGGAGATCCCAAATCTGGGGGAGACCCCGTTGGAAGCCCTGCCATGGACGGCCCCCGCATACAGGCCTAAGAGAATGAGCCCTATAATGTCACATTCCCTTAAAGTCTGGGATTCGGTGAAATACTCCTCAAAATGAATGTCCCCCACACTCCTTTGCTGAACCTATGGGACAATCCCCTTTTCCCACCAGGCCTCCGGGGCGGGGCCTCTTTCTCGCTCTGGGTGGATGCAGGTATCCGCACTGTTCACCACCTCCTAGACGACAGAGGACTTATGCCATTTGATGTCCTGGGAAGTAAATACCAGCTCCCGCCATCCGAGTGGTTCCACTACATACAGATAAGCCACTGGCTTAAGCTCACGCTGACCCGGGCTGCTCCATACAGGAAATGGTCTAAATTTGAGTCTCTGTGTGTTGGGGAGACAGATAGACCGGGGAGAATCTCTCTGCTTTATTCGTCCCTTAATGAATTTCCGAGGCACCTAGACCACAAGTACATCCGAGACTGCGAGGGAGATCTGGGACTGGGGGGGAGGAGGTGGACTGGCCTGGGGTCTTGCGGGCAACATGGGGCTGCTCGATAAATTCCCTCACAGTGGAGTCAGCATATAAAGTCTTGCTACGCTGGTACTTAGTGCCAGATAGAATTAACAAAATGTACTCTACATACCCGGCACAATGCTTTAGAGGGTGCTCGGCGAGAGGGGATGTTCTCCACATATGGTGGACTTGTCTAATGGTGGCACGACTATGGCTACAGGTCTTTCGTATGGTTGGGAGGATTCTGGGGGTCACACCTAAACGGGACCCATGGGTGTCGTTATTACGCCACAAGGCTCCTGAACTTAACAGCCTGCAAAACAAACTGTTTTCATTTATCATGTTGGCCACTAAACAGACAATAGCAAAGGCCTGGAAACAACAGTAAGTCTTTATCTCAGAAGTTAAAGCCAGAATGAATGGTCTTTAGCTAAATGAAAAACTTACCAGTGTGCTGACGTCACTATGATGTCAGGCGGGACTTCCTGATTACAATGTTTATTAGGACCTCCCTCTTGGCACATGTCTGTTTGTCTGTCCCTGATGAAGGGGGCTGCTCCCCCGAAACATTGGAATTCAGGACACTGCTTACCATTTGACCTAATATGGACTTTGGACACAGATTGGTTTCAGCCTACTATGATTATTATTCATGGTATGTATCATCATTTACTTGAAGCCACTTTTTGAAGTGTTACAGTATTTTTAAACATATTTAACCATATTTGATTGAGTTGAGTTGCTGGTTGTATAACTGCAAAATGTTTTTTTCTAGGGAAGCAAACATAGTGCTATGCTAGACATTACAAAACAATGCTGAAATAGCCTGAAATGTCCTCTGGTGGACCCAAGGTAATCCAGTCTGACACTGGTCCTGGCTGTGCCCACAGCAGCTCCTCACTGTCACATACATGGAAACCCACATCATAATAAGAAGGTGGCCTAGGGGGGTCCTCACCTTAAACTGGACCTTCACCATGATTTATTGAAAAGCCCAAACCCTTAAAAAACGATTCCCCAGCATCTACAATGAATATTATTTTAAGTTTTTAGTCAGTTACTTAATATTTTTACTGCAACTCTGTTGCAGTAATTTAGGATACGGGCGCCGCCATCTTGACTCAGAAGCATCACACTTACTGAGAAGAGGAGAGTGGGATAAAGTACAGGGGGACAGGTTATAGCAGTGCTTTGCTCAGACAAAGCAGAGCTGGGGTCAGGAAAAAGTCAGCAATCCCAGAATGCAGAGCAGCACAGTCAGAAGACACTTCCTGTTTGCAGGCTGCCTGATGTTCCATGAGCCGCCATCTTGGATGTTTAAAGGCTCATAACATGCAGTAGATGCAGGTAGGATGATCTTTAATGTGGGCAATCTGTATGTACAGGGTGTGGGAAACGTATAAGATATGCTCTTATTCAGGGTGAAGGAACGCTTTAAGGGTGTCTGGGAGATGTAAATGGGCCACTGTAGAAAAGGAGTGAAGCTAAATCCCACCAATGGGCCACATACAGCAAAAATCATTTTAACCAATTCTAACTTTTCCCACCTCATAAAACAAAAACAAAAAAATCTGTAATAGTTTAGTGTCTCCATCTGGTCACCATATTTATGTTACATTTGCTGTATTTTTTTGCTATTTATATAAAACGAAGAGAGCTCTCAACAGCAAAAGAGCAATAGCAGCTGCTAAATAAAAACGAAAGCAATTGTAATCATTAGATTTGTACAAAATCAACTACAAGAACACCGGTCACTTGACCAAACGCTTATCTTCTGATAGAAGTAAGAAATACCTTGAGTACAATCTTTTTTGGGGTTTCTAGATAAAGATAAAGCATTAGATTATTTCCAAATGCTTCAAGAGCAGCATCCATGTTACTTTGAGGTGCCAAGACTACAGCCTATGATGTGATTTTGTTGTAGTTAACTGAAGTTATGTGTAACTGGATAATATATAGGGGAGCCATGGCATACTGTAAGTCACCATTGCCTTTTAACTTTTCTCTGTGTCCTGTCCTAAAGTGGACCTTCAGTGAAAACAGCAGATCTTATTTTAAATACTGCAATAGTATCCTATAGTTCCAGTCTTTGTTTAAAGTTCCTAACTAAGGCCCTTATTTAACAAGGGATAGCGACAGGTAGCGACTGGTGAGCGGCCGGTAATGACGGGCCCCGCCACGAGAACGCCGGCTCCCCACCACAATCACACATTATATCAAGCCAATCCTGCTTAGCGACTGAGATAGCGCCATATAGCGACTCATTCATCATTATTCCAGCCTCAGCCCACAGCGCCAGCGTCCGACCTTGAACAGCGACAGGTATGACCTCTTGCTACCTGGCGCTCTCCAATGCATTTCAATGGAACAATCTTTAAATATTCATAAATAATTGTTATTAATGTTTTTTTTTTTAAATGTGAAAAATTCTATGACCACCTCTACCATTTTAAATAATTTTTTTAAGGTAAAAAAAAAAAAATGTACAGAATTGATATTACAGGTCTGATATTAATGTATTCATATTACAAAATTATTTTAAAAACTAGTTTTTTTGGGTTTCCAAAAATATGGTTGTTTGGGGGTTAAAAAACTACTTTTAACCCATCGCCGCCAGCGTTCTGGGGTTTAAACATGCATTTTACAGTGCGAGAATTTTTGGAGCGTGATTTGTTAATGAATATGGTGGAAGCTGGTCGCTCTGACCAGTCGCTATCATGCGCTCCCATACAGCGCGGAACCTGTCAAATAGCGACTCCTCACCCAATATTCAACATTACGGCACACCGACTGAGTCGCTATCAACTACCGAACAACGGCCAAGCACAGCGACTACTAGCGGGCGCTCTGAAAATGCCGCTACAGTCGCTCAACTGTCGCTACCTGCCGCTGTTAATGAATCGGCCCTCGAATTCCCTTGGCTGTAAACTAATGTTTGTTGCCCTCCCGTTGTACCTTGTGGGAGCCACCATGATGGTACACCCGGAGCTCTGCTTCTGGGTGCAGACAGATAGAGATTTATCAGTATCCAAAACTTGTTAGTGGCTAGTAAAATTGATGATAAGGCTCAACTCAATCATAGCTCCATTTAAAAATTGTAGTCATTAGTGTCAGGTCCCGGAGACACCCACCTTCCAATAAATCAGCAACCCCGTATCTCCGCTGCTTTCTTCACCTATAGTAAGCCCCCGTTTGCCGGGACGCTAGACACGCCTCACCGGACACGGTTGCCCCCAGGTCTTATTAGCACAAAGGATGCTGATTTATGCAGGGGAAGGCAGATGAATCCAGGGACTAGACTGAGTAGCGATAAACGGACAGGGGTCATACACGGGTGGTCAATCCGAGGAGGCACGGTACAGAAGGGTTAGACGGAAGAATGGTCAGGGGCAAGCCAAGGGTCACAACGGGAGGTCAGAAGTTCGCGGTACAAAGGAGCAGGCAGAATCGTAGTCTAAGGGCAAGCAAGGTCGGTCCAGGCGGCAATCAGGGATGGTCAAAACAAGGCAAAATCACAAGGAGAAGAGCTATCCAAATCACACCCAGTAGCACGCTATAACGGGCCACGACTGACTGCAGGGTGAGTACTTATATAGGATGGGGACTGACTGGATTGGCTGCGGGGAGGAGTGTAGTGATTGGAGCAACTGGGATCTCTGGGCTGATTGCCCAGTTTGAATAGGGAGGCGGACTGTGTTATAGGGCACATGCCCTTAAATAGCAAGGGCTCATTGGCCCAATTCACTGTAGGGAGGCGGACTGTATTTGGGCACATGCCCTTTAATAACTAGGGCTCATTGTCCCAATTAAATCACCTCCGGCGGGCGCGCTGTGCGCAGCGCCGCCGGAGAGCATAGGAGGACTTGAGACGCGCGTGCGCGCGCGTGCGTGGACACGCGCCGGGAGTGCGCCGCACAGAGAGCGGCGCGACCGCTCCCGACGCCGCCGAGCCGGAAGCCGCCTGAGCAGCTGCTCGTGACAGCCGAGCGGCGGGCGGGCAGGAGCGACGCCGACCCGCCGCCGGCTGCAGCAGACGTGCATCCCGCCGAGAGGAGTCGGCGGGGGAGCGAAGGCCAGGTAAGGAGGTGGCAGTGGCCGTGACACTACCCCCCCTTCACGAGGGGCCTCTGGTCCCTTACCAGGCTTATCCGGATTCTCCCGGTGAAACCTATTAATAAGGGTTTTGGCATGGACATCCTTGGCCGGTACCCAACATCTTTCCTCAGGACCAAAACCCTTCCAATCTATTAAATACTGTAAAGAGTTTTGAAGCACCCGAGCGTTGAGTATTCTATTAATTTCATATTCAGGCTCATCTTCCACTATGATCGGGGGAGGAGACGACACCTGAATATTTTTGGCAGATTTTAACAAAGAAACATGAAAGGACGACGGAATTCTCATGGATGAAGGTAACTTGACCTTAAAGGTAACGTCGCTTAGTTTATCAATAATAGGAAACGGACCGATAAATTTAGGCCCTAGCTTAGACGAGGGTTGCCGAAGGGCAATATTTCTGGTAGAGACCCAGACCAAATCACCCACCTGAAATGGTGGTTCTAGCGACCTATGTCGGTCCGCAAAAATTTTATAAGTTCTAGAGGCTTTCTTTAAGTTAGTCTGTATCTCAGACCACACTTTTGTCCTTTCTCGTAGCCATTCCTCCAAGGCCGGCAAGTTGGAGGAAGGACCAGGAAAAGATGATGCCTTAGGATGTCTACCGTAATTACAAAAGAAAGGCGAAAACCTAGTAGATTCGCTCGGCGCATTGTTAAAGGCGAATTCTGCAAAGTCGATGAATTCCGCCCATTGTTCCTGGCGATCGGAGACGAAACAGCGTAGATATTGTTCTAAACATTGATTTACCCGTTCAGTCTGTCCGTTAGACTGAGGGTGATAGGCGGTAGAGAGCGACACTTTAATACCTAAACGATTGCAGAAAGCTTTCCAAAAACGGGATACAAACTGAACTCCTCGATCTGAAACAATATTCTGCGGTAGACCATGGAGGCGAAAAACATGTTTAATGAATAACTGTACTAAATCCGGTGCCGACGGAAGTCTTATCAATGGAATAAAGTGTGCCATTTTACTGAAGCGGTCCACCACCACCCAAATTACAGAATTCCCTTGTGATGGAGGGAGATCAACAATAAAATCCATGGATATGTGCGACCATGGTTCAGTAGGAATTTCTAAAGGAACTAATAATCCTGTAGGAGACCCATGAGTAGCCTTACTCCGAGCACATACCGGACATGCTTCGACAAAGGCGGAAGTATCGCGTCGGATGGTGGGCCACCAGACATGACGTTTGGCGATAGCCAAGGTCTTCCGAACGCCTAAGTGACCGGCAGACTTGGCATCATGTAGTTCCTGTAAAACGGCCAGACGCAAATGAGGTGGGACAAATAAACAATCAGAGGGTTTACCAGGAGGAGTATCAACCTGAAATGGCATTAATGAGCTAGACAAGTCAGGGAGAAGAGTAGCCACAACACAACCTAAAGGCAAAATCGATTCTGGAGGACCGCTCTGATCCTTACTATCCCCGAAATTACGGGATAGGGCATCTGCTTTGGCATTCTTCTTCCCCGGCTTATAGGTGATAATAAAATTGACTCGAGAAAAGAAGAGTGCCCAGCGCGCCTGACGGGAGTTGAGTCTCTTGGCGGACTCTAAGTACTCTAGATTCTTGTGATCAGTATATACAGTGATAGGGTGCAGGGAACCTTCTAGCCAGTGACGCCATTCTTCAAAGGCCAGTTTAATACCCAATAGTTCCCTATTCCCAACATCGTAATTGCGTTCAGCGGGTGAAAATTTCCGAGAGAAGAATGCACAAGGATGTAGTTTCTCAGGATTGCCTGCATACTGAGAAAGAACAGCTCCGATTCCCAGTTCCGAGGCGTCAACCTCCAATAGAAATGGAAGCCGGGTGTCGGGATGTATCAAAATGGGAGCGGAGGTGAAAGTCTCTTTTAACACATGAAAGGCGTTTTTAGCTGAGGGAGGCCACTCCTCAACAAAAGCACCCTTACGAGTGAGATCTGTTAAAGGACTCACTATGGACGAGAAACCCTTTATGAATTGCCTATAAAAATTCGCAAATCCTAAAAATCTCTGAAGCGCCTTTAGGGTTCTAGGTTGTTCCCACTCAAGAATAGCAGAAACCTTGGAAGGATCCATCACCAACCCCCGCTTGGAGATTATAAATCCTAGGAACGGGATTTCAGACACTTCAAAAAAACATTTGGAGATTTTAGCATACAGACGATTTTCCCGCAATCTCTGCAACACCGCTTTGACATGTTGACGGTGCTCCACCAGGGAGCGGGAAAAAATCAGTATGTCATCCAAATAGACCACGAGAAACTGACCCAAAAAATCACGAAATATGTCATTGACAAAATCTTGAAACACTGCAGGAGCATTACATAACCCGAATGGCATCACTAAGTATTCATAATGCCCATCTTTTACATTGAAGGCCGTTTTCCATTCATCCCCCTGCCGTATGCGAATAAGGTTATATGCCCCTCGAAGGTCTAACTTGGAGAAGACCTGGGCCCCAGAGACCTGATTAAAAAGGTCATTGATTAATGGTAGGGGATACCTATTCTTTACAGTAATCTTATTTATCCCTCGATAGTCTATACAGGGGCGTAAGCCGCCGTCCTTCTTCTCGACGAAGAAGAATCCAGCACCAGCAGGGGAGGTGGAAGGACGGATAAAACCTTTCTGGAGGTTTTCGGTGATGTAATCTTTCATAGCCCGCTCTTCAGATCTAGTGAGATTATATAGTTTCCCCCTAGGGGGCATAGTACCTGGGAGTAACTCAATAGGACAGTCGTAGGCCCTATGGGGTGGAAGAATGTCGGCGGATTTTTCCGAAAATACGTCTGCCCAATCTGCATAGACTAGAGGTAACCCATCAAGGACAATAGGTGTGGTTCTAAGGGATATGGAGAAACAATGATTTAGACATGAAGGACTCCATTTCACCAGATCCCCAGACCTCCAATCTATCACTGGGTTATGGATCTTTAACCAGGGAAATCCTAAAACAATAGGGGATACGGGACTTTCAATAACCAGAAATTCTATTTCTTCCGAGTGGGCAGATCCTACGACTAATTTTACCCAAGGGGTCTTGTAGGAGACCAACCCCCCCTCAATGGGCTTATTGTTAACCGCCAGGACCCGAAGGGGATTTTCTAATGGAATAAACGGAATCCCAAGAGTGATGGCTAGGGATCTATCTAGGAAATTGCCAGCCGCTCCACTATCAATGAAGGCGGAGGCAATAGTCCGGGAAGGACCCCAAGAGTGTGTAACGGGTAGGAGTACCCGATTATCAGGAGGGAACGATACCTGACCGCCTAGAAGAAGTCCCTCTGCAGGATCTAGGCGTTGAAGTTTCCCGCCACCGGAGCCTTGTTCGAGCAGGTCTTGGCAAAATGACCCGGATTACCACAATAGAGGCAGAGGCCTTGGGATCTGCGCCGAACTTTCTGCGCCTGAGAGAGATGGGTAACACCAAGCTGCATTGGTTCCTCTGGTGACAAGGAAGGAGAGGAAGCGGCTGCCCCCTTGAAACTTGGCTCTTGACGTGAGGATCCCCAAGGTTGGTCCTTGCCTCTTTCCTGGCGTCTCTCGCGGAGACGTCGATCCACCCTGATAGCCAGCTGCATATATTCGTCTAGGCTTTTTGGCAAAGGATAATTCACCAAAGTGTCCTTGATGTTGTCAGAGAGTCCAATCCTAAATTGGCTACATAAAGCCGGATCATTCCACTTCGAATCTATAGCCCATCGCCGAAATTCTGCGCAATATTCTTCAGCAGAACGTTTAGCCTGTCTCAGGTTCCGTAATTTGGAATCCGCTGTCGCAGCCCGATCTGGGTCAGCATAGAGTAGTTCCATGGCCGAAAAAAATGAAGAGACTGACTGCAAGGCTTCATCAGTCGGAGCTAAACCAAACGCCCAGGTCTGTGGGTCGCCCTGGAGGAGTGAAATGACCAGGCCAACACGTTGCGCTTCGGATCCAGACGCGTGGGGCCGAAGGCGGAAGTAGAGCTGACAAGAATTTTTGAAGTTAGAAAACTTCGCCCGATCCCCCAAAAATTTTTCCGGGAGAGGAATCTTGGGCTCGATGGCCGGACTAGGATCCGCTGGCGCAGGCATCTGACGACTCTCTTGAGTGGCCACTCGTTGGGCCAGCTGGTTGATGGCAGTGGCCATGGCTTGAACCTGTTGTATCAGTTCTTCCATCTAGAAGGTATTTCTTCTTATGGGGGCCCGTTATAATGTCAGGTCCCGGAGACACCCACCTTCCAATAAATCAGCAACCCCCAATCTCCGCTGCTTTCTTCACCTATAGTAAGCCCCCGTTTGCCGGGACGCTGGACACGCCTCACCGGACACGGTTGCCCCCAGGTCTTATTAGCACAAAGGATGCTGATTTATGCAGGGGAAGGCAGATGAATCCAGGGACTAGACTGAGTAGCGATAAACGGACAGGGGTCATACACGGGTGGTCAATCCGAGGAGGCACGGTACAGAAGGGTTAGACAGAAGAATGGTCAGGGGCAAGCCAAGGGTCACAACGGGAGGTCAGAAGTTCGCGGTACAAAGGAGCAGGCAGAATCGTAGTCTAAGGGCAAGCAAGGTCGGTCCAGGCGGCAATCAGGGATGGTCAAAACAAGGCAAAATCACAAGGAGAAGAGCTATCCAAATCACACCCAGTAGCACGCTATAACGGGCCACGACTGACTGCAGGGTGAGTACTTATATAGGATGGGGACTGACTGGATTGGCTGCGGGGAGGAGTGTAGTGATTGGAGCAACTGGGATCTCTGGGCTGATTGCCCAGTTTGAATAGGGAGGCGGACTGTGTTATAGGGCACATGCCCTTAAATAGCAAGGGCTCATTGGCCCAATTCACTGTAGGGAGGCGGACTGTATTTGGGCACATGCCCTTTAATAACTAGGGCTCATTGTCCCAATTAAATCACCTCCGGCGGGCGCGCTGTGCGCAGCGCCGCCGGAGAGCATAGGGGGACTTGAGACGCGCGTGCGCGCGCGTGCGTGGACACGCGCCGGGAGTGCGCCGCACAGAGAGCGGCGCGACCGCTCCCGACGCCGCCGAGCCGGAAGCCGCCTGAGCAGCTGCTCGTGACAGCCGAGCGGCGGGCGGGCAGGAGCGACGCCGACCCGCCGCCGGCTGCAGCAGACGTGCATCCCGCCGAGAGGAGTCGGCGGGGGAGCGAAGGCCAGGTAAGGAGGTGGCAGTGGCCGTGACACTACCCCCCCTTCACGAGGGGCCTCTGGACCCTTACCAGGCTTATCCGGATTCTCCCGGTGAAACCTATTAATAAGGGTTTTGGCATGGACATCCTTGGCCGGTACCCAACATCTTTCCTCAGGACCAAAACCCTTCCAATCTATTAAATACTGTAAAGAGTTTTGAAGCACCCGAGCGTTGAGTATTCTATTAATTTCATATTCAGGCTCATCTTCCACTATGATCGGGGGAGGAGACGACACCTGAATATTTTTGGCAGATTTTAACAAAGAAACATGAAAGGACGACGGAATTCTCATGGATGAAGGTAACTTGACCTTAAAGGTAACGTCGCTTAATTTATCAATAATAGGAAACGGACCGATAAATTTAGGCCCTAGCTTAGACGAGGGTTGCCGAAGGGCAATATTTCTGGTAGAGACCCAGACCAAATCACCCACCTGAAATGGTGGTTCTAGCGACCTATGTCGGTCCGCAAAAATTTTATAAGTTCTAGAGGCTTTCTTTAAGTTAGTCTGTATCTCAGACCACACTTTTGTCCTTTCTCGTAGCCATTCCTCCAAGGCCGGCAAGTTGGAGGAAGGACCAGGAAAAGATGATGCCTTAGGATGTCTACCGTAATTACAAAAGAAAGGCGAAAACCTAGTAGATTCGCTCGGCGCATTGTTAAAGGCGAATTCTGCAAAGTCGATGAATTCCGCCCATTGTTCCTGGCGATCGGAGACGAAACAGCGTAGATATTGTTCTAAACATTGATTTACCCGTTCAGTCTGTCCGTTAGACTGAGGGTGATAGGCGGTAGAGAGCGACACTTTAATTCCTTAAACGATTGCAGAAAGCTTTCCAAAAACGGGATACAAACTGAACTCCTCGATCTGAAACAATATTCTGCGGTAGACCATGGAGGCGAAAAACATGTTTAATGAATAACTGTACTAAATCCGGTGCCGACGGAAGTCTTATCAATGGAATAAAGTGTGCCATTTTACTGAAGCGGTCCACCACCACCCAAATTACAGAATTCCCTTGTGATGGAGGGAGATCAACAATAAAATCCATGGATATGTGCGACCATGGTTCAGTAGGAATTTCTAAAGGAACTAATAATCCTGTAGGAGACCCATGAGTAGCCTTACTCCGAGCACATACCGGACATGCTTCGACAAAGGCGGAAGTATCGCGTCGGATGGTGGGCCACCAGACATGACGTTTGGCGATAGCCAAGGTCTTCCGAACGCCTAAGTGACCGGCAGACTTGGCATCATGTAGTTCCTGTAAAACGGCCAGACGCAAATGAGGTGGGACAAATAAACAATCAGAGGGTTTACCAGGAGGAGTATCAACCTGAAATGGCATTAACGAGCTAGACAAGTCAGGGAGAAGAGTAGCCACAACACAACCTAAAGGCAAAATCGTTTCTGGAGGACCGCTCTGATCCTTACTATCCCCGAAATTACGGGATAGGGCATCTGCTTTGGCATTCTTCTTCCCCGGCTTATAGGTGATAATAAAATTGAATCGAGAAAAGAAGAGTGCCCAGCGCGCCTGACGGGAGTTTAGTCTCTTGGCGGACTCTAAGTACTCTAGATTCTTGTGATCAGTATATACAGTGATAGGGTGCAGGGAACCTTCTAGCCAGTGACGCCATTCTTCAAAGGCCAGTTTAATACCCAATAGTTCCCTATTCCCAACATCGTAATTGCGTTCAGCGGGTGAAAATTTCCGAGAGAAGAATGCACAAGGATGTAGTTTCTCAGGATTGCCTGCATACTGAGAAAGAACAGCTCCGATTCCCAGTTCCGAGGCGTCAACCTCCAATAGAAATGGAAGCCGGGTGTCGGGATGTATCAAAATGGGAGCGGAGGTGAAAGTCTCTTTTAACACATGAAAGGCGTTTTTAGCTGAGGGAGGCCACTCCTCAACAAAAGCGCCCTTACGAGTGAGATCTGTTAAAGGACTCACTTTGGACGAGAAACCCTTTATGAATTGCCTATAAAAATTCGCAAATCCTAAAAATCTCTGAAGCGCCTTTAGGGTTCTAGGTTGTTCCCACTCAAGAATAGCAGAAACCTTGGAAGGATCCATCACCAACCCCCGCTTGGAGATTATAAATCCTAGGAACGGGATTTCAGACACTTCAAAAACACATTTGGAGATTTTAGCATACAGACGATTTTCCCGCAATCTCTGCAACACCGCTTTGACATGTTGACGGTGCTCCACCAGGGAGCGGGAAAAAATCAGTATGTCATCCAAATAGACCATGAGAAACTGACCCAAAAAATCACGAAATATGTCATTGACAAAATCTTGAAACACTGCAGGAGCATTACATAACCCGAATGGCATCACTAAGTATTCATAATGCCCATCTTTTACATTGAAGGCCGTTTTCCATTCATCCCCCTGCCGTATGCGAATAAGGTTATATGCCCCTCGAAGGTCTAACTTGGAGAAGACCTGGGCCCCAGAGACCTGATTAAAAAGGTAATTGATTAATGGTAGGGGATACCTATTCTTTACAGTAATCTTATTTAACCCTCGATAGTCTATACAGGGGCGTAAGCCGCCGTCCTTCTTCTCGACGAAGAAGAATCCAGCACCGGCAGGGGAGGTGGAAGGACGGATAAAACCTTTCTGGAGGTTTTCGGTGATGTAATCTTTCATAGCCCGCTCTTCAGATCTAGTGAGATTATATAGTTTCCCCCTAGGGGGCATAGTACCTGGGAGTAACTCAATAGGACAGTCGTAGGCCCTATGGGGTGGAAGAATGTCGGCGGATTATTCCGAAAATACGTCTGCCCAATCTGCATAGACTAGAGGTAACCCATCAAGGACAATAGGTGTGGTTCTAAGGGATATGGAGAAACAATGATTTAGACATGAAGGACTCCATTTCACCAGATCCCCAGACCTCCAATCTATCACTGGGTTATGGATCTTTAACCAGGGAAATCCTAAAACAATAGGGGATACGGGACTTTCAATAACCAGAAATTCTATTTCTTCCGAGTGGGCAGATCCTACGACTAATTTTACCCAAGGGGTCTTGTAGGAGACCAACCCCCCCTCAATGGGCTTATTGTTAACCGCCAGGACCCGAAGGGGATTTTCTAATGGAATAAACGGAATCCCAAGAGTGATGGCTAGGGATCTATCTAGGAAATTGCCAGCCGCTCCACTATCAATGAAGGCGGAGGCAATAGTCCGGGAAGGACCCCAAGAGTGTGTAACGGGTAGGAGTACCCGATTATCAGGAGGGAACGATACCTGACCGCCTAGAAGAAGTCCCTCTGCAGGATCTAGGCGTTGAAGTTTCCCGCCACCGGAGCCTTGTTCGAGCAGGTCTTGGCAAAATGACCCGGATTACCACAATAGAGGCAGAGGCCTTGGGATCTGCGCCGAACTTTCTGCGCCTGAGAGAGATGGGTAACACCAAGCTGCATTGGTTCCTCTGGTGACAAGGAAGCGGCTGCCCCCTTGAAACTTGGCTCTTGACGTGAGGATCCCCAAGGTTGGTCCTTGCCTCTTTCCTGGCGTCTCTCGCGGAGACGTCGATCCACCCTGATAGCCAGCTGCATATATTCGTCTAGGCTTTTTGGCAAAGGATAATTCACCAAAGTGTCCTTGATGTTGTCAGAGAGTCCAATCCTAAATTGGCTACATAAAGCCGGATCATTCCACTTCGAATCTATAGCCCATCGCCGAAATTCTGCGCAATATTCTTCAGCAGAACGTTTAGCCTGTCTCAGGTTCCGTAATTTGGAATCCGCTGTCGCAGCCCGATCTGGGTCAGCATAGAGTAGTTCCATGGCCGAAAAAAATGAAGAGACTGACTGCAAGGCTTCATCAGTCGGAGCTAAACCAAACGCCCAGGTCTGTGGGTCGCCCTGGAGGAGTGAAATGACCAGGCCAACACGTTGCGCTTCGGATCCAGACGCGTGGGGCCGAAGGCGGAAGTAGAGCTGACAAGAATTTTTGAAGTTAGAAAACTTCGCCCGATCCCCCAAAAATTTTTCCGGGAGAGGAATCTTGGGCTCGATGGCCGGACTAGGATCCGCTGGTGCAGGCATCTGACGACTCTCTTGAGTGGCCACTCGTTGGGCCAGCTGGTTGATGGCAGTGGCCATGGCTTGAACCTGTTGTATCAGTTCTTCCATCTAGAAGGTATTTCTTCTTATGGGGGCCCGTTATAATGTCAGGTCCCGGAGACACCCACCTTCCAATAAATCAGCAACCCCCAATCTCCGCTGCTTTCTTCACCTATAGTAAGCCCCCGTTTGCCGGGACGCTAGACACGCCTCACCGGACACGGTTGCCCCCAGGTCTTATTAGCACAAAGGATGCTGATTTATGCAGGGGAAGGCAGATGAATCCAGGGACTAGACTGAGTAGCGATAAACGGACAGGGGTCATACACGGGTGGTCAATCCGAGGAGGCACGGTACAGAAGGGTTAGACGGAAGAATGGTCAGGGGCAAGCCAAGGGTCACAACGGGAGGTCAGAAGTTCGCGGTACAAAGGAGCAGGCAGAATCGTAGTCTAAGGGCAAGCAAGGTCGGTCCAGGCGGCAATCAGGGATGGTCAAAACAAGGCAAAATCACAAGGAGAAGAGCTATCCAAATCACACCCAGTAGCACGCTATAACGGGCCACGACTGACTGCAGGGTGAGTACTTATATAGGATGGGGACTGACTGGATTGGCTGCGGGGAGGAGTGTAGTGATTGGAGCAACTGGGATCTCTGGGCTGATTGCCCAGTTTGAATAGGGAGGCGGACTGTGTTATAGGGCACATGCCCTTAAATAGCAAGGGCTTATTGGCCCAATTCACTGTAGGGAGGCGGACTGTATTTGGGCACATGCCCTTTAATAACTAGGGCTCATTGTCCCAATTAAATCACCTCCGGCGGGCGCGCTGTGCGCAGCGCCGCCGGAGAGCATAGGAGGACTTGAGACGCGCGTGCGCGCGCGTGCGTGGACACGCGCCGGGAGCGCGCCGCACACAGAGCGGCGCGACCGCTCCCGACGCCGCCGAGCCGGAAGCCGCCTGAGCAGCTGCTCGTGACAGCCGAGCGGCGGGCGGGCAGGAGCGACGCCGACCCGCCGACGGCTGCAGCAGACGTGCATCCCGCCGAGAGGAGTCGGCGGGGGAGCGAAGGCCAGGTAAGGAGGTGGCAGTGGCCGTGACAATTAGTAGTTCAGCGGCTTGTGTGACGGGTTGGGTAGGAAATGATCAATAGTAACAATTTGAAAGGATTACAAGCCTTTTCAGAGGAAAAGGCCCTAACAGAAACTTTAAAGCAGCATCACCCCCTTCCCCCTTTTAAGGCCATGCATAGCTGCACCAGCTATTCAGCTATTGTGGGTGATGTTTCACTCAGAAGCAGAAGATGCCAACACATGTGCTGTGGGATCCTCGACCAGACATGAATTACAAGCAACCGGCAGGGTTCCACACAGTAGGACATCCCAAGAGGTAATTATAGACTCTAGGTCCAATTTTGGTCCACTTTAAGGTGGTAACATTTCCTCTTAACAGACAGAAATGAAAGTGGAAGCCCCCAAAGTGGTCTGGGAATTCAGTGGGTCTCTGCAGCCTGATGTGTGTCCCTTGTAGGCATATAATATATTTCAATATGATAGTCCCATCAAATGGATACAACATTTAAACCATGTCGAAAATAAAAAGGGGCCTCTATTCCCAAAAGGATCCCAAATCAAATCACACAGATCAGCAGACCAGAGCTATAGCAAAAAACCATTAAACACTTTCAAGAATTAGGAAGGGAATATGAGTGGCACCAAACGATAAATTACTAGTAATATAGGTGCCCTGCTCTGGTGGATCCCAATTAGTACGAAATAATACAGCCACAAGGGGTGCCCCAAAACCCCTAAAAAGGGATATATCCAGAGACTAACACTCTATTTAATGCAATTCATAACAAATTTATTGGATAATCAAAATTACATACAAAGACACATTAACAAAGCTTTCTTTAAAAAACATATAACACACATATAAACTGCCATCAAATAAGAGGGAAGGGGTTTTTTATCCTGTTGTATCCCAGTGGGGTACCCTAATATCTGTGCAATAATTCATGATACTGTATAAATAAATTCATAAAGTGTCAAAGTGCTTCCAAAGTACATCAGCATGGGGAGGCTGATTTATTAATAGCGACATGTAGCGACAGTTGAGCGACTGTAGCGGCATTTTTAAAGTAGTCGCTAGTAGTCGCTGTGCTTGGCCGTTGTTCGGTTGTTGACAGCGACTCAGGCCCTTATTTATGAAGGAATAGCGACAGGTAGCGACTGGTGAGCGGCCGGTAATGACGGGCCCCGCCACGAGAACGCCGGCTCCCCACCACAATCACACATTTATCAAGCCAATCCTGCTTAGCGACTGAGATAGCGTCATATATCGACTCATTCATCATTATTCCAGCCTCAGTCCACAGCGCCAGCGTCCGACCTTGAACAGAGACAGGTATGACCTCTCGCTACCTGGCGCTCTCCAATATATTTCAATGGAACAATCTTTAAATATTAATAATTCATTGTTATTAATTGTATTTATTTATTTATTTATTTATTTTAAATGTGAAAAATTCTGTGACCACTTCTGCCATTTAGAAATTTAAAAAACATTGTACAGAATTGATATTACAGATCTGATATTAATGTATTCATATTACTAAATTATTTAAAATACTTTTTTTTTTTGGTTTCCACAAATATGGTGGTTTGGGGGTTAAAAAACGACTTTTAACCCATCGCCGCCAGCGCTCTGGGGTTTAAACATGCATTTCACAGCGCGAGAATTTTTTGAGCGTGATTTTTTGATGAATATGGTGGAAGCCGGTCGCTCTGACCAGTCGCTATCATGCGCACCCATACATCGCGGAACCTGTCAAATAGCGACTCGTAACCTTGTATTCAACATTACGCCACACCGACTGAGTCGCTGTCAACAACCGAACAACGGCCAAGCACTACTAGAGGGCGCTGTGAAAATACCCCTACAGTCGCTCAACTGTCGCTACATGTCGCTATTAAAAAATCAGCCTCCCCTTGTTCCAGGTTGTTAATTTTTTCATCCTCTTGTTGGACCATTCTGATATCATTGTGGCTTGTCATTCCTGCCATCTATGGTGGCCCAATCATCGCCAGGCAAATGTTGAGGGCTAGAGGAATGTAGTGACTCAATATAACACCACGTGACTGAAATGAAATGCACCAAAATTACAAAACACAAACTCAAAACATAATAATAGTGACCCTTACTGACCCCATCAAAATGACTGCCCTCAAATAAAGAGCAGATCCTATACCCTATAATATTACCCTAAAAAACAGTGATATGATAACTATTACAACCCACCAAATTCTAGTATACTATGTATTTAAAGTGGACCAACACCCAGGATTTTGACTATCCTGGGTTTTGGTCCACTTCGGCGGGGCACCCCGATCGGGGGTGCCCCGCTGTGTGAAACCCCCCAGAAACCCCAATAAACTCACCTCTCCCCGCTCCCACGTGACTGCCCGGTCCAATCCCCGCCAACGTCCAGGCGGGGAACAGGAACGTCCAAGCGGCTTCCGCCGCCGCCGCCTCCCTCGCGTCACGCCTAGAGGGGCTTTTTATAGAATCTTATAGATTTCCGGGCCGATCACCTCTCGGTGTTGGTCCACTTTAAGACAAAAGTACACACAACCAGCATCGGCGCTCTAAAACCGGGAGCTCTAGTGTCGAGCACCAGAAGCTATGTGATAGAAGTCTGTTTCTAAACACATATCCACCAGCACCAGAGCGAAAACATATGGAATGACATCACACTGTGACAATGACACTGCAATGGCAGATCAACACATACAATTCTGCATAAAAAAAAATTGAACACAATAAAAGTGTTCGGTTGCCGGACAGGAGAGGCCACATAATGATTTGAACCAAGAATTTAAAAAATTACTTTAGCAAAACACTATTTATACACAACCAAATAAAACACAATTGAAATGTATGGGGGAGCGCTACTGAGTGACAGGTGCTACATAGTGCTGCTGAACACACAGCGCCGACGCTTTACACTGAGCCACCACTAGTGATACATGGCACTATTAGAGGCGCTGACCAGATTTACTTTCATATATGTGGTTTTTACATACTGCACCCAGCGTTCACCTGACGCTACGTGGCACTACCTACCTTTAGCGTTTGTTAAACAACCCCCATAGATTTTTAAGAAAGCACCCTTTTCCTTGTAGGTTGTGTGTAGTCATGTATAGCTGTAACCTGACTATCCTGGGTTTTGGTCCACTTCGGTGGGGCACCCCGATCGGGGGTGCCGAGCTGTGTGAACCCCCCAGAAAGCCCCTAAAACTCACCTCTGCCCGCTCCCACGTGACCGCTGCAGCCAATCCCCACCGGCGGACAAGCGAGAGGCAGCGCCGGACAAGCAGAGCGTGTCCGCCGCCGCGTCCCTCTTACAGGGAGTGCACCTGCGGCGGCCATTGACAAACGGGCGGCGCGGTAGCGCGCCCTGCTAGAGGGACGCGCGGGAGGGGGCAACGGACGCGCATGCGCCGCTGGAATGTGGAAAAGGTAGGATTGTGGGCTTCCTGGGGGGTTTCATCTTATAGATTCCCGGGCCGATCCCCCCTGGGTGTTGGTCCACTTTAAAGGATTCAAAATGACATGGGTGGCAAGCCGATTGATGCTTTGAGGAGGACATGTTATAGGAGGAACCTGCCATTTCCTAACATCAGCAACATTCAAATTCATGTAGAAAAAGCATGACTGCGCTTTCAATTTTTCAAATGCTTCTTCAGAAATCTGACTTCATACACGTGGATAGAGGACGTCAGCCGTCTAATAACTATTTTCTTGTCTGTTGGAGTTCAATTTTAACACGTTTGGTACTTTGCTTGACATGGATATGAAGGTTTCCAGCTGAAGTAGGGTGAGTCATGATGACCTCGGGGTATTCCCGTGGAGCATGACCACCCTATTCTTTTATCTTTAAATGGCCCTGACTGGGCTCCCTGCCATGTTTATTCCAAATGCTTACTGTGTTTAGTTTTTCTTATCACGAGAAATCTATTCTATTATATTTCCCTGATCTGATAAGCAGGAAAAAGGACAGCACGCTGCTTCATGGCCCAAACCTTTTATAGCTTCCATGACATATCCAATAAACTGTAAAACAAAAAACTGTATAAAATTATACCTGGGGTTCTTCAATAATATGTTTTAAACTCCTAACCCCACCATATTATTCAGCTGCAACCTGTTTACATTGTTTATAGTTTGTCCCTGCCATTCCCCTTTAGCTAGGCCTTGTCGCTATCAGCCACCTTCCCTCATTACTTAGAGGCCGATTCATTAATAGCGCCAGGTAGCGACAGATGAGCGACTGTAGCGTGATTTTTTCAGCGCCAGCCAGTATTCGCTGTGCTTGGCCGGCGTTAGCTTGATGACAGCGACTCAGTCGGTGTGCGGTAATGTTGAATACGGGCTGGGGGGTCGCTGTTTCACAGGTCCAGCGTTGTATGTGAGCGCCTGACAACGAATGGCCAGAGCGAACGGCTAGCTTCATATTCATTAACAAATCACGCTCCGAATGTGCTGTCGCTGTCCATTCCTTGTTTAAACCCCAGAGCGCTGGCAGCGATGTGTATTAACTAGTTTTTAACCCCTAAACAACCATATTTTTTGAATTTAACATTATACATGTTTTTAGAATCATTTTGTAATATGAATACATTAATCTCAGACCTGTTAGATCAATTCTGCACATTTTTTTTTTTTTTTTTTTTTTGACTTAAAAATAAATCCTAACATTGCAGAAGTGGTCTCCGATTTTTTGACATTAAAAAAATATAAAAAAAAAATAATACCAATTAATTATGATTAATTATAGATTGCTCCATTGAAATGCATTGGACATCGCCAGGGAGCGACAGCTCATACCTGGCGCTGTGAGGGAGTTTGCAGCGGCGCTGTTCGGTCCAGGCGGCTTCATGATGAATGCCGCGCTAGCCGTCGCTCTCGCCGGCGCTAGCCTCATTTTGCTTGATAAATGCGTCATTGTGACCGCCGCCAGGCGTACTTGAGTCGGTAGTCGCCGTTAGCTGCCGCTACCTGGCGCTCGTCAGACACTACCTGGCGCTATCGCTTGATGAATAAGGGCCTTACTACAGGTACCTTCCTGTTATTGTCTCTACTCCATCTGCCTCCAGCCATTTAACCTACTGAACTATATACAACTAAATATTTCTGAGATAGCTAAATTAAAAGCCTTTTTACAATCTTGCTCAAAACACGCTAAAAAAGCTACAGGAGCCAGCAGCTACAATGTATAAAAGAGCAAAATGTATAAATAAAAGCATGGAGCATTAAAGAGGCCCAAATATTATAAAAGCTAGAGCATGCCATGAGTTATCCGGATTATGGGGGGGGGTGAAAGGAGCACGTGCCCCCAGGCCTCCTCCACGTGCCCTGCAGAGGGGACCTCCACTAACCTTTGGGTTATGGTCTGGTCCAGGAGGCTTTTCAGTCTTTGGTCTGACGGGCTGCGGCGCCAGCAACAAAGCTATCGGCAACAGTGGGGCGCGTCTGGGCAAGCATTTTTTTGTTTGTTTTTGTAAACCTGCAGCCAAAGCCACCACAGGGCAGAACGGAGAGTCTAGAGCAGAAAAGCCGCCATCAGCAACGCTACAGTGATGGGTGCGTGCAGAGCTGTCACTGCACATAAGCCACCAAGCACAGCCGTTGGCAGCTCAATGCAGGGAAATATGCATGTTTTCTGCTGGACCAGCTGGGCAACTACACCCCTTACCTCGCCCAGGGTGGAAAAGCAGGAGTTCCCGAGCACCACGCACCCGCACAAGGGTGGCACAAGGGACTCGATCTGATGTTCCAGTAAGTGGGCGGATGCCAGACAACCACCAATCAGTTACTTGGCTGGACTATTATTTTAAAAATATGGTATCTCAGGCCTCCACCAGATTTTGTGCCCAGGGGTCTCCACGACACTTAATCCAGCCCTGGTTATCCATGACCTTGCCTCCTAAAGGACACACCCATTGTGCATGTGCTTACCAGAACAATTCTTTGACAATATTGTTTGCAGCTGTCTCAATGTTTACTTCCCGGATTTTAGCAACCTGGAGAATTGCTGGGTACTTACACTCTTAAGAGGCTCCGGAGCTGAACATCCCTCCAGCTCTGGACAGTAGATCCACCTACCTGTCTAAGTCGCATTTAGGTCTGTACATATCCAGCAACCTGAATAACTGCTAACATCCGAGAAGTCAGACCTTTCAGTATAGACTGAGACAACTGTAATTGTGATTGCCAAAGAATTGTTATGGTCAGTGCATGCACAGTGGGTGTGCTCTTTAAAGCGGAATTCCAGTCAAAATTAACCTTCCCCTGTGACGGGATGTGGGGGGGGGGGGGGGGGGGTTAAGTTTGACTGGAATTTCACTTTAAATGACAAATAACTTGGGGTCAATAAAAAAGATTTGGGTCAATAACACATACCAGTATGGAACTGTAGCAGCATTATAGGATGGGTGAGGAGGGGACAATTTTTTTTCCTTTCCACGCCTAGAAATAGCCCTGATGTGCGCATAACATTTCCACCTAAGGGACACTATTTGCGCACCATCCCATACAACCCACATGCATACATACATTTAGATTCCACTTGCATCTTGGTAGCTGTGTCAGAAAACTTCCAGAACGTCTCCTAGAGGCATAATAACCGCCCCCCAATGTTTCGGTCCCCATTGATTTCACTGGGGAACTGGTTTGGGTCCTGAACCCGAACTTTTATTCAAAGTTCCGCCAAACTTGCCAAACCCGAACCTTGGGAGGGTTCACCCAACACTACCAGGGCTGGAATAAGTGTGGTGGAGGCCCCTGGGCGAGAAATCTGGTGGAGGCCCCAGATACAGTATTTTTTTTCCTTTAAAATAATAGTTCAGCCAAGTAACTGATTGGTGGTTGTCTGGCACCCGCCTATTTACTGGAACCTCAGATTGAGTCCCTTGTGCGAGTGCGTTCTGCTCGGGAACTCCTGCTTTGCCATTCTGGGCCGGAGTTAATGTAGTTGCCCACCTGGTCCAGCAGAAAACAGTTCCCTGCATTGAGCTGCCAGCGGCTGTGCTTGGTGGCTTATGTGCAGTGAGCGGCTGCTGATTGACAGCTTTGAACGCACCCATCTCTGTAGCGTTGCTGATGGCGGCTTTGCTGCTCTAGACTCTCCGTCCTGGCCTGTGGTGGCTTTGGCTGCAGGTTTGCAAAAACAAAAAATGGATTGCCCAGGTTTGCCGCCAACAGCTTTGTTGCTGGCCCCGTGGCCCTTCAGACCAAAGACTGAAAAGCCACCTGGACTAGACCATAACCCAAAGGTTGGTGGAGGCCTCCTTTGCAGGGCAAGTGGTGGAGGCCCTGGGGGTTGCACCCCTTGTGCTCTCCTCATAATCCGGCCCTCGGCCCTGAACACTACACATAACCTTCTAATGCATTTGTTAGGCTTCCCCTTTTCTACTGCATGATAAATCTCTCACAGTCCTGCAGCCTGACTTTCCTCGTTCTTCTGCTGTCAGTTTAAGTGCTAACAGCATGCTCCCAAAGCACTCAATGCACCTTCCCCATCCCCCTTTTTCCCCCAATTTTAGTGTCATTGATTGACTACCTTAGTTACTGTCACTCTACCCGGATATACTCATTCTCTTTCTTAATGTATACAAAAAGCTGACGGATTGGGGTGTACGAGTGCCCCCCCCCCCTCACTATCCAGAATGTTTATTTGGATTTTTAATATTAGACCATTTTGTGATCTAGAGTTCTTTGAACCGTGTTTCTTTTACTGGGGATCTGGCAGATTCCTGTGGCAGAGAGAAGGGTGAAAATATGCTGCACAATGTGATTTATTCCATTCCAGCATTACACTTATGTCTTCTAATTTCTCTAGGAATGCTTGTGTCAACAACCCTTCAGATTAAAGGTCTTCTAACGTGATGGCTGTTTCTTTGCTATTCTTGCTATTGGTAGTCCTGACAGAGGCACAAGCAGAGCTGGATTACCTCGGGGGAGCAAGGGGCGCACGCCCCGGGGCTTCACCACTTGCCCTGCAAAGGGGGCCTCCACCACTTGCCCTGCCAAGGGGACCTCCACCAACCTCTGGGTTATGAGGCTTTGGCAAACCTGCAGCCAAAGCCACACCAGGGCAGGATGTAGAGTCTAGAGCAGCAAAGCTGCCGCCAGCACATTAGCCACCAAGCACAGCCGCTGGCAGCTCAATGCAGGGAGCTGTTTTCCGCTGAACCAGCTGGGTGATTGCACCCCTTTCCCCCAGAATGGAGGAGTTCCTGAGCAGCACGCACCCACATAGGGATGGCACAAGGGACTCAATTTGACGTTCCGGTAAGTAGGCAGGTGCCAGACAACTACCAATCATTTACTTGGCTGGACTATTATTTTGAAGGTAAAAAAATACTGTGTCTGGGGCCTCCACCTCTCATAATCCGGCTCTGGGCACAAGCAAATCTCTCTTCTGTTCTTGGTGCTCAGCTGCACCCTGTTCTTCCTTCATGCAGCACCCTGTGGAGTGAGCTCCTTTACAAGCCGTAGCCATGACCATGGTGACCCCGGCAGTCCACCATTAGGACATTTCAGGGCCAGTCAGTCACACTACTGGTTGCCATATGGGTGTCATCAAGATTAAAAGTTGGCAGAGATGTTAACCTTGGAGGGCAAAAATGGGAGTAGCCTACATAAAAGGGGAGTGGTTATTATTTGTGCATGCATGTTCCTCCTGTCCGACAGCTCCCACCGGTCCCCTGTCTGCTCCTCTTCACTTTCACAGCTTTGGCCTGTATTTGGTCCTTTTGCCCCAGAATCTTTCCAGGGGCAATTCTGGACTGCCAGGGAGGGAGACATTTATACACCAATAGTGGGGCATCTACTAATTCCTTTCCATGTGTCTCTGTGTCATTGTGGAGGAAAGGGGCATGGAGACGAGTAGCTAGGCTTTCTGGCACCTGGGGCAAAGATTCAGGATGGCACTCCCCACCCACTGTCGACAGCTGCTGCTACCTACCAATTCCCTCAGTACTTACCTTGTCACCACAATCCTCACTGGGGACTGGAACCCTGCAGGAGGGCTTAGGTTTACTTAAAGCAGATCCTTAGCCGCCCTGACTGTGCTAGGAAAGCAGTGACGCAGGTATTGTAACCCACCTCCTCCCACCTGTCTGTGAGCCCCACACTGGAGAGTCACTTCTGATGTGGATTGAGAATTAGCTGCACACTGCAACACCACACACACACTGTGTGTGTGCAGTAGATTCTGAACAGATTTAATGCAAGTAGTGGTTAATCATCACTTTGCTGTGGTTTGTGGGGCCTTGTATCACAGCACAGGGACCTCCCCAACCATTACACTTTAGCTGTGATTTGTGTCCCCTGACACAAACATTAGTACACCCCATGCCAGCAATTCCTGTCCCTTGACACAAACATTCAAATGCCGAGCACCAGCAGATCCTGTCCTTTGACACAAACATTAATTTGCAGAGCACCAGCAGATCCTGTCCCCGAAACAAATATTAATATGCAGAGCACCAGCAGATCCTGTCCCCTGATACAAACATTAGTATACAGAGCACCAGCAGATCCTGTCCTTTGACACAAACATTAATTTGCTGAGCACCAGCAGATCCCGTCCTCTGACATAAACATTAAAATTGAGACCACCAGCAGATCCTGTCCCCGACACAAATATTAATATGCAGAGCACCAGTGGATCCTGTCCCCTTATATAAACACTAATATGAAGAGAACCAGTGGATCCAGTTGAAGCTTGGGTTTTTGTGACTAAACAGGCAATCCTGAGGGTTTAACTGACAGGGGCATCCAAGAAAAGCAGATCAAATCCTAGGTAATTTAAATTCCTTGGTTTTAGCAGCACCTATAGCAGACGGTGGCCGCAGCTCAAACATGTGCCATTGGATCGGGGGAGAAGGTGAGTTTACTGGGTGACCTGGGGGGGGTTACACAATGGGGCATCCCAAATTGGAATGCCGGAAGGGAATCAGGCAGCAACCATGGGGTTTGCCCCACTTTAGTTTCAATAAATCAGACCTCAGATCAGATCGAAAGAGGCCCCTTCAAATGGAGGATAGAGGATGAGGATGGGCCAAAACTCAAGGAGAATCCGGCACACTTCATTGACAGCCAGCCCATATCGATAAGCAGGATGGCCTATGAGCCGATCTGCTCGGTGCTTAAAACCCCCGGCCTGCTCAGTCTGCTCTTGCACCTAGTGCTACCTGAGCCATGATGAGTGAGACACTCACATGCAGCAACGCTCAACAGGTGGCACTTGCAACGCCGGGCGGGTGGCGGCTTCCAAACTGAAGCATAAAGTAAAAATACCATTTTGTGAATACTCACCTGTAAAATGGGTATTATAAGTATGTCACACACCCCACTTCAGACTTAATAATTACACTAGGGTTAACGCACCTCTAGGTGGCAGCATTGCAGAGGACTTCTCCAAAAAACTTCAACAGGCCCCTCCCGGTCTATACATACCTGGTACCTCCCAAGAACCTCCCAGTGTTAGAACAGCAGTAAGACAAGGTACCAGAACCAAACAATGTAACCCTCAACGTAAAGAACCAAACTTCACCAAATAGAGAGCCAGGATACCAAAAAGGGCGGGTGAAGTGGGGTGTGTGACATACTTATAATACCCATTTTACAGGTGAGTATTCACAAAATGGTATTATTCTAAGTATGTCACACACCCCACTTCAGACTTAATAATTACACTAGGGACATCCAACAGCAGTGTCCATAAAAGGGTGGGTATCCGAACAGGCAATAACGCAGAAAAAATTCAAACCACTGCAGCCTGCAAAACCTTGCGGCCAAAAACAGCATCCCCTGAAGCCCACACATCAACCTTATAGAACTTAGAAAAAGTATGAACAGAAGACCAAGTTGCAGCCTTACACACTTGTTCAACAGAAGCCTGGTGCTGAAAAGCCCAGGACACACCAACCGCACGAGTAAAATGAGCAGTAACTCGGAAAGGAGGATCCTTCCCCTTAGCCGAATAAGCACCAACAATGGCCTGACGAATCCATTTACTAATGGAAGATTTGGCCGGAGCCAAACCCTTCCTAGGCCCACATGGTACAACAAAAAAGGCATCAGTCTTACGAAAAGAGGACGTCGCACGAAGATAAAACCTGACACAACGAACCACATCCAGGCAGTGCAAAGCACGCTCCTTGACATTCTTAGGCTTAGGACACAAAGAAGGAAGAACAATGTCCTGGTTAAGATGAAAAGCAGAAACCACTTTAGGGAGAAAATCTGACTTGTAACGAAAAACCACTTTGTCCTGATGATCCTCAAAATAAGGAGCCTGAATAGACAAAGCAGCCAGCTCCGAAACACGCCTAACCGAAGTAATGGCCACCAGAAAGGCAACCTTCTGAGTAAGAATGGACAAAGCAACATCCCGCAAGGGCTCAAAAGGAGGAGCCATAAGAGCAGAAAGAACCAAATTCAAGTCCCAAACTGGGAGCAAAGGCTTCCTAGGAGGCCGCACATGCGAGACCCCCTGGAAAAAAGTCTTGACCAAGGAATGACTAGCAAAAGATTTCTGGAAAAAAATTGACAAAGCAGAAACCTGCCCCTTCAAGGTACTCAACTGAAGACCAGAGTCCAGACCCGTCTGAAGGAACTCCAAAATCCTAGACACAGAAAAGACCCGGCAGGGCAAAGACCTAGCCTCACACCAATCGATATAAGCTCTCCAACATCTGTAATATATGGAAGAAGAAGATCTCTTCCTAGCACTAATGAGAGTCTGAATGACCGCATCCGAAAGACCCTCCTCCTTTAAGATGGAGGTTTCAGCAGCCAAGCCGTCAAAGCCAGCGTTTGTAAACTGGGGTAACAGAGATGACCCTGAGTGAGAAGATTTGGCCGAAGAGGCAGATCGAACCGATCCACGGCCAGACGGACGATGTCCGCGAACCACACCCGCCTTGGCCACCTTGGAGCCACGAGAATGGCGGGAACCCCTTCCAGAACCAACTTTCGCAGCACCCTGCCTAGCATGGGAATCGGAGGAAACAGATAAAGAAACCCCAGGTCCCTCCAGCTCAGGGACATGGCATCCACCGCCAGAGCCAGAGGGTCCCGGGACAGGGACACAAAGAACGGAAGCTTGTGATTGTGACGAGAGGCAAACAGATCCACCTCCGGCGTCCCCCACCGGAGACAAAGCGACCGAAACACCTGGGGATGGAGAGACCACTCCCCCCGACGGGACGCACACCGGCTCAGAAAATCCGCCTCCGTGTTTTCCACACCCGGAATGTAAACTGCCGAGATGCAAGGGACATGAGTCTCCGCCCAGACCAAAATCAGAGACACTTCCCTGTGGGCACCCAGACTGCGAGTCCCCCCTTGATGATTGATGTAAGCAACCGCCGTCTGATTGTCCGAGCGAACCTGAACCGGCAGACCTTGTAAATGATGCGTCAAGTGAGACAGAACCAACCTGATGGCCCGCAATTCCAGAACATTGATGGGCAAGTGAGCCTCCTGAGGGTCCCACTGCCCCTGAAACCGAAGATCCTTCCAATAACCTCCCCAGCCTGACAGACTGGCATCCGTGGTGACAGTTTCCCAAAGTGGAGTCAGAAACGACCTGCCCTTCAGAAGATTGTCCGAGACCAACCACCACAGAAGGGACTGCCGAACCCGAGGAGACACCCGGAAGGACCGATCCAACGACCCCGGGCACCGGTTCCAAGACGCCAAAAGATGAAGTTGAAGAGTCCTTGTATGAAACTGAGCAAAGGGAACTGCCTCGAACGAGGCCACCATCAACCCCACCAGTCTCATCCCCAGACGAATGGACGGATGAGGATGGGAGAGAAGCAGCCGGGCCAATTCCTGAATCATCAGAACCTTGGCCTGAGGAAGAAACACTCTGTGCTGGCAAGAGTCCAGCGACATCCCCAGAAAGGTCACCACCCTGGCCGGAACCAGCGAGGACTTGGGGTAATTGATCACCCAGCCGAACCTCTCCAACATGGACACCACCGTGCTGGTGTCCCCCTCTGCTTGACTGAAGGAAGGAGCCATGATGAGAAGATCGTCCAGGTAAGGCACAATGCGAATCCCCTGAGCTCTGAGCAGGGCCATCACCCCCGCCAACACCTTGGTCAACACTCTCGGAGCAGAGGTGAGGCCGAACGGAAGAGCCACAAACTGAAAATGCCGATCCCCCACCACGAAACGGAGGAACCGCTGATGAGCAGGAAAAATCGGCACGTGCAGGTACGCATCCTTGATGTCTATGGACGTCATAAAGTCCCCCTGCCGAAGCGAACCGATCGCCGACCGCAGGGTCTCCATGCAAAACTTCCGAGGATGAATAAACCTGTTGAGAAACTTCAAATCCAGAATAGGACGGAAGGACCCGTCCTATTTGGGGACCGTGAAGAGATTGGAATAAAACCCGCGTCCCACCTCCGACGGAGGAACCGGGCAAATGACGGCCAAATCCAGAAGATTCCTTACTGCCGCCAGGAGCCCCTGCGCGGCCAAAGGATCCAAAGACACCCGAGACCTGAAGAACCTTGGAGGAGGAAAGGACTCGAACTCCAACTTGTAACCGGCCGAAACCACCTCCCGGATCCACCTGTCCGGGACCTCCTGGTCCCACACCCGGGAGAAGAGTTGCAACCGTCCCCCCACCCGAACGGGTGAGGGCGCCCCCTCATTGCTGGATGGTCTTGGCAGCCGGCTTGGGCTTGGCACCCCAGACGCGGGTGGGACGGCCACGGCCTCTGCCCCTATTCCAACTGCCGCTCCTGGGGGCCGGGGAGCCCGTACCTCTACCGGCGCCAACTCCCCGAAAGGACGGATTGAACGAGACCATCCCCCGAAAGGAACGACGAAATTTCTTGCGCTGAGGTAACTTACCTCCCTTTGCAACAGAGTCCAGCCTTTCACCAAAAAGCCTCAAACCCATAAAGGGCAGAGCCGTGAGCGATCTTTTAGAATTAAAATCAGCCGTCCACTGTCTCAACCACACACAGCGCCGGATAGCCACCAGCAAGGCAGAAGCCCTGCCACACATCAGCATGGCATCCTCCTGAGCGGCCAGGATGAAGGACAAAAAATCATCACAGCGCTTAAGCCCAAGGGACTCATCACTGGTGGGCTCGAGATCCACCCCCAAGTCCCTGACAATAGACCTGACAGCAAAAGTCAAAAGAGCCGAAGCACAGACAGGCCTTAACACCGAACCCGCACATACAAAACCATGACGGGCAAGCTGATCAACCGAGCGATCCTCACCGTCCCTGAGCGAAGCAGTGTCAGGGGAATGCACGACCGCCGTGTTAGACAGTCCCAAGACCGGAGTATCTACCTCAGGGGGAACAGACCAACGCTTCATCAATTCCGCCGGAAAGGGATACTTCCTATCCCAGCTAGACGGCACACCAACAAGACGTGTAGGTTGCTCCCATTGCTTGAAGACAATTTCTTCAAAATGCTGTTGGCTGGGAAATTCCAGACGCTGCTTGGAAACCCCAAATAGCTGACCCTTGGGTCTGGGAGCAACCACCGGTGGCTCCAAATCCAACACCTCAAACATCTGGCTCAAAATGGTAGAGGAATCGAGAGGGAGGCCAGCATCCGGATCTCCCTCAGAACCCAACAACTGCTGAACATCAGAATCTTCATCCTCAATGAGCTCACCTTCTTCACGGGGACGATCCGACCAATCCAGATCTCCCACAACTTCCTCATCTGAATCTGGCGGAGGCGGAGTCAGATGCTTCCGCTTAGCTGAAACCTTCTGAGCGGCTATAGCAGAAAACCGCTTCTCAAGGCTGGTCAAGCGGGCACATACCTCAGACTGCGAATCCCCGCCCAGGACAACGTCACACGGGGTCCGGAATAAGCGAGGGGGAGAGGGAGATGGCGCGGCTGACGAAGTGCTAGGCACCGGAGTACTGGACTGCCGTGCAATGTTCTGCTGTGCACAAGGGATACACAAAATGACATCATCTCCCTGGAGCGGAGTCCCACAACCCCCGCACACCTTGGATTGTCCCGAAGAACCATTCCCGGTATCTGTGGCAACCTCCATGTGGTGAAATTATGGTTTTAGCAGAACCCAGGGATTTATGCGTTATGCGACCCGGGATGCCCCAAAATAACCTAACACTAGTCTAAGGACAGACAAAATCCTGACCCAGGGGAATTTGCAAAAGGCCCTAATAAAAATACAAAAAATGTATATATATATATATATATATATATATATATATATATATATATATATATATATATTGCAGGGACCACAAACACCCCTCCACGAGCCAGGTATATATGACCGGGAGAGCCCTGCCAGACGGGATCCCAGGATCTGAAAAACACAAAAGGAGAGAGAGAGACAGGCGTCAATCAGCACCATGCCAAAAAACACCTCATAATGTACAAAAAACCCCCCTTTACCACCCCCCCCTCATTAACCAGAGCAACAGATGTGGTTAATGCCAGGCAGCACCATAACGCTGCGCCGGAGCGAGGAGAGAGGCAAGGGAGAAGGAAGGATCCGAGGGGAAACTGACATGGCCCAAGAACCGCCTACCTGGAGAGAGGAGGAACCGCGCAGCCTAGCAGAAGATGGCGACCAGCACCCGAGGACGGAGGAAGAGAGAGAGAGACGCTCCAGGAGCGCGGGAGCCGAGAAGGCCCCGCCCCTCAGGCCGTCCAATCCGTGCGCGGCCCGCGCGCGCGCGACCCCGCCCCCAGGCAGCGTCAGCGTCTGCCTGCGGGGAACGCCATCAGACCTCGATCCCGGGGCCGGCGGCGCCACCCGCCGGCTCCCGGAGAACAGCGACGGAGAGACAGACCCGCACACTGATGAATGTCTCCCCTGAGCAGCCGGGCAGGCCAGCTGCAGGCGCCGAATACGGCGCCCAGCCACCCGCGGGACCACGGCGCAGCACGCCGCTAGGCCCCGCCCCCCCCCCGGCTCCTGAGGGGAGACAAACACACACACAGCCGAGAACAGACAGTGAAGGCACAAGTAAAAGCACAAGTAAAATCACCAATGAAAAGCGCAGCAGCAGACTCACACAACATGAGCACAGTAAAACATGACACTGTCCCCAGCGCGTCCCACACCCCGGAAGAGGCAAAACACCCCAGGGCAAGGGCAACCTGACCACTAACTCCTATAATAAAAAGGGGGCATCCCACATCCGGATCACCACTCCGGGAATCCCGCTATGCCCCGCAATGAAGGGTCGAGCGGAGGAGCTAATCTCCTGGGCACCAATGGTGCCGGCTACCTATATTGCCCGGCCTACAGCCGAAGCTGGGAGGCTGCCATTACATAAAACACAATTCAAACAAGAACCGGGCAGAAATAGACCATGGGGGGGGGGCGGGGGGATACCCCGGCTACCTGCAAGCAGTAGACTTCTTTCTTCTGTCTTGTCGCCACCTTGCAGAGAACAACACTGGGAGGTTCTTGGGAGGTACCAGGTATGTATAGACCGGGAGGGGCCTGTTGAAGTTTTTTGGAGAAGTCCTCTGCAATGCTGCCACCTAGAGGTGCGTTAACCCTAGTGTAATTATTAAGTCTGAAGTGGGGTGTGTGACATACTTAGAATATTCCGGCACTCCACCGAGCCTTACCATCTGCGGCACGTGCCCCGTCTGCCCCCCCCCCTCTGGCCTTGGGTGTAAAACATGTTAGCCTCACTCAAGTGTGTGCGGAGTGAGTTCTCTACTGCAGGACCGAGGGTACAGGTGCTGACAAACCCAGGAGACGGTCTTTGTAAAAAGGCCCTTTTATCAAATTAGCTTGACCTCTTCAGGTAGCATCACAACATTGCTTAGCAATCATTCATCGGCAGCACACAATACTCCTTAAAGTGGAACAAAATCTGGGAATTTGACATTCCCGGGTTTTGCTCAGTTCCCCCGGGGCATCCCAGATTGCTGGGTGTGTTTCGAGATAGCTGTGTGAACTCTTCCTAGCTCACCTCTTCCCAACTTACCTGTACTCACTTCACCCCAGTTTACCTCTGCCTACCTCTGTCCAGCTCACCTTTGTCAATCTCTTTTCTTACCATCCCATCTCTGCCCACTTCACCTCTCCTCTGTCTGCCTCTACTCACCTCCCCCACTACCCAGAAATGGGTTTTGCTTCGCTTTGTTTTGTGGACCATAACCCCAGGATTTTTACTGTCCCGGGCTTTGGTCTGTCCCCCTGGGGCACCCCGGTTTGGGATGCTCCACTGTGAGAACCCCTAACATTCACCCTGCAAACTCACCTCTCCCCAGTCCAACAGTGCATGCATGGCCTCTCGTCCAATCAGCTTCTTTGGCCTTGCATATTAATGTGCAGCTGGAGAAGCTGAATGGAATCCCAGCCACACACATCGGCGGAGCAGCATCACTCGCATCCTTCGGCTGTGTGCTGCCACGCAAAGCCATTTTGTTGCAGCGGGTGTGGCCAGGCACAGCCAATAGAGGATGGCAGTGATGCCACCACCAGCCACGCATGCACTGTTAGCCTCTTCGGACAGGTAAGAGTTCCGGGGGAACAGGGGGGTTTACCCAATCAAGCATAGCAGTTTGGGTTGCCCCAGGGAGAGGGAATCTCATAGACTCAGGGGCTGCTTTGACGTCAATGAGAGGCTTTGAAGTCAATGGCACACGCTTCTGATTGTCTGGGACACTGAGCGCAATGTTTGTTTTCACTGTCAGCTGGTGATTCATCTTCTCTGGGCCTAGTTTTACAGTCCTTTCTCTTCCTCCCCCTGCCCATCGCCCTTCTCTTCCTAGACGACAGACTGCCCATTCTTGCTCATTTGTTTGGTTTCCCCTCTTCTCTCAGCTCCTCCCTCCCGCTCTCTCCCAGCGTAACCTCAGGCTGAATGAGCACTGCTCATATCTCATGAATGGGCAGCTGTGTGATCACACCCTGCTGCTCTCCCTGTAACCCAGCCACTATGCTGATGTAAAAACATACCATGCTCAACTCCAGAGAAAACAGCCATGCCCACTGCCCAACTATGGGGGGGGGGGCGATCATTTAAAAAAATGGAAAAAGCTAGGAAGCTGGTGCTAACTGAAATTAAGGTTTATTTGCCTGACTGGACAATAACTATAAAGCAGTCTAAAAGTTCACTCTGTTCGCCAATATTAAGTGGTTCACTCTTCTTACTGGTGTATCTGCAATACATATATACTCCCATTGGTAGGTGGATTTTAAGCTGTGGCCTTTGCATAGGGGTGGAAACCAAAAGCGATATGAGTGATGGACGGTTTCTGGCCTCTGAATGTAAACCATGTAGGTGCACTGGGGATTTTTGTCCAGATAGATAAATGAATTATGAATAACACAAATAGCATGCGGCCTCTTAGCTATGGCAGCCGGCCCAATGCAATTTATTCCAGCTGGGATATGTACAGTGACTTGGCATGGACAGCGACCTGCTGAATTATTCTTGTACAATATTTATATTACTAGTACTAAAGTACATTTACTAGTCTGCTCCCATGGCCCAAGCTCCGAAAAATGTGCGTGCTACAGTATATACTATTAATATGTGCCAACTCTTATTCCTGTGCCTTGTACTGGTGGTTCTATTGGCCTATAACCTTTGGGTTGGGTAGACCAACATTGGTTATGGCTTAGGGCCCCAAAGTTAGAGAGGACCAAAACCTGATATGCAAGGCTATAGAGTCTAAAAGCCCTCAGGGCTATATGTCTCTCTGTCCTAGGGGCATCCTAATTTAGAATCCCCTGCATTTTGAAACCCCCTCTAGACCTCCCACCTCAATCCTACAATGCATGCTCCGCATGTTCTGGCCACCTGGAGGGAGCTGAGGTTTTGCAGGGTGTTTCATCTAAGCTTAACCCTGCAGTATCCCTACCCTCTCTGTCCAGGACCAACAGAGCCACTATGCTGAGCCACACATGCGCCATGGCATCAGGAGAAGGTGACTTTATGAGGATAATGGGGGTTTCACAATAAGAGATGCCCCTCTTTAAAATTTACCAAAACCCAGGTTTTTCCACTCACATGGGTTTTAGTCTGCTTTACTGGAACATCCTATTTAGGAATACCCCTGTGTGTGAAACCCCTGGGAAAGCAGTATTCTTACCTCCCCGGAAATCACACAGCACATGCATGGACTCACCTCCAATCAGAATAGATTGCTAAATGACGCCAGCCAGTCAGAGTGCCAGGCACACCATGCCAGTAAGTATTGCAGGCAAAGTGAAGCGGTTCACAGAGCGGGCTTCCCAAATTGGGATGCCCCACAGAGAGGGAATGCCCCGGTCCTGGAGTCTTTTAGACTCTAGGGCCAGGACTTAAGACTTAACTCACTCAGGATGCCCACTTTGTGAAATCCAAACAATTATCAGCTTGCTCTGAGATCTTAAAGCGGACAAAGGTCAAAAAAGAACATTTAGCAAATTGCATCCCTAAAGCCCCCCTCTGGTATAAACTTTTTGTGAGGGCATAACTCCATTCAGACGCTGTGGAATAACAGACTGATTATTTGCTGCAGAACTGCATCGGAGCGGTCATCTTGTCACATGCATAAACATGAGAGAGATAAATGCCTCAGAAACACAGGCAGGTTCTATTTTATGTTATATAAACACACACCGAATAACCAGCTGCTAGAGGGATTGTGTGTGTGTGTGTGTGTGTGTGTGTGTGTGTGTGTGTGTGTGTCGAAAGCTGCAACATTGTTTCTTTATCACTGTTCATATCTGAATTTACAGCACAACATTCAATCAGTGTAAGCATATGTATCTTCTAAAATGTTACAATTCTTTCAGCAGTGCAGCAGAGCAATGAGTCATTACAGCTGATGGCTTTCTACTAGAAATAAAGGAGGATTGCACTGACTTTGGGACTGGGTTTTTCAGAAGCTGAACTCATGTATGTGGCAAGATGGCCACTCCCATGCAGTTATGCAGCATATAATCTGCCTGCTATTCCATAACATCTGCATAGAGTTAAGCCCTCTAACATAGTTTATCTCACTGATTGCCCGAATAGGGCTTTAGGGGTGCAATTTACTGAACTTTTTTTTACTTTTGGGCTGTCACGGACCGGGTGGAACGGACTTGGATGTTGATCCGCTTTGACTGTGGAACTGATGGCGAGTGCTGTGTCAGGGGAGCGGAGTCTAAGAGGCCACCGGTATTCACCAGAGCCCACCGCAAGGCAGGTTGGCAGGTTGGTCTTGTAGCGGCGAGTGACCCCCAGGTCACTACCCCCCCAACAACGGCCCAGTTCCACACTTAGCCCAGGTTCAGCGTGGTGCACAAAAGACGTAGTGAGTACAAGCAGAGGTCAGGGCTGGCAGCACAGGTTCGTGGTAAAGGTGAGTAGCCAAGGTCGGGGCAGGCAGCAAAGGTTCAGAGTCGGGGACAGGCAGAGGTCGGTACACGGGTGAGCAAACCAAAAGCAACCGATTTACAACTGACATGGAGAGACCAAGATCCGGCACTGATGGAAAGGAAGTGCCCCTTTGAATAGGGGAAGTGGATACAGAATTGGCTGACCAGACACCAATCAGTGGCACTCCCTCTAGTGGACGGGGACGTGTGCGCACCTGACCATGCGAGGAGGAAGCATGGGGGGGGAAGCGAGACGGCTGGGAGCAGCCATGGAGGTGAGGGAAGTGCTGTGAGATGGACGATGGCTGGATGCAGCCATGGAGGTAAGTGAAGTGCTGTGAGGTGGGCGCACAGCGCTCGCCCCAACAGTACCCCCCCCCCTTGGGTCTCCCCCTCTTTTTGGGACTAAGAAAATCCGAGATGAGACTACGGTCCAGAATGTTCTCTTCGGGTTCCCAAGATCTTTCTTCAGGTCCACAGCCTTCCCAGTTGACTAAAAAATATCTTTTAACTCCGGAGAGCTTAGAGGCCAGAATCTCTTTCACCGTAAAGGCATCCTCGGTACCAGAGATTGGAGCAGGCACCAAGGTTTTAGAAGAGAACCGATTGACAATTACTGGCTTCAACAGAGAGACGTGGAAGGAATTGGGGATTCGCAGCGATGTGGGTAGGTGAAGCTTATAGCAAACTGGATTGATCTGTTGTTTGATCTTATAAGGACCCAGGTAACGGGGGGCCCAGTTTGTTGCTAGGAATTTGGAAGCGGATGTATTTCGCCAACAGCCACACCTTATCTCCTGGAGAATAGACAGGCGGAGCCCTTCTCCTCCTATCAGCACTAACTTTCAAACGGGCGGAAGCTTGACCAAGGGCCCGTTGGGTCTCTTGCCAGATGGTAGAGAAATCCTGTGTGATGTCCTCCACGGCGGGTACTCCAGAGGACGTGGACAAGGACAGAGGCGGAAGAAGATGCCGACCGTATACCACCAAGAACGGGGACTTCCTCGTAGGCTCAGAATCCTTGAAATTATACGAGAATTCTGCCCAGGGCAGAAGACTGACCCAATCGTCTTGTCGGGCAGAAACAAAATGGCGAAGATAATGCCCGAGAATCTGGTTAACTCTTTCCACCTGGCCATTTGACTGGGGGTGATAAGCGGAGGAAAAGTCCAGTTTAATTTTCATATGTTTACAAAGGGCTCTCCAGAACTTGGAAACAAACTGCACACCTCTGTCAGACACAATGTGTGTAGGAAGCCCATGAAGCTGAAAGATATACATCAGGATGTATTTCGCCAACTGAGGAGCCGATGGGAGGCCAGGCAAGGGTACAAAATGCGCCATCTTAGAAAAACTATCCATTACCACAGAAATAACAGTATTGCTATACGAAGAAGGGAGGTCAGTGATGAAGTCCATAGCAATGTGTGTCCATGGGATATCTGGAATAGGCAGAGGAAGGAGTAAGCCAGCAGGTCTTTGGCGAGGAGTCTTGTCACGGGCACAGATGGTACAGGCCTGTATGAATTCTGTCACGTCCTTCTCGAGAGCAGGCCACCAATAATACCTGGAAATTAGAGAACAAGGTTTTCTGATACCAGCGTGGCCGGCTACATGTGAAGAATGACCCCATCTTAATATTTTGCGACGTTGGCGAGATGGCACAAAGGTCTTTCCAGGCGGAGCCTGTACTAGTGTAGCGGGAGCAGAGTGGACAAGGCATTCAGGCGGGATAATATGTTGTGGAAAGGATTCAGCATCAGAGATGTCCGACGAGCGAGAAAGGGCATCCGCCCTGATGTTCTTGGCGGCTGGGCGGAAGTAGATTTGGAAGTTGAAGTGGGCAAAAAACAACGACCAACGAGCTTGTCGAGGGTTCAGTCGCTGGGCAGTTTCTAAGTAGGACAGATTTTTATGGTCCGTATAGATGGACACCTGATGGGCAGAACCCTCTCTAAGAGATGTCTCCACTCCTCTAAGGCCAACTTGATGGCGAGTAGCTCCCGATCACCAATGGAGTAATTCCTCTCTGCCAGAGAAAATGTCTTCAAAAAGAATCCGCAGGTGAGAATTCTGCCAGTAGGAGATTTTTGTGTGAGCACAGCTCCCGCTTCACTGGAGAAGGCATCTACTTCAAGGGCGAAGGGCCTGGCTGGATCAGGCCTAGACAACACCGGAGCGGAGGAGAAGGCCTTTTTTAGGGAAATAAAAGCCTCTTCCTCCTGAGGGGGCCAAGACTTAGCATTGGCGTTCTTCTTCGTGAGAGCCACAATGGGTAGAAAAGTAGAAAAAGTAGAAAAGTGAGGAATAAACTGTCGATAGTAATTGGCGAATCCCAAGAAACGCTGAATAGCCCGAAGGCCGGAAGGACGTGGCCAATCCAAAACTGCTTTCAATTTGCTGGGGTCCATCTGGAGACCTTGAGCAGAAACTATGTACCCTAAAAAAGGTAAGGTGGTACGGTCAAAAAGGCACTTCTCCAGCTTGGCGTACAGGCGGTGTTGACGGACTTCAAACACCTCTTAAAACAAGCTGTACCCCAAGTTTTAATTTCACCGATGTTCCAGTCAAGAGTGGGATCATGACGCTGAAGCCAGGGTAGACCGAGTAGAATCTGAGAGGTGCAATTTGGGAGGACGTAAAACTCAAGACTCTCTTGATGGAACAGTCCAATCTTTAAAAGGAGGGGAACGGTGCGATAACGCACGGTACAGTCAAGCCTGTCACCATTGACCGAGGCGATAAATAAGGGCTTGGCGAGGAGGTTCACGGAGATATTATATCTATTAATCAAGGAGGCCTCTATAAAGTTTCCTGCGGAGCCCGAATCCAAGAAGGCAGTCAAATTCACAAAGAAGTGTTAGGTGCCACGGTAAGTTGCACAGGAACCGTGAGACGTGGAGAGGAAGCACATACACCCAGGAACGCCTCTCCCACATCCACTAGGTGCGCCCGTTTCCCTGACGTTTGGGGCGAATAGGACAGTCTTTCAAAAAATACTCAGAGCTGGCACAATACAAGCAAAGGTTCTTGTTCCTTCTACGAGTTCTCTCTAGCTGGGTCAAGCGAGATCGGTCAACCTGCATGGCCTCTTCACTGGAAGGCACATGCGCAGACAAAGGGTGTAGAAACACGGGAGCCAGACGGAATGCCCTCCTAGGGCGCTAAGAGTCTCTATCCTGGCGGAGTTCCTCACGCCTTTCAGTGAAACGCATATCAATGCGTGTAGCCAAATGGATGAGGTCAGTAAGAGATGAAGGCAAATCGCGTGCAGCTAGAGCGTCTTTAGTTTTGCTGGAAAGTCTCTTCTTAAAGCAGGCACACAAGGCCTAATTATTCCAAGACAGTTCAGATGCTAGAGTACGAAACCTAATGGCGTATTCCCCAACAGACGACTCGCCCTGGACCAAATTCAAAAGGACCGATTCAGCAGATGAAGCCCGGGCTGGTTCTTCAAACACCTGGCGAAACTCCGAGACAAAGGTGTGGATGTTGGAAGAGACTGGGTCATTGCGATCCCACAAGAGAGTGGCCCCAGGCCAAGGCCTTTCCAGAAAGCAAACTAATGACAAAGGCCACCTTAGCTCGTTCAGTGGGGAATTGATCCGCCAACATCTCCAAATGCAAGGAACACTGAGCATGGAAGCCTCGGCATAACTTGGCATCTCCGTCAAATTTAGCCGGCAAGGAGAGACGGATTCTAGCTGTAGATGCTACAGGAGTCTGTGGCGGCAAAGCTGGGGCTGGTGGTGGTATTTGCTGTTGCTGAATCGATAGTAACTGCTCCATCAAAGCCAAGAGCTGATTAATTTGGCGAGACTGCATAGCCACAATAGCAGGCAACTCAGTGGCATCAGGCAACGGCACCTCAGCGGGATCCATGGCCGGATCTTACTGTCACGGACCGGGTGGAACGGACTTGGATGTGGATCCGCTTTGACTGTGGAACTGATGGCGAGTGACCCCCAAGTCACTACCCCCCCCAACGGCGGCCCATTTCCACACTTAGCCGAGGTTCAGCGTGGTGCACAGGGGCAGGCAAAAGACGTAGTGAGTACAAGCAGAGGTCAGGGCTGGCAGCACAGATTCGTGGAAAAGATGAGTAGCCAAGGTCGGGCAGGCAGCAAAGGTTCAGAGTCGGGGACAGGCAGAGGTCGGTACACGGGTGAGCAATCCAAAAGCAACTGATTTACAACTGGCATGGAGAGACCAAGATCCGGCACTGATGGAAAGGAAGTGCCCCTTTGAATAGGGGAAGTGGATGCAGGGTTGGATGACCAGACACCAATCAGTGGTGTACAAGCCCTTTAAATCTCAGGAATCCGGTGCGCGCTCCCTCTAGTGGACGGGGACGTGCGCGCACCTGACCATGTGAGGAGGAAGCATGGGGGGAAGGGAGACGGCTGGGAGCAGCCAAGGAGTTGAGGGAAGTGCTGTGAGATGGATGACGGCTGGATGCAGCCATGGAGGTAAGTGAAGTGCTGCGAGATGGGCGCACAGCGCTCGCCCTAACATGGGCTGCTTCAAAGTGGAAGTTCAGTGACCCGGTAACCCCCCCGCGCCCTGCCACCCTCCCCAGCAGGTTACAATAAAAAAAAAGGGCAATACAGAACCTCATTCTCGCCCATTTTCCAATAAAAATTCCCGTTTATTTTCCTTTTTTTGTTCTTCTGCGATTGGATTTTTGGATGATTGAATTTTTCTTTTGTTCCGTTTTCCGAGATTTTTTGGAAATTCTCAATGAAAAATCCTGCAACACATATGAATTCATGTGATTCAGGGCTTTATTTTTGCAGGACATTTTTTTGGTAAAAAAATTAGATACAATTTTTATCTATTGAAAGAATGTTTGGCCGAATTTTTATTTTTTGGTTAAGTGGCATGCATTTAAACAGTGAAAGTGACAGTGGGGCATTTTTTTTGTTCATTTTGATGTTAAACAACGTTGTTCCCCCCTCCCCAAAGGCAACAAGGCCTGGCCATCAGCATCTCGTGGGCGGCGTCACCACCAGAAGATAATGGTGGGGGCCCTGAAGAATGGAGGTGATCCACCGCAGGACAAAAAAACAGTAGAAAGACGACTCCTGGTTGGGAGAAAGAATGAGGTAGATGAGGATGGGTGAATAAAGTTTTTTGTGTGGTCTTTTTTTAACTGAAACTTGGGGTGAATTGGTAAGAGGTCCAGGGGACCATGGTCAGGAGCCGGCATGGCATGGTGGGTGACATGCCAGTAAAATGACATATTATCTGCACCCCCATTTGAGGCATTGGGGGTGTCATTCACTCAAAAAGAAGCCTTTACGCAGACGCTCTAAATCAGCCTGCTTACATCGCCCGCAATCCAGCCAAGTCCCTGGTACCTCTCGTGCCAGAAACTCACCTACCATGGATATCCTGGTCCCCTCCTACCAGGGGCTACCTCCCTCCTCACAGGACACCCTCAGCATGGACGCCCCCTGTACCCGACTCCTGCAAGGAGTATGTACTAAGGGGCAGCAATGCTGAGGTGGTCTTAGGCACAGTGAGAGGAGTGACCCTGGTGCAGGGTGTGGGCACTCAAAGGGGGAGGCAAAAAGTAGCTGGGTGTACCAGATACCAGCACTGCGGAGGGTGCCCACCTTGCAGAAGCTGATAGAGCTAGCATTTACCAGAAGCTCCTGACAGGAGAGGGTACCAGGGGCCAGTCATCTTGAGCAGTACTGCCAGGAGCTCATCTTCTAGGGGTAGTTCAGTCCCCTCCTGCCAGAGGCTCTCCTCACTGATGCCAGGACACCCTCAGCAGTGAGAGGAGTGACCCTGGTGCTAGGTGTATGGGTGCCCCGGGGGTGGGGGGGCGAGTAAGTAACCAGTAGCCAAGTGTCAGCTGGAGGGTACAGAGCCAAAGTAGCATGAGGGGACTGACCGTGGTACAGGTTTACACCAGGGACACACCTAAGAGGAGGGGGGGTTCCCAGGTGCGCCCCCCCCCCCCCCCCCCCCCCCGCAAGAAGGGCAGAGAATAGTTTGAATATTAATGTTATAAATAATTTGTGTACAATCCCATGTACAAAAGTTTGCTAAACAGTGCATACAGGAGACCCTCGGTACATAAATATTATTATATGTATATATATATATATATATATATACTGTATATTCAAATACATAATACAGAGGCTAGTAACAATGACACACTTTCCAAGGATAGTATCTTATACAGGCAGCGGTGCTGACAACTGTAACTAGATGTATGTAACAAAAATAGAGATGTACACAATCTACCTGGAAAGCTGCCATCATGGTATGAAAAAAGTGACACGCCAATTCAGATCTGATACATTGTATGGTTCCAGGTTTACACTATGGATATTACAATTCACAGCAGAAAAACTACTTGTAAATATAATAACAAAAAAAATAAAAGAATTTGTACACGTATTTACAACTGCATCGTCTGACTGCACCAGGGTTAAAAAAAAGGGCTTTATACAGGGATACTACAACATCCCTAAAGCACGGGTAGACTGACTCTCCAAATGCAATCTCTACATTACAGACTATGCCTGATTAGGGGATGATAATTAGATACAATCTACTTTCTCATTAAGGCACAATGGTACCACATACTCACCTAATGCCATGATTCCCTGCTGTTCAAATATGGCCACAAGTAGCGTCATCCCCACCCCCCTTCACTATGCGTGCCCCACTGGCAGAGGCACAGAGAAGAAATCCCACTGCAGAGGAAAGCCCTCGGTTTGATGTTGCATATGAATAGTGCAGGATCCCTGATTTATGTGAGTGCTGTGGGGCATCTCTAACCAAGATGCCACCTAGGACGCATGCTATTTTTACTTTAAAGTGGACCAAATACTCTGATTTTGACTATCCCTATCTGATTTGGAATGCCCTTTTGTGTGAAAACCCACCTCACTTTTCTGGTAGTCCCATGGCACATGCTTGGGCGCTTGTCTAATCAGCGCTGTAAGCCGGGCCATGTAATGCATTGAGGGCAGTGAGCAGACTGCAAAGGCCTGGGGATAATTATAACTGTACTAATGTGCCTATTTGTTCATTTTGATGGAGTTGTGTGATCATTACAATGTTGTTTTCCAGTGATTGAGGCAGTCATGCTGGGTTTTGCAGTTCAACAACAGAAGAGTACAGGTGGTCCACTGATGGTGTATTGTGTATTGATGAGCAGTGCTGTCAGTTTCTGACTGAGCCAAGGAGGCTGTGTGCTGGTGACAAGCACTATGTTTTACATAAAATGCTGTAGACATCCCAGTTCATGTGAGATCCTTTCTTGCATACATACCAACCATCCCACATACGGCAGGACAGTCCCCGGGATCATGCTCCTAATTGTCCCTTGGTAGGTAATCACAGGAGGGTTGAAAGGTAAGATATTTGGGATAGGGAATCAGCTGGCCCTGGAGACTCTAAGCTCTCTGTGAACCAGGACCCATCCCTCGCCCAGAGGTCTTGGCCTGTAGAAACTAAAAATGCACCTAACTTGCCCCCCCCCCCTGCCATTTGTGATCCTGACATTAAGTACATACTTATCTTTTCCTTTGACACTGTGCCTACAATGAAGAATATTGAATGCAATAGTGTGCAGCCATTTCCAGGTCATCTTGGTTAGGAGTGTGGCATTGATGAGACCAGGGCCTGTGGCCTTATTGCAAAAAAATGTCAGCGCGCTATGCCCACCTATCCTCTTTCCCACCTGCAATGAAAAGTTGAGAGGTATGCTTCTCATGAGGTGTCATGCCTCTTCTGGGTCACTCCTCATCCAGGTCACACATTCCCCCTTGCCCAAACTGACCCCCCAGGGCAAAATCCTGGGTGTACCACTGGTTTACAGAATTTCCCCTGGCTATTTAATGAAGTTATCCAACACTACTTGCTGTTCCTGCCATAGAACTGCCAATGCGTAATAAACATAGTATCAGTTGAGTACAGGGGCTGCACACAGGGTCTAAACAGCTGATTATGTTGTTCCCTGATGCTCTGTAGATGTGGCCACTGAGTGAGTTGGCATCATACAACAAGCCACCCCGGACAGAGCAGGTAGGGGAGCCAGTTCATGTCTGCTTCAGAGAAGTGATTGAGGGTGGCTCCTGGTACCCTTCCTGCCAGGAGCTCATCTACTGGAGAAAAGTCCTGCCCCCTCCTGCAGGGGCTGCCACCCTTTTAACTCCCCTGAGGACCGGCAACAGCATGGCTAGCTCCTGGTACCAGCAACAGCGCAGTGCTGAGGGTGTCCTCGGAGCAGTGAGTAGGGTGGCTTTAATATAGGGTGTGCATATGTGCCCAGGAGGGGTCAGTTGACAGGTACACGTAGCTGGGTGGCAGCAGGGGAGGTTTTGCATCTGGCAGGAGGAGGTACAAGAATGGCGGCCATGCTGAGGAGGTCCTTGGCTCTGTGAAAGGGGTGATCCTGATGCAGGGTATGTGTGTGCCTCTAGCATGAGAGGTAACAGGTGCTGGGTGTCAGCTGGAGGGTACAGAGCCAGGCTTTGCCATATGCACCTGGCAGGAGGGGGTACCGGGGGCAACCTTGTTGAGTGGTCCTCAGAGCAGTAGCAGTGGTGACCCCTGTGCAAGGTGTTAGCACCATACAAACCAAGCCACCAAGGACAGGGAGCCAGGGAATTCTTGTTCCCTTGTGAGCTGGTTCAAGTCTGGAGCAGGAATTATGTTTGCCGGGGGCAATGAGCATCTGGCAGGATGGGGTACCAGGGAGCAGCCACCCTGAGGTGCGGTCCTCATAGGCTTGGTGTTTGGGTCTGCGGGGGGGGGGGGGGGGGGGCAGTGACAAGTAGTTGGTGTAGCTGGTGTATGGAGTGTGTAGCAGTAAGCAGTGTAGCAGTAATGGGGGTGACCTCTGGAACCCCCCCATCCCAGGAGCTCACCTACTCGGCATGGCACCCTCAATTGCTGAGGGTAGCCTTGGAGCAGTAAGAGGGACCTTGGCATAGGGTGTATGTATGTTCCCTGGATGGGGAAGGTGATAGGTAAATTAAGCTGGGTGACAGCAGGAGAGCACATCGCTAGGCATTGCAGCTGGGAGGAGGGCGTAGAAGAATGGCAGCCAGTAAGAGAGGTGCAGCATGTGTGTGTGACCCAGCAGAAAGGTGGCTAGTTGTAGCCCAGTTCCTTCATGCCAGTAGTTCACCCCCTGGGGGGGTAGTCCTGTCCCTCCTGCCAGCAGCTCACCCACTGGAGGTAGCCCAGTTCCCTCCTGCCAGGAACTCACCTACTGCGGGTATCCCGGGTCCCTCCTGCCAGGAGTTCACCCCCTGGGGGTAGCCCTGTCCCCTCCTGCCAGGAGCTCATCTACTAGAGGTAGCCCTGTCTACTCCTGCCAGGAGCTCAACTAGTAGAGGTAGCCCTGTCCCCTCCTGCCTGGAACTCATCAACTAGAGGTAGCCCTGTCCCCTCCTGCCAGGAGCTCATCTATTAGAGGTAGCCCTGTCTACTCCTGCCAGGAGCTCAACTAGTAGAGGTAGCCCTGTCCCCTCCTTCCTGGAACTCATCAACTAGAGGTAGCCCTGTCCCATCCTGCCAGGAGCTCATCCCCTCGGGGTAGCCCTGTCCCCTCATCTACTAGAGGTAGCCCTGTCCCCTCCTTCCTGGAACTCATCAACTAGAGGTAGAGCTGTCAGCTCCTGCCAGGAGCTCATCCCCTCGGGGGTAGCCCTGTCCCCTCATTTACTAGAGGTAGCCCTGTCCCCTCCTGCCAGGAACTCACCCCCTGGGGGTAGCCCTGTCTACTCCTGCCAGGAGCTCACCTAGTAGAGGTAGCCCTGTCCCCTCCTGCCTGGAGCTCACCCCCTGGGGGTAGCATGTCCCCTCCTGCTAGGAGCTCACCTACTATCGGTAGCCCTGTCCCCCCCCTGCTTGGAGCTCACCCCCTGGGGGTAGCATGTCCCCTCCTGCTAGGAGCTTACCTACTAGCTCACCCCTCCTGCCAGGAGCTCACTTACTGCGAGTATCACGGTCCCCTCTGGCCAGGAGATCACCCCCTGGTGTAGCCCTGTCCCCTCCTGCCAGGAGCTCACCTACTAGAGGTAGCCGTGTCTACTCCTGCCAGGAGCTCACCTACTAGAGGTATCCCTGTCCCCTCCTGCCAGGAGTTTAACCCCTAGGAGAAGCATGTCCCCTCCTGCTAGGAGCTCACCCACTAGAGGTAGCCCTGTCTACTCCTGCCAGGAGCTCCCCCCCTGTGGGTAGCCTCATCCCCTCCTGACAGGGGCTGTCCCCAGCCTTGCTGCTTGGATGACACCCTCAGCATGGCTTCCACCTGGTCTGGCTTCCACCCTCAGCATGGCTTCCACCCACAGCATGGCTTCCACCTGGTCTGGCTTCCACCCACAGCATGGCTTCCACCTGGTCTGGCTTCCACCCTCAGCATGGCTTCCACCTGGTCCTGGGTTGGGTGTGTAGGGAGGAGGGTGAGTATGTGTGCTGGGGAGGGGGCAGGTGACAGTTAGGTGGGTGGCAGCTGGAGGGGACAGAGCTGTCATGTGTGGCCAGCTGTGTCCCTCCTCCTCCCCCTGGTGTCCCAGCTGTGGCTGCCCTCCTCCTCCTCCTCCTCCGCCCCCTCTTCGGTGCCTGGCCTCCTCCCCCTCCCTCCCTCCCTCCTCCTCCTCCAGCAGCACCGGCTGCCATCCTCTGTGCCTCCTCCTCCATCTCCGCTGTGTGGCCGCTGCCCGGCGCCCCATGCCCGCACCATGATGACTGGCATCGCCGCCGCCTCCTTCTTCTCTAACGCGTGTCGCTTCGGGGGCTGCGGGCTGCACTTCCCCAGCCTGGCCGAGCTCATCGAGCACATCGAGGACAACCACATCGGTAAGTGCCCGGATCGCAGCCTGCCTGCTATGCGCGCCAGCCATGCCCGCACCGACCTACAATCACCCGGGATGCGGGATGCTAAGGGCGGGTGGGCGCTGTCAGGCTCCGTTGCTAGGTGTGGTGGTAGCGGCGGGTGGGTGGGTGAGTGGGTGGCACCGGTGCCCGGGGATGGGCGGGGTGTCCGGCTGTCACTGTGCGGCGGCGGCGGCGGAGGAAGGAAGGCGGCTTCTATATAAATACACGGGGAGGGGCCGCAGTCACATCGCAGCCGCTGCCTGGAGGGACTCTAGGCCCGAGCACGGGGGTGTGCCCGGGGGTGTGGAGCCCACCGTGCCCCCTGACTGGCCCTCCCCATACCTGCTGCCAAGCTGCCTGCTGCACCGTGCCCACTTACCCCATTATCACTGGTCTGACAGCCTGGGCACACACCCACATGGGCATCCACCCACATCACCCCATCACATGCCAGCCTGGTCACCCACCCATATCACCCCATCACATGCCAGCCTGAACACCCACCCATATCACCCCATCACATGCCAGCCTGATCACCCACCCATATCGCCCGATCACATGCCAGCCTGATCACCCACCCATATCGCCCGATCACATGCCAGCCTGATCACCCACCCACATTGCCCCATCACATGCCATCCTGGACACCCACCCATATAACCCTATCAGATAACAGCCTAGGTACCCAACCACATGGGCATCCACCCACATCACCCCATCACGTGCCAGCCTGATCACCCACCCATATCGCCCCATCACATGCCAGCCTGATCACCCACTCACATCGCCCCATCACATGCTAGCCTATATCGCCCTATTACATACCAGTCTGGCCACCCACCCATATCACCCCATTACATGCCAGTCTGGACACCCCCCATATCGCCCCATCGGAGGCCACCATAGTCACCCACGCATATCACCCCATCAGATGCCAGCCTGATCACCGACCCACCCACCCATATCACTCTATCAGAGACCAGCATAGCCACCCACCCATATCACTCCATCACATGCCAGCCTGGACACCTACCCATATACCCTATCAGATGCCAGCCTGGGCACCCACCAATATCACCCCATCAAATGCCAGCCTGGACACTCACCCATATCACCTCATCACATGCCAGCCTGGCCAGCCACCCACCCATAAAACCCTATCAGATACCAGCCTAGGCACCCACCAATATCATCCCATCACATGCCAGCATGGCCAGACCAACCCACCCATATCAGCTCATCAGACACCAGTCTGGCCACACACTCATATGGGCCCTTCAGATGCCAGCCTGGCCACCCACCTATTTCACCCCATGGGATGTCAAGAAAGCCCACCAACCCACATAACCCCACCATATACCAGCTTGACCACCCACATTGTCCCATCAGATGCCTGGCTGACCACCCACCCACATCACCCCATCAGATGCCAGCCTGACCACCCACCACACTGGCCCAACACATGCCAGCTTAACCACTCGCCCACTTCGCCCCATCACATGCCAGCCTGACCACCAACCCATATCGTCCCAGCAGATGCCAGCCTGGACACCCACCCATATCGTCCCAGCAGATGCCAGCCTGTTAATCCACATCGCCCCATCAGATGCCAGCTTGACCACCCACCCACATCGTCCCATCAAATGGCAGCCTGGCCACCCACTCACATCAGCCCAACCACCCACCCCCTTCGCCCCATGTGATGCCATCTCGACCACCCATCCACATTGACCCATCAGATACCAGCCTGACCACCCACCCACACATATCACCCCACCAGATCCCAGCTTGACCACCTACCCACATTGCCCCATCAGATGCCAGCCCAACCACCCACCCATATCACCCCATCAGATGCTAGCTTGAACACTCACCCACACTGCCCCATCAGATGCCAGCCCGACCACCCACCCATATCACCCCATCAGATGCCAGCCTGGCCACCCACCCATATCACCCATCAGATGCTAGCTTGACCACTCACCCAGTTTGCCCCATCAGATGCCAGCTTGACCACCCACATACATTGACCCATCAGATGCCAGCCTGGCCACCCACCCACCCATATCACCCCATCAGATGATAGCTTGACCACTCACCCACATTGCCCCAACAGATATACATATATATATTCTACTATTATGTATTGTATTTAAATACATTTTCATTATTGGATATTGATGGATTGATGTATTGATGGTGCTCCTTAAAGCAGGCCTACATATGAGAAATGATCACTTGTTCCGTGATGGGGGTATGATTGCTCTCTACTGTTATTAAGTTGTCAGAAAATATTTAAAGTCCCTGTCCAGGAATAAAACACTCACCTTTTATCTCTCCTCCTTGCAGTGGCACCATCTTCTTTTTACTTATACAGGAGAATTAGCGATTCCATCCTCCAGCGGCATCCATCAGACTAGCGTCACACCCCCTTACAGGCCTACTCCATTCATTGCTGTGGAGGGGGCATCCCAAACACACCTTTGCACTCCTGCTCCATTGCAACGAATGGAGTAGGCATGTAGGGGTGACAACAAGGCCCTGAGTACGAGAGAGGCTGCATCCGCAGGAGATAGAATTGCTGGATCTCTATACACAATAACTAAACAGATGCGGGTATGGGATTTGGGATGCCCCACTGTATGACCCCCCCCAGACAGGCCCACATTCACCTACATTCTCAGCGCTCCCACACCATGTTCTCAGGCCACGGATTTATCCCTGTAGCTGTGGAGCACGCTCATACTCAGACATTTATATAGGCTGTGGGCAGACCACAGGGAGACTAAGGATGCAGCTGCTCCCTATGTGGGCGCTATGTTAGTATGCAGGACATAAAGTGATGATTGGACAAGAGCCTGAGCATGTGCCATGGGAAAGGTGAGTCTTGTGGAGGATCTGGGGGGGTTACTCAGAGGGGCATCCCAAATCAGGTTGTCCCAGAGACAAGGACCTATCACCAGGAGAGCCATATAGGGACAGGTATCCCCTCGAGAAGAATGACATGCTGGTACCCCATAACCATTGGGCATAGATGGACAGGTATCCCTTGAGAAGGATCACATGCTGGTACCCCATAACCATTGGTGCAGGTATCTCCTTGAGAAGGATGACATGCTGGTACCCCATAACCATTGGTACAGGTATCTCCTTGAGAAGGATGACATGCTGGTACCCCATAACCATTGGGCATAGATGGACAGGTATCCCTTGAGAAGGATCACATGCTGGTACCCCATAACCATTGGTGCAGGTATCTCCTTGAGAAGGATGACATGCTGGTACCCCATAACTATTAGCCATAGAGGCACAGGTATCTCCTTGAGAAGGATGACATGCTGGTAACCCATCACCATTGGCCATAGAGGGACAGGTATCCCCTCGAGAAGGATGACATGCTGGTATCCCATAACCATCGGTACAGGTTTCCCCTCGAGAAGGATGACATGCTGGTACTCCATAACCATCGGTACAGGTTTCCCCTCCAGAAGGATGACATGCTGGTACCCCATAACCATTGGCCATAGAGGGACAGGTATCCCCTTGAGAAGGATGACATGCTGCTACCCCATAACCATTGGGCATTGGTACAGGTATCTCCTTGAGAAGGATGACATGCTGATACCCCATGACCATTGGCCATAGAGGGACAGGTATCCCCTTGAGAAGGATGACATGCTGCTACCCCATAACCATTGGGCATTGGTACAGGTATCCCCTCGAGAAGGATGACATGCTGATACCCCATAAGCTTTGGGCATTGGTACAGGTATCTCCTTGAGAAGGATGACATGCTGATACCCCATAACCATTGGGCATTGGTACAGGTATCCCCTCGAGAAGGATGACATGCTGGTACCCCATAAGCTTTGGGCATTGGTACAGGTATCCCCTCGAGAAGGATGACATGCTGGTACCCCATAACCATTGGTACAGGTATCTCCTTTAGAAGGATGACATGCTGCTACCCCATAACCATTGGCCATAGAGGGACAGGTATCCCCTCGAGAAGGATGACATGCTGGTACCCCATAAGCTTTGGGCATTGGTACAGGTATCTCCTTGAGAAGGATGACATGCTGGTACCCCATAACCATTGGGCATTGGTGCTTCTATAGGAGATAACTGTACTGAGCCGGATTGCAGTGGCGTGTGCCAGTTGTGAATTCTTCTGTCCATTGCCGGGTGAGCTGTCTCCTGAGGATGCTGGGCTGTGACACTGGTACCTGCTGCAGCCCTTGGTCAGCTGTGACAAGGATTCCTTGATGGAAGAATATTAATAATATACATGTATTTGGGAGCTACCATGCTGTGTTTGGTTGATTGACCTTTTGGGGTCACTGTTGTGTGTCTGCATATGCTTTGGCGCAGTGTTGGCTTTTCCTGGGGAAACCTCTCTGATTGCTTTTGATGTCTGTTGGCAGATGATGGTTAGTTGTGGTTTTCTGTAGCAATGTACATTTGGTGTACATATCAGAGACTTCCCGACTCTGGTATGCTTATCATCTGATTGGCTGAGACAGATATGACAGGTTTAACCTTTTTTGCTCTAATTCAGACTCTGCAGATAAGGGGGATCACAATCTTGTGTTCTAGTAGCTAAAGGGTTACTGGCAGCTTTCTCACCCGAGGAGGTCATTACTGTGGCTTGATTTAGCCAAAGCTGCTGTTAAAGGGACTCTGCAGGTAAAGGGCATAAACTGTCATTCAGCAGTTCACCTCATCAAGCCTGCGCTTCCAGTCAGAACACAGCTTCTTCTGAAATTAGAAACAAGGCAAATAGTATTGCCACGCCCCCTGAATTCCCTTGCCATAGACCACCAATGATAGGGCTCAGCTGGTGGTCTAAACCTCCGCATCAGCAGACTGTGGACACTGGGAGAGAGGGAGAATAGACAGAGTGATGAGAATGCCTGTCTTACAGACCCTGCCCATAATGCTGATTATTATGCAGCAGAACAGAGCCACGCCCACATGCTTCAGAAGATATATCATAAGGTGAAACTGTAAAACACAATATCACGCACATTTCTTCTTCAATTCAAAAACTTAAAACAGTTTAGGACAGTGCCAAACATAGCCCAACACAATGGTCTAGCAATTGCCTTTGCCTGTTGTATTACCTGTTACGGTGGAAGGATTCTGGGACTTGTAGTTAGTAGTTTTTACTGAAGGCCAAGAAAGCCACGCCCACTTTAGCAACACAGGGATACAGCAATATAAGAATTGGAAACAGCATGCTGGTAAGTAAATCACAGGTATGAGACCACAATCCTAACACATATGTTTATTTAACAGAAGAGGAAAACAATAAGGCAGAACACCCAAAACCTGACAAAAAGGGAAGCTTTCCTTTAAAGCGGACCTTCACCCTGAATAAGAGCATATGTTATATGTTTCCCACACCCTGTACACACAGATTGCTCACATTAAAAACCATCCTACCTGCATCTACTGCATGTTATGAGCCTTTAAAAATCCAAGATGGCGGCTCATGGCGCATCAGGCAAAACAGGAAGTGTCTTCTGACTGTGTCGCTCTGCATTCTGGGATTGCTGTCCTTTTCGTGACCCCAGCTCTGCTCTGTCTGTGCAAAACACAGCTATAACCCGCTCCTTGCACTTTATCCTGCTCTCCTCTGTGTGTGATGCTTCTGAGGCAAGATGAAGGCGCCCATATTCTAGAGTCCTGAACAGAGTTGCATCCCGGTGGGGAAAAAAATAATAAGTAAGTGACTAAAACTTAAAGTGTATTAATTTTAGATGCTGGGGAATCGTTTTTTAAGGGTTTGGGCTTTTTATTTAATGATGCTGAAGGTCCGGTTTAACTTAGGAATGTTGGTCTAATATCCCCAGTGCTCTGTCTGTTGAGTGTCAGGACATCTTATGGTCAGTAGTTTGTGTGGTGCATTAAACCGGACCTTCAGCATCATTTAATGAAAAGCCCAAACCCTTAGAAACCTATTCCCCAGCGTCTAAAATTAATATATGTTATGTTTTTAGTCACTTACTTATTATTCTTTCTCTCACTGGGCTACAGCTCTGTTCAGGACTCTAGGATACGGGCGCCGCCATCTTGCCTCAGAAGCATCACATACTGAGAGATGGGGGAAGTGCAGGGGACGGAGTTATAGCTGTTAGAGCTGGGGTCAGGAAAAGGACATCAATCCCCAGAATGCAGAGCAGCACAGTCAGAAGAGACTTTCTGTCTGCAGGCAGCCTGAGACCCTATGTGCCACCATCTTGGATGGTTAAAGGCTCATAAAATGCAATAGATGAAGGGAGGATGATTTTTAATGTGAGCAATCTATATGCAAGGGGGGGGCATATAAGATTCAGGGTGAAGGTCTGGTTTAAATACAAAGAGCACTGTGTGGTCAATGTACTATGTGATTTTAGTATGATCAGAGCAGGCGGTAACACTGGATGTCACTGGGATACTGCAGGAGATCATGGCTTATCCACTCAGAATGAGTTTTCCTGGTGGGCCCAAAACATCCCACTCACACTGACTGTGTAGATTTGCTCTGGGGAGTTTGGGGAGGCTGAAGTGGGGGTGGGGAGGTTAAACCGGACCTTCAGCATAATTTAATGCAAAGCCCAAACCCTTAAAAAACGATTCCCCAGCATCTGAAATTAATATATTTTAAGTTTTTAGTCACGTACTTATTATTCTTTCCCCCACTGGGCTGCAAATCTGTTCAGGACTCTAGGATATGGGCGCCGCCATCTTGACTCAGAAGTATCACACATCCTGAGGAAAGGATAGCAGGATAAAAGGGTTGATTCAGAGCCCCTTTCTCAATATTTTTATGCTTGAAAATTTCCATTTTCGTCCATTTTTCCCCCTTGTCTGATTCAGCAGAGCCTTTTGTTCTGCGAGAATATTTATGTGAAATGTTTTCCTTTATGCATGATTTTTCGTTTGGTACCAAGACCTCCTAGAAAACAGCAACAAAGAGGCTCTGAATCAACCCTAAAGTACAGGGGGGTGGGGTTATAGCTGTGCTTTACTCAGACAGAGCAGAGCTGGGGTCAGGAAAAGGTCAGCAATCCCAGAATGCAGAGCAGCACAGTCAGAAGACACTTCCTGTTTGCAGGCTGCCTGATGCACCATGAGCTTCCATTATAGATGTTTAAAGGCTCATAACATGCAGTAGATGCAGGTAGGATGATTTTTAATGTGAGCAATCTGTATGTACAGGGTGTGGGAAACATATAAGATAGACCCTTATTCAGAGTGAAGGTCCTCTTTAAATGCCAAGAGGAGTTCTGTCCCACAGGTTCCCATTAGCACCTAACTTTGAGAAGGTCTGCTTTTAAAGTGGACCAAAATCCAGGATTTTGACTATCCTGGGTTTTGGCCCTTGCCCCCGGGTAATTCCGATCGGGGATGCCCCGCTGTGTGAAACCCCCCAGGTCGCCCAATCTCACTCACCTTTTCCCGGTCTTACAGCGCATGTGCAGCCCTCTCGTCCATCAGCATCAGCACCCTCTAAGTCGAGCAGATCTGAACGTGCTGGCGGCTGCATCTCCCGCTACCCTCTAACAGGGAGCGTACCTGCGCCAGCCATTCACCAATGCTTGGCGTGTGCACGCGTCCTGCTAATAGCGGGGGATGCAGCTCACGCATGTGCCGAGTTCCTGGGTGACATCCCGATTCCGGATGCCCCAGGGGAGGGAATCCAGCAGCCCTGGAATCTTATAGATTTCAGGGGAGTGGGTTTTGGTCCACTTAAAGTGGACCAACAACCAGGGGTGATCGGCCCGGGAATCTATAAGATTCCCGGGCCGATCACCTCCCTCACCGCGGGGCATCCGAGATCGGGATGTCCTGTGGAGTAAACCCCCCCCCCCCAAAAGCCCCAAAAAGCCTTACCTTATCGGCGACGGATCAGCCGCCGGCGCCTCCCGCGTGCCCCTCTAGCAGTGTGCGCGCCCGGTTGGCCTTTTGTGAATGGCCAGCGCGGGCGCGCGCTCTGTAAGAGGGACGCGCGGGAGGCGGCGGCGGCTTGTCCGTCGCCAAAAAGGTACGTTTTTTGGGGCTTTTGGGGGGGGGTTTCACACAGCGGGCATCCTGATCTCGGATGCCCCGCTGAAGTGGACCAACACCCAGGATAGTGAAAATCCTGGGTGTTGGTCCACTTTAAAGCAGGCTAATATCTATTTTTCCTGCCCACCCTGCCTTATGGTCCACTTAGTAGAGGCATCCCAATTTGGGTTACGCCTGTGTGTAAAACCCCAGGGATCGGGGATCTTACATTACTCCTCGCTCCTATGGAACATATGCAGGCTTCCAGCCAATCAGAATTGATTGTGTTGCATATTCATGTCCAGTAATCTATTCTGAATGAATGAATTACTGGGACCCTGCAAGCTGGGATGTACCCGTTGGCTGCACGCACCTGCCACCAGCCATTCAGATATGCTGGAGAGGGTGCATGCTCTGGATGGATGGGTGGCGAGGATGCCGGCGGAGGCCTGGGCATGTGATGTGGGATCTAGGTAGGTTTACCGGCAATCCTGTAGTTTCAGCCCTCTTTTTAGTCCATATCCCCCTTTCCCTTGTTGTTCTCCATTGTCCCTATTTTGAGGTGTTACGTGCAGATCTGCATCAATAAATGATTCATTTGCCTATTCAAAGTGTTTCTGTTGTTGTAAATGTTACACCTTATCTCCTATCCATCCCACAATGAGGGGGCGTGGCTTAATTTAAACATTGTCCCTCTGTCCCACCCTGAAAAGTAGAAAGGTATGCAAATAGGGATGCCCCTCGAAAGGACTTTTACCCAGGCCCAGGAGTCTTTTAGACTTGAGGTTTGGTCTGCTTTAATATAGATGTGAGTTTGACATAGGGAAGTGAATGAATTTCCACAGTTTACTGGGCTGCTGACTCTGAACATGTGATATCATTTTAGTTGAAGTCCAACATCAGACAAAGAGGTCGATTCAGAGTTTTTTTAGGCGAGAAAACTGCCACTGACTTTCATTGTCTACCGGCAGGCTGATTCATTACTAACGCCAGGTAGCGACAGTTGATGGTTCTTTGAGGCCGATTCATTAATAGCGGCAGGTAGCGACAGTTGAGCGACTGTAGCGGCATTTTCAGAGCGCCCGCTAGTAGTCGCTGTGCTTGGCCGTTGTTCGGTAGTTGATAGCGACTCAGTCGGTTTGCCGTAATGTTGAATATTGGGTGAGGAGTCGCTATTTGACAGGTTCCGCGCTGTATGGGAGCGCATGATAGCGACTGGCCCTAGCGACCGGCTCCCACCATATTCATTAAAAAATCACGCTCAAAAAATTCTTAGAGTTTTCTAAAGAATTCATTAATATCAGACCTGTAATATCAATTCTGTACAATTTGTTTTTTCCCTTAAAAAAATTATCTAAAATGGCAGAAGTGGTCACAGAATTTTTCACATTAAAAAAAAAAAAAAATTAATAACAATTAATTATGAATATTTAAAGATTGTTCCATTGAAATGCATTGGAGAGCGCCAGGTAGCGAGAGGTCATACCTGTCGCTGTTCAAGGTCGGACGCTGGCGCTGTGGGCTGAGGCTGGAATAATGATGAATGAGTCGCTATATGGCGCTATCTCAGTCGCTAAGCAGGATTGGCTTGATAAATGTGTGATTGTGGTGGGGAGCCGGCGTTCTCGTGGGGGGGCCCGTCATTACCGGCCGCTCACCAGTCGCTACCTGTCGCTATTCCTTCATAAATTAGGGCCTTTGTTTCAGAGCGCCTCAGTCGCTGTCCGGCATTGATGAATATGATATGTGAGTTTCAGTACTACGCTGTATGGGAGTGAACCATAACGCCAGCTCAGTGCAACTGACTCACACCACATTCATCAAGAAAACAGCCGCAAACATCACCGGTCTGTTTTTGAACGTGTATCCACTAGTAACAAAGCGAAAACATATATAATTACATTGTTATTACATTGTAACATGAACACTTTAATACCAGACATGTAAGGACAATTCTGCATAAAAATATTATTAATCAAAAACATTTTCAAAAATGTCATTTTCTTGCCCAGGATACATGTCAGAAGTTTTTAGATTTTTTTTAAGGAAAAAAAAATTGGGATCAGGAAAGGGATTTAAGGATCGTCCATAGAAATGTATGGGAGAGCGCCAGGTAGTGACAGGTACAAGGCAAGGCTAAACGCCGACGCTGTACTCTGAGCCTGGGATAATGATGAATCAGACGCTACATGACATTGTTCTAGTCACTCACCAGATTCGGCCTTTATAAATGCGTTCACCTGCCACTACCTGGCGCTGCCTGCCGCTGTACAGGCACTACCTGGCATTATCCCTTCTTGAATAAGGCCCCAAGTGTAAATTTTCACCTGGCTCGGAATCAGCACCAAGGCAGACAATGAAAGTGAATGGCAGTTTTCTCTCCTAAAAAAGGAGTGAGAATTCTCACCTGAGTCGACCCCTAAAAGAGTGATGAAGCATCAAAGCCACTTAAAACTTGATTTTGCTGGGGGAGCATTTTGACAGATATAATGTTAAGTTTTACCAGTGTTACAGTGCGGGGACCCCCCTACGCAGGAAACGACACCCACACAGGATTTTCACTATCCTGGGTTTTGTTCCTCCTGTCTGAGGATGCCCCGCTGTGTTTTTCCCCTAGATCGCCTGCAAACTCACCTTTTCTTCATTCCCACGCCGCATGGGGGGGCCACCGGCCAATCATAAGTGTGCATTCCATTCAGTTTTTGCTTTACTGACCTGAACTCAGAAGCCGAATGGAGAGAGCGCCAATGCCTGAGTACGCGTACACGCGCCAGGCTTTTCTGAGTGGCTGGCATGGGTAATGCACAGTTAAAGTGGACCCAAACTCAGGTCAATAGTTTTGACTATTCTGGGTTTGGGTCCTTTCCCCGGGGAGACCCCGATCGGGGGGAATGAAACCCCCCAGGACACTGAGCCCAGCTCACCTCTTCCCGGTCCCACGCCGCGTCCAAGAGCAACGGCTTTAATGGCCGCATCCTCCGCCTCCCTCTAACAGGGAGCATAAAGACTGAGTCATTAAAGTGGACCAAAACCCAGGATTTTGACTCTCCCCCGATCGGGATGCTGTGTGAAACCTCCCATATCGCCGATGCCAACTCCAAGCCTGCGCCTAAGGCCATTGGCTCCCAGTGCGCTGGTGGCCTTGGTTCTTTGCCCGGGAGCACCCCGATCGGGGTTGCCCTGCTGTGTGAAACCCCCAGGATGCTGAGCCCAGATCACCTCTTCCCGGTCCCACGCCGCATCTAAGAGCAGCGGCTCTGACGGCCGCATCCTCCGCCTCCCTCTAACAGGGAGCGTGCCCGCGGTGGTCATTCACAAATGCCTGCTAGAGGGATACCGCGGATGCGGCGTGGCTCGTGCATGCGCCATTGGGCCGGGAAATAAGGTAAGTGTATGGGGCGACCTGGAGGGTTTCACACAGCGGGGCATCCTGTTTTTGGATGCCCGGGGGGAGGAAATCGATCGGCTCAGGAATCTTATAGATTCCTGGGCTGATCAGCTTGAGTTTTGGTCTACTTTAAGATGTTGTGACAGACTTTTACTTTGATAGCTATCTATTCAGATTACTACTGTTTCTAAACCAACTCAGTACTGTTTTGCATATTCACTTACTTGAGGAAATATTTGTTCCCCAACCGTCTTCTCAGGTTTTGTAAATCTCCATAGTTGGCTCTATAGCTGTGTCTAAGCAACTTTCCTGTGTGGAGAACATGACCTGTGGTCCTTAAAGTGGACCAAAACCGACGGTGATTGGCCCGGGAATCTATAAGATTCCAGGGCCGATCTATTCCCCCCCCGGGCATCCAAAATCGGGATGCCCCGCTGTGTGAAACCCCCCATATTCTTACCTTGTTTCCCGGTCCAACGGCGCATGCGCGAGCCGCGGTCGCATCCCTGCTATCCCTCTAGCAGGACGCATGCCCTCACCAGGCATTTGTGAACGGACGGCTCCCTGTTAGGGGGCAGCGGTGTGCCGCTGGCCTTAGATGAAACCTTGGACGACGTGACGTCAGCGGCTCCGAGCGCGCTGATTGGATGAGTGGCTGCGCATTCGCCGTAGGATCGGGAAGAGGTGAGTTGGCTTTGGCGATCTGGGGGGTTTCATGTAGCAGGGAGCCCACGGTTGGGGTGCGCCAGGGGTAAGGACTGAAAGTCAAAATCCTGGGTTTTGGTCCACTTTATAAAGAGGGTTGGGGAGAACTGCTTTAAAGGGACGGTCTGAGCATAACAAAAAATGCCTACGGGGAGGCCGATTCATTACTAGCGACATGTAGCGACAGTTGAGCGACTGTAGCATTATTTTCACAGCGCCCGCTAGTAGTCGCTGTGCTTGGCCATTGTTCGGTTGTTGATAGCGACTGAGTCGGTGTGCAGTAATGTTGAAGATGGGGTGAGGAGTCGCTATTTGACAGGTTCCGCGATGTATGGGTGCGCATGATAGCGACTGGTCAGAGCGACCGGCTCCCACCATATTCATCAAAAAATCACACTCAAAATATTTTCGCGCTGTGAAATGCATGTTTAAACCCCAGAGCGCTGGCGGGCGATGTGTTAAAAGTAGTTTTTTAACCCCCAAACCACCATATTTTTGGAAAACAAAAATACATTTTTTTTTTTAAGAATTTAGTAATATGAATACAATATCAGACCTGTAATATCAATTCTGCACTTTTTTTTTTTTTCCTTAAAAAAATTATCTAACATGGCAGAAGTGGTCACAGAATTTTTCACATAAAAAAAAAAAATAACAATTAATTATGAATATTTAAAGATTGTTCCATTGAAATGCATTGGAGAGCGCCAGGTAGCGAGAGGTCATACCTGTCGCTGTTCAAGGTCGGACGCTGGCGCTGTGGGCTGAGGCTGGAATAATGATGAATGAGTGGCTATCTGGCGCTATCTCAGTCGCTAAGCCGGATCGGCTTGATAAATGTGTGATTGTGGTGGGGAGCCGGCGTTCTCGTGGCGGTGCCCGTCATTACCGGCCGCTCACCAGTCGCTACCTGTCGCTATTCCTTCATAAATAAGGGCCTTAGTCTCCCCTGCAGCTGCTTCCGCTGGGTTTGGTGCACTAAAACCTACCCGTTTTCAAGATGGCATGTCCCCACGATTGCTTGGGAGCCTTGTCCATCTTTGCTAGCAAATTGGTTGAACCAGACACCATACTGTCTGTTGTGGGCGACAGAAGGAGAGTATGAAGTAATGTTTTGTGGGTAGACAGGCCCCTATCATCATACTCTGTGGCCCTTTACAGAGCCTAAAGGTCGCCCAGGGATTGCTGACTATTGGAGCTTTCTGCCCTTTGCCTAAATGTTTTGGTTTTGGGTTTGGTAGAGGTTTGTTTTCAAGCTTCTGCTCTTTGTGAGGAGACTTCATCAGCCGCGTTTTTCAGTAAAATTTTGTGAGCAAGCAAATTCATTGCTATGGATACAAATCTAATCTGTACACCAGAGGCTGCTAACTATGCTTTGTGTAAGAGCCAGATTAAGCCCTCGAGTCATTTTTAAGACCAGTCGTGCAGTGAAAACAGAAACCTGTCCAGAGCCCTGTTTCTATTAATGCCGCACTTTTTGTATTTTAGTCCTTTATATGTCTGAATCTAGCCGAATTTATGACATATACATAATACACATGAAATCAGGATGTCAAAGAAGACAATCTGACACCTGGGCCTTCATTCAGTAGACTTTCCTTAAAGTGGCCCATAACCCAGGATTTTGACTATCTTAGGTTTTGGTCCTTTTCCCCGTGGCGCCCACAATGTGTGAAACCCCCCAGATCGCCCAGACAAACCTACCTCTTACCGGGCCTGCTGCGCATGCGTGGCCTCTCGTCTAATCAGCGGGCTTAGAGTCGCTGACGTCACGCCATCTAAGACGGCGTCTAATGCCAGTGGCTACGGTCATTCACAAATGGCTGGCGCGGGGCGACCTGGGGGGTTTCACATAGCGGGGCATCCAGATTTTGGATGCACCCGGGGGGAATCAATCGATCGGCTCAGGGAATGTATAGATCCCCGGGCCAATCGCGCTGGGTAAACCCAGGATTTTGACTATTCTGGGTTTTGGTCCTTTCCCCGGGGAACCCCGATGGGGGGTGCCGTGCTACGTGAAACCCCCCAGATTGCCTAAGCCAACTCACCTCTTCCTGGTCCTACGGCGCATGTGCGGCCGCTCATCCAATCAGCGCACTCGAAGCCGCTGACTTCATGTCATCTAAGGCTTCGTCTAAGAGCAGCATCTCCATGCGCGCTGACAGCCGCATCCTCTGCTACCCTATAACCGGGAGCGTGTCCGTGCCAGCCATTCACAAAAGGGTTGTCGGGATGCGGCCGCGGCTCACGCATGCGCTGTTGGACCAGGAAACAAGGTAAGTGTATGGAGTGACCTGGGAGGTTTCACATAGCAGGGCATCCCGATTTTGGATGCCCGGGGGGATCGATCAGTCTGGGAGTGCCGATTGCCATGGGTTTTGGTCCACAAATTAATTTGCCCCATCTGCATGCATTATACTGCAGTATTGTCAGCACTTACATTTGCTCCTGCATCCACTCAAAGCTAAAACGTCTCCTCACCAATTTTCTAGTGGTAGAGGCCATTTTGGCGTTTCCTCTCCCAGTATCTCAGCCATGCTGCTGCCTGTATTCAACTGATATAACTGTCAATGCACAGTAACAGGAAGCTCAGCAGCACTTCCTGGTTGCAGGAGGCCTGCACATCCATGAGCCTCCATTTTGTTTTTAAAATTTACCGCAGCAGGAGTTAGAAAAAGATAAATACTTTTTATGTGCAGCAATCTAAATTGCCCTGGGGAGGGATGCATATGAGCACTGTTTGCTGTGTTGCTCCGGTTTAAGTCATTTTTGACTGTTGATCCACTTTAAAGGGACTGTAAACCCAATGTCAATAATAAGGCTGAAAGCAGGTCATCTATGGCTCTTGCCATGTGCCTCTCCTCCATTTCCTGAAGTGCAGGGTAGAAGCCGTAGCAGGGCTCCAAAGTCTGCCCCTCCTTTAAATTTCATTCCTCCACGCCAAAAAATTGTCCAGTTGTACCATCAGCGTGAGCAAGTCTGGCAAGTCACAGTGGTCCCAGCGCTGTATCTGACCACAGCAAAGCATGCGCATGACTCATAAAGCTGCCCTATGGCATGTCCTACCACCCAGAAATTGAAGTGAAGTAAGTGACTTTGCATAGAATCTAAAAAGTATTTACAAATAATCAGAGACTTTGCGATGCTTTGCAATGGCTCATATGCTGCTTCCAAGCAAGATAAGGTGGGAGGAAGTTAGTGTGTGCCTGGACAAGGACTTTAAAATAGCTCCTGAAACCTGGGGGTCATGCTTTATTTCAGAACAAAGCAGGAGATAAAATAAGATGTGATTTAAGAAAGAACATTACAGGAGTTTCTTATTTAAAACACTCAATTTGCTTACATTCACATGGTGCATGTTTGAGCCATGAACTCATTCAGAATCCCTAATTGGGATGCCCCATTGAAAGGTATAATCCAAGATTTTGGTCTGCATCAGAAGTGGAAGTCCAGTCTAGATAGATATTTAATGCTCCGCCCACCCCTTCCATTGGCGCTGGTGCAGGACGGCGGTGGCGGGTTAACAAAAGAAACCGCCCTACCTGGTCTTCACAATCCAGCAAAGTCTATCTGCTTTTCCACCCTGGAGAAGCTACACAGAGGGGCATCCTCCTCTCCTGTGCATGTGCTCATCCGCCAATTACAGGGACATTCCAGGCAAAGGGTTAAATCAACCCACTTTCTGCTTCCCTCATGATGGCTGCCAAGGGCTGCATCTTTTTTTCACTGATAATAGCATAAGAGGCCTGGCACAAGTAAGATAGTTCACTTGGGTTTTTATCAAAGTAGACCTATCACCAGGTTTCTTCTATCCAGACGATAGGTCCGTTTACCTGGGGCATCCCAGTCTGGGGTGCCCCCCTACGTGAAATCCCCCAAATCGGTCATACAACTCCCTTTTCCACCATTCACCATCGGTACGGGCTCCCGTCCAATAAGCAAAATAAAATAATAGTAATAAAACTGTTTTAAACAAAACACCAGCATAGGGAGTAGGGGGCAACTGCATCTCCAGTCTCCCCTCAGTTTGCGGTGCCCTCCGGCCCCCAGCTTATCTGAATGACTGGGAAGGGGGGGCATGCATTGACTGCAGGTGCCGAGATGTGCCCGTGACCCATGATCACAGTGTGGGAGTGTTGGAAAGGTAGGTGATTGCGGGCATGCTCTTCATAAGGTGGGGTATCCCGAAACGTTGAGGTAGGGCGGAGGGGTTACATGAAAAAAACTATTGCGTCGCCACGGATCCTGCACTGTTCTAGCGCTTCAGGTCCCATCTTGGCTAAGATGCGCAGAGTGGCATCCCCCTGTGCGGCTGCCGCAGAATCGCCTCCGTGCAAGGATACCCTACCACTCCTTTTTGACTATCCTGGGTTTTGGTCCTTTCCCCGGGTGCACCCCGATCGGGGGTGCCCCGCTGTGTGAAACCTCCCCACCAGGACGCCGCAGCCTCACCTCTTCCCGGAGCCACGGCGCATCTAAGAGCAGCTCTGACAGCCGCATCCTCCACCTCCCATTAACAGGGAGCGTGCCCGCGCTGGCCATTCACAAATACCTGGCACGGGCATGCACACTGCTAGAGGGAAGCAGAGGATGCATCAGTCAGAGCCACTGCTCTTAGATGCGTCGCGGGACCGGGAAGAGGTGAGTTGGCTGTGGCGATCTGGGTGGTTTCACACAGCGAGGCTCCTCCGATCGGGGTGCACCCGGGGAAAGGACCAAAACCCAGGATAGTCAAAATCCTGGGTTTTGGTCCACTTTAAGAAATCTAATTCATGGATACCTTGTAATACAAATCATCTTGCTGCTGCCAGATGCTCACCTTGTGCCTTATTTACTTTACTAGATTTCAGTTCCTGCAGATATATTGTTGTAGAAACTTGATGCCAGCGACGTGACACATCTGCATTCCTAAAAGCCAGCCATAGGCAGAGAAGTTTTGCACTTTTTTCCCGTTTTTAAAGGGACAATGTTAATAATATGGCAGCAAGGAGCTCACCTGATCCCTGTCCTATGTGCTTCTTCTCTATGTCCTGCAGGAGTCCCCAACCTGTAGCTCGGGAACTCGGGGCCCCTATTGTGTGGTCTGTTGTCTGCTAGGCCAGAACACTGGGTTAAGACTATGGGAGTTACATGACATTCAGGGCTGGGCACCAGGGCCTGCTCCAGGTTTATGTGGGCCCTTGGGCGGCATGGTCTCTATGGGCCCCTTTGTGGTGAAGAGTTGCATCACATCACTGAGGTTCATCCCAAATCTGGATGCCCCCTAAGGATCAAAAGAAAAGAAACCTTCTTTAAAAGAAAAAATGTAACTCTACAGTGCTTTCCCTCCGGCACGCACTCCCGGTCTCCTTGTAGCCACCTGCTGTCTGCTGTTTGTTCGCCTACAGTCCGCCGGAGCGCCTGTCATGTGGTGTGAAGGCCAGCTGTGGCGGTGCACTCCAAGTCCGCCACCGGCCAAACGCCGCTGCACACCGCAAAGGCCGGACCTGTTAGTGGGCCCCCCTGAAGGTTGGGGGCCCCCGGCAGCTGCCCTGCCTTGCCGGGTGCTAACGCCGGCCCTGCTGGGCACCACCATGCATGGAGCTTATGCAGAGTCAGGTAGTTGTAGAAATGTAATGGTCTGCTATTCACCTCTTTGGGGATGGGGGACCAACTCACGTGGGGCAAGTTTTTTATGAGGCAGGAGGAGCAACCTAAAAGATTCCAGGGCTGGCCACTGGCTTACCCCTGGGGCATCCTGAATCAGGATGCTCCTCTGTGTGAATCCCCCAGGGCATCGTTAATCACTTACCATTTCCCGGTCCAACACCGCATGCGTGGGTTCTCGTCCAATGCTAGCCATCTGCCATGACGTGGAGGCTGATTCATAAATAATGACAGGTACCGGCAGATGAGCATCTGTATCGAGGCGCTTAGAGCGACCGCTAGTGGTCGCTATGATCGGCTATCAGGCGCTGTACCAGAGCGTCTGAGTCGCTGTAGTAACTTGGCCGGCATTAATGAATTTGATGTACGTCGGTCGCTCTAACACCAGTACAGCACTGCATGGGAGCGAATGGTAGCGACTGCTCAGTGTGACCGACTCCATATTCATCAAAAATCAGACACACCCAGCGCCGGCGCTCAAAATGTAGCCCAGAGTGCCAGAAGCTGTGTGATTAAAGTATGTTTTTGAACACATATCCACCAGTAACAAAGCAAAAACACATGGAATGACATTGTTATTACATTGTGGCATTAACACTTTAGTGCCAGACTTGTAATGACAATTCTGCATAAAAATATAAAAGGTCCCACAATGATTTGAGCAAAAAAAAAAAAAAAATAAATAATTGCCAAACACTATTTTAACACAACCAAATGGACAGCCATTTAAATGTATGGGAAAGCGACACTGAGCGAAAGGTAATACGTGGCGCTCTTGAACCTACAGCGCCAGCGCTATATTCTGAGCCGCCTCTGGTAATACATGTGACACTACATGGCGCTGTTAGAGGCGCTCACCAGATTCACTTTCTAAAATGTGGTTTGTCATACAGCGTCCGGCTTTCACTACCTGTCACTATCCTTTCTTAAAGTGGACCAACACCCAGGATTTTGACTATCCTGGGTTTTGGTCCACTTCGATGGGGCACCCCGATCGGGGGTACCCCGCTGTGTGAAACCCCCCAGAAAGTTATTGTCAGAGTGTTAAAACAATGTCATTCCATGTGTTTTCGCTTTGTTGCTCTAAGCGCCACTATACAGACGCTCAACTGGCAATACATGGCGCTAGTAGTGAATCAGCCTCTATATTTTATTTTGGAACAGTTTTGAGTGGTTTCCAGTTATATGGCCTCTAGAATCTATTCATGTAGAATGTGTCTCCCTCCCCAGGGCTGAATGTGGCTCTCATGGTAAGAAAGGTTGGGGCCCACTGCTGTAGATACTGTAACAGGTCTCCAGAGTTTGTCCCTCCTTTCTTATAGGCTGAGCTTATACTTGTCCGGCATGTGTTTATGTAGCAGTGTTTGTGGTAGGGATTCCATTTTGCATTCACATTTTTTTTGCTTATTTTTTTGTGCCTGTGTTATGTAAAAATCATTTTACTGGTCCTATGCTCCACCTTCCTGTCTATTAAATCTCCATTAAAATCTATGGTGCTGCAAATGCAAAACGCATATGTTACCTCATGAAATATGAACATGCGTTCGCATTTGCGTTGCGTATGCAGCAGGTAGGGCTTTTTGTGGATGTGTTCTCTTCTGTTCTGCCGGGTCAGAGAGGTCTGAAGGGACCCATAGAGGGGCCATTGTTGGATTTATTTTGTAATACCGCTGCGTCTGCCGCAAACGCATGCAGTACCAGACTGGTGTGAATAAGGGCTGAGGCCCGGAAACTCAACTCCTGAAGCCACTCCAAAACTGGAGCTAGTAAACCTGGAGCCTGCTGACCCTAATACATATTTAAATTTAACCTGAGGATCATGAAAGACAGAATTTGCCATTAAAGCTGAACTACACTATTTTATTTTGTTTGCAATGGTCTACAGAAGTGCTAGTTTAAAGGTAACCTCCAGCCAAAATAACCCACAGCAGGCTGGGGGTATCCCAACTTAGAATTTCACCTCTTATGTGACCAGTGGCAGCCAATAGTGTTTGCTGGTCATACGGTGCAAGCACGCACACCCTCCAGTCATGCATGATAACTTGCAGATGGAGAAGAGAGCGCAAGGATGTGACTGCTGTGCTCCCAGGGGTATTAAAGTGGATTAACACCCAGGATTTTCACTATCCTGGGTTTTGGTCCACTTCCGCAGGGCACCCCGATCGTGAAACCCCCCAGAACGCACAAAAAACTCACCTCACCACGCTCCTACGGCGCATGCGTGGCTGCTCGTCCAATCAGCGGCTCGGGGCCGCTGTGGTATGCGCATCCAAGTGGCGTCCAACCACAGCGGCTCCGAACGCGCTGGCTGCCGCATCTCGTGCTTCTCTCTATAGAGAAGCGCAAGATGCGCCTGCGCATGCACCATTAGACAGGGAGTACGGTAAGGTTAGAGGGCGTCCTGGGGGGTTTCACACAGCGCGCAATTGTAGGCAAAGGGTTAATTGTACTGTATACAGCCTATAAAATAAAGGCTCTGTGTTGACAGCTTGTATCTGTTGAAGAAGGGTGTCGCTGGTTAGCTCTTAAAGTGGAACAAACCCAGGATTTTGACTATCCTGGGTTTTGGTCCTTTCCCCCGGGCACCCCGATCGGGGATGCCCCGCTGTGTGAAACCCCCCAGATCGCCAATGGCAACTCACCTCTTCACGGTTCTTACCGTGCATACACGGCCGCTCATCCAATCAGCATGCTCAGAGACGTTGACTTCCCGTTGTATATGCAGAAGTGTGGTGTTGCTGGAAAGCAGTAAGAACATGATGTCTCACTATAAAATATAGATAAACTTCTGGAGAATCTGTCTCTATATAGTTAGATGTTTTCTTAGATCTTTCCAGTTACACCTTGCCTCTGCGGATATAAGCTGTGCACAAAAGATACAGACCCCTTGTCTGCAGATACAGACCCCTTGTCTGCAGTCAGAGTTTGCATTAAAAGACATGTATTATTTTATCTGCAGCAGCTGACATTCTCCCTCCACAGGAAATGTAACAGTGATTGTTACATTGTATAAGGTTGTTTACTCGTTAAGGCTTGTTACATATGTTATGCTCTGTGGATGAAGAAGCTGCCTGTGCTCAGAGAAGATAAATTGATATATTCAGTCATTCGAGGAGTAGCCCTAGGCATTGAGGACTTCAGGATGTGTGTAAGTGGACCCAAACCCATGATTTTGACTATCCTGCGTTTTTGGTCCTTTCCCCCGGGACACCCTGATTGGGGCTGACCCGCTGTGTGAAACCCCCAGATCAATGATGTCAACTCACTTTTTCCTGGTCCTACGGTGCATGCGTGGCTGCTCCTCCAATCAGCCCGCTCGAAGCTGCTGACGCCACGGCATCTAAGGCCAGCGGCTCCGAGCGCGCTGGCGCCCGCACCCCCGCTTTCCTCTAACAGGGAGCATATGGGGGCGGCCAGGGGGGTTTCACACACCTGATTTTGGATGCCTCGGGGGGAAGGAATCGCTCGGTGTGGGTTTTGGTCCACTTTAACGAGTATATTACACATAAACAGGGACATAACTTGAGGGGGTGCAGGGGTGCGACTACACAGAGGCCTAGGAGGTCAGAGGGGCCCCATCATTGTTGCACCTCCACCTTACATTTAATATTTGTGCTCACTTGGCATTATTTAGAGAAATGTCCTCTGTTTTTTCAGACTTTAGTTGTCTAATTGCATCTGAGTTAAATGACAGAAAAAAATGATTCTTGAATGAGCCCCATTTAAATCGGAACATCGGAGGCCCTGGAGTCTAATAGACTCTAGGGTCATCCGGGTTGCACTCCTTGGAGCATCTTCCCACTTCTGTGTGAAACCCCCTGGTCCTTCTCCTGGAGCCCTCGCCGCTTCCGTGCACTGCATCCCCGCTCACCTCTAGCCGTGCACACACCCACGCTCGGCCTTTCTGAATGGGCCTCCCTTTGGCACCGTTCAACGGCCTCAGGTGTCAGTGGAGCTGAAGGGAGCCAAGCGACAGCAAACGTGCTGCTCAGCCAATCAGCGCACTCGCTTTCCTCGAGTCTGGGAGCAGAAGGAAGGTGGGTGAAACAGGGCTACCTGGGGGGGTACACACAGCGGGGAATCCCAATTCGGGATGCTGCCGCACAGAGGAACAACACATGGGAAAGTGAAATTCCTGTGTGTTGTTCCTCTTTAATGTTCGCACCAGGGCCCCATCACATTTAGCTATGCCACTGCTCTTAAAGTGGACCAAAACCCAGGATTTTCACTATCCTAGGTTTTGGTCCTTCCCCCGGGGCATCCCAATCGGGGGTGTGAAGCCCCCCAGATCGCCAATGCCAACTCACCTCTTCCCGGTCCTACGGCGCATGCGCGGCCGCTTGTCCAATCAGTGCTCGGAGCCACTGACGTCATGTCATCTAAGCTTTCGTCTAAGGCTAGCGGCTCTGAGCACACTGAGGGACAAATCCCCCACTCCCCTCTAACAGGGAGCGCGCCTGTGTTGGCCATTCACAAATGCCTGGCGCGGGCATGTGCCCTGCAAGAGGGATAGCAGGGATGTGGGTGCGGCTCACGCGGCGTTGGACCAGGAAACAAGGTAAGTGAATGGGGCAACTTGGGGGGTTTCACACAGTGAGGCATGGCGATTTGGGATGCCCTGGGGGGAGGGATTCGATTGGCCCGGGCCTATCGGTGTTGGTTTTGGTCCACTTTAAATATGCGTTGATGTAACCTCTGCTTCGGCCTATTATGTAACCTCCTCTGCTTATCCCTCATGCTAGGAGGCACTCACTTGTGGCTGCTGTTGGGTGACCTATGGGGCCACTACTCTAAGCTGCGCTCATCTTGGTGACCACCTTAATGGATCATGTGACTTTCTGTATCTGTAGATACCACCTGGGCAACACATATAAGAGCAAGGCTGTAAATGGCAGCTTGCTTGATTCTTTATTGGCAGGTTCTCCCTAGGAACATAAAAACAGCACCTGTATAAAAATAAAAAAGATGAACAGCGGATGGATTTGTCCAGTACAATGTCCAGACCTGTTTGTTTATTTCCTGTTTGTAGAGAGTTTATTGTGACCATTCTCATTCCATGTCAGCCATGATCCAGGTTAATCCTCAGGCTAGGCTTGGAACAGAACCAGGCCCGCATGCATCACATCCAAGATCTATCAGTTAAAAAAACGTTCTGCTGCAGGCTCAAAAGTTTGTCTGCCCCTCCGCTCCTCTGCTGAACGTTCCGTCTCCCATATGGTCACCATTGTGCTGCAGGTAAACACAATTAATCTATATAAAAACAGCTCAGCCCTGCCATGCCAAATCATTAACATTTTAGGGAATTGGAGATGTAATATGTGAATGTGTTTTAACAGCTGCCAGCTGACACTGCCATAGAGCTTTACTCCTGATTACAGCCAATGGCTTCCCAGTGACCTTATTGGGGTGGGTAAGTCACATGTTCATTCTTGTGTGTGTTACTTAAAGTGGACCTACACTACAGAGTCCTGGTTCACGGGGAGGCTGAGGCCCTTATTTATGAAGGGATAGCGACAGGTAGCGACTGGTGAGCGGCCGGTAATGACGGGCCCCGCCACGTGAACGCCGGCTCCCCACCACAATCACACATTTATCAAGCCAATCCTGCTTAGCGACTGAGATAGCGCCATATAGCGACTCATTCATCATTATTCCAGCCTCAGCCCACAGCGCCAGCGTCCGACCTTGAACAGCGACAGGTATGACCTCTCGCTACCTGGCGCTCTCCAATGCATTTCAATGGAACAATCTTTAAATATTCATATTCATTTTTTTTTTTTTTTTTAAATGTGAAAAATTCTGTGACCACTTCTGCCATTTTAGATAATTTTTTAAGTTAAAAAAAAAAAAAAAACTAAAAAATGTACAGAATTGATATTACAGGTCTGATATTAATGTTTTCATATTACAAAATTATTTTAAAAAATTGTTTTTTTTGGTTTCAAAAAATATGGTTGTTTGGGGGTTAAAAAACTACTTTTAACCCATCGCCACCAGCGCTCTGGGGTTTAAACCTGCATTTCACAGCGCGAGAATTTTTGGAGCGTGATTTTTTAATGAATATGGTGGAAGCCGGTCGCTAGGGCCAGTCGCTATCATGCGCTCCCATACAGCGCGGAACCTGTCAAATAGCGACTCCTCACCCAATATTCAACATTACGGCAAACCGACTGAGTCGCTATCAACTACAGAACAACGGCCAAGCACAGCGACTACTAGCGGGCGCTCTGAAAATGCCACTACAGTCGCTCAACTGTCGCTACCTGCCGCTATTAATGAATCGGCCTCTCAGAGGCTGATTCGCTACTAGTGCCATGTATTGCCAGATGAGTGTCTGTATAGCGGCGCTTAAAGCGACCGCTAGTAGATGCTGTAAGCGGGTATCGATCGGGTGCTGTAACCTAGCGTTGCGGTCGCTGTAGTAACTTGCCCAGCATTGATGAATATGATGTGTGTTGGGCGTTCTAACAACAGCACAACGCTGCAGCGAGCGAGAGGTAGCGCCAGCTCAGTGCGCCTGGCACTCAAAGCCCCACACTATACTTACACTATAGAAAAGACTACACAAACAGCATTGGCGGTCTAAAGCTGGCGCTGTAGCATAGAGCACCAGACGCTGTGTGATTAAAGTCTGTTTTTGTACACATATACACCAGTAACAAAGCGAAAACACATGGAATGACATTGTTTTAACACTGGGACAATAACACTTTATTGCCAGACCTGCACATACAATTCTCCATAAAAATATAAAAAGTCAAAACAATGTATAAAAGTGTTTGTTTGCAGCCAAGAGAGGTCACACAATAATTTGAGCAAAAAAAAGAAAATAATTTTAATTGCCAAACATGCTATTTAAACACAAACAAATGAAAGCCCATTGAAATGTATGGGAGAGTGACACTCAGCGAAAGGTAATACCCTGAACCTAGAGCGCTGGCGCTATGCGCTGAGCCGCCTGTAATAATACATGTGACGCTACATGGCGCTGTTAGAGTCACTCACCAGATTCACTTTCATAAATGTGGTTTTGCGTACAGCGCCCAGCGTTCACCAAACGCTACCTGCAGCTATGAAGAACTACTTGGCGCTATCCCTTCTTAAATAAACCCCTAACTAATTTAAACTGTCCCCTCATACTATCAGTGAACCCTGCCCTAGAGAGAGAGAGACTCACCTTTTCCCATTAAAGTTTGATTGGATGGGGGAAAGGAGAGGATGGCACATACCTGTGGCAACTGTGTGAAACCCCCCAGGTTGCCTGGGAACTTACCCTCTTTCTTAGTCCAACGGCGCATGTGCGAGCAGTTGCCACATCCCTGCTATCCCTTTAGTGGGGCATGTGCCCGCTCCAGGCATTTGTGAATGACCGGGGTGGGCATGCTCTCTGTTAGAGGCTAGCGGTGGATGCGGCCATCAGTGTGCTCGAATCAGCTCTCCTTAGACAAGCTCTTAGATGAAGAGGCGGGAGTGAATCCAAGTGCACTGATTGGACGAGAGGACGCTTAAGCGCCGTACTACCGTGGATAGGTGAGGTAGATTGGACGACCTGGGGGGGTTTCATATAGCGAGGGATCCCCGATTGGGGTGACCCCAAGGGCAAGGATCAAAACCCAGAATAGTCAAAATCTTGGGATTTGGTCCACTTTAATACTAGACACAGTACCTCCAGATGCTAGATGTATTGGCCTATGTTAAAATGGACCAAAACCCAGGATAGTGAATTGTTCTGACTATCCTGGGTTTTGTTCCATTCCCTGGGGGCACCCCGATTGGGAATGCCCCGCTGTGTGAAACCCCCCAGGACGCCACAGCCAACTCACCTCTTCCTGGTCCCACAGTGCGTCTAAGAGCAGCGGAGTGTGGCCGCATCCTCCGGAGCGTGCCCACGTCGGCCATTCACAAATGCCGGGTGCAGGCACGCGCACTGCTAGAGGGAAGCAGAGGATGCGGCCATCAAAGCCGCTGCTCTTAGACGTGCCATGGGACCGGGAAGAGGCGAGTTGGCTGCAGCGATCTGGGGGGGGGGGGGGTTCACAAAGCGGGGCACCTCCGATCGGGCTGCCCCTGGGGAAAGGACCAAAACCCAGGATAGTCAAAATCCTGGGTTTTGGTCCACTTTAACATAAGTTTACATTTTTCTGGTTAGCAGCAGAGGACTCTACAATCTGTATTTGTAATGAATCACAAGACAAAGGTAGAAAAACAAATCTTGTGGGCTAGGCCATACTTAACACATCATGAAAGCTATTGTATTGTGTTGCATTGTTCAGGTTGTCCTTACAGTGACACCTCTGATACGTGTTCTCTTATATCCAGTGAATTGCAATGAAGATCGTGTGTACATAGCTTTCTACAAGTAGCTGATTTGGCCGACATAAAAAGCACTGATTAAAAACAAGATAAGACCTGCTGCAAAAATGAAACAACATTTCTTTGACCCTTGACCAACTATAAGAATTAAAGTGACACTGCGGCCATGCTGTCATGCTAAATACTGTGTCTAAAGAGGACTGCTTACCTTGTTCTGGGCTCCCACGGCAAACCCCATTGGCGGATGTTCACATTGAATGAAGGGGTGCTGAAGATGCTGGCAGGGGCCCCACTAATTTGTAAGTTGGGTACAATGGGACTTTTAAACTCCAAAACTCTCAAACAGCTGACAGAAATGGTGCCTTCTTTCAGTACATGATGCCTTATGAACATATATTAGATGCCGGTCGCGGTGGTTTTCGGTCCACTTAAAGCTTATTGGGGTTTACATCACCATGGGAGCCATGGAAAAGGTGAATTTTGTGGCAATAAAGGGGGGGTTCACACAGCAGGGCATCCTGATTTGGGATGCCCCAGGAGAAGACAAGATGCCAGCCCTGTAGTCTTCTGTTTCACTCCAGAAAAATGAAAGAGGGGCTCTTTATTTAGTCCAATACCAAATTGGATTTATTTAGTCCACTCTCAATTGGATTTTGACTATCCTGGCTTTTGGTCCTTTCCCCCGGGGCATCCCGATCAGGAGCCCAACTCACCTCTTCCCAGTCCTACGGCGCATGCACGGCCGCTCGTCCAATCAGTGCGCTTGGAGCTGCTGACATCACGTCGTCTAAGCCTTCGTCTAAGGCCAGCGGCACACAATGCCTGGCGCAGGCATGCGTCCTGCTAGAGGGATAGCGGGGATGCGGGTGTGGCTCATGCATGCGCTGTTGGACCTGGAAACAAGGTAAGTGTATGGGCGACCTGGGGGGTTTCACACATGGGATTCCCGGGCCGATCGCGGTGGATCTTGGTCCACTTTAGGCTTATTGGTGGGGGCTATTCTGAATCTTTCCCCAGGGTGCAGAAAAGTCTAGCTACAACTCTGATTTACATGACTGTGGGAGCCATGGCAAGGGTGAATTTTGCAGCAATCCAGGTGGAGCTCACACAGCAGGGCGTCCCGATATGAGATGCCACAGCAGAAGGCCAGATGCCAGCCCTGGAGTCTTTTTAAATCCAGGCCTGGCTACACTGAGTTTTGTTCCACTCTATAAAAATGAAGGAGAGGGGTCTTTATTTAGTCCAGTAGGACATTTCTAGGTTTCTTGCAGGCACCTTGTCTTCCTTCAGAGGTCTTCAGTAAATCATCATTATGATGTATGGAACCGTGTGGTTTCTGTGGCTAACAAATGCATTTCCTGTTTCGTTTTTCCTGAGGTTTGGCCTGTGAAGTGTAATTTGTATGCAGTGCTTCACCCGAGAGTCGCTGTCATTACCGTGTCTGCATTCATAATCTGAGCCCGGAACATCTGTGCTCCACAATTCTCATTCATTCTGCCTATTTCAGTTTATGGGCAGAGACAGAGGAAACCTCTTGTTTGAGGACATATTATTATACTCTAGGCCGGTGGTTGCACCTTATTCACCGGCTCTTTGCACTTCTCCAAAGCTGCTCCTCTCTGTTCTTCCACTGGCTGCCAATATCTAAAATAATTCAGTTTATAATTCTAGGCCTAAAGCAGACTTCCTGTCAAGAATTTTGATTTAGTAATTCGCTCCCCTAAAGCCCCCCCTTTGACAATCAGTGGAATATGCTGTTTGAGAGGGCTTAACCCCATGCGGATTTTGTGGAAGCTGCGCTCCTAGAATTACATGGGAGCGGCCATCTTGAATCCCACTTGAGAGCCCTGCTTTCACATGAGCATGAGTTGGAGGATGCAGGAGAGATTTTTCTAGTACACAGACACACTGCAGTTGAGCTGGGAGCTTCCTTATGATCAGCCCAACCAGCCAAAGAGATACTTTATCTATTTCCACACAGAATATTAAGAGATACATCCTTTCTCTAGCTGGCTGCATTGAAGATCCACATGGCTGCAGTGCACCCGTGTGATATTGTTTTTCCACGCAGGGCAGGCTGGCAGCAGCTTAGCTTGGGATTTTTGCTAAAAGCAGCCCACACCAAACTGAGAGATTTACCTTAGAAAAGGGATCAGCATGTCTGTCATGTTACACACACTCATACACTGAATCACCAGATGCTGGAGGGGATGAATGTAACTTTGTATCAATGTAATGTGCTCAGCAGCTGCAAAACATTGCAACAGTTGTTTGTCATGTCGATACAGAGCAGTGAGGAGTCATTACAGCTAATGGCTTTTTACTGACTGGCTAGAAATAAAGCTGTAATGCAAAAAGATTTAGGGTAATTTAGACTGTAGGACCAGGTTTTTTAGCAGCAGGTCTTTCAGAATTGTGGCAAGATGGCTGCTCCCATGCAGTTCTAAAGGATAGAATCTGCCTGCTATTCCACATCTGCATGGTGTTAATCCCACTCAAATAGCTTACATCACTTATTGCTAGAGGAGGTTTAGGGGAGCAACGTACTAAACTTAGATTTTTTGGACTGAAGGTCCACATTAATGTTCAAAGCTCTCTCTCTAGCCAGGTCCCACCTCTAGCCATGAGTTCCTCCTCCCGTCCCTGTGTATAGTATGTCATACAAACTGCTACAATCTTCTGGAATGCCCTCCCTCATACAATTTGACACTCTCCAAAGGGCAAAAATGTCCTTAATGTGGAACAAAACCCACCAGCAACTGGCCTGGATGGAATGCCCCGCTGTGTGAAACCCCCTAGGAAGCCCCACATCTCACCACGCTCCAGCGGCGCATGCGCGTGCTCTCGTCTAGTGAGAACCTCCTGCTATGACAAAGTAATTCGGCAGAAGGCTCTCTTTGTTTAAAATGGAGAGCGCGCTCTGCCACATCCCCTGCATCCCTGGCCGTGCGTACACTCCCATTTGATTAGAATGAGAGCTGCCTGCCGAATGACGTTGTCATAGCAGATGGCTCTCATTGGATGAGAACCCATGCAAGTGTCATTGGAGAGTGGCTTCCAAGGTGGTTTCACACAGCGAGGCATTAGACGGTTGTTTTGACGATTTTGGTCCGCTTTAAAACTCATTTACGGTATACAAGGCATTCATCTGGCTTGACCAATGCACTCCTCCGCAGTCTTGTCACCCATCAGAGCACTTGCCACCCAGTCCTGTCATGCCCTCATGTTGGCATCGCCCGTCTTGCCTGTCCCAGGAATCCAGCGCTGTCATTGGCGAGTTGAGTATAGATTGGAAGACAGACAGACTTTTGCTAGTAGAGCACAGAGTGTTGCAGTAGTCTGGTTGGGAGATGATCAGGGCGTGCACTAGAAGAAGGGATGGATGCGGAGATGTTTTTGAATTGGAGATGACAGGAGGTGGTCAGGGTAAGGTGTGAATGGGAGAGAGGAGTCCGGTTTAAAAGGATTTTTTAGGATACTTGAAAAAAAGATCTACTCCAAAAATAAGCCCTAGTTACACTCCTCTAAAAAAAGCTATTTAAAATGGACCTATCACCAGGATTTTACTATCCTGGCGATGGGTCATTGTCCCTGTGGCATCCCGATTTAGGGATCAGCTACTCAACTCCCCTTTCCGCTGTTCCCACGGTGCATGTGTGGGCTCTCATCCAATCAGCACTTTATGCCGTGTATACTAATTAATGGCATAAAGCATTGTTTTGAACTGAGCACCGGCATAGGGAGTGGGTGTATCCTTGGTTTCCCTGTGCTGTGTGGCGCGCTCCTGCGCCCAGACTATCTGCATGGATGGCATCTCGATTTAGGAAGCGACACTGTGTGATACTCCAAGGTCAGCCACTTAACTCATCCTTCCGCTGTTCCCACGGCACATGCGTGGCCTTTTGTCCAATCGGCAGTTTTTGACGTGCATACTAAATAATGGCATAAAGCATTGTTTTGAACTGAGCGCCAGCATAGGGAGTGGGAGCGGGTGTATCCCTGCTTTCCCTGTGGTGTGTGGCACGCTTCTGTGCCCAGACTATCTGCATGAATGAGCACGCCTCAACTGCAGGGTTGCGGCCGTGGCACTGGCCTGCCGAGAAGTTGAGTGCTTGTGGGCCTGTGCTGGGGTTCACACAGTTATTCGGGAGACCCCAGGACCACTTAGTTGGCTAGCTGACTAAGTGGCCCTGGGGTTTTTTAGATTCCAGGGCCGGCCTTGTTGGGATAGGTCCATTTTAAATAGTGTCCTGGCATATAGTTGGCAAATAGTGTCCATCAGCAATAAAGTACAGCAGACCCAGAAGTGTTGTTATGTGCCAGGGTCTCTGACACAGATCAGGTAGCCCTGGCATCGCACATGTGTATTAGAGCAGGGCTCTCCAACCCTCCTCCTCAAGGCCCACCAACAGGTCATGTTATGTGGATCTCCACATAGCCAGCTCTATATCTGCACTCAATTTGTCACCTGTGCATCTGTGTGGTGAACCACGAAACATGGGACCCCTATATTAGAGCATTGTGGCTGCTTCCGGTCACCAGTGGGAGCCAACCACTACACTTGCAGTGTAATGGAACACGAAAGAGAGCAGCTGGAACTCCAGGAAACCAGCACGTAACGTAGATGATTGTTTATGGAAAAATTAGACAAACATTAGTATATGACCCTGTCTTATTTTCAGGGTAACAATAGTTCAGTGGGCCACATCCTCCCTGGTAAGTTTTATCCAAGGAGGGTGTAGGTCTACTTAAACCAGTCACCCTCCTAATGCTGTTACATTGAAAATCTTTCACCATAGGTCTCTCCTTCAACAAAAATGGACAGCACACTTCTTCAATAGGAGGGGCCTACAGGAGGCTGCAGTTTCCAGTCCCCTGTCTGAGGAGAGACCTGTGGGGCACAACTGAGCATATGTTACCGGGTGACTACTGGGAAGTAAGCAGCAAGAGGAAGGTTTCCCCTCGGCACCTACCAGGTTTTAGCTGTGCTTAAAAAGAACACAACTTGGGCAGATCCCAGAGCCATAAACCCACCTCTCGGATGATCCCACGGCACATGTGTGGGTTGCCAGGCAGTCAGCAGCTCACGCTCTATTCACCTTGACTATTGGTGCTCTAATATCAATGCATCATAGTAAAGATGAATAAAGGGGGAGCGCTGGCCGCTCCTCCGCGTACCCATACCAGTCATGAATACTTGGCACAGGTATGTGCCTCAGCCAGATTGAAGCAAGGATGCGCCACGACTGCAGATCACCTCACTGGTAATCCCAGGGGTTTCACAAAGAGGGAGTCGTTTATTTTGACTATCCGAGGTTTTGTTCCGTACCACGGGGCATCCCAAATTGGGGATAAATTTGTAAAACCCCCCAGAACGCCTGTACAAATTCATCTTTCCCTGGTCCTATGGTACATGCGCAGGCTCTCACCCAATCAGAGCCATTTGCCATGCATATGTAATGTTCGGCAAATGGTTTACATGCAATGGAGAGTGTGAGCGCATCCCCAGCAGTGGGCCACGTCTGCCTCCAGCCTATCTAAATAGGGATGCCCCTGTGGGTGGCTAGCGACCATCTTTTAGATTACAGAGCCAGCCACTCTGGGTTTTGTTTCACTTTAAGTTAAGTAGATAGTGACAGCTTGGAGCCAGAGGATTCCTATGGGGGTTAAATCAACACTGTTGAGTTAAATATGTTCTAATCATCCTGCAATTATTCAGCTACAGATCTCCCTGCCAGACCCCAGGATTTTATTCTTTAAAACCCCTGTTTTTATACTTTTTACACTTTAAAGTGGACCAAAACCCAGGATTTGGACTATCCTTGGTTTTGGTTCTTGCCCCCGGGGCACGCCCTGCTGTGTGAAACCCCCCAGGTCGCCCGAACAAACTCACCTCTTCCAAGTCCTACGATGCATGCGTGGCCGCTCGGATCCGCTCGAGCACCTTCGTCCAGGAGCTCATCTAATGCGAGTGGATCTAAGCAAGCATGCCTGCCCTGGAGTCTCATAGACTCCAGGGTGGGTTTTGGTCCTCTTTAATAGCAGGAACATGGCAGAAAGACACAGTTGTCTCTGACGCTTTTCAGATCTCTGGAAAGTGTAATACACTTCTTGACACCTACCTCCATCTGATTAAGTAATCTGATATTCCTTTAGTTCTGTTTAGTCATTATATTATTTTTATTGTCCATCAGACAAAAATAGCTAATTATGGAAACAACTATCTATTAAACTTCCATGTATTGCTAGTTGTTGTGGATGCAGTACTCATGTGGTGCCACTAGATGGCACTGCAGCTCCTGTTATGCGAAGGCAGAGCTGAGCATTACAATATGCAACCCAGCATTGTTGGCCACTCTGTATTGATAATAATAACCGTTGAATAAAATAGATTATAAACTGTTAAATATATTTGACCAAATTTTAGTATGACAATTTAGCGTTTGATGAAATATGCTGGAAACCTAACAGCAAGGATAACAAATAATATAATAGTTCCAGTGTACCTGGACAGGCCATACATTCATTTCACTGCAGATCTTCGGAGCAGGGACTTAATAATTATAAGTATTAGTAAATTAGTAAATAAGTATAAATCTCATCATTGCATTTTAAGCGGAACAAAACCCGGGGCATCTCGGATTTGGATGGCCCACTGTGTGAATCCCCCAGTTCTCCCAGTAAAACTCACCTCTCCTCAGTCCAACAGTGCATGTGCGGGCTCTCATCCAATCAGAACCTTTTGCCTTGGCTTACATCCTTCGGCAAAGGGCTCTGATTAATTTTAATGGGGAGCGGGAGCGCGCACCCCATCCAAAAATGCAGGGGATGCGACCGTGGCCACTCCCTATTGAAAACATCCAGAGGTTTGCGTCATTGGAGGCAAGGTGAGTAATTAAAGGCAACCGGGTGGTTTCACACAGAGCAGCATCCTGATTTGGAATGCCCCAGAGGAAGGTCAGCAGCCGGCCTTGAAATCTTTTTAACTTCATTGGCGGCCATGCTGAGTTTTGTTCTGCTTCAAAGAGGAGCTAAAGTCAGGTCACCACTTCTTCATTCACTTGTATGACAGCAAATGCCAGCCAATCATGTAACTGCCAGGAACCCTTCTGGTTTTATACACAATCCCACTTATAAAACCCAATTGGCCGCGGGCAGTCACATGGTATGCAGCCATACTATGGGCCTTATGTATCAAGGAATAGCGACAGATAGCGACAGATAGCGACTGGGGAGCCGGCCAGTAAAGCCAGGTACCGCAACTAGAACGCCGGCTCCCCTCCACAATCACACATTTATCAAGCCGATACTGCTTAGCGACTGAGATAGCGCCACCTAGCAACTCATTCATCATTATCCCAGCCTCATCCCACAGCGCCAGCGAACATCCTTGAACAGCGACAGGTATGACCTCTCGCTACCTGGCTCTCTCCAATGCATTTCAATGGCAGAATGTATTTTAATTAATAATTATTTTTTAATATATATATATATTTTTTAATTTAAAAAAAAAAAATCTGTGAACACTTCTTCCTTTGAAAATGTATTTTTTGGGGATTTAAAAAAAAATTTTTTTTTTTTGCAGAATTGATATTACAGGTCTGATTTTAAACTATTCAGGTTTGAATATTATTTCAAAATCATTCCATTTTTTTTTTGGGTGGTTAGGGGGTTAAAAAACTACTTTTAACACATCGCCTACTGCGCTCTGGGATTTAAACATGCATTTCACAGCGCTAGGAATTTTTAAGGCTGATTTTTTAATGAATATGGTGGGTGCCGGTCGCTATGTCCAGTCGCTATCATGCGCTCCCATACAACAGCGAACCTGTCAAATAGCGACTCAGCATCTTGTATTCAACATTACGGCACACCGACTGAGTCGCTATCATCCACCGAACAATGGCCAAGCACAGCGACTACTAGCGGTCGCTGTCAAAATACCGCTACAGTCGCTCAACAGTCGCTATCTGTCGCTATTAATTAATCAGCCTCCCAGAATGAGGAAGAGGCAAGCATTAGCTGACTTCCTCTTTAAACTGCACCAACACCAATTTAACTCGGCTCTGGAATGACAAAGATTCCAGGGCCAGGGTACAGCTTGTCCTTGGGGCATCTCGATTTAGGATGCCACGCTGTTTCTCTGATACATGCCTTGATCCAGCAAACCCACAGTGCATGTGAAGGCCCCTGCCAGCATCCCCGGCACCCCTCCATCTGATGCGTGGCAGGTGAGCGCAGCTGTAGGGAGTATCCAGCAGGGGGCGTCTCAGCAATCCATTCCTTTAGAATAGTTTGGCGGGCATTAATATGCACGGTAACCTATTCAGATTGGCTGGAAGCCTGTAAATGCACTATGGGAGTTTAGAGCGAACGTCTGAATGGCTGTCAGTAGGTGTGCACACTGGAGGTAGTGGCCTGGACAAGATGCCCCGCAGTCCATTCAATCCAATTTTAATGCCCCTGTGTGTGAAACTTCCAGCATTGCTGTATCTCGATACCTCGCTCTAAACTCCCATATCGCTTTTATGGGCTTCCAGCCAATCAGAATAGGTTAACGTGCATATTACTGTTCTGAGTGAATGGATTGCAGAGGCGCTCCCTAGAGCTGCGCTCACCTGCCACCAGCTATTTAGATATGCTGGTGGGAGTGCGCGCCTTGAGGGTCACTGGGGTGGCCGCTGGAGGCCCCTACATGCGCTGTTGGAGCTGGGCGCAACGTACATTTACAGGTGATGCATAGGGCCTTTAGATAGTGGGGCATCCCATATAGACATGTCTATTGAAAGCATTTAGACTCTATGGCGTGGTGCATAGGGATTTGGTCCGCTGTATAAAAAGATTTCTCTTATTTTCATTAAAGTCAAATTCCTGGGTTTTGGTCCTTTCCCCGGGGAAAAGACTCCTCTGCCGAGACTAGCTCACCTCTTCCCGGTCCCAAGGTGCATCTAAGAGCAGCGGCTCTGGCGGCCACATCCTCCGCTTCCCTCTAACAGGGAGTGTGCCTGCGCTGGCGATTCACGTGCCCTGCTAGAGGGATAGCGGGATGCGGCCGCTGCTCTTAGACGCGCCGTAGGACCCGGGAAGAGGTGAACTGGTCTCTGCGTCCTGGAGGGTTTCACACAGCGGGGCATCCCTGATCTGGGTGCCCCCGGGGAAAGGACCAAAACCCAGGATAGTAAAAATCCTGGGTTTTGGTCCACTTTATATGTATCATCCCCATAAAACTCTAAATAAGGAATTTCCCAGGTATTGGAAGTAGCTGTGTCCAGAAATAGAGCTTGATGTGATTGACAACCCATAATTACCCCCCAGGGGTGCTTCAGATAGGTGAAAAGGCAAACCCAATGGTGTTTTGTTGTTGAACACTCTTAGAATAAAGTTTCCAGTAGCCATATCAAAACAAAATATATATATATATATATATATATATATCTTCATTTTATTGGTACTTATGGTCCTTCAGAAGTAATTTATGCGTTAGGGAGCACCTCATGTGTGTCCTACTTCTGCTTGTGTCTTAGAGGTGTTGCAGTGTATTTTTTGTGTACCAAATAATGTCCTCAGGTTCTGAGCTGATCTATTGTTTGTTTATTATTTCTTATGTTGGCCAATGTGTGTTTTATGGAAGCAGTTTTCACTACCTGCAATATGTTGCTAATGGCAACGTACACCAAGTCTGTACACCAAGAAGAGACAAGTGAATCCTATACACACAGAACTCGTTGTATGAGCTCCCTCACCTCAGCAGCGGCCACAGTAGCAGCATTCTGTGTGTACAGGGTTCACTTCTCTCTTCTTGTAGATCTTGGTGTACAGTTGCAGATAGTGACAGTACCACCAAGTGGACCAAAAATGGACTTAGCGTCTTTAAGAAGCTAGGTTTGGCTTGCATTCTGATTTGGGATGCCCTGCTGTGTAAAACCCCCCACCCCCAGTCGCCCAATTTGCTGACCTTGCCAGTCTACTGTGCATGCATGACCGGCGGCGGCGGCATCCCTTGCATCTTTCTCAGGCTGTGCACACCCATATCCGCCATAACTAAATGGTTGGCACATTCTATGAATGCAGGGGGTGCTGCGTTTGTGGCTGGGATTCCAAAAGAAAACATGACCACTGATGGGGTTTCATGCAGCAGGGGGACCAAAACCCAGGATAGTGATTCTTTTAGATTGCAAGGCCAGGTGGGTGGATTTTGTTCCCCTTTAAAGTGGACCAAAACCCAGGATTTTGACTATCCTGGGTTTTGGTCCTTTCCCCCCGGGGCAAAGGTCTGAACCCCCCCCCCCCAGATCGCCAAGCACAACTCACCTCTTCACGGTCCTACAGCGCATGTGCGGCCTCTCGTCCAATCAGCGCGCTCTGAGCCGTTGACATCTCGTCCAAGCCTTCTTCTAAGGCCAGTGACTCCAAGTGTGCTGACGGCCGCATCCTCCGCTTCCCTCTAACAGGGAGCATGCGCCCTGCTAGAGGGATAGCGAGGATGCGCCTGCGGCTCGCCCGTGCACCGTTGGACCGGGAAGCAAGATAAGTGTATAGGGCGACCTGGGGGGTTTCACACAGCGGGGCATCTCGATTTTGGATGCCCCAAAGGGATGGAATCGACTGGCCCGGGAATCTTATACATTCCCCGGCCTATTGGTGTGGGTTTTGGTCCACTTTAACTCCTGCTATGGAACATCTACTTATAAGATGTTTTTCAGGCAGAAAACGTTATACTGTGGTCCAGAGCTGCAGATCTTACCTGGTAGCTGCGTCTGACACTGGCCGCCCAATCGTGCGTCTCTTGGGGGGAGACACCCCCACCATCAATCATTGTGAACTGGCACGCCCCCCCCCTCTCGGTTCACTGCAATGGAAATGGGCATGTTAGGTCTTCACACGCCCCTTTCCATTGCAGGGAACTAATGGCGGGGCCACCTCCCTGTCAGAAAGAGATGCGCGATTGGGTTGGCAGTGCCGGACGTGTATCCAGCTATCAGGTAAGAGCTGCTTCCCCATGCTAGGTGTGATGGTCTGCATGGGGCACAAGGTGAGTATATAGGGGTTTTTTTCTGCCTGAAAAACGTATTTAAGTGGACCCAGGATTTGGACGGGGTGCCCGGCTGTGTGAAACCCCCAAAGACGCGGAACAAACTCACCTCTTCCCGGTCCTACGACGCATGCACGGCCACTGGTCCAATCAGAGCGTTCAGATCCGCTCGAGCCCCTGCGCCCAGGAACTTGTCTAATGTGAGCGGACTGGCGGCCACATTTCCCGCTACCCTCTATCAGGGAGTGTGCCCACACTGGCCATTCACAAATGCCTGGCGCGGGCATGCGTCCTGCTAAAGGGATAGCGGGGATGCGGCCGCAGCTCGCTCATGCACCTTTGTACCAAGAAATAAGGTGAGTTTCTGGGCACCCTGGGGGGTTTCATACAGTGGGACATCCCGATTCTGGATGCCCCGGGGGGAGGAAATCCAGCGACCCTGGAATCTTATGTATATTTCAGGGCCGATGGGGCGTGGGTTTTGATCCTTTTTAAATATATTTCTTCAAGTAACTGACGAAGGGCAAAAAACTGTGTCACCACCTCTCTTGTCTGTTCCAACTGTGATTAGTGACAGATAAAATAAAGATCCTTGGCTGGTTGGCTCCTCTCCTCCCCTGATAGCAGATGTAGTGCTGGGCTACATCACACTGCACATATGGTCTTTTCATTAGCGATGTTTGCACAGTAACATACAGATGGCATGTTATCCTCCTGCTACTATTTACCACAACCTGTGCATTGTAATTAGGCTGTGATCTGCTGATTCATCTACTGGCATTTGGCAAGTGTTCCATTTACAGCCTTATTTATGATGTTCGCCTATTAGCATCATTTTTGTGACTATAGCTGCAGCTTCGGAGCATCAGCATTCCCATCTTATCTGGCGCTGTGCTGTGTACTACATTGGTGATAGTAGTCGCTGAGTCGAACGCTACTAATTAGCTTTGAGGCCGATTCATTAATAGCGGCAGGTAGCGACAGTTGAGCGACAGTAGCGGCATTTTCAGAGCGCCCGCTAGTAGTCGCTGTGCTTGGCCGTTGTTCAGTAGTTGATAGCGATTCAGTCGGTTTGCCGTAATGTTGAATATTGGGTGAGGAGTCGCTATTTGACAGGTTCCGCGCTGTATGGGTGCGCATGATAGCGACTGGCCATAGCGACCGGCTCCCACCATATTCATTAAAAAATCACGCTCAAAAAATTCTCGCGCTGTGAAATGCATGTTTAAACCCCAGAGCGCTGGCGGCGATGGGTTAAAAGTAGTTTTTTAAATAATTTAGTAATATGAATACATTAATATCAGACCTGTAATATCAATTCTGTACAATTTTTCCTTAAAAAATTATTTAAAATGGCAGAAGTGGTCACAGAATTTTTCACATTAAAAAAAAAAAAAAAAAAAATTACTAACACTTAATTATTAATATTTAAAGATTGTTCCATTGAAATGCATTGGAGAGCGCCAGGTAGCGAGAGGTCATACCTGTCGCTGTTCAAGGTCGGACGCTGGCGCTGTGGGCTGAGGCTGGAATAATGATGAATGAGTCGCTATATGACGCTATCTCAGTCGCTAAGCAGGATTGGCTTGATAAATGTGTGATTGTGGTGGGGAGCCGGCGTTCTCGTGGCGGGGCCCGTCATTACCGGCCGCTCACCAGTCGCTACCTGTCGCTATTCCTTCATAAATAAGGGCCTTTGATTGTTGCAGGTATTGGCCGGCCTATGTCAGCTCCTGTTGGACCCACCGGTCGATTATCCCAGCGCCAGTGAGCGCCACTTTGTACTGCCGTTTTCTCAGCGCTCCCCAGGATATTTATGGAATGTTTCCTCCTTGAAATCTTTGGCGCTGTATTTTTCCAGCGCTGATCGTTGTTTCTTCATTACAGTTACAAGTAATCACTGCTGGGGACAAAGGGGCAAAAGAAGCCATTAATCAATTTTAATTAAATAACCCCAAAAAACATTTTGGTCCATCTAAGTCATGCATTTCAATTATTGACAAGTCCCAATGCAAGTTCTGTACAAATAAATGTGTGTAGTATCAATTATAAGAGGCTAATTCATTAATAAAGCCAGGTAGTGTCAGATGAGCATCTGTAGTGCGGCGCTTAGAGCGACCGCTAGTAGTCGCTGTAGGCAGGTATTGGTCGTTGTAACTGAGCGCCTCAGTCACTGTAGTACGCTGGCCGGCAATTATGAGATGTACGTTGGTCGCTATAACACCAATATTACGTTAAAAGGAGCGAAAGGTAGCAACTGCTCAGAGCGACCGGCTCTCAACGACTCACACCATATTCAACAAAAAATCACCCTAACACAGTGTCGGTGTTCAAAATTGGTTCACTTTAGCCTAGAGCACCAGACGCTGTGTGATTAAAGTGATTTTTTTAACACATATCCACCAGTAACAAAGCAAAAACACATGGAATTACATTATTTTAACATTGTGACATTAACACTTTAGCGCCAGACTTGTAATGACAATTCTGCATAAAAATAAAAAATAAAAAAAATTCAAAAATGACTTTTTCACGGCCAGGAGATGTAACACAATTGTTTGAGAAAAAAAATAAATAGATTCAGGAAAGGGATTTGAAGGAACGTCCATTGAAATGTATGGGAGGAGCGAATGGTAAGGTAAGACCTGTCGCTCTGGACGCTAGAGCGCCAGCACTATACGCTGAGCCGTCTGTAATGATGAATCGTACGCTACATGGCGCTGTTAGAGTCGCTCACCAGATTCGCTTTGATAAATGTGGTATAGCATACAGCGCCCATCGTACACCAGACGCTGCCTGCCTCTACGAGTCACTAGCTGGCGCTAGACCTTGATGAATAAACCCCTCAATGTTGAACACTACAATCCAGTTCTGCCCATTGTGCTCTATGAGATCTTGAGCTATGGGTTTCATCTGGCACTGGTTCAGCCATAGCACCCGGCACTGCATTATTTTTGGCGTTAGTGTTAAATAAGATGCTAGCTAGCTTTTTTTTTCTTTCTTAAATGTCACACTGAGTGCCGCTGAGGCCAAAAAATTGGGGCTGTGTGGTGCTGACGTCTTAAAGTAGACCAACACCCAGGATTTTCACTATCCTGGGTGTTGGTCCACTTCTGCGGGGCACCCCGATCGGGGTAAGCCCCCAAAAACTTACCTCACCGCCATCGGACAAGCTGTGGCCGCCGCCGCCTCTCTCGCGTCACTCTTACAGGGAGCCCCCCCCCGCCGGCCATTCACAAACGGCCGGCGCGGGTGCGCGCCCTGTTAGAGGGACGCGCGAGAGGCGGCGGCGGCCGTTGGAACGGGAGAAGGTAAGGTTTGTGGGCGTCCAGGGGGTTTCACACAGTGGGGCATCCCGATTTCGGATGCCCCGCGGGGAGGGAGCTGATCGGCCCGGGAATCTTATAGATTCCCGGGCCGATCAGCGGTGGGTGTTGGTCCACTTTGGTCCCAGTTACTAATAATTATTTTGGCAGCAATTCTGCAAGCTTGCCAGCAGAGGGCAGCACAGCACAGTGTTTCAAGAACTCGAAACTTGGCGGTTGATCTGTGTTGGAGAAGGAGAAAATATTGCGCAATGGCATTTATATATTTATACATTAAAAAATGATGCCACCTTAATGATATGACATGCAGAAAAATATGTTCCAATCAGGACCTCCCTAGAGCGATCATGCAACAGAGTATAGTAGAGATGTTGCCATCCTGATGCAGAGATTTGGGGGAACAAATGATAGCTGGGGTCCCCTTTCTTTCCACTTTCTAATGAATCTCAAGTACTACCTGGGTGGTCCATAGGGGTTGTCAATCACCTAAAACATAAAATACACAAAACAGCCATTTAAAGTGCACTTTAAATGGTTGTAATCGCCCTTTAGTGTTTTTTTTTTTTATTATGGGGCAAAATAGGCTTTTGGGAAAAGACAGCAGATTGGGTTTGGGATGGTGTATATATCAGTCGCAGCCTTGCAACATACCACCTGATAGCATCTTGTGTACTATTAAAGTCATTGTCCAGACACACTTAAAATTATTGTCATTGTGTAGAGCTTAACATGACAATGTTCTCATTTTATTATTCCTTTTTAAAATCAAATCTATAGTATATTGCCAGAATAATTATAAATTAAAGGGTAATTCTATTATATTTTTTGTGCTGAGCTGATCTAGTATTTTTTTTATTTTTTCCTATTTTATAAAGTGTTTGTTTTACGGAAGCAGTTTTCACTAACTGAAATCTGTTGCCATTGGCAACTGTACACCATGAAGAGAGATGTGAGGCCTTTACACACAGAACATTACTGCCATGGCTGCTGTTGAGGTGAAGAAGCTCACTCATCCTTAAACATACCCAGCAGCAGTGTTTCTGTGTGTTTAGGACTCACTTCTCTCTTCTTGGTACTTGGTAATAGCAACAGTTTACAGATGAAACTGCTTCCATAAAAATGTTACAAAATACAGGATCAGCTCTGCTCCTTGGGGACATCGTTTTGGCACTCAAAAATGCCATCAAAAGTGGACTTACCCTTTAAAGTTTTGCCCTGTTGTTGCTTGCCTCCATGATGGAAGTGGCAGGGCTGAGTCATACAAGCACACTGTGTGTTTTGCAGTTAAATGTGCGGGGAGGCCGATTCATTAATAGCGGCAGGTAGCGACAGTTGAGCGACTGTAGCGGCATTTTCAGAGCGCCCGCTAGTAGTCGCTGTGCTTGCTCGTTGTTCGGTAGTTGATAGCGACTCAGTCGGTTTGCCGTAATGTTGAATATTGGGTGAGGAGTCGCTATTTGACAGGTTCCGCACTGTATGGGAGCGCATGATAGCGACTGGCCCTAGCGACCGGCTCCCACCATATTCATTAAAACATCACGCTCAAAAAATTCTCGCGCTGTGAAATGCTTGTTTAAACCCCAGAGCGCTGGAGGCGATGGGTTAAAAGTAGTTTTTTAACCCCCAAACAACCATATTTTTTGAAACCAAAAAAAACAAGTTTTTAAAATAATTTTGTTATATGAATACATTAATATCAGACCTGAAATATCAATTCTGTACAATTTTTTTTTTACCTTAAAAAAATTATCTAACATTGCAGAAGTGGTCACAGAATTTTTCACATTTAAAAAAAAAAAAAAAAAAAAATCATAACAATTAATTATGAATATTTAAAGATTGTTCCATTGAAATGCATTGAAGAGCGCCAGGTAGCGAGAGGTCATACCTGTCGCTGTTCAAGGTCGGACGCTGGCGCTGTGGGCTGAGGCTGGAATAATGATGAATGAGTGGCTATATGGCGCTATCTCAGTCGCTAAGCAGGATTGGCTTGATAAATGTGTGATTGTGGTGGGGAGCCGGCGTTCTCGTGGCGGTGCCCGTCATTACCGGTCGCTCACCAGTCGCTACCTGTCGCTATCCCTTCATAAAATAGCGCCAGGTAGCGACAGATGAGCGACAGCAGCGGCATTTTCAGAGAGCCCGCTAGTAGTCGCTGTGCTTGGCCGTTGTTCTGTAGTTGATAGCGACTCAGTCGGTTTGCCGTAATGTTGAATATTGGGTGAGGAGTCGCTATTTGACAGGTTCCGCGCTGTATGGGAGCGCATGACAGCGAATGGCCATAGCGAACGGCTCCCAGCATATTCATTAACAAATCACGCTCAAAAAATTCTCGCGCAGTGAAATGCATGTTTAAACCCCAGAGCGCTGGTGGCGATGGGTTAAAAGTAGTTTTTTAACCCCCAAACAACCATATTTTTGGATAAAAAAAAAACAAGTTTTTCAAAACATTTTGTAATATGAATACATTAATATCAGACCTGTAATATCAATTCTGCACAAATTTTTTTTTTTTTTTTTACCTTAAAAAAAATATCTAACATTGCAGAAGTGGTCACAGAATTTTTGACATTAAAAAAAAAAAAAACATTAATAGCAATTAATTAAGAATATTTAAAGATTGCTCCATTGAAATGCATTGGAGAGCGCCAGGTAGCGAGAGGTCATACCTGTCGCTGTTCAAGGTCGCTCGCTGGCGCTGTGGGCTGAGGCTGGAATAATGATGAATGATTCGCTATCTGGCGCTCTGTCAGTCGCTAAGCAGGATCGGCTTGATGAATGTGTGATTGCGGAGGGGAGCCGGCGTTCTCGTGGCGGTGACCGTCATTACCGTTCGCTCACCATTCGCTACCTGGCGCTATCCCTTGTTAAATAAGGGCCTACGTTTCTAACCTATTAGTAACAGAGGGGGTGTTAACCTGACACAAGCATGACACTCATAATTCTATTGAATGGTCTGGATCGGGGGGGTTGGTGTTGGAGCACGAGGAAGAAGATATTCCCCTTCTTTCTGTGACTGGAGTAGAGAGACAGTGTGGGCTGACACCGTGCGGGTGCAGGTGCGGATGTTAGTACCGCTGCATTAATAAAGTGGACCAAAACCCAGGATTTTGACTATCCTGGGTTTTGGTCCTTTCCCCCAATCAGGGTTGCCCCCCCAATGTGAAGCCCCCCAGATCGCCTGAACAAACTCACCTCTATCCGGGCCTAATGCGCATGCATGGCTGCTCATCCAATCAGCGTGCTTGGAGCCGCTGACGTCACGCCATCTAAGCCAGCATCTAAGGCCAGTGGCTCAGAGCGCTGGCGGCCACATCCCCCACTTCCCTCTAACAGGGAGTGTGCCCGCGCCAGCCATTTGTGAATCGCCGGCGCCCTGCTAGAGGGATAGTAGGGATGCGGCTGCGGCACGTGCATGTGTCGTTGAACCAAGAAGCAAGGTAAGTGAATGGGGCGACCTGGCGGGTTTCACACAGCGGTTTTGGATGCCCCAGGGGGAAGGGAATCGATTGGCTGGGGAATCTTATATATTCTTTTTTTGTTATTGTTTTTTATCTTAACCAGAGTTGCCCCTTAATTTCACCACTATTCAGTACTATAAAGGAGATCAGTCTGGAGCCCAAAATGTTACAAAATGACAACCTTGAGGGACCATGTGAGATCAGTGCTGATGCAAAATATGATTAGTCACGGATTACAGTTGCTGCAGTGGTGATACCTTCTCATGGATTCAGTATTTGGTTAATCCTCCTATATAGTAATTCCAACTTCTTGCTGGTCCCATGATCCCATGACCCCTCAGACGCTGTCCACTGAGGTTAGACAGAGGTGCAGGTAGAGTAATACACCAGAGAACCTTGTCTAGACAACTCTAGACTGAAAATGATCTTCCTGACCTCCATGATGATAATCCTGCAGATAAGTGACAGTAGATTACACATACTGCCTGCTATTAGAGTAATGACGAAGAGCCATTAGGCTAATTGCAGACAATTGGTTCCAAGCTAAATCTTTATGATAGACTTTTGGTTTATTGGGGTCTATACTAGAAAACAGGTTTATTATAAAAAAAATAACATTGTTCCGAACTTCCTGAGAAGTGAAATTATTGGAACATTCAGCAGTGTGACATCGTATTCAGATCAGCATTATACAAATCTCCTATTTAAAAGAATCCCTAATACGCATCTCTAGATACCTCCCAGAAAGATTGACTATTTAAAGCCATTGTCCAGGCACACTCAAAGTCTACCCATTGTGTACACATGGCAATGTTCTATTTTTTTTCTTTTTAAAGTGGACCAAATCCCAGGATTTTGACTATCCTGGGCTTTGGTCCTCCCCCCCCCCCCCGGAGCACCCCGATTGGGGGCGCCCTGCTGCGTGAAACCCCCCAGGACGCCGAGACCAACTCGGCTAAGAGCAGCGGCTCCAAACACGCTGACGGACGCATCCTCCGCTTCCCTCTTATAGGGAGCGTGCCTGCGCCGGCCATTCACAAATGCCTGCTAGAGGGATAGCTGTCATGATCACACATGCACCGTTAGACCGGGAAGCAAGGTAGGTGAATGGGGCGACCTGGGGGGGGTTTCACACAGCAGGGCATCCATATAGGGGTTCTAGAGAAGTTGGGGATTGCTCAGGAGCCGGTCTGATATGGAAATAATAATGGTCATCCTTTAGGAACCTTACCTGTTTTTTTTTATCTTAGCCATAGTTGCCCCTTAATTTCACCACTGTTCAATCCTATAAAGGAGATCAGGCTGGAGTCCAAAATGTTACAAAATGACAACCTTGAGGGATCATGTGAGATCAATGGTGATATGATTAGTCATGGATTACAGTTGCCTCAAAACCTTAAAACTCAAAGACACAAGTGTTGGTAGAAAGGATGTCAGGCATCTGGCCTGTAGCTGTTCTTTATCTTCTGTACATAAGAAGCTCATTGTCCCAACAAACACTAGATTGTGTGGAATCTAACCAACCTGAGGAAATTGCAGCCCAGCTCACACGCAGTTCGAGGAGAAATTCATTGGCTGGTGTTTAAAGTTAAAGTGTAGCTAAAATTGCCCTCTAGTCAAATACTGGAGGAGGAGCACTGAAAAGGGCAGCGGGGAGGGGGCATCTGAATGATGGATGCTTCCGCACCACATGCCCAATCTGAAGGCCTTATCCAGGCACCCAAACCCTTACCTACGTTTGGACCCTCACGTGACTGCTAGTGGCCATTAAAGCGGGATGTCCCCACTGTGTAAAACCCCCCAGGTCGCCCCATACACTTACCTTCTTTCCCAGTCCAATGGCGCATGTGCGAGCCGCATCCCCACTATCCCTCTAGCAGGGAGCGTGCCTGTCCCAGTCATTTGTGAATGGCCGGATATGCTCCCTGTTAGAGGGTGAGTCAATGCTCTCAGAGCCAAAGGCTTAGACGACGTGCCGTCAGTGGATCCGAGTGCACTAGGACTGGGAAGAGGTGAGTTGGATTTGGCGACCTGGGGGGTTTCACACAGTGGGTCATTCCCGATCGGGATGTCCCGGGGGCAAGAACCAAAACCCAGCATAGTAAAAATCCTGGGTTTTGGTCCACTTTAAGGCTGCCTACATATCTGGCCACCAGGTGGTTACTTGGGGAAGCGATTGGCAGCTAAAACTTTGACAGGATCTGGCCTCCAGCATCAGCGGAGCAAGGCATCCCTCACGTGACCTGTTCAGTGACCTTCCAGTCTTGTTTTATCAGAGGAAACTTTAAAGTGGCTCAAAACCCAACGGGTCTGGGCTGGCTCTGGAATCTAAAAGACTCCAGGGCTGGCCACGAGCCTGCTCCTGGGGCATCCTATACCGGGATTCCCCGCTGTGTGAAACCTCCCGGGGTTGCCAGTAAACTAACCTTTACTGTGTCCATCCCTGGCTTACATGCCTGCAGCTGTGTGCACACCATCCAGTAGCCATGAGATCGGCTAATTGGTGATCTCAAAACTGCCAGGAGTCATGGCTTTGGCAGTGGAAACATTTTTTTTTAAACTGGGCCACTACAGAGTCGGCAGCATTGTCCGAGGTACTCAGGCGGGGAGGGCAGGTGGGGGGCCAAAAAAAGCTTTTGTCCTGCTTTAAAGAAGACCAAAACCCCTTTTCCCCTTCACTTCACTTTGCCAATCACTCAGCTGGGCCATGCTCTAGCATCGTTCCTGCAAATTTGATTGGCCAGGAGGAAAGGTGCTGGAAATCCCTGAAGAGTAAGAACTGAGTCTTTTTAGTGTTTTTTTTGCAGTAGGGCATCCCAAACACACCAGGCATGGCGGGTGTCCCTCGTAGGGATTCTGTCTGAGGCCTGTGCATGCTTCGTGGGATTGAGGTGAGGAGATTCACCTCAATCCTAGGAAGCATGTGTGGGCCTCAGATAGAATCCCTACTAGGGACACCCGCCATGCCTGGCAGACTGCAGTAGGGTGCGGTGGCTAAGCCTAATATTTTAAACAGGACCATTTATCTGGGCTTTGGTTTCTGTAAAAAACACTTTTCTTCCTCTGATCCTCTGCGGTAAAGTAGTATCCAGATTTGGGATTACGTACCAGGTTGCCAATACTTACCTTTTCCATGTTCCCTCACAGACTGCCAATTCTATGGTTACCAGTGACTATTCGAACCTGATTGGCTGCCAGCAGTCACATGAACTGTAGCTGGAATGAATGGGCAAAAGAGACCCATCCCATACTGCCACATGCAGGAAAATCCCCCGGAATTTGCTATTGGGAGGAATCGCTTAAACCAGACCTTCACCATGATTTAAAGAAAAGCCCAAAACCTAAAAAAACTATTCCCCAGCATCTAACATTAATAGATTTTAAGTTTTTAGTCACTTATTATTCTTTCCACCACCGGGCTGCAACTCTGTTCAGGACTCTAGGATACGAACACCGCCATCTTGACTCAGAAGCATCACATACTGAGGAGAGGAGAGCGGGATAAAGTACAGGGGGTGGGGTTAAATGGGGGCAGTTGTGGCCTAGAGGTAAGGGAGCGGACTTGTGACCGGAGGGTTGAAGGTTTTAATCCTGGTCCTGGGACATGACTGATGTGCTCTTGAGCAAGGCACCTAACCCCCCAACTGCTCCCCAGGTGCCGTAATCAGGGCAGCCCACTGCTCCGGGCATGTGTACACTCACTGCATGGATGGGTTAAATGTGGAAGACGAATTCCTATGTGTGTGCAAGCATACAATGGTTATCTATGCATTATTTATTTATTTATTATTAGTTATAGCTTTGCACAGACAGAGCAGAGCTGAGGTAACGGAAAGGACAGCAATCCCATAATGCAGAGCTACACAGTCAGAAGCCACCATCTTGGATGTTTAAAGGCTCATAACATGCAGTAGATGCAGGCAGGATGCTTTTTAATGTGAGCAATCTGTATGTACAGGGTGTGGGAAACATATAAGATAGGCTCTTATTCGGGGTGAAGGTCTGCTTTAAAACAAGGATCTACAAGTAAATCTTGTAAGCTTTAAAGTGGACCAACACCCAGGATTTTGACTATCCTGGGTTTTGGTCCACTTCGGCGGGGCACCCCGATCGGGGGTGCCCCGCTGTGTGAAAACCCCCAGAAACCCCAAAAAACTCACCTCTCCCCGCTCCCACGTGAACGCCGCAGCCAATCCCCGCCAACGTCCAGGCGGGGGACAGGAACGTCCAAGCCGCTTCCGCCGCCGCCACCTCCCGCGCGTCACTCTCGGCGCGCGCGCGCCCCCGCCGGCCATTCACAGAGGGCCGGCGTGGGCGCGCGCACGTCTGGAGGGGCGCGCGGGAGGCAGCGGCGGCGGAAGCGGCGGCGGATCAGGTAAGATCTTTTTGGGGTTTCTGGGGAGTTTCACCCCGCGGGACATCCCGATCTCGGATGCCCCACGGTGAGGGAGGTGATCGGCCCGGGAATCTTATAGATTTCCGGGCCGATCACCCCTGGGTGTTGGTCCACTTTAAAGAATCAGAGGAGAGAACCCTGTTAGGTGCAATGTGCTGCAGTTTCCAGTCCTCTGTTTGAAGAAGACCTGCAGAGAATAGGTTAGTATCCTCTTACTATGGGGGGCTAGGACTTGCACCTACCTGAGGACAAACCTGCCAGAGAGGTTTTATGTCAACTTTAACTCGGCAGTGAAGTGGGGGGCATCCAAATCATTCTCACACAGAACGTGAGGGCATCCCCGGCACACACTCTGAGGTGACAAGAACCAATTCCAATATAAAGTACCTATACAGTAAGCTTTGAAGTCCCTGCGGTTTCCAGTCCCTGCAGGGATTAGGTGAGTATCTTCTTACTATGAGGCTCTGCGAGGGGGCTAGTACCTACAATCTTGCCAGGGAGATTCTAGGTCTGCATTAACGCAGCAATGTGAGGGACATCCAAAGGAGTACCATGGTACTGCTTCCTCATTCCCACAATGCAGCCATAGAATAGGGAGCGTGGAATGAGGTAAGTATCAGACCAGGGATTGGGCTTCCCCGGCTGATCTTCTTCATATACTACTCCATTGCCAATTTAGGGCCTTATTCATGAAGGGATAGCGCCAGGTAGGGCCTGTACAGCGCCAGATAGCGGCAGGTGAACGCCGTAGACGGCGCGCAATTACACATTTATGAAGCCAAATCTGGTGAGCGACTGGAACAACGCCATGTATCGTCCGATTCATCATTATCCCAGGCTCAGCGTACAGCGCCGCTGTTCATCCTTGCAGAACGCCACATCTAACCTGTCATTACCTGGCGCTCTTCAATACATTTCTATGGACGGTCCTTAAATCCCTTTCCTGATCCCAATTTTTTTTTTCCAGAAAACCCCCACAAACCTTCTGACATGTATTCTGGGCAAGAAAATTAGATTTTTGAAAACTTTTTGTAATAATAATATTTTTATGCAGAATTGTCCTTTTATGTCTGGTATTAAAGAGTTCATGTTACAATGTAATAACAATGTCGTTCCATATGTTTTCGCTTTGTTATTAGTGGATACATGTTCAAAAACAGCCTTTAATCACACAACCTCTGGCGCTATGGGCTACAACTACATGATTTTGAGCGCCGGCGATGTTTGTGACTGTTTTTTTTTTATGAATGTGGTGTGAGTCAGTCGCACTGAGCTGTCGTTATGGTGCGCTCACACACAGCGTAGTATAGCGACTCACACATCATATTAATCAATGCCGGACAGCGACTGAGGCGCTTTGAAACAATGATCCATGGCCGAGCACAGCGACTACTAGCGGGCGCTCTGAAATCCGCTCTACAGGCGCTCATCTATCGCTAACTGGCGTTAGTAATGAATCAGCCTGTTAAAATACTCTCCAGTCTACCTAGACTCATTGTAAACAATACCTGCCATGAATGGCGTCTGTACAGTTCCTACAATTGTAACAGATGCTACAGGGACTAATTTTGTCACTTGGACTTTTCACACAGGACCTACTGACTGTTAGGTATGTTACTATTCATGTATAATTCTGTGTATAGTTTCTTTTACGCCTCAGTTTAAGTTTTGTAAATAACACCTTTGGCCACAAGGTGGCAGTGTACTATGCGTTTCTTGTATGTCATTGGATCCCATTATCTTATGTGCAGGCTTGTAGGGCTCCAGGCTACTCATCTCCCCTGTTCTTTATTTTTTATCCCTTTTTTCGGCTGCAGTGTGTCAGAATCAGAGAAATCATGAAGTGACACTGTAAACCTCAATATCTCGACTACAGTTTAGGACAGATGTAGCCCAACGCAATGGTGCAACCAGGGACAGCTCCAGGTTTATGTGGGCCCTTGGGTGACAGAGGTTTAGTGGGCCCCTTGTGATGTGTGTCATCCTAAGAATCTCAAGGGCCCTTATTTAAGAAGCGATAGCGTCAGGTAGTGGCTTGTTAATGAGAGGTAGCGACAGGTAGCGACTGGTGAACGCCGGACACGGCACACAATTACACATTTATCAAGCAGAATCTGTTTAGCGGCTGGGATAGCGCCATGTAGCGTCTGATTCATCATTTTCCCAGCCTCAGCGAACAGCGCCGGCATCAGCCTTGCACAGCGCCAGGTATTACCTCTCGCTACCTGTCACTCTCCCATACATTTCAATGGACGAACCTTTCCTTCTCTTTAAACTATGTTTTTGTTTTTTTTTAAATCACAAATAATTCTGTGACCTCTTCTGGCATTGAATTAGCAGTTTTTTCACATTTTTTTTATTTTTTATATATTTCCTCAGAAATGACATTACAGGTCTGCCATTAAAGTGTTCATGTTACAATGTTGTTACAATGTAATTCCATATGTTTTCGCTTTGTTACTAGTTGATAGATGCTTGAAAACAGACTTTAAACACACCGCCTTCTGTGCTCTGGGCTTCAAACAACTATTTTTCAGCGCCAGAGATTTGTGAGGCTGTTTTTTTCCTGAATATGCTGTGAGTCGGTCGCTATGAGCAGTCGCTAGCATGCGCTCCCATACAGCGCTGTACTGGTCAAATAGCGACTCCTCACAATGTATTCAACATTACTGAACAGCGACTGAGCCGCTATGAAGTAGCGACCCACGGCTGAGCACTGCGACTACTAGCGGGTGCTCTGAAAATGCCTGCTACAGACGCTCATCTGTCGCTACCTGGCGTTAGTGATGAATCAGCCTGAAGGTCTCCATCCTGGACTGCTGTCTTGCTTGACAAGAAAGAAAGAAAAAATGAAAGGAAAAAACAACAAATAGAAGGAAAGTCAGAAAAAAAAGTATAGATGGAATAAGAGAAAAAATACTAGGCAAGAAAGAAGTCAGAAAATAAAAATAGAAGGAAAGAAAGAACAAAATAAAAGAATGACAGACAAAAATAAAAGGAATATTAGATAGAAATAAAGAATGACAGAAAAAATAGAAGGAATAAATAGAAAGAAATAGAGAATGACAGAAAAAAAAAAAAATAGAAGGAATAAATATAAAAAAATAAAGAATGACAAAAAAAAATAGAAGGAATAAATAGAAAGAAAAAATTACAGAAAGAATAGAAGAAATAAATAGAAAGAAATGAAGAATGACAAAAAAAAATAGAAGGAATAAATAGAAAGAAATAGAGGCCCTTATTCATGAAGGGATAGCGTCAGGTAGTGCCTTGTAAATGACAGGTAGCGACAGGTGTACGGCGGACACGGCATGCAATTACACATTTACATTTACACAATTAAGCAGATTCTGTTGAGTGACTGGGATAACGCCATGTAGCGTCCGATTCATCATTATCCCAGCCTCAGCGTACAGCGCCGGCGTCCAGCCTTGCAGAGCGCCACGTATAACCTCTCACTACCTGTCGCTCTCCACTAACAAGGGGGCCATCCAGCAGTATTGGATAGCTGTTGTCTCACCCTATAAACTAAGGGCCTTATTTATCACAGGCTAGCGCCAGGTAGTGTCTGACGAGCGCCAGGTACCGCCAGCTATCGGCGGCTACCGACTCAAGTACGCCCGGCGGCGGTCACAATGACGCATTTATCAAGCTAAATGAGGCTAGCGCCGGCGAGAGCGACGGCTAGCGCGGGATTCATCATGAAGCCGCCTGGAACGAACAGCGCCGCTGCAAATTCCTTCACAGCGCCAGGTATGACCTCTCGCTCCCTGGCGATGTCCAATGCATTTCAATGGAGCAATGTTTAATTAATCATAATTAATTGGTATTATTTTTTTGTTTTTGTTTTTTTAATGTCAAAAATTCTGAGACCACTTCTGCAATGTTCGTTTTTTTTTTTAAAGTAAAAAAAAAAAAAAAAAAAAATTTGTGCAGAATTGATCTTACAGGTCTGATATTAATATATTCATATTACAAAATAATTCGAAAAACATGTATAATGTTACAATCAAAAAATATGGTTGTTTAGGGGTTAAAAACTAGTTAACACCCATCGCCGCCAGCGCACTGGGGTTTAAACAAGGAATGGACAGCGCCAGCAAATTCGGGGCGTGATTTTTTAATGAATATGAAGCAAGCCGTTCGCTCTGGCCATTCGTTGTCAGGCGCTCACATACAACGCTGAACCTGTGAAACAGCGACCCCTAAGCCCGTATTCAACATTACCGCACACCGACTGAGTCGCTGTCATCAAGCAAACGCCGGCCAAGCACAGCGAATACTGGCTGGCGCTGTAAAAATCACGCTACAGTCGCTCATCTGTCGCTACCTGGCGCTATTAATGAATCGGCCTCTATGCCGCACACTCACTATAATAAATAGTTAATCAAGATTTATTTCATCAAGGACACATCATGTAACATGACAGACAATAACCACATTTAAACAAAGTAAAATGTGTATAAATACATATACACAGACCAAAGAGCGGGCCCTGCAGATGGGCTTTATGGGACTACCAATTTCTAAATCAAATCATATATCAATAGGTTCAAGATATACCAGGTGTATGAGGTTCAGCTGTCTACAAGTAAACAGTGCAGATAAGCATATACTTGTAGGTATATGCAATTGAAAACCGTGACCACATAAATTGTGGGTATAAAAACTAGTACTAGATAGATAAGAAAAACCCCAAAGAGGATACTGCCTCTTATCTATCTAGATTTTTTTAAGGGAAAAAAAATAAAAAAAAAATTGTACAGAATTGATATTACAGGTCTGACAATGTATTCATATTACTAAATTATTTTAAAAACTTATTTTTTTGGTTTCCAAAAATATGGTTGTTTGGGGGTTAAAAAACTACTTTTAACCCATCGCCTCCAGCGCTCTGGGGTTTAAACAAGCATTTCACAGCGCGAGAATTTTTTGAGGGTGATTTGTTAAAGTGGACCAACACCCAGGATTTTGACTATCCTGGGTCTTGGTCCACTTCGGTGGGGCACCCCCGATCGGGGTGCCCCGCTGTGTGAAACCCCCCCTAACCCCCCGAAAAACTCACCTCTCCCCGCTCCCAGCGCCGACGTACAAGGGGAGAACTGGAACGTCTAAGCGGCGGCCGCCGCCGCCGCCTCCCTCGCGTCACTTTTGACGCGCGCGCGCCCGCGCCGGCCATTCGCAGACGGCCGGCGCGGAGGCGCGCACGCCTACAGGGGCGCGAGGGAGGCGGCGGCGGCCGGCCGCCGCCGAAGATAAGGTAGGTGAGTTGGGGTGTTTGGGGGGGGTTTCACCCCGCGGGACATCCCGATCTCGGATGTCCCGCGGGGTGGGGGGTGATCGGCCCGGGAATCTTATAGATTCCCGGGCCGATCACCCCAGGGTGTTGGTCCACTTTAATGAATATGGTGGGAGCCGGTCGCTCTGACCAGTCGCTATCATGCGCTCCTATACAGCGCGGAACCTGTCAAATAGCGACTCCTCACCCAATATTCAACATTACGGCAAACCGACTGAGTCGCTATCAACAACCGAACAACTGCCAAGCACAGCGACTACTAGCGGGCGCTCTGAAAATGCCGCTACAGTCGCTCAACTGTCGCTACATGCCGCTATTAATGAATCGGCCTCAATGTAATTCCGTATGTTTTCGCTTTGTTACTGGTGGATATGTGTACAAAAACAGATTTTAATCACACAGCCTCCGGCACTCTGGTCTACAGCGAAGCATTTTTGAGCGCCGGCGGTGTGTGAGGCTGTTTTTTTGATGAATATGCTGTGAGTCGGTCGCACTGACCAGTCACGGGATTCGCTCCCATACAGCTCTGTACTGGTACTCTGTACTGTACATATAGCGACTCCCCACAATGTAATCAATGCAGCACAGCGACTGAGGCGCTCTTAACTAGCAAACCACAGCCGAGCACAGCGACTACTAGCGGGCGCTCTGAAATGCCTGCTACAGAAGCTCATCTGTCGCTACCTGCCGCTAATAATGAATCAGCCTGAAAGTATGATATAAATATAGAACCGAAGGAATAAAAGAATAGAAGGAATAAATAGAAAGAGATAAAGAATGACAGAAAAATATAGAAGGAATAAATAAAAAGAAATAAAGAATGACAGAAAACAAATAGAAGGAATAAATGGAAAGAAAAAAATGACAGAACGAATAGAAGGAATAAATGGAAAGAAAAAAATGACAGAACGAATAGAAGGAATAAATAGAAAGAAATAAAGAACGATATAAATATAGAACCGAAGGAATAAAAGAATAGAAGGAATAAATAGAAAGAGATTAAAAAAAATGGAATAAATATAGAATATAGAAGGATTTGGGATTTGGTATTTTCATTAAATGAGGCTGAAGGTCCAGTTTAAAAGGTGTATCAGAGTTTTTTACAGCACTATATATAAATGTTTACCTTGATTCACTGTAAAATACATTACATAAAAAATACATATTAAAAAAAAATACATTAGCTCTCTTAAGGGTACCTCTGCCACAGACCAGGCCATGTCCATTATTCGCTTAAAATGTAACCGGCAATGCTTGGATAATGATCTGAAAGATAGGGCCTTATTTATGAAGGGATAGCGTCAGGTAGTGGCTGGTTAATGACAGGTAGCGACAGGTGAACGCCGGACACGGCACGCAATTACACATTTATCAAGCAGAATCTGTTGAGCGACTGGGATAGCGCCATGTAGCGTCTGATTCATCATTTTCACAGCCTCAGCGAACAGCGCTGGCGTCCAGCCTTGCACAGCGCCTGGTATTACCTCTCGCTACCTGTCGCTCTCCCATACATTTCAATGGACGATCCTTTCCTTCTCTTTAAACTGGGTTTTGGTTTTTTGGTTATTTTTTAAAAAAATCTCAAATAATGTTGTGACTTCTTCTGGCATTGAAAAAGCATTTTTTTCATTAATTTTTCATGTTTTATATATTTATGCAGAAATGACATTACATCTCTGGCATTAAAGTGTTCATGTTACAATGTTATTACAATGTAATTCAAGATGTTTTCGCTTTGTTACTAGTGGATAGATGCTGAAAAACAGACTTTAAACACACAGCCTCCGGCGCTCTGGGCTACAGAGAAGCATTTTTCAGCGCCGGAGTTTTGTGAGGCTGTTTTTTTAATGAATTTGTTGTGAGTCGGTCACACTGACTAGTCGCTAACATGCGCTCCCATACAGCGCTGTACTGGTGAAATAGCGACTCCTCACAATGTATTCATCATTGCTGCACAGCGACTGAGTCGCTAAGAACTAGCGACCCACGGCCGAGCACACTGACTACTAGCGGGCGCTCTGAAAATGCCTGCTACAGGCGCTCATCTGTCGCTACCTGGCGTTAGTGATGAATCAGCCTGATAGACAGCAACTACTAATTACTACTAGATAATAACATATCTTATTTTAAAAAGTTAGACGACGCCCTACCTTACTATTTTTTTTTCTGAGGTATCATAGATAGATGAGGCGGGTTCTGTAACTTGTGGAGCGACAACTCATTGTGGTGTAGCCATCAAGTTGGTTGTCCCAATAATCTTCAGTGTATTTTCACTTCTCATTTGTTCTATTTAGTTACAGCAGGTAGGAATGTACATCTGGTACTTTTTTTTTTTACCACCTCTCCTTAATTATTTGAACTGCGAGTCCCCCTCCCCCCCTCAGTTATTGGGAAACAACCCTCCAAATGTTGTAATCTCCAGACATGGCGCCGTTCAGCTTACTGTTCTCCTCAAATGAAGCCTTTGAGTTGTGTCTTATTAACAACTGGTGCCTAACAGCTTAAGCGGGTGACAGAAAGTTCTTGTTTTCCGACAAGCATTCTAGAGGCATTTTTCACACATCTAACATGTTCCCTGTGGAATCCAATGGCATTTATAAGAAGAAATTCTTTTAAGAACACAAGAGTGTAAAATGACTTTGTGTTCTTAAAAATAGCCATTGATTGTTTGTCACTGTTTGGGCAAAAAATAGAACAAAAGGATGATACTGACATTTTCTTTTGTGATGTAGCTTCATCTAGGTCCAGTAATATAAGCCTTTCCATGATACTGTTTGTGCTCCCATAGCCATTTCCGAGGCTGGTTCCAACTCGCATCTGCCTGTGAAAAGCTGCCTATAGTATGCTATCACGTCATTCGGGCATCCTGAGGACGCAGAACTTGCGATCTCCTACAATGTGAATGTGAGAGCGCGAGCGCAGAACGTCCTCCACGTGCTGACACCAGCGATTCGGACTGATCTGAACCCAGCCTTACAGTGAATATTACTGCAAGCATTCTCTGCCTGTATTGGCATACTTTCATAACTGAAGTGCCTCCTCAATTTTATCCAGGAGTGTCCTTCACGCACAAAAATTGAGCAATAAACATTTAAAAAAATATTCTGATGTACTTGACTAGCTGTTGTGATGGATCAGTTCTACTGGTGCGATGCAGAATTTTTCCAACGAAGTAAAGATTTTTTGTGTGTGTAAATAACAGAACCCAGGTCCATTGCCAGCACTGGGCATACCTGGGCAAGTTCCAGAACATAGTAACTACGAGGCTGATTTATTAATAGCGACATGTAGCGACAGTTGAGCGACTGTGGCGGTATTTTCACAGCGCCCGCTAGTAGTCGCTGTGCTTGGCCGTTGTTTGGTTGTTGACAGCGACTCAGTCGGTGTGGCGTAATGTTGAATACAAGGTTACAAGTCACTATTTGACAGGTTCCGCGATGTATGGGAGCGCATGATAGCGACTGGTCAGAGCGACCGGCTTCCACCATATTCATCAAAAAATCACGCTCAAAAAATTCAAGCGCTGTGAAATGCATGTTTAAACCCCAGAGCGCTGGAGGCGATGTGTTAAAAGTAGTTTTTTAACCCCCAAACCACCATATTTTTGGAAACCAAAAAAAAAAAAGTATTTTAAATAATTTAGTAATATGAATACATTAATATCAGACCTGTAATATCAATTCTGTACAATTTTTTTTTTATCTAAGATCTAAAATGGCAGAAGTGGTCACAGAATTTTTCACATTTAAAAAAAAAAAAAAAACATTAATAACAATTAATTATTAATATTTAAAGATTGTTCCATTGAAATGCATTGGAGAGCGCCAGGTAGCGAGAGGTCATACCTGTCGCTGTTCAAGGTCGGACGCTGGTGCTGTGGGCTGAGGCTGGAATAATGATGAATGAGTCGCTATATGACGCTATCTCAGTCGCTAAGCAGGATTGGCTTGATTAATGTGTGATTGTGGTGGGGAGCCGGCGTTCTCGTGGCGGTGCCCGTCATTACCGGCCGCTCACCAGACGCTACCTATCGCTATTCCTTCATAAATAAGGGCCTTAGTCGCTAAGCAGGATTGGCTTGATAAATGTGTGATTGTGGTGGGGAGCCGGCGTTCTCGTGGCGGGCCCGTCATTACCCGTTGCTCACCAGTCGCTACCTGTCGCTATTCCTTCATAAATAAGGGCCATAGTATGTAAGGCTGAAAAAAACAATTTAGTCCATTCAGTTCAGCCTCTTTATTAGTGGCCTAGTAGCTACAGAAACCCTAACATCTTCAGGGGCCAACTTGTACTAGGCTCCAAAATGATTTTCCAGTGGGCCCCACGCAGTGGCAGACTGGGGCGAAGAATCAGCCCGGACCTGAGACATCTCTGCTGAGCCACCCCCTCCCAAAATGTACGCCCTGACTGGCTAATGGGGGCCAAAAATCAGCCCTAGATTTTACCAGCCCATGGCCGACCCGAGACATATCTTCTGAGCCCCCCTCCTATAGCATTAAGGGCTGGGGTTCCCTGGCTTGTGGGTACAGTGGGTTGGGTACAGAGGTATGAGGAAGGCAGTTATTGTTTTGGATTTGGGTAATACAAGCAGCAGCCCATCTGGCCTTAAAACAGTTCAACCCACAAGCTATTCTCCTAAATCTCCCTATGGCCAGTCCTCCCCTGGCCCCACCCACCCAACTGGCTAGTCATGTGTACAGACCTGTTCAAGACTGGCCTCAGGACCAGAGAATGATCAGTAGCAATGTAGAAGGTGAGGAGGAACGTAGGATGATTGGCAGTGGAGAAGGCAGCGAGGACTTAAAAAAGGTCAGCTGTCAAGAATCGCTCAACAGAGGGATTCCTTAGTAGCAATGACCAGTAATGACTGAGACTGAGAAACAAATTGAGATGCAGCAAACCATGTTTAATTGTGACAAATCACACACACACAATCAGACTGCTATACATGAAACAAATCTACTACAGTGGTAATCACGGCTACACAGATAAACTGAAAAGCCAGGAAGTATACATACATGGAATGCAAGAAAAAGTCCAAATGCAGAGACTGAGCTGAATAAGAAACATAGGCACAAGGGCTATGGCAGGAATCCAGGTTCAGGGTTCCAGATTAAAGTCCATGGTACAGATTCAAGGGTCCAGGTCAAGATGCAGGTTTCCAGAGTTCAGGGCATAGACAGACAAAGAGACATGAACTGACATCAATGCTGATCCAATGAGGCAATGTGCTGACCAGCCTTTATAGGCCAGGAAGTCCCCACAGGTGCTGGCTGATTAACACACCTCAGCAGGACAGAGCCATCTGCTGGTGGAGCAGAGTAATGCAGGGGAAATCGGGCTGTGGAGGAACTCCAGACCTGACATCAGCAGCAGCAGAGAAAGCAGTGAGGACTGGGGGCAATTGGTAGCAGCAGAGAAGGTGACGAGGACCAGAGGATATTCAGTAGCAGCTGAGAAAATAGCAAGGGCTAGAGGACAATTAGTAGCAGATATGGCCGTGTTTACTTTAGGGTGATCAGCAGTCAGAGGAGGACCCACTGGCCCCTTAGTGGTGTGTCATGTCACATGCCTTGAATGGGGCCCACATAAGCCTGGATCAAGTCCTGACAGACCTGTATAGGGTGTCCAAAAACTTTCAGAGTGGTCTGGATGGGAGATTTGAAGAGGCCATTTAAGCATTCCCCTTGTGCATCCCCGAAATTGGATTCTCCGCTGTATGAAACCAACAGAAAGCCTCTTTTCACTCACCCCTTCACTCACTCACGGGTGCGGATTCTCGTACAATCCGAGGTCCCTGCCGTGATCCCCCGAGTGCAGCATTGTGCGCTCCCCTTTGACAACAATGGGAGCCGTGTGCCACGTGACATTGGATGAGAACCCATGCATACGCCCTTGGAGCGGTGAAAGATTAGCGCCTATGCTCGCCCCGGGGGAGTTTCCCACACCAGCAGCCGGCTCTGGTATCTTTTAGGGGTTTTGGACATTTACAAATTGGTGAAAAAACTAAAAATAATGTTAACTCATCAGAAATATTCCGCAGCACACTACTCCATTGCAACACTTGATTTTTTTTTACTTTTAATTTACCTTATGGCCCTTATTTAACAAGGGATAGCGCCAGGTAGCGAATGGTGAGCGAACGGTAATGGCGCTCACCGCCACAAGAACGCCGGCTCCCCTCCGCAATCACACATTTATCAAGCCGATCCTGCTTAGAGACTGACAGAGCGCCAGATAGCGAATCATTCAGCATTATTCCAGTCTCACCCCACAGCGCCAGCGAGCGACCTTGAACAGCGATAGGTATGACCTCTCGCTACCTGGCGCTCTCCAATGCATTTCAATGGAGCAATCTTGAAATATTCATAATTAATTGCTATTATTATTATTTTTTTTTTTTTAAATGTCAAAAATTCTGTGACCACTTCTGCAATGTTAGATTTTTTTTTTAAGGTAAAAAAAAAAAAAAAAAAAAAAATTTGTGCAGAATTGATATTACAGGTCTGATATTAATGTATTCATATTACAAAATGTTTTGAAAAACATGTTTTTTTTTTTGTCAAAATATGGTTGTTTGGGGGTTAAAAAACTACTTTTAACCCATCGCCGCCAGCGCTCTGGGGTTTAAACAAGCATTTCACAGCGCGAGAATTTTTGGAGTGTGATTTGTTAATGAATATGCTGGGAGCCGTTCGCTATGGCCGTTCGCTGTCATGCGCTCCCATACAGCGCGGAACCTGTCAAACAGCGACTCCTAACCCCGTATTCAACATTACCGCACACCGACTAAGTCGCTGTCAACAGCCGAACAACGGCCAAGCACAGCGAATACTAGCGGGCGCTGTGAAAATAACGCTACTGTCGCTCATCTGTCGCTACCTGGCGCTATTAATGAATCGGCCTCTATGTGTGGTTGGCACCGAACTCGGTACACCAATACTGCGAAATATCTGAGAGGTAATCCCAAAGTGAGTCAAGCCTCCTCAGATGTTTAGGATTACCCCCTTAGTAAATCCATCCCAAAATGTATTTATTTTTTCACTACTTATACTGATTAACCAATTCAAGTCCATATTAAAGGTGTGTGAACCCAGCCTGTAGTCTCAAACACCTGCTAATGTGCTGAGCCTGCATCTTGCCTTTTTTTATGACTGCTGCTTACATTGGCTTTCACATACTGAGTCCTCAATCAAATGATTATTTTTCCTGCCTCATTCTATTACTGCGAACCTCAGTTGCTGAATAACTGTATACTACATAGTTTATATTAGGAAGAAAGGGGTTAAAATGTAAATCCATATTTTTCTTTCCATTTTTTTCACACTGATCCCTCTATATATGTTAACATCATCAAGAACATTCCTAAACTGTTCTATAGCATACACAAGCATTCCTTGCGTGCATGTTTTGCTCTGTAGTTTAGCCGACACCTTTTTTTTTTGTGCGTCCTGAAGGGGAAACTCGCATAGTAACATACGCTTAAATTACCGGGACTACTGCTGGTTCTGTTGGAACCTATACTAAGCGCAGTGTTTTCATTCCAAACAAAGCCTATATTTCACGTTGCGTAATACCGCTCCTGTAACGCTGCCTGTGCCGAACTTGCAAAGCTCCTTCTACTTTGCTGGCATGTAGCTCAAAGGGGTTTGGTATTTATGGATTTCCGCGGAATATGCCATCATCAAAGCATTATAACAAGCGGCCATTGACAACTGTGGCACATATTGATCCTTTTAGAAATGTCTAAAATACCCTAATGTTGTTTACTCTTCTTCCAATGTAGCCTCTTACTAACCTAAAAACTACACATAAACTAATAAAAGTTTAGACACTAAATGCATTTTCTGCTGCTTTTGCGGGTTTTTTATTGTAATAAATAAAAATAAATGATGTGCATTTCATTATTATTAAATTTCACATGGGTTTTGGTGAGCCTTCACGCCACCAAATCAATTTCCAGGCTAGATTAAATAACCTTGCAAAAATGTCTGTGATTATGATATCAAAAACGGAACATGATCCCCCGACATGTGGCGACTGCAAAGGTTAAAATGTGACCAAAACACTTTCCTGTTTGCAGAGGCAAATAATAACTTATGTCCCATGTGCTGCATTTTTTTAGCAATTACATTACAATTAAATTGGAAACAAAGGGGAAAAGTATAGTTGTATTTTTTCATTTTTGTTTCAGTCTTTTTCATGGAATATTTAGGTATTTTATTAAGAAATACACAGATAATAAGAATCAGAGAAACAATACCACCAAGAGTGAATGAGCCACCGCAACTTTTCAATATTAATACTTGCCTAAAAAACAACAGAAGGTGAGCTAAAAAGCAATGCAACCCCCCAAAAATAACTGTCAAATAAGAGGGTTAATTAATGGGGAAAGCAGAAACGAGGTAAGGGAAGAAAAGAGAAAAAGAGGGGATGGTGGGATAATAATTATATAAAGTACAGTACAACAATAACAGGCTTATTTATTAATAGCGACATGTAGCGACAATTGAGCGACTGTAGCGGTATTTTCACAGCGCCCGCTAGTAGTTGCTGTGCTTGGCCGTTGTTCGGTTGTTGACAGCGACTCAGTCGGTGTGGCGTAATGTTGAATACAAGGTTCCGAGTCGCTATTTGACAGGTTCCGCGATGTATGGGTGCGCATGATAGCGACTGGTCAGAGCGACCGGCTTCCACCATATTCATCAAAAAATCACGCTCAAAAAATTCAAGCGCTGTGAAATGCATGTTTAAACCCCAGAGCGCTGGCGGCGATGTGTTAAAAGTAGTTTTTTAACCCCCAAACCACCATATTTTTGAGAACCAAAAAAAAACAACAAAAAAAAAAATTATTTTAAATAACTTAGTAATATGAATACATTAATATCAGACCTGTAATATCAATTTTGTACAATTTTTATTTTTATTTTTTTTTTGCCTTAAAAAAATTATCTAAAATGGCAGAAGTGGTAACAGAAATGTTCACATTTAAAAAAAAAAAAAAAAAAAAACATTAATTACAATTAATTATTAATATTTAAAGATTGTTCCATTGAAATGCATTGGAGCGCGCCAGGCAGCGAGAGGTCATACCTGTCGATGTTCAAGGTCGGACGCTGGCGCTGTGGGCTGAGGCTGGAATAATGATGAATGAGTCGCTATATGGCGCTATCTCAGTCGCTAAGCAGGATTGGCTTGATAAATGTGTGATTGTGGCGGGGCCCGTCATTACCGGCCGCTCACCAGTCGCTATCTGTCGCTATTCCTTCATAAATAAGAGCCTAAGTATATTCTACTCCCCAGAGCTGCCAAAAACCCCGGGCTCACTTCTGCGCCAAGTGAGTTCCAGTCATGTCAGGATGTGCATATTCCATCCTCGGCTTCCAGATTCACTGGAACTTGTGATGTAAATCAGATATTTGGTTTGTTTTTTTTTACATCACGTTAAAACATTTGCACAGGTTCTCACTGCTTCTGAAAACTCATATCATAGGATAACCGCCAATGTATGAGGAGAGGTTTGAGGAATAGAAATATGTCATTTAAATTGGTTTAAGCCCTATTTTTCAATAACACTTATAAGTTTTACATGTAATTTACATCGCTGATGTTTTATTATATAGAATTCAATTTTTGGATATAAGGAATGCAATTTGTACATTCTATAAGAAAAAGAAGCTTATTTTCCATGATTGTGAAGAGAAGTTAATGATGCCGCCATCTATTCAGCTTGACACGGAAAGGCAGATGTGCTGGGAAGGGATGACACTGAGGGGATAGCCGTAACTATCAGAATGCAGCTCAATACATGAGAACAATTTCCTCTGTAATTTGGAAGGAGTGGAATGTACCCCCCAAAAAACTGAAAACGGAAGTTGTAAAATGTCAGAAGTTTTTATTGGTGCCCCGGCCAGCTGCACCTGGCTGTCCTAATTGCATTCAAGCAAGTCGTTTCTCAAAGGCCCAAAGTTTAGCCACCAACTGCACTTATTAAAGTATAATCGGAATGTACTTGTAAACTAGAATTATTGGAACAGTGCGATATCATAAAGAGCAAGGTGCTGACATGTCAGATTGCTTTATTTAGGGGAGCTTAAATATAATTTAGTGGCTTTATGTCCTAGGAGGCAGGGGACTGTCTAAACATGGATTAGGTAAACCAGCTAGAAATGTTACTAAAAAGTCATTATGAAGCTGGTTTCTGTGTTGGAAGCTGTAGATGATATCTGTAGCATCAGATTTTGTACATCCAAACACCACTTCAGTAGTTTAAATTAAATTTACAGGCTGATTCATCATTAGCGGCAGGTAGCGACAGATGAGCGTCTGTAGCAGGCATTTTCAGAGCGCCCGATAGTAGTCGCAGTGCTCGGCCGTGAGTCGCTACTTTATAGCGACTCAGTCGCTGTTCAGTAATGTTGAATACATTGTGAGGAGTCGCTATTTGACCAGTACAGCGCTGTATGGGAGCGCATGTTAGCGACTGCTCATAGCGACCGACTCATACCATATTCAGGAAAAAAACAGCTTCACAAATCTCTGGCGCTGAAAAATAGTTGTTTGAAGCCCAGAGCGCAGGAGGCGGTGTGTTTAAAGTCTGTTTTCAAGCATCTATCAACTAGTAACAAAGCGAAAACATATGGAATAACATTGTAACAACATTGTAACATGAACACTTTAATGCCAGACCTGTAATGTCATTTTTGAGGAAATATTTAAAAAATGAAAAAATTATGAAAAAAATGCTTTTTCAATGCCAGAAGAGGTCAAATAATTTTTAGTGATTTTTTTGAAAAAAAAAAAACCCCGTTTAAAGAGAAGAAAAGGATCGTCCATTGAAATGTATGGGAGAGCGACAGGTAGCGAGAGGTCATACCTGGCGCTGTGCAAGGCTGAGCGCTGGCGCTGTTCGCTGAGGCTGTGAAAATGATGAATCAGATGCTACATGGCGCTATTCCAGTCACTAAACAGATTCTGCTTGATAAATGTGTAATTGCGTGCCGTGTCCGGCGTTGACCAGTCGCTATCTGTCGCTACCTCTCATTAACCAGGCGCTACCTGACGCTATCCCTTCTTAAATAAGGGCCTAAGACAGCTCCTCTTGTGTAACTGCAATTAGAGTTTATTAGATAAACCAATCCAAAAAGAACTGAACACAACAATTAACACATAGAAAGGATCACCAAGAGGCATCAGAAAACCACTGTACTATAATGCTAAATATAAAAGTAGTCTATAAGGTCCAGACCCAAATGCTGACTGTCACCTCTCTCTACAGTTAAACTTGAACAACACCCTATAGAAATGTATGGGGGATTGTGTCCGGCACTAATTTAGACTCCACCCACCCGCCGGCATTTGGCAGCAAATAAGGAATGTAATATTAAAAAAAAAATTATTTTCAGATCGATCCTCCAGAGAACTCGAGCACCGTGATTGGCCGCTGCAGACCTAGATACACAGTGAAAGCTGACGGCTACCATGTGACCGTGGCGGCCAATCACTGGGCTTGAGTTTTCTGGGGGATTGATCTGAAAGGTAAGATATATTTGGTATTTTATTTATTTTAAATGCTATATTTGCTGAGAAATGTGTGGGGGGGGGGAACCCAGCGGGAAGGTGGGCAGCATGTGTCCGGCTTTGGAGCCGGGGAGGCCGATTCATTAATAGCGGCAGGTAGCGTCAGTTGAGCGACTGTAGCGGCATTTTCAGAGCGCCCACTAGTAGTCGCTGTGCTTGGCCATTGTTCGGTAGTTGATAGCGACTCAGTCGGTTTGCCGTAATGTTGAATATTGGGTGAGGAGTCGCTATTTGACAGGTTCCGCGCTGTATGGCAGCGCATGATAGCGACTGGCCCTATCGACCGGCTCCCACCATATTCATTAAAAAATCACGCTAAAAAAATTATCGCGCTGTGAAATGCATGTTTAA